>CP094637.1:8227409-8838970 GCA_023657505.1 Camelina hispida | reverse complement strand
TACCTAGAATATTGCATAAAAGTAGGTTTATTACTAGACTAACACGTTGAGATTTCTGTCTTACTAGAATAACACATAAAAGTTTGCAAATTACTTCTATATCTGAGTTGTGTGTTTTATTACTATTTATGCCATTCTCTTTTAAAACCAAGATCTTAAAAGGGAAAATAAAAGATCAAAATTATGAACATAAGTCGATCCCTTGAATCTTTGTGTTGTTTGTCTTACGATTGTTGGGTTGAGATCAGCTATTTTTAGATAGGTTGCGGCGTGAAAAGAATCTGTGTGGAGGACGTTTGGCTGGAGGACCACTGACGGCGAGTTGACGGAAGGTGGTTTGAAGTAGAGGAGGAGGGAAATAGCGATTTGCTCAGAGGTAAATTTCTATATCGTGGTTTAGTCTCTATGCTTACTGTTTTCTTATACCAGTATTACATAGTAGGCCTTGTATATTGTATGTTAGTTTTCTGTATGTTGTTGAGCTCTGTTTTGGAAGATATTTGTGTGACTTCATGTTGCTTCGTTGCTAATCTAAGCAACAAATGTTTGTGAAATTGAATTAATAACTAAACTAAAGCTCATCGTAGATATGGGGTCAAGCCGAGGTATCCAAGTAGGTTGTATGGGGTTGGTAAATTTCCACTGCCGATGAGAAGCATGCACCACGATTGTAGTTTGTCCAATCTTGGTGGTTTGAAAACTTTGTTGGTGATGAGGTGTATGACAAAATAAGAAAGAATTCGCAGCTGGGAGTTCTATTGGATCTAGCCGAATCTGACTACTGTTTTGTGGGAAGACCATCCATTATCTATTGTCCAATCAATTGGCAATAAACATTCCTTCGGAGGTATGGTTTTGGTTGGAGGAAAGCCGTTGAGGTTCTCTCTATATGAATATGAAGAAATTAGTGGTTTGAATTGTGAGAAGATTGATGAAACAGAGTTTGATGTCGATCATACACCTTTATGGGCGGCTTTAAAGGTGAAAGCTTTTAATGGACCCAACTGGGAGGAGCTAGTTGAGGGTTTGAGAAGCTGCCGTGGGTGGTCTGATGAAATGAAGACGCAGATAGCTCGGTTGTATCTTGTTCATGTTGGAGTGCTTGGTTTATCAAGGAACAGTCGGATTCCTGCGGAATACGCTAAACGGGCGTTGAATGAAGAAGCATTTGAGAGTTTTCAATGGGGTAGGGTTGGATTCAAGAGTTTAGTTGATTCCATCAAAGTCCTTGGGTTACCTAACAATGCTTATACCCTCCATGGATGTGTCCATGTATTGCTGATATGGGCATTTGAGAGCGTGAAGGTGCTGGGGGCTAGCTACGGGAATGTAAGAGAAGGTGTAGATTTGCCTCTGTTAAGGTGGAGAGGAGGGAGGCCAAGGAAGGATATCGAAGCCTTCATATCCGGGAGCAAACTCCTTAATAATGGGGAGGTATGCCTTCATTTTCGTATACATTATTTGTCTGCATTTTTCTTTGTGATAGATTATTAAAAGTTATGGTATCTGAAATGCAGCTTCAGGTGAAGCATTTAGTACCTAAACCTTTGGAGTTTATATATCCAGATTGGCCAGGACAGTATTGTGTGTATGGTGTAGGAGAAGGTTTGAAGAAGAAACTGGATAATCTGCTGTTAGACGTGATCAATGGCGAAGTGGATGAAAGAGAATGGGATTGTGTAAAAAAGGAAGGGGAACATACGAAGAAGAGGGAGAGGAGGCAACATGTTGCAGGGGTAAGTGACGATGATTTCCTTGAAACAGCCCCAACCAGCATCCGTAATGTCCCCAATAATGCGAAGGAGCAGAGAAAAGTGTTGGGGACAAATGTTCAGCAGAAAACGTCGGAGATAAGCATTCAGGTGTGCAGGGTGAAGATGGTAGTGGAAGGTTAATTTCTATGGTTGAAACACTAGGGGCGAAAATGGATAATATTCAGATATCGTTTTCTAGAGCAATAGCGGAAGTTGTGTTCAAACTTCAAGGTATGGAGAGTAGGATGGGTAACTTTGAGAGTGACGTTCAACTATTGAAGAAAGTTGTTATCAACACAACGGATGGAGGAGCGCATACGCAAGGACCTCTTACATTAAGAAATGACGAACAAAAAATAGAGGAGGTATGATCTGCGTACCGTATTGATAAAATTGTTATTATATATCTATTGTTCAGTATTAAGTCATTGTATTTATGTATTCGAGGAAACAATATCAATTTCAGTTTTGTGAAGTTGTATAATTATTTTGATATATGAATTTTTCGTACACACAATTTAGCAATTTGTATACTTTGTCTCTAGTTTAACAGCGTCATATTATATTTCAAATGTCTTGTAAATAACGTCAAATACATGTCTTTTGTTTCAAGTCATGGCTATATCAGATAAAGCATTCGGACAAGGATGGTTATAAAGTTGCTAGTTGTGTTAGAGTAATAATCAAATCGAACCAGAGGACAGTGTAAAGCGAATTCCAAAGCAGATGGTAGACAGTGTACAGCGTGTCAAAAGAGTACAGAGTTGGGAGACAGAGGAAGGCGATAAAAGAGCAAAGTATAATGACAAAGTTGATGGAGCAGGTGCTCAACCCGTTCCTATTTATCCATCCGGTAAGTGGTGGTAACCCTCGCTCGTCGGATCGAAAGTGCGAATCTGTTGTGGATTTAACCAATGAGACCAGGAGTCGTGCATCGTCTCATACAGTGAAAGATAAGGAGAAAGCCAGGTATTTTGCATATTTGTTACAAAAGGTGTTTCCTCCATCAAGAGAGCTTGATCTTCTATTAGTAGATCCAGTGGGCACCAACCCTAATGACGAATCAATGCGAGCTGCATTAATGACCCGACGTGAAAGCATTGTAGTCCTATCTCCCGCAGTGTACGATCCTTTTAGTGAGGCAAGTCCTGAGAAAATTGCAAAGCTGATGTCCTTCCTAACTGATGATTTGTAAGTTTTCATTTAGAGTTGTATATAATTAGTGTGTATATTCGGATTTGAGGACTACGATCTATAACTGATTTGTTAATATTGGTATTTAGGGCTAAAGTACCTTCCACTGGAAATGCCGAATTTTATTTTCGCCTCCTGACCCCTAAACAATTGTGGCCAACTACAACATTCGGCTGGTTATGGGATGCGGTAAGCTTCGTAGCATAACATTTGACGCAGTTAACTATGGTATACTAATGCCTGATAGATGTCACTCGTGTTGCAGCACATGGTTACATGTATGCATATGTTCCGTATTAGGGGACGCAAACGCCATCCCCATATAAAACAGATCGTATTGCTTTTCTCGATCCTTTGTTTGTTAGTATGTGGGCACTCGAATTCCCTAAAATGGAAGCCTCTAATCAATGGGTTTTTGAGAAGGTTGTTTTGAGACGTACGTGGGAAGGCTGCCAAAATACGGAATGACAAACAAAGTGTGGGTTGACGATGTAGACACCCTGCTCTTCCCATACAACCTCGATAACAACCATTGGGTAGCCATCGAAGCTGACTTAGTCCAGCGGAGGATAAGAGTTTACGATAGCATAAACAGCGGTAGAACCGACGAGAGTCTACAAAAGAAGTGCAAACCGTTCGCAAAAATGATTCCACGCTTGATACAAGCATATCACCGGAGGTACAAAGATGAGCATATCGGGCGGCGGCATTTAGTTACTACCGGGTGAAAACACTCCCACAGAACTATCAACAAGGTGACTGTGGTGTGTACACGTTGAAGTGCTTAGAGTGTATAGCTCTTGGAGTAAATTACACAGGCCTATGTGATGCGGCGATGCCTTCTATTAGGATGAAACTTGCTGCGAGACGTGTTTGATGAGGTCCCAGACCGAGACTGCTTTCTCCAACTAGATGCTACGTCGGAGACAGTAGATTATCCGGAAGCTGAGTTCAACTCGGGATCAAAAAGTTGAAGAGGTTCCATGTACATTACCGGAGCAGTATGATTTTGCAAAATTGAAGATTGATTTTACGCGTGTTGCTAATAGAAGATGCGTGTTTGGTCATTATTTTGGTTACATGTGGGATTTGAGGATGTCGTTCTTAGATTTTCCGAGGTCTGGTCACTCACTGTTGTTTCTATCGGTTGTTTGTAAACCCTATTGAGGTGTAGTGTTTTTTGTATATTGGAGGGTCTAGCTATGTATCATTATGACGTCTTTCTAACCAGTATTAGTATATGTTAGGCCTTTATCAGATGTGTACGTACCATCAACTAAGTAACGGCATTATTATGGTGTGTGTACACACGTACGTATATTCATATGTGTACGTACCATCAACTAAGTAACGGCCTTATTATGATCTGTGTACACACGTACGTATATTCGTGTACGTACAATTGATTTTGTAATGTTATAGACTTGTTTTTAGGTGCATGGTTGCTGCTTAGTTTCTATCCATTTTGAGCACACTAACTTGTCCCTACTGGCAATCCTATGATATGATGAGCGAGGCAATTAAATTGTATTCAAATTCAGCGAACCATAACCATCCTAACAGACTGTTACGGATCATATGGACCAACGCAGTGAAAGTAATAAGTACAACCAGGAAGAATGTTTATTCGCTACTTAATTTATCGGACCAATACCAGCTTCGTAGACGTCCATCGCGAACTTCTTTCGGAAATTGTCAATATTGTTGTCGGTGATCTTCAAGCAATCAGTCATCGGTTTGCCCATGCTCAACAGTTCTAAATACTTCATAGTAAAAGGTCCACAATCTCCCGTCCTCAAGTTTTGTCCTACTTGGCTAACCCTTTCAGCGGTAAATGGATCGAGAGGGTAATTGACATCGATAACCCTCTGAAGTAGGTACGGTATCATCTCACACACCGGCTTGATCCGGGACATTGCAAGAGTTTCTCTGGTAAGGTCAACAAAGGATCGTAAATGGAAACATGTCTCGTTTTAGATTTATGCCCACTCCTACCCAATGACTAGATTTCCAGTTCATTGGAGCATATATAACGTCGACATCTGTAACCCACTTCAACCTTGGTTCGTGGTGCATCCTTTCCCCATTGACGATGTCAATGAGTACTTTGTCCCATCTGAAATTCCGTTTGGCCGTGCTCTTGTTGAATGCTTGGAACCTTCTTGTCAACTCGTAAAAGAGAACGTCGTCCAAAATTATGGTCCTTTGTTTTATCATTTCTTCTCCGTTTTTGTGCCACAGCGTTAGGGCAATCATCTCCATGTGCTGCAGTTGCAGTTAAACGCAAACCGGTCGGATTTAAATCCAACAAGAAACCATGAACACACCAAAATCGTGTAGTTAAAGTTTAAAATATGTACCTGACTATGGATCCATTCTTGGGACGATATAAGAGTAGAGAAGAATAGGATATCTGCCTTGCGGAATCCGAAAAGGTGTGTCCCTGTGAAATTTTGTAATTATGAATATCCTATATCAATGATTGAGCATATCAATATGTCATCGGAGTAATATATACTACACTTACACATTATCTTGATTTATCAACTCGGTGAATTTGGCGAATTTCCATCAGCAACATCTTCCATAGGGTCGTATGAAACCGACCCTGCTTTTATCACTATGGCTTCGGATGGTTGAGTCGCACGTATCTCCGTTATCAATATATCAGCCCGTCCTGTTTCATCCACAATAATAACCGTCTGCGGCACTAAATTGTCTGAGTCACCGGGAATACATTCCTCCCGGGACTTTGATCTGGTTGACCTCTAGTCTCTGTACAGCCCTCTTCGACATCGGTTTCGTTGGGTATTGCTTGGTCTCCGGCCTAATAAGATGCACGTACATACATTAGTTGTGACGTACACTGGACCATCTTAGTAGACACTATAAATATGGCAAATATTCGAAATAAAAAAATAAGTTTGCACAATTGGAGGTTAACTGTTGTTTCTATTTGTACATGTCCATCAGTTTTGTTACAGCCCTCCATGCCATCGCTTTCAATTTGTAGTGCTTGGACTTCGGCCTAATAAGGTGTACGTACATAGATTCATACTTACGTACACAAATGTCACAAATACTCAAAATCACCAAAGTTAGACACTTGCCTCTTGTTCACCGTCAACTGCAGTTTCATTTTCTACAGTATTTCGGTTTTGTTACAACCCTCATCTGACTCGCCTTCTTGATGCAGTTCTTCCCCATCCTCCTATTCAAAATAATGAAACTTTTAAGACGCGTGTTCGTAGTATACACTTTGCTAGAAGCAAAATTTTGCTGAACTTGTAGATTAGAGGAGATAAACAAATAACCGAATATATATGAAACCCACAGATGGTTATCCCTTTTATGGTTACTTCCTGACCTACCATTTTGTTACAATGCAGATCAGGTTCCATTTTAGTATTCAGCTGCAGCAATATCTGTTCAATTAAAGGTGGACAATGCTTTATTACGAATTTAGTGTTGTAACTCAGAAATGTCCCCAGCGTCACAATCTTGGCGACATTCATTAACTCCATTGTCCGGGATGGTTCGTTCAGGCCACAGTCGTTATTATTGGAGACCCACTCATTAATATGAGTACGGGTTGTATCCTACGGTCAAATATATAAAGCGTATATGATAGGTGCATAAGCATAAACCTCCGCATTACGTTGATTGAGTCGTATTCTAAAGAGGATCTTGTTGTCCATTACCTGGCCTCCAACTAAAGAGTCACCACTTACAGTGTGTTGACCATCTATGGCATCCTTCGAACCATCATTATTCCGATCACCCTGTGCACACCACGATAGCAACATAAATTAATATATGTAAGTAGTGAGAAAATTACTACCCTTAAGCTATTTGTCATATCAACCTTAGCAGTGGCAGCGCATCCCTGTTTCTGACCTTCTCTCCTTTTTTTCATAACCATTACTGAACTCATTCTTCTAAACTTTATAGTTTTCCCTCTTTTTTTGAATACTTCTTCTCTGAAACTGTATGCGAAGCGTCGAAGGTTCCCCATGTTCGTTTCTTTTAACCTCTAATAGTGCAGCTCTTATCTCCTTGCGGATCTCTGTACGTACGAAATTCTCCATGTTTGCCTGATTTTCCTTCATCAGAGCTTCTTGTCTCCTGTAGAACCGGTATAGTTCCGCCTTAAACCTTTCAAATTGGTCATCGTCCAAACGTTCATGAACAACGTGCGTACCCCGGTCGCGCATCAGTTCTCGTCCTCTTCTCTTTCTTATTGTCAATTGTTGCGGTGTCTGCTCTTTTCCTCTTCCGACAGTCAACTGTAACTATATCACAAATTAACCATTAATTTTTAAAAATTAACTTTATAGTGTATCCCTTTGTAATGTATAAATGTTTTTAATACCTTTCTCTTCGGGACGTGTCTGTTTTGGACACCTATCATCTCCCATCCATATTGCCTCATCCCATTTGTGGCCTGCTTTAATAAGATTTTCAATGTTGTCAACTTGATGGTCTTCCTCTTCGTCACGCCACGCCAATTCTCGAGTATCACAATGCTCCCCTACCAACCATCCGTCTAATAACCACCTATAATATGATTACAAAAATATATACATTTTACGGAACTTATAGATTCAGGTCGTAAACGTGTTATATCTGATAGACAAGGGATAAGTACATACCTCTTTAGCAGCCTCGCATGCGAAGATGTCTGCTGTCTTGATTGGCCGCAGTTTAGCCAGATTGTGGATCGATCTTTGATTAAACGCCAGATCTTGAACGTCGGATGGTACTAATCTTGCAATTGCAGGGACAGATTGGAAAGCCAGCAGCTGGAGTGCTAGAGGAAATCCATGAACAGCAACTGATTGTTGCTTGAAAGTTTTTACTAAGCTGTCTACGTCTGCTGGACTTTTAAATCCTGTTATAGTCTCCAGCGTCCGTTCAAATGACAACCTTCCCCATGGATATTTTAAAAAAATTCTATATTCTTGGTCATCTCCACTGTCTTCGGATCTGGTTTTACTGGTTGCGTGGCGCATGTTAGAACTCCATCAACTATTATAATCAGCGCTAAAGCTAGTTTCTGCCACGTTTCCATTTCCTCAGTCTCCAACTTTTTACCAACTCGGAGATCGTTGGTTCCATGTTTTCCCGAATAGAACCTCCCAAACAGTCTTACATCCTTTATCCCTTTTTGTAGCTCTTTCCACATCTCTCTTTTTAGGATAATTCCCACATTCGAGCCCTGTCAACTCTGCAAATTCCTGTAAACCAAACTTGATTGGATTGCCACCAAACACAATCCACATCTCATGCCGCTTTTGGTCACCAATTGACGGCAAACAAATCCATGAACAAGTTTACCGGAGAACGAGATCTTGTTTGCAGGGATACGAAAAAGCTGCCCAAATGGAGACTCTAACAACTTTTCCATTTCCTGTGTTCCACTCAGCACCCTCGATATTGTAGAAAGATATTCCGGTTTTGAATACGCATTTATCTTGGTTTTGAGAGGGTAACGGTCAAGAGCAAATAACCTCCTCGGTAGATCCAAGCTCAATTGAGGAACGATCTCTACAGCCTCGGGATCCATCCTATCACCACGAAGTAACCCTAATACCATATTAATATGTACGTACACTAAACCAATTAACCCTAATACCAATGTCTACCAAAGTTCACTTCTGTTGACGATTAGGGTTATTTAGCCTCTGTCCGCCGCAAATACAAAACTATTCATTGATTACACATCCTAGGCTACTCAAATCGATACTTAATTGTATTTGCTATATACTCTTCCAACGTAATATAGAATTTGGGGGAACAATCCCTCTTCCAATTTAAAGTAGGAAGTCAAGACAAACACTTACCTTCTGATTCAACACCGGTGATGATAGAGGGATCGAAACTAATCGCCTTTTTCTGATTTCACCCGACCTCTGTAATCTCTTCTTCCTTAAATGTTCCGTCGCCGACTTGTAGGGAGTGTCGTTTTGAAGTACTTATTCTAGATCTAAACACCTTGATTCAAGAAATTGGGAGGTAAAACAACCCTATCGGACAGAAGATTCCGCCGTCGCAGCTGAGGTATCAGTTTTCCGTCTATTAGCAAGAAAGAAGATTTTGCCTCTACTACTAAACTATTTAAAAATAATTTTTTATTTATACACAGTGCAATGGCTGAGATTGTCTTTAATTATTTTTATTCATAATATACAGTTCTTCAACGTTATTGGTTCATTTGCACTATATATCAGCCTTTAACTGTGAGTTTATACCAGATGAGATCTATTCCTTGATGTTTTATAAAGTTTTACATTGAATTGGGTTGTTAAATGAACCAATATATTTTCCGGCTATATATAACGTCGACTATAGGGTCATAATTAAGTGGTGCATGCGATGTCCTTCGCTTAACCGGCTGTTACACGTGTTAATTATCTAAATGCTATGTATCTGTCTGGATTGCAGTCACGACGTTTGAAAAACCACAATATGATACATCCGTTTGTGTTTCTTCGCGGATTATATAAGAAGACAAATACACACCCGGTGAAGTATGTATTAGTCTCTCAAACACCAAAATATCTTCATCACTAAGTAAACATAAGTGCAACAAAGTCATGGTGCATTTCGACAGGCTATCAGATCTACAGACGTGGCGTTCTGATTGGAAGGTTTCTGTTAAGATCATCCGCAAGTGGAGAAAGAAAGAAGCGAACATCGTCACCTTCGAAATGGTTGTTTCGGATGTGTTCGTAAGTGACTCGTCTCATCATCATATTATATGCACTTACTATTAAATGATTCATATAGATCATGGTTGAACTTTTTTCCCAACCTTAGGGCGATAAGATGCAGGCAACAATCACCGAGGACCTGTTGCCCCAGTTCTCTGCGGGGATTGAGGAGGGTTTGTGGAAAACCTTCTCTAATTTCGTCGTCACTGACGACACATCCGCTGTGAAGGTCGTGGCTTCCAACTACCGGATCATATTCACTGCTAGGACGGTTGTGGACAACATTCGTTGCTTGTCGACCAATCACTACATCGACTACGTCCCCTTCGACCAAATTTATGAACGATGGCCTCCTTGGACCCAGAACTGCTGCTTAGGTAACGTTGCATTGTGTTGTTACATTTTTAAATATCAAATCCAATACCATAACTCTAATGAAATGAAACCATAGACACGATGGGGAAAGTAACTCACGTCGGACAAAGAATATTGGTGGACGATCCAACTGCTCCACGTTTTGCCGAGAGGACCCGGTTGATACGGTTTTCATTGACGAATCTCGAGTGAGTCGTTTTGGCGATTATTAGCTTTCACACACGTTAAAGATATACCGTCCTATTAACGTAATGTGTCTCTTTGGGTAGGGGTCATCACTTGCAATGTGTGGCTTATGATGAAATGGTCGATGATTTCGCCCGCAATTTTTGGCTATGCGGAGGCAAACCAGTTGTAGTCTTGCGATTCTGGAGGGCCAAGTTTAAGGATGGAGGTATGGATTAGGAAAACGTATTTAAAACAATGTCCCCATCACCTTTTCAATATAACATTACTTCATAAAACTAATTTTGGTTACCCTTTTTCCTTATTTTTCCACACCGCAGGAGGGATGGAAGTGGTTAGTCAACCGGGTGTTTCTAAAGTGATATTTGAACCACCCTTCCCTGAGGTTAGAGATTTCAAACTCCGGTTGGAATACTTCGACCAGCGCGGCGGAGTGAAGACGATTCGTAGCCTAAGTTTCCATTTGTCAATGTTGCTTACATTATAAACTTCTAAACCACGTTGCTGAACTCTTTATATTATCTTTATTACCTACATCCAAACAATCTATCTAACGTGGATAGGAATATTTTGATGTAAAATGTTTGTGTGTAATACGCATGGTTAATTATTTATATTTATTTTAATTTGGTAAGCATCTTTGCTAAAACTGCCAACCTTTAATGTTAGATGTATGTGTACAAACGTGTACAAATGTTTATGTTTAATTGGAAGGTTTTGGTCGATAATATTAACACGACAAGGTTCCAAACACTCTTTTTTTAGACGACTAAATATGTCACTAAACCAAATATAACGTTGATAACTTGAGTGTAAAAAATTAACCGACAACCCAAAATACTACTCTAATAAAACGACAAAACTACATTAAGAAATAGGTCATTGTTGCTACTATAACCAAAGTCGCAACAAACACATTGGTCAGTTTTAATTTCATATTTAATCCATCACTCTTGTACGCAATCAACGTCTTCATCCTTTCCAACTCCATCTGATTTTCCTTGTGCATATTTAAGATGTTAGCAATGTCCTCTTTTTGTGCCTGAAGCGCTTTTCAAACTAGTTAACTTTAGAAGATCTTCCTTCACTGTTCTCAGTTCCTCCATCATAGCTTCATCCCACCATTTAAAAATGTGATAGTCCCCATCCTGCATTAATTTAAAAATATTCTCTTACTAGAAAGGTTAAGTTATGCGAATAAAACTGATCTTTAATCAACCTCGGCGAAACTGTAAATCCCTTACCTCTCTATTTCTACAAGTGTAGTGAAGCCTCCCTGGGTTTGTCCTTGTAAAAGAAGGTTGTAGGTTTGGCGTTTCCCAACAGTAACAAACAGCCGGGATCCCATACTCCGCATCGTCATACTCGACTGGACTCGTGTTTGGCAAAGCAGACATTAAGAACGAAACTGATTACGTAATTGAAGGAGTGAAAATAAAGAAAAGAGGAACTTTAAACTAATATCCGAATATCCAACTCTCAAAATCTAATCCAACATCTACGGCAGCGGCTCTCTCTGTTTCCCCCAAATCTGGTCAATGAACCCTAAATTCCCTGAATCTTATAATATATCTATTATATTCGGTTGGCCTTTTATAGAACTTTATGTATTGTGTCGTTTTTTGTATTGAAAAACAACATGAAGTTTTCCAAGTTGTGTCGTTTTCCAATAGTTGCGAACGGCGTCGTAAGCTTCATACAGGGCCGATATACCAAGGGCTTTATGCTACAGATTGTATTATTGATTTTAGGGGATTCAATATCAAGAACGGTGCGGTGGTACAGTGGTAGGATTGGCCTTGAGTGTCCTTCAGTGTCACGAGTTCGAGGCCTTGTAAATATGTACTTATTTTGTTTCTTATGTTTGTTAATGGTAAAAATATGTTTGGGCGGCAGTGTTGCAATTTGTTGGTGTGTTTGCCCGGTAAAGTAAGTAAACGTCGTCTTCACTGCACGATTGATATTTTTTAGGGATATAAGGAGCAATACGACATCTACTACACATTTTCGGATTAAAACGAGCAAAACGCCCAAAACGACAACGATTGTCATCCACGTTAATTAACATCTTCATTACATAGTAATTTAATTATCTAATGAAACATACGTGGGGAGATGAAACGCAACACAGACGGAAACCGACGATACACCTAGAGGATTTCACAAATAGATTTGGCCACCCACCACACTCCGCAATTTACACAGATGATGTCATAATAACGTGTGTCGGTCGATAACCTGCCCCATCTCAAACAACTACTCATGGCACAGCCGGGAAGGGATCAACGAACTGGATGGATATACAAAAGAATCTTCGTACGTGTTTTTACGCGCCGTATTAAACGTACTCAATGTCCGGAACAGATCTTCTCCGATAAGCCGAACTCCCTCTGATTGGAGTGGATAGTGATGTGCATCAAATTGGTGAAGAAAACGAACCGCCATCTGCTCGTCCCCATATAACATAGAGAAAATTCCACATGCAAGAGTGGACTCGGCATCTTCGGGCACATTGTTTTTTAGTAGTGCGATACCGCCCTGAATGTCTCGCTCCTCCGCAACGATCCGTAGGCCCTCGTGGTAGATTGCTATTCTGTTCCCTGCTTTCAAGCATTTTTCGAAAATACGCCTGTGGATCCCTTCTTCCTGGTGTTCACCATTTCGATTCCTTGTCGTTTGGAATGAAGAAGGATCTTCACATATGTGGTAGATGCTTGCAACCTTCAGAACTTCTGGGGCAAGCACCGCATCCACTCCTCGCCGACCAGCCTTTAATAATGGGCCAAGGCGCCACAACCATCAATTACGAGATGCTTGGCTATTTTTATCAACATCTCGTCTGGCAGATCAATCTTCTTACGGCTAGCAGACGCCATTTTTTTTGGGAGTTCAGTAAACTAATAGCAATATGTGCAGAACCAAATAGACGGAAACTGCCGCCTGCCCACTTATATAACCTACGATGTGAGAGGTGGTTGGGGAGTTTGGCGAAAATCCTGGAAATTTTTACTACTTTCTATATGACGTCGTTTTAAATTACCCTTTTGTTAACTACTTAATGATGAAGGAACCCATTTTAGGTTTATGAGCTCTCATGCACGCCTACTCGATTATAATTACTAAAACAAATAAGTAGTGCAAACCACGTGTCACTTTCGTGTTATCGGATTTCAAATTCATTATATTCGTATTCGTTAAATATCGGCTGTAACTCAACCATCAGCTAACCCTAAGCCTAGACTTTGACATTTGCACGTTCTCTGATGTGACAACTTCGAAGAGAGTCGTATTTATTGTTGCTTTAGATATGATAGTTTTCTCATCATTATGTTTATTTGATGTGTATCCAGTTACGTAATTATCATCACTTCCTCTCAAGTAGATCAATCCATAGGGTTGCTATTCACTAGTATTGATTGTACGATTATTTAAGCTTCTGTACGTAGGCGACTATCACAATATATTATGACTTCCAACGTACATCAACTATGGTGTGGGGATAGTACTAGCATTCCGTCATTTCTTTTACTTTATTTAATGTCCAAAAAGATATAAACATTTACTAATATTTTTTGTGAAATAGCTACTAATAATAACAATTTTAATATTCTCCCTATTATTTTCTATCTCAATTTCAACAATTAATCGAATATTAAAAAAATAGGATAGAGTACGTTTTAATAATAGTTTCATTGTACATATTCTCACGAAATTAAACCAATATTTGAAATAGAAAACAACATTTGATTTGAAATAGAATTTAACAATCACGTCCTCTCAAGTAGATCAATCAGGAGGGTTGCTATTCACTAGTATTGATTGTACGATTATTTAAGCTTCTGTACGTAGACAACTATCACAATGTATTATGATTTCCAACGTACATCAACTATGGTGTGGGAATAAATTATCTTTCTGATAAGACAATACAAAGATTTTACTTATTATTAGGAGATAGTACTAGCATTCCGTCATTTCTTTTACTTTATTTAATGTCCAAAAAGATATAAACATTTACTAATATTTTTGTGAAATAGCTACTAATAATAACAATTTTAATATTCTCCCTATTATTTTCTATCTCAATTTCAACAATTAATCGAATATTAAAAAATATAGATACGTTTTAATAATAGTTTCATTGTACATATTCTCACGAAATTAAACCAATATTTGAAATAGAAAACAACATTTGATTTGAAATAGAATTTAACAATCACGTCCTCTCAAGTAGATCAATCCAGAGGGTTGCTATTCACTAGTATTGATTGTACGATTATTTAAGCTTCTGTACGTAGACGTATCACAATGTATTATGATTTCCAACGTACATCAACTATGGTGTGGGGAATAAATTATTTTTCTGATAAGACAATACAAAGATTTTACTTATTATTAGGAGATAGTACAAGCATTCCGTCATTTCTTTTACTTTATTTAATGTCAAAAGAAATAAACATTTATTAATATTTTTGTGTAATAGCTACTAATAATAACAATTTTAATATTCTCCTATTATTTTCTATCTCAATTTCAACAATTATTCGAATATTAAATAAACAGGATAGAATAATAATAGTTTCATTGTACATATTCTGAAGAAATTAAACAAATATTTCAAATAGAAAACAACATTTGATTTCTATTTCTAGTTACTTTTTCAATCCTCATTCCGCGGACAGTCTGACGAACCTCCGTGCAGATTCTGTATGGGTTCCAGAGCTTTCTCCTTCCTGGGCAATTGTTTCAATTGTTGTCCCATCGTGTCCCAGTTAAGTAATTATCATCACTTCCTCTCAAGTAGATCAATCCAGAGGGTTGCTATTCACTAGTAGTGACTGTACGATTATTTAAGCTTCTGTACGTAGACGACTATCACAATATATTATGACTTCCAACGTACATCAACTATGGTGTGGGGAATAAATTATCTTTCTGATAAGACAATACAAAGATTCTACTTCTTATTAGGAGATAGTACAAGCATTCCGTCATTTCATTTACTTTATTTAATGTCCAAAAAGAAATAAACATTTACTAATATTTTTGTGAAATAGCTACTAATAATAACAATTTTAATATTCTCCTATTATTTTCTATGTCAATTTCAACAATTATTCGAATATTGAATAAATAGGATAGAGTACGTTTTAATAATAAAACCATTGTACATATTCTCACGAAATTAAACCAATATTTGAAATAGAAAACAACATTTGATTTCTATTTCTCGTTAGTTTTTCATTCCTCATTCCGCGGACAGTCTGACGAACCTCCGTGCAGATTCTGTATGGGTTCCGGAGCTTTCTCCTTCCTGGGCAATTGTTTCAATTGTTGTCCCATCGTGTCCCATCACATTGTTAATGTAGTGTTGTGCAGCAAACTCACTTCTATAAGTTTAAAAAATTAAATGTACATGTGAGACTCTGAACAGATAAGAACACATACGCTTTCATACCAATTATTAATATAATATCAACTTACATCTCCTTGTGAGGTCCAAGTCCTTCGAAAACAGCTCGAATGAAGATTTTAGAAGACGCTTCGGTGTGTACAAGACATGGTACGCCTACACACAATTACGTAATTGAGTTGCTAGACAAATTACATGTACTTGCTTCTATCATAATATCAATTTCATCTGACGTACCTTCATAACTCCCAACCTTAAAGAACCTCAAGACACAAAACACTGGCTCGGATTTGTGGAGAACATGACATCCCTTTGATTCCCAATCAGAGAGGAATTGATGGGCATAGAAGTCTGTGAGACGACATTTGACACTTTCATTCCTGCATTAACGCACAGTTGCTTTCAAATTTAAACCTATGAAGTTCAAATATATATATGTATATTACTATGTCTATAGCATTATAGGTACTTAACCTGCCATTCAGGAGAGTGAAGACAACTTCAATACACCTGCCATCGTAACGTCTTCTTATGACGTCCACATTTACGATGCACCCACAAACATCTAACGGGAAAATAAAATGGGGATGTAACGTTTATTTTGTACTTTTGCAAATGATACACTTAAAAATAACGTCCTCAACTGACCAAACGACCACTAAATGAATCTCAGCAACCATCGGAAGTTCATAATTCCACGGACATTAATATATACATATTCAAGAAATTATAGATAAAACATACCGAAAGAAACGGGATGAGTAACTCTGCCACGAGTTATATCATCGATATCCGCGAAGCGGAAGTAATTTTGTGATTCAAAGGTTGGATCACATCCATGGTTGACTCATGCGTAAACTTGATTTGGTATGGGTGATGAGTATTCCTCTCCTTGAGAGTTGGATTGATTAATTAAAACTCCCGAATATCGTACCAGGAACCGATTTCAGGGTTTGGCGGGATATTTGGGTATTCACCCTGTAGAAACGCCACT
The DNA here is from genome assembly GCA_023657505.1 of Camelina hispida. Lineage (NCBI taxonomy): Eukaryota > Viridiplantae > Streptophyta > Magnoliopsida > Brassicales > Brassicaceae > Camelina > Camelina hispida. The sequence goes on along the minus strand of CP094637.1, from coordinate 8,822,341 downwards.
TCGATTGTGGAACCCTTCATAACATATAAATTGTTATACATCAAAAACTGTTGGATTTAGCGAATTAAGAAAGACTTGTTCAACTAACCTCTTCGTCCACAAGGAGGAGAACTCGTTTTATAAAGCATTCGTGAATCGACCAAGCGTTCAACACCTTGGCGTGGATACACCAACACCAATTCCTTCTCTCACGGTCCAGTTCAGCAATACGATCGGTTCTGAAGCTCATGGTGATCTCAGATTTTGGATATCTCTTACTTTAAACTGTGTTAGGAATTGACGAAGGTTGAGAGCAATTTAAATATTTACGGAGAGCGAAATCTCGAAACGGCGCGGCCTTTCAACTTTCCATTGTGTCCGTCTAATAAGACCCTAAGTGTACGTACCTTCCCAATGTAGTATACGTACATATGTATAGTTTGTATATTTACAAGAGTAACAAATAACCGGAATCATAAATTAATAACGAGATCCCGACCAAACGAATGAGGATATCGCTAAGCCCACACCTTAACCATTAAACTCATAAATATTAACAAGCATCGATAGACCAAAATTATGTTTCCCTCAATTCGAAACCCTGTATAATAATTGTGATAAACACTTCAAGAGATTGTTTAATCGGGCTTGTTTTAAATAATATTCGGTTATTAGCGGTTTCAAATTTACAAGCAGCGTAAAGGTAGATCAAATATTTAGCTTTTCTAGATTAAGGGTGAAGAGCATAATAAAAGGTATACAATTTATGCATGTCTTTCTCATGCATTAACCACAAAAAGACAAATAAACTGCAGTTAAAAATAATATCTATCTTGAACTCCCACATACTTGATTTATTAAGTTAGAGAACTCGTGTAATTTTATGTGTAAAATATGCTAGTACGGAAACGTGTCTTTTTCTACAACCCGGATTTGAGACAAATTATATACGAACTACACAACTTTCCAATTTGACGTCCGGAACAGCCAATAGATATAGCATTAAATGCGACAAGTACATGCAGGGATTTGACATCTTCTTTTGTGTAAAATCATTCTTACTTATATTTTCAAATGACTATTGTCCTCATCAAAGTGTTTACTGATCACTTTTTAAGCAAGTAATAATTATAAACTTTGCCCAACGAGTACAGTATATATTTTTGGTTACCGAGACGAGGAGAGAAAAACCTTTATCGTGTGAACCAGTATGATGTTGCGTAAGCATTACGTACACCTTTTCCCAACTAATTACTCTGTGTAACTTTTTCTTCAATACGCATTGTGCTTAAAAGGACACGCAGAGTAATTATATTGTACAGTATATATAGGCAAATATTCACAACCTACCTCCTTTATTGTTGAAGCATATATAATAGCTCCGATAACGAAATCTCAAAAAAAAAAAATGCCGAAAGCACACAATAAGCTCCCATATCTCCCTGATGATATTTTACTCGAAATCTTTAGGCTTCTCGCAGTAGATGGGCTGTCGCACCTTGCTCCAATTATGAAGTCGGGTCGGCGAGGACTGAAGACGGTGCTCGACCCATATGTTCTAAAGGATGCTAACATCTACAACATCTGCTGGGATCCGTTATTGATCCAAACGTCAGACGACCCAAATGGTGGCCCTCAAGAGAAAGGGATTCATAGGCGTATATTCAAAAATGCTTCAAAGCTGGAAACAAAGTTGCAATCTACTACGAGGGCCTCCGGTTTGTTGCGGAGGAGAGAGACATCAAGCGAGGCATTTCTGTTCTATCTCGTAACGTTCGCGCAGACGCTGAGGCAACACTGGCATGTGGTATCTTTTCTATTTTATATGGAAGCGAACAGATGGCGGTTCATTTTCTTCACTTATTTGATGCACATCACTTTCCTCTCAAATCGCATGGGGTCAGATTTTAGGCAAGTCTGTGTTTCGCCTGTTGTTTACATACCAGGTGGCAATTCAAAACACGTACAAGGATACATTCGTCTATCCATCTACTCACCTCATCCCTAACCCGGACTGTGCCGCCATTTGTTGTATCCAATCCGGTTTCTTCTCTATAAACTTTCGAGATTACGACATCTTGTGTACTAATTGCGGACTTTGGTGGTTGGCGAAATCTATATGTGAAATCCTTTAGTTCTATAATCTCCAATGGCTGCTCTTTAAAGTTATTTTTTTTTTTTTTTTTAATGTGCTGTTGTATATGTCTGGTACGTACATGTGAACTTATATGAGCGGTGGTACGTACATCGATAATTTGTAGGGTATGTTATTAAATAAAACAAGACGATATGAACGGGACTAGTCCATGTGTACGTACACGTCACACACAATATAACTAGTTTGGAACCGTGTACATCTAAGTATTTATGTACGATGCCCTGTTACGTTGTACGTACACAAATACATAGGTGTTGCAGCGTGTACGATGGCGGGATAACACTCAAATAGAATACATACGTTGATTATAAAATAAACTCCGGCATACACCGGATAACGGTTCGAGGTTCCAAAAAAAAAAACAACCATCAAGTACATAATATTAATACATTAACCTAGTTGAAAACGTCGTCACTAAGGTTAATCCGCAAAATAATAAAAACATGAAAAGAGGATCTTAAAAGAACGGGCGCAACTCCTGTGCATACCAGTAGAAAAAACAGGACTTACACCCGGTGAGGTAGCTACTACAATTACACCTACGGTGGTGGAGGAGAGAAGGCGACGATCTCACTTGATAAAGGGGACCACCGAGATGGAGTTTCGCAACATGGTACATAACCAGGCCAGCGACTTCAACGACAGTGTTCATGTGAGGGACCATCCACCAAACAATACTGCCAAACGCCTCGGCCTCCGTCACTTGGCCGGTAAACGTTGCGAACAGCACATAAGCAAAATTCGCATATGGATCCGTTGTTGCAAAATAGCGTAGCTTTGCCATACCTTCAGCAAAGGTGGGGGAGTTTGAAGCTAGCCTGACGCCCTCAAGATAGTTCGCTACGATGTGGCCCCTGTATAGGAGAAGCTCAAAGTAGGGCCTGAACTTAGACTCCATAGTGATGAACTGTGGCCACGTGATGAACGGACGAAGTTGAACAGTTTGGAGGTCGACAGTGTTCAGCGCCTCGACCAATACGGGGATAGGAGTGACAGATACGGGAATAAAATTTACAAGCAGGCTTGTAGGGTTTGGCAGCTTGATGGCCAGGAATATCTCGTTCGGAGGGGTGTTCATTGTTTTTTTTTTTTTTTTTTTTTTGTTGGAGAGGATATGGGGTGTGGATGGTCTTTGGTGTGTGTAGGGAATAAAACATCTTCTTACGTACACACATCTATATATAGTGAGAACAGTGGTAATTTTATTTTTTACTATAACAGGTAATTAACTCGATGGTATTTAACAGTAAAATGTACTGATTGTATAGGAATATATTTATATAAAAATGTAATGATTCAATTATGTTTATTAGCCACGCCAAAAGTATTCAACTTGCTATGTTGGTTCTTTGGTACTCGTGTACGTATATAAGTAAAATTACATAACTGATATTTGACATCTACAACCCTGCAAGTCATAGGGAAATTAAAGTTCACTTATATGGACGTCAAATCAGTTGGCCATTGTATTAATAATAGCAACATGTCATTGCATTAAATACGACTACTATTAGATTTAGTGGTTTCAATTTTAAGTATAAAAGGGTAATATTCAATTCGAGCTACACGCGCATGTAACTGTTCATGTAGGTCTTAGCCATGTATCGTACAGAATAAGATATTCGCTAAACTATTACTTTTACTAAAACTAATAGCCACTTATCACATCTAACAAAGTTCGTGGTTACCTTTATTAGCTTGACTTATTCTGCAAAGGTGCATCGCTGACAAAATACTTCGTTTAATATTAAAATTAGAATTGATAGGAGATAAGGTGTACACGGAAACGAGGAAATGTAAACATGTTTCGTTATAAAACTACCAAAGCATTTGACTAATTCGGCGAGCGCACCACCAGATTGTGCATTTCCTGCAACGATGCTTGTAAGGGCCCACCATTTTGCGTACGTCTTCCATCCTCATTGAGAGCGCGCATTTTCGTGCGCACGTAGGAGTTGTTATTTCCCCATCATCAGGGTAGTCAAAACACACACCATAAGTTGTATTGTGTGATGGTCCATAGTGAATAAGCTCAGTGATGAGTTCTTCACACATATCTCCAACCTCTTCGGAGTCAAGTGGGTAGTGTTTTATAGAAAACAGCTGAAGCAAATGACCCGCCTGGACTCCGGACCCTTTACAGATGCACAACATGGCAGACGCAAGAGTAGCGTCGGCATGTGTTGGTACGTTACGCAGGAGTAAATTAACGGCCCCTTCAATGTCCCCATCTTTTGTTGCAAGACGAAGGCCTTCATAATATATGGCCGTTGGATTATCCGCATCAAGGCACCTTTCAAAAAACTTCCGGTAACGACCACCAAACATGATATCATCGGGGTCACTGCACATGTTGAAGATGTTTGCCTCTTTCAAGACGTCGCGACGGTAAACTATAGTTTTGCCTCTATTTCCCGAACGTAGGAGTGACTGCATGTACCACCAGTGTTTTGCCATTAGTTTAGCTATTCGCGCCAACAGATCGTCAGGAAGATTTGGGTTGGTCATATTTGTATTCAAAGTATTATGTGCACATTGTAATGCAAACGATTTTATAATACCATCGTTTGATATGGTTGGGGAAGTATTTGGTATGGATATAAATGATACTTGATATAACTGCGTGACAAGATGGCGAGGTGACATCAAACCACTAATTATTAAGATTTAAAAACATCCACTAACAAAATTGATGGAGTGTCGTTTTGAGAATATTAATGGGCCGTTAATATTTTAGGCCTCTTTACATCATAACAATATATGATCCCCCACATCCCCTATTAGTATACACGTGTCATAACCATATTACGGATTTGAAATCTACTACTATAATCTACTATCTCAATCTCGATAATTCACTAGCCGCTCAGCTTAACGTCTATTGTCAGACATGACACCAGTTGGCAACTGCGATGTGACAACTGATACCCGCAAAAGGTCTTATATGGGAAGACGTAGAAGAGTTGTTTAACAAGTAAGTAGAGGGATGTGACTTATATCTCATCGATGTGTCTTGATGAGTACGTTTAACATGATGTGTTTGTAATCATTACTAAGTTACGAAATCTGGTCACAGTGTGAACTAAGGGTGTGAACAAATAATATATTCACACATGGTTCGTATGGAACAATGATTACTACGTACTTAGGCTATAGTTTGACCTCTCACTATGTCGAATTATGTGCGGATTTGTAACTTGTATTTGTATTAAACAGAAAAGAAAAATCAAATTATTGCTTTGTTCAGTGCGGAATTTATGAAACCGCTGGGTTAATGGTAGTTGGGTAAAGTATATGCGGTTCATGGCCTCCAACTATATGCGGTTCATGTGTTAACTGTTTTGGAAACCGCAACAGTAATCAAGGTCGGACGTAGGTAGTGGTAAAGTGGGGCAGTTGCCACGGTTAAAATTTTAGAACTAGTGTTATTTGTTAGGAGATTTTTATTCTGCCGCTGTTGAAATGTTATTTAGTGCCCCTAATACTCTCTTTTTCTACAAAATACACACGTTTTCTCTTTTCTATTGTATATTTGTATATAATTATATTGACATTTAAAGCCCATTACATACAAATATTAGACAAAACCCAAATTATATTTGTTTCTTTGTTAACAAGTCCATAAAATTGTTTAATAACAGTCATTATTTTTAATTAATTTTTAAGGGTCAATGTTACTGCCCCGGGTAAAATTTATTGCTGGATCCGCCACTGACAGTAATTTTACTTAAGTACAAAAAAAAACGAAAACTACAGAATATGTCTTGAGTGACAACTCCTACCCCCCATGTCGTGTTATCTACCCGTGATGTGATTTATATCTCAGCGAGTTTTAATTAAACAGTAGTAAGTGACGTTTGTCTCGGCGCATTACACCAATAAACGGGTAGGGTGTTAGCTAAATACGTATCTCGTTAGCGTTCTATAAATTATAATTACCAGTCCCACTGAGTGCAACCTGAACTTTGTTTTCTTCAAACACCCTTCTGTACAAGTTGTAGTTCCTACTGAAAAATCACAGCTAAATGGCGTCTGCGTCTCAAAATATGCCTCATCTACCAGATGAGATGTTGATTACCATCTTCGGGTTTCTCGCAGTTGATGGTTTAAACTACCTAGCTCCAATAGTCAAGGCAGGACCTCGATTTCTCAAAACAGCGCTTAGGCCTCAAGTTCTCAAGGATGCTAACATCTCCAGCATTACATGCCATCCTTCTTGGTTCCAAAAATTACATCATCGAAATCGTAGAATAAAAGAGGAAGGGATGCACCGGCGTATCTTCGAAAAATGCCTTCACGCTGGGAACGAAAAGGCAATCTATTACGAAGGTCTCCGGGTTGTTGCCGAGGAAATCGACATTGAGGGAGGTATTGCACTTCTAACTCGTAACGTACCAGCAAGAGATGATGCCACACTAGCATGTGGATTTTTTTCTATGTTACATGGGAACCTCGACATGGCGGGTCATTATCTTTACCTGTTTTCAGAATACCACTACCAACTAAATACAACTCAAACAAGGATTTTGGGCAGGGAGTTGTTCATGTTGCTGGGTAGATATCAGACGGCGCGAGAAAACACGTACAAGGATACATTCGTCTATCCGATTGCCCCTTTGATCCCTTCTCCGGAATGTGCTAAATTGTGTTTATTGGAGCATGGTCTGTACTCTCTCAACTATCGAGACTATGACATGGTGTGCAACAATTGCGGCCTTTGGTGGTTGGCGAAATCTATATCCGAGATCCTTTAGTTATATTATCTCTTTAGATGTTTCGCCCTAAACGTTTCATCTAAATGCGTTCTGTTATAAACGCAGTACTAATATCTACGTCATAGGCTTTACGCGGACTGAATCCGGCCTTTTGTTTCAATGGTTTTCTCTTCTACTTATTTTTAAGCATGTACCACTTGATGTTGTTTCCTTTCCTTTTGTAATAATATCTATCTTGCAAAAGAACTATACACAATAGATATTTCTGCCAATTGTGTATCTACAACAAAGTGTGTGTGGGTACATGGGTCCTTACGTTTGGTACGAGAAATGTATTGTTTTGTTACTACTGTGCATTCGGTTGGTGAAGTCGGGAAGTGTTCACATCCCTATGATTTCAAGGTATCGGGCCTCAATTTTAATAAGCCCATTCGGTATGGATTTGTTGTTTATTTCTTAAACTCAAACAACATTCGGACAAATTTAATAAGCCCATTCGAACGCACATCAGAAGGCCTCAATTTTTAGAGTTTGAGTTGAGGGCCCATTTACAAATTTCAAAAATTATATCGGCCTTACTGGGAAAAACATTTTAAAAGTAAACAATACAATTTCTTTTCGCATTGGGCCTCCAATGTTGCTGGACCGGCAATTAAATTATGGTTTTTTTTGTACGTAAACTACGAATTAAAGTAAAATTGAAATATAAACCCGAAGAAAAACAAAGAAAGCCAAGAGTCGCGACGTTTTGTTTTATTTAAATAGCATCACCCTGTCTCCTTTCCAAACCCAGGCTAGACACGAGTAACAGGCTCTTATCTGAAAAAACCATGGAGTTTAGAGTTGATGCCATCGCTGATCTTAGACCAGGAAAAACGAATTGGATTATCCAAGCGAAGGTCTTGAATTCGTGGTATGTTACTGAGTTCTTTTGGAAGCGTTCTGCTCCTTGCTGATACACGGGTTAGTCCACTTTGCTTTGTAAAATATTTGCACGAAGTTGTTAACCAACGCAGTGGTCTTATACACAATTGATATGCAATTTGTAGGGTGACACAATCGAGGTGGCGTTTTTACCAGGGACATATAAGAAAATGAGGAAGTATATCTATGATGGTGATTGGTATGAAATTAGGAATTTCAAGGTCATCCAGCCAACACTTAGGGAAAGGAATACACATCATCCTTTCCAAATCAAATTTACTGATGACTCGACGATGCGCCTGCTCTCACAGGTGAATCAAAAACACTACTTCCGTTTTGAAGATTTGGGTGATATATCTCGAGGGAGAATTACCCATCCCATATCATTCGGTACGCTTATCTTCAATTTTCAATTACACAAATCGTTTGAAACAACGTTAAAAAACGTTTGCTAATTGATATTTGTGATTATCACTAGTTTTTAGGCCTCATACTAAATAAATAGGTTAATAGACAATTTCATATCAAAATACATAGGTCGTAACATTTAAAGTATGTGTCTACCCCGAATAAGATGTTTGTGGGTGTGTAGTTGGGGTGGAAGACAGAAGATTACTCGAGGGGGCAAATGCGGCCAATGAAGTTGTCCTCACCCTACTGAATGGGAGGTAAAGGAGATTTGTGCTACCTTTTCAATACATTTACATTTAAAGTTATTTCGTATTCCCCTTCAATATTAACCTGACAAAATCGTAGGAATGAAACCCTCAAGTGTCGTGCCCTAGATGAATATGCTGCTCGCTTCATAAATGCTTGGAAGCACTCGGGTGTCATCTTACTTTTACAACTGAACCTGTCTTTTGTATTTTGCGGTTCTGGAAGGTTGGAAGCTACGAAGGTATGTTCGATTTGATAGATCAGATAAGGAAACCAGCCTTGTGAACCATATACAACTAATATTATAAATGTTCTGAAGGTGCTCCTTGCCTCGTCAACACAACCGCCTCTTCGCTGTTCTATATAAAACCAGATTTCGAGGGAATGGAACATCACAAGGAGATGTAAGCTCTTTGTTTTCCTACTAAAAGACCTAATTGTATATGTTGCCTATCAAATACGTTAATACACTTTCTATATTTACCGCAGATCTGAAATCGCGGGACGTTACTATATAGAACATATAATGGAGCACGTAGGGGAGAATGCAGTACCTTGAGAATAAATGAACTATATGGGCGAAAGAGAGAACTCAGGGAGTGTACCATTTTTATTTAAAGAACCGGCACAGATCTATGCAATTTATTAACTTTTTTTTCCCCGGTGTGTTTGTACTTTTGAGTGAACCCAATGTTACGCTGATTATGGATAATATATGGTTATGTTTTGTCAACAAAATATAAAATTTAGTACTCCGCAATATATGTACGTACATAACAATAGATATCTACGATAACTGAACATGTCAACACTATCCAACCATCGCATTATGTCCTCTCTAATGGACCATATAAAGCCCACAAACACATATATTTCGCTTTAAAAAGCTTCTTATTGAAACAGAAACCCGTTTGCTTGAGATTTCTAAAAAGCCCACACGAGTAATAGGCCCATTTAGGGCAGGCGGCAACAATTTCTCCAACAATTATAGTTAAACAAAAATGTGGGCTTAGAAATTATAAAGGCCCATCATAAACATGTTACAAAAGCTATGTTGGCACTTACGAAAAAGAGTATTATCCTCACGCCAATTAAAGATAACACGTCTATTGTCGCCCATGCACTACGTATTAGCTGGACATGTTGTGCGGTTGTGGCCAACCTGTTGACACTGAGAACAAGCATGCTGTTTGCGGGGCCGCTTCGTCTCCAACGCAACCTCGACAAAAGACTTCCTCCTCGTCAACTTTGGCCTTCCTGGAGGATTCCTAACAAATGACGGTTTACATCTGGATGGTGTAATATCAGTAGGAACGATGCAGGATGTATCTATCGGCATTATCGCCTCCGCATACCCACTGCAGAGGCTGTCTCTGCGGAAGTATGGATGGTGCTGGTTTATAACTGATACGTTGGCCATATATGCGGCTGCGATAGCATGTACGCATGGCATCCTCTCTAGATCAAAACGCCTACATGAACACCTCTTATACCTCAGATTGACAACATGAGTTGACTTACCACCACTTACTTCAAATCGATCTTCATCAATTTCTTGAACCTTTAGATGCCTTGACTGTTCAATACGTGCCTATGAGTAAATCAAAGCGTAAGTTCATATAACCAAAACAACAAAACATATCCACTAACATTTTTCAGGCCTTTCGTTAACATATATATCGATGGATATGTTAATGAATGTCACACCTGTAACAGATTCTCCACTCCTTTGGTGAGTAAAGTTGGCATTGCGGCAGCTTGTTTTCTCCTTGTAGCAAACCAACGTGTCAACATATTCCGAACAGCTTCTAGTAACTCTACAATGGGATAGGCTCTGGCAGGATTCAGTACTTTGTTTAGCGATTCTGCAATGTTGCTCGTGGTGAAGTTGTACCTATCACCAGGAAAGTGCGCCCTGCTCCACTTGGTTACATCTGCACGAACCAAGTAAGCATGCAGTTGCGGATTCGCTTCTTGAATTTGCTGGAAGATTTCTTCGAAATCAACTACACGGTACGCTGCAGCTGCTTTTTTTACCAGCCGGAATGTTTCGCTCCCACTAAATCTCAGGATAATATTCTTGTGAAGATGGTAAGTGCAGATTCCTCGACTTGCCAGGGGGTACACTTTACCGATAGCTTTACCAATAGATTTATGCCGGTCAGATATCAGTGCAAGCTCTTCATCATCAGGAATTACACTACTTAATTGAGTAAAGAACCATTCCCACGACACGTCGTTCTCTGTATCAACAACCGCATACGCCAGGGAAAATATTAAAATTCCCATCTTGTGTTGTCGCTATCAGAAGAGTCCCTTTGAATTCACCTTTCAAAAAGGTTCCATCTACAACTACAACTTTCCGCATATACCTGAAACCCTTAATGCATCCAGCAATCGCAATGAAAACATACTTGAATCTGTCTTCTGCATCAACGACCAGTCTAGTAAGGGTCCCCAGATTAGAGGACCTCAGCCTGTATAAATATGCCGGTAATTCAGCGTATCCACTTTCAGGTGTACCCCTAACATACTCCCGCGCCTTTATAAGTGTACGATGTGCCTTCCAGTAGCCAAGCTATTATATGAAAATGTTCAGAAAAAGACATCAGCACTAAACAATATCAACTAGATCGAATTATATATATGTGCAGTGCAGGCCATAGAATCAACTAATTTCTGACAAACTCAACAAACTTAAGCTACGATCTGTTTGTACACCCTATAAACAAGTACACTCACAGAGCCAACCATAAAACAAACATATTCAAGTATTCCAGTAGCGAACCTGTACACCATATCGTAGGTTGAGCCCATCCCCAACAAGATTTGGCACAACAGAACTTCCCACACCACCAACATAATCCTTGTATAATTGAGCTAGGATTGGTGGTTTAGCATTACGGCTACGGCCATATCGTTCAGTAACAGAGCAAGTATGTTCACGACAATATCTGCGAATATGAAACACCGGCGAATCACCCATGGTTGAAGCCCGTATTCTCCATTTACAACCTTTTACCCAACACTCAACGATTAACAAAACGGGCGTTGAATATCGAACATTGTAATCATATTTATCTAATACACTCAGCACCCTCAACCTTGCCACCAACGTTTCTTTGCTATCAAACTTATCCCCCACAGCAATATCACCACCTCCGTTTTCTATTTTGCGAACCTCCTTCTCAATTGCATCAGTTGCAGAGTTAGTCGGGTACGGTTATTTGATTCTGTGTTACACACATTTTCCTCTATACAAGACCCACCCCCAGGTCCGTCGTCCAATGATTCCTCTGCTTCATCCGGGCGAAGTTGGAGTACAGCAGATAGTCTTCATCCCCTGAACTTGCACCATCGCTGTCGTCACAGTAATCAAATCTACTGTTGTCCTCGTCATCTGCTTCATCTTCATCTACATCATTTCCTACATTATCTTCACCGTCTTCCTTCCGACTCTCGTACTCATCATCTTTCTCTCCCATTTCCTCTGCCACGCCTACGAAATCATCTACAACGACTTCAGGGGTCTTGGGTGTTGGTTCTGGGGTTTTCGGTTTAACTTCCTCGAACAAGGTTTCACCAGATTTAGCTTCGATCTCAACGCATAGCCGGATGAGTTCACTCCTATGCTGTTTGAGAAAGTTTTGAAACTGCCGACCATTCGAAACAATCACCGGTGGCATATAACATCCGCTTTTTTTATATCTATCTAACATATAGCTCAACTTAATCGCGGAAGTTCTTTCACAGAAACCAAAGTCATCGTACATCATAGCAGTAAAGTCTTCAAATTTTGTTTCTTTATCGGCAACTATAATCCTGCACCCTTTCCTAGTATCAACATCAAACAACCATCGCTTTTTGTCTACCCTCCACCTCCCACACGCCAATACGATATCTTCCTCTTCCATGGATGAACCGAGATCAAAGATTAAAGAAACTGAGTAGGAAAAAGACGTTTGCTCCGGCAGACAAACAGAACACGATTGATGAATCTGCTACAAACTTTATTACATGAACACCATAGATCGGAAGAACAGTAAAGGTGTTTAGATCTTCTTCCAATAAGTCTATCGCAACGCTCGACTGTCTTTGCTAGCTCAAACAAATTAGTGTTATTCTGGTAAGACTTTACAACTGTCAATCTTGCTTACTAAATCTACCACGGACAAGAAGGCTACCACAACACTACGAAAACTATTTCAAGAAACAGACAAAGTATACTGAAAATATCTGTAAGGAGAGAAGGCTGTCGCATAAATCTGTCACAACATGCCATTAGTCTACCATAAATATCTTCCCACCCTTTTACGTTTGCCGCTACACGCACTAAAAAGAAAAGTCTATCATCAAAGGGAAATTCCTCTACCAACTTAATCTACCGAATCGATTTCATGTACGTCCACCGATAAGTGTACCAACACTACAACTAAGTGTACCATCTACAGTGACCGATAAGTGTACCAAGACTACAACTAAGTGTACCAAAAATATCTGACGTACACCTTTAATCAGTCCACGTGTATAAATCTACCATCAAAGGATCGGTAGACTTAGTCCCAACTTCCAATGTTTTTTTTTCCTAATGGCATTAGCCGTAATTACGTTTTTTCCCAACACTAGTTTCAGGAGTAGTATAGGTACAAGGTGTTAGTCTAGTCATTACAAACAATTGTATGTTGCTTTTGTAATAAGGAAGCTTATATGCAATATTCTAGTAACTCACCCTAAAAAAAATTCATAGGTAAAAAAATTATGTCACAAAACAATTTTAGTAATTATAAGACGTATAATTATGCCAAAATGAAAGTAAAGCAACATAAAATTTGTTTAATTTGCTTAGAATATACTTTATAGGTAGTGATAAAGAGCATACTTTAACAATAAAATAATTTTGGGTGTAAAAACATATTTTTAATGGTATAACATAGAGTAAAATTGTATATGCCTACTAATTAGATGAACTCTTTGCATGTAAAATATTTTGTGAATAAGTTCTGTAACATTTTTAAAATTTGACAATAATAATATTCGTAATGATGAGTATTTGGCAAAACTTTTGGTGGGATATAATTTAGCTTTAAATTATTGTAATAATTATTATAATATATAAAAATATATAAATATAAATAAGTGTATGAAGGTAAATACAAATATGTTTTTTTCTCTAACTAAAATTATTTATATTTAATCAGGAAATAAAATTTCTTTTTATATATTTAAAAATTGTTTAAGATTTATGATTAATTTTCTTCAATAATTTTTAAACCCGCACATTGTGCGGACCCTAATCTAGTGATCAATATAAATATCAATAACTGTTATGATGATTGTCACTCTTTACAATAACTTTTCCTACAATCTATAGATACATTTTATAAGTACATTTTCGGTTCTACCCTTTTATTTGTACTTATTTAAAAACTTATTTACAAAGTTAATCCCTAAATTTTTTCCAAAAATAACATTACTTCAGATTTTCTTTCCTAAATATTTTACATACCATTCTAACTAAAAAAATACAGCAAAATCAATATGAAAACAGGAACTATGATATATTTAACTACACCTTCTATTATGTATTGAAGATATCTATGAATCCTTTGCAAACAAAGAAAACAACAATTTGATTCCTATTTTGTTTTTTAAAACATGTGAGCTTTGATTCTTAACGTAAGAAAGTTTTTGATTCTTATTTATTTAAATATTATAATTAATATATATATATATATATAAACTTAATAAATTTTTAATATTACAAATATGTAAAATTAAATAAAAAAAACAATATAATATGGTTATATAGTAGATGGCTTATAAAGAGGACATGTTGGAATTGATAAATTATCATTAAATTTGTGCTCATACATGTTAAATCCTCATTTTATTATTTGTCAACACTATTAATATTGAATATTTGACATATAAAAATTAAATTGATTTAACTAAGATTGTGTAAAATAATTAAATCATTAGGAAAAATGTGACTTAATCATAGCGTATAAATGACTTACTATGTATTGATACTAGGATTTTTGTGTGTCTTATCCTAGCAGGTTCAATTAACCTTATGCAGTTGTAATACTTAAGGTGTCAATCCAGTCGGGAATCTTTACTATCACTCAAGATGCAATCAAGAAATCACAAAGTTAAGCCAATTCAAAAAGAGTGTTTTTCTAACAATCCTAGAATGGTCAAAATACAAAACGAAAATGAGTCACAGAACCAGAAACAAAAATGTATGACAAGAAGCGAACAAGAATAAGTGAAACCAAAAACGATTCTAAGCATGAACAAACGAAACAGTCTCGGGAATGTAATATCAATCAAAAAGATAAAAGTTCTAAGGATGGGAGTGATTGATGTCGGTGGAGTATCCTAGTCTACAGAGTGGTTAACATACCACAAGCAAACTATCCCTAAACAATGAACATCACAACTTAGCTAATCCAATCTCTTGGCAAAAGCTACTTGGACTCAACCACTTCCATACCTAGCTCTCGCTAGAGAAACATGGTCGAGCAGGCATGACAAACAAGTTCATTAACGTCAACAAACATCCTAGACAACTAATCTCTTAGGCTAGGAACGCAAGTCTTTGGCACTAGTTGGTCAGACATTTCATCAAACACCTTTTGGGTGTGGAAATGTCTCGAACCTAGTCCCAATTGATCAGAGAGAAACTAGTATTTCTAACTCTAGTCTAGAAGGGAATCATACAATCAAAGCTTAAACACTCTACATCCTAAGATCCTCCACCTAATCTATCCCATCCTCAAGAACTACCACACTACTCAGATCCGGAAATCATCACCAAAGATACAAATCCAGAAATCATTGAACCAAGCATAGTAGATAGATAGAAATGAGAAGAACAATTTTGTAGAAGAAATCCAATGCAAAACTCAATAAAATCAAAGGTATCTGGATTACAAGATCATAGTACGTTTTTGGTGGCTAGGTAAACCTTACAAAAGAAACGAGATAAAAACTAAGATGTCCCAAACCAAGACTTAACAAAGTATATATAGTAAAAACGTGTGAATCCCTAAAACTTAAAACGACAAGATAGAGCGTCAGTTCGGGAATCTCCTGAAGCGTGTGAAACAAAACATGTGCGGTCGAGTCGCGTGTCGTCTCTCCCTGGGGTGCGGTCGAGTGGAATGGATCGAGTTGGGGTCATACGACTCGATGTGGGTCGAGTGGAGGTGATGCGACTCGAGCTGGGTCGAGTGGAGGTGATGCGATTCGAGCTGGGTGTATATGTATCCACTAAAACGGTGATAACTCTTGAACCACGCCTCCGATTGACTGGAAATAAACGGCATTGGAAAGATGGCTCAATTCTCTACAACTTTGATGAAGACGTCAAAAGCTGAATCCCTCGACCGGTGGCTCGAATGATGGCTCGAGTGGCGACTCGAGTGGTGACTCGAGAGTGGCTCGATTGGTGCAGCTGAGAGTGGCTCGATTGGTACAGCTGAGAGTGGCTCGATTGGTGCGTTTCCGACGTTTCCTAGACACCTGAAATACTCCGAAATGCATAATGTATGCAAAGATGATGCAAAAACTTCCTAAAAATGCAAAGTGTATAAAAGAGGTTCTAAAATGATGCAAAACGACTAGTTGTCCTAGCTAAATGCATGACAAATACATGCTAAGGAGATGCAAAATATAGACATATCAACTCCCCCAAACTTATTCTTTGCTTGCCTTCAAGCAAACTATCAAGAACAAAGTATGGAAGAGAGGTGTGAAGATGGGGTCTCAGAACCTAAAACATGCTGAATAGAGTAGTTAGGATCAAGGTCCTTGTTTTTAGTTCTATGATGCATGGTGAAGGAACTTTATTTCAAATCTACACATGCAATCCTATCAATCATCCCCTTTAACATTCATTAACAGAGAACCGTGAATCAAGCTAAGCAATGTCATTGAACTCATTTGGCTAGGGTAAAAGGTTAGAGACATAGGTGGTCTCCTCATCAAGTGGTTTTATCAATACAGAACAAGGTTCTCTCACGAAAAGGAGTTGAGCTTAAGAGAAGGCTAAAGGTTGAAACCAACTGATACATACAAGAGTAGCACCCTGTCTACCCAAAGAACAATCCAAACCGAAGTTGGTCCTATCTCTACCCTTCATTAGAAACTTCATCTCAAACCCATTCTTTCATTCTTTAGACTTGGTCTTAGGAGGAGTTCACTTCTTATCATTCTAGCGGATTGGGAAATCTTTATTATCAGTAAGGTTCTTTTTTTTCTTTTCTTCTAAGGATAGACTTCTTAAACATTTTACTTTCTTTTCTTTGTTTAATCTTTTCATTTTATGCCCAGAACCAACAACTCATTATTTTGCTCAACCCAAATCCTTTACTAGACTTGTAAACTTTGAAAACACATCCCCCTCCTAAAGACTTTCTACCCTTTACTTTCTTTTTACACATCACTTTTCAGCACAAATCCATACCCAATACCCAAAATCGAGTTCTCACCTAGTCCTACTAGTCCGGATAACGCGAACTAGAACTACACAGGATCCTAATCTTGTCGGTTAGAACCTAACACTTTCTAACAAGCTCAACTCGGAAAAAGGCCTGACACGCAAGAATACAATTGGCTTGAAATAACAGTTGGTTAAGGGTGCGGGGAACTGTTCCAAAGATGGGAATCAGCTACTTGGATTGACAAGGGTGATAAAAATGTGAAAGACAATCCAAGTATGTGTATGGTATCTTTGAGTTCAACTTCAATGCATCACAGGATAATTGCAAGTCAGGATTACGTTCAGGTAGATAGGGAATGATGTCAATTTAGAACATGCTTCAATCTTACTTTTTCAAGTTCAATCAACAAGCATCAAAGAACTAAAAACAAGGGCCTTGATCCTATCATATTGAATCCAGCATGCTAACAAGGTTACAATCATCATCAACCCCTATGCTAAATGCAACAACCCTATATGAATAACCCTAGACTCAATCCTAATATGCAAGTGCAAACTACATGAACACTCTGTTTTTGTGGAAATTTTCGAGTTTTTTTTTTATATGGAAATAGATGGATGCAAACTCAAACATGATATGATGCAAAAAAAAATTAAAATAAGAATCACAGAACACAACATCAGATACATCATCTCAAACCCTCCCCCAAACTTAAATTACAAAGTCTCATGTGTAAGAAAAATTTGCAGGAGGATTTAAGAATCACAACAGAAACAATGCAGGAATGAAATGGTATGTACAAAGGAAAGGTCGGAGTACCTCAGTAGTAGAAAAAGGAGTCTGTGCTCGCCCAAGGAGGGGCGTGAAACTGACTCTGTCATTCGCATTGTTCGGGATCCGCGGGGGTGACCTCAGCTGGTTGGTCGACTTGCTGCTCAACCGCTTGCGTGTTCTGATACATGTTCGGCTGCTCGTCACGCTGCATGTCGTCGACTCTGGACTCGCCATGATCCGTTACTAGCACAACCACCTCTGTGGGCTGATAATCCCCTTGATGTTCGATCTGCTGCTCAACTTTGTGCATGCCCTGATGTAGGCTCGAGCGGGTGTCGTGAGTGGCTCGAGAGAGGAAGTCGGAATGTGGCTCGATTGAGGCAGTTGGGAAGGTCGGCTTGATTCGTCAGTTCGGAACAGCAATAACAGCGGCTCGAGTGAGGTAGTCGGGAAAGTCGAGTCTCGAGCGTGATGTGCTGGTGTCGGTCGAGTCGAGTTCCGCGCGTGTGGCTCGATTGGTGCAGCTGAGAGTGGCTCGATTGGTGCAGCTGAGAGTGGCTTGGTTTGTGCAGCTGAGAGTGGCTCGATTGGTGCAGCTGAGAGTGGCTCGACTGGTGCGTTTCCGACGTCTCCTAGACACCTGAAATACTCCGAAATACACAATGTATACAAAGATGATGCAAAAACTTCCTAAAAATGCAAAGTGTATAAAAGAGGTTCTAAAATATGCAAAACGACTAGTTGTTGTTGTACCCACGATCTGTCATCTCGGGCGATAGGCAAGAGGGCCTAGGTTGGGCTTGTCTAATGGGCCAAAAGCGTACTACCGATCGGCCCATTAGGCCCGGAGAAAGGAAGAGAGCGCGGAGATACATCGTGCTCGTCAGTTCGCAGCTCGGGTCCGGTCAAAGATTCTCGCATTCAAGAGGATTAATTAGACCACACAAATCACGTCTCATTAATTGTGCATTAATTGGGTAATAAATTGATCGGTATAAATATTTTAGGGGGATGTCACTTGTAAAGGATCCAACAATTTTTTCCAGCAAAGAGCAATACAACTCTCAAACTCTTTCAATTCAGCTTGGAACTGTTTTACGGCGATAAGCTCCTCCCCACTTAAATCACTTCGGAAGGAGAAGCTCATTCTCAGTTCTCACATTTGGCGCTAGAAGGAGGGGACTATCGCCTGACTCTCGATAGTTCCGACTACATACAAAAGTACACTCCACACAACCACCGCTATGGCAACCAGCTCTCCCAATCAGGCATCTTTGGAGGTGATCTAGAAGCTCCTGCAGGACTTGTCCGAGAAGTCCGACCGTCAGCAAGCCGCCTCCACCGCTCTTACTGAACGTTTCAACAGCTTGGAGGGGCAGATTTCCACTCGTCTGGAGGAAGTCACGACGTCCGTAGCCGATCTCTCGGCCTCCCACCGCGCGTACGCCGACCGGGTCGACCTCCTGTCCTCCGACCAAAACCCGCGTCGACGTGCTTTGGATTTCTCCGGTGTGACTCCACCTTCCACCTCGCAAGTGGCAGCAACAAATGTCACTCCGGGAGATTCGTTCCCGCCTCAAACCAACACACAAACAGCGCCACCGCTGACTGGCGACGGCAATACTCCGGTTCAGCCGGGTGTCCTCCGATCTTCTGAGGTCCCAGTCCGTCTTCCTCTCCCTGTAGAAGGAAACACTTCGACTCCGGGGTATGTCACCAATCCCGAGATCTACCGCATGCAGAGCGAGATCCGGGATATGCGGTTTGTGATGCATAGTGCAACCACTTCGGCTCCGGATATTTTTTGAGTGATCGAGGAATCGAGGCGAACTCCCTTTTCCGATCAAATAGCTCGAGTCCGCATCAAAGATACCGGCAAAATTAAGTTCTCGAGCTACGAAGGAAAAGGAGATCCTACCAGTCATCTCAAGACTTTTTTGCTAACAGCTAGCCGGGTGGACCTCGAGCCCCACGAAGCAGACGCTGGGTACTGCAACCTGTTCGCAGAAACGTTTAGTGGACCGGTACTGCTTTGGTTCGCATCTTTAGCAGCTGGTTCCATAACAAACTTTACCGAGCTGTCGACCTCGTTCGTCAAGCAGTATTCTAGCCTAATCGAAACTGCGGTGATGGATGCTCAGCTTTGGAACTTAAGCCAAAAGGCTGGAGAGTCCCTTCGGTCTTACATAACAAAGTTCAAGGAGATCCAGGTCAAGATTCCCGGACTCTTGGACTCCACTGCCCTGGCCGCACTTAAGAACGGCCTCTGGCACGAATCTCGCTTCCGCGAAGAGCTGTCCGTGAATCGTTTCCCAACTATTCAGGACGCATTACACCGGGCTTCGAACTGGATAGTCGCAGAGGAAGACAAACTCGCTGCGGCGCAAAAACAAAACGCCCTGCCTGCAGGAAAACCATGGTTCGAAGCACCCGCCAAAAAGACTCCGCCTACGACTCCGAAGTCCGGGCCGAGCACTTTCGCAGTCACTCAATCTCCCAAAAAGAATTCTCCAAAGAATTCATCGTCCAAACCTCCATTTTCACCGCGCTCCAAGAGTGGTGTACTCCCAAGTAACAAATGGGTCCGAGATGAGGACACGTACTGCGAGCTCCATAAAACCAACAGTCATTCTACCCGTGACTGTAAGAAGCTGATGCATCTCCTCGCAGAAAAATATGTGGCGGGAGAAATGCCGAATGTCACAATTGAGGAGTTAGAGCAAAAAGCGATTCACGAAGTGGACGAGGACGCTCCACCTTCAAAGAAACCGAAGCAGTCCGATGGAAGTGAAGCTCCCAAGAAAAGAATCGACGTGATAATGGGAGGGTTGCGTCTATTTCGAAACTCCATCACTGCGATCAAAAACCATCAGCGGAAGCTCACTAGCCCCCAGCCGAAGCGAGCTAAGTTGGTAGCAAGCGATCTACTTGAAATTTCTTTCTCCGAGAAGGAAACTGAGGGGCTGGACACTCCGCACGATGACGCGCTCGTCAGCTCGCTTGATGTAGCGAACCACGAAGTCTGCCGAATCCTAATTGACACTGGGAGTTCGGTAGACTTGATTTTCCTTGAGACGCTCACCAGAATGGGTATCGGGAAAGAGCACATCGCGGGACCGCCCTCACCTTTAGTCTTGTTCACGAGCGAGACGTCAATGTCTTTGGGCACGATCACATTACCGGTGTCCACTCAAGGAGTGGTTAAAATGGTGGAGTTCACGGTCTTCGACCGACCTGCGGCCTATAATGTTATTTTGGGAACTCCCTGGCTCTATCAGATGAAGGCGGCGGCCTCGACGTACCATCAGTGCGTCAAATTTCCGACCCCACAAGGAGTCCGGGAGGTTCTAGGAAGCCAAAGGACGGCCAGGAGCTGTTACCTCGCAAGTCACAAGCTCCTGATCCAATAGCAACCACAGCTCGAGGTCCCAAAGAATCCAGTTCGGAAGCAGCTAAAAGGTGACTTCACTGAGTCCATTTTCATCAATGACAAGTTCCCGAATCAGGAAATCAAGATCGGAGTAGGATTGGATAGCGAGCTCCGCGCCAGTTTGATAACCTTCCTAAAAGAAAGAATGGCCACCTTCGCGTGGTCCGTAGACGAGATGCCCGGCATTAGTCCAGAAGTTATCTCCCACGAGCTGAATGTGGACCCTACGTTCCGACCTGTAAAGCAGAAGCGAAGGAAGCTAGGCCCTGAGCGAGCTGACATCGTTAACAAAGAGGTCGAACGCTTACTGAAGGCAGGACAGATACGCGAAGTAAAATACCCTGAGTGGCTCGCAAACACAGTGGTAGTCAAAAAGAAGAATGGAAAGTCACGAGTCTGCGTTGATTTTACCGACCTGAATAAGGCGTGCCCCAAAGACAGCTTTCCACTTCCGCATATCGACTGGTTGGTTGAGTCCACTTCGGGTCACAAGCTGATGTCTTTCATGGATGCTTTCTCTAGCTACAACCAAATCCATATGAACCCGGACGACCAGGAAAAGACTGCGTTCATTACGGACCGTGGAATCTACTGCTACAAGGTGATGCCTTTTGGATTAAAAAATGCGGGAGCAACTTACCAGAGGCTGGTAAATTGAATGTTCGAGCATCAACTTGGGAAAACCATGGAAGTCTACATCGATGATATGCTGGTGAAATCAATGGAAGCCAGCTCGCATCTCGCTGATCTGACAGTCTGCTTCGACATCCTGAATCAGTTCGGGATGAAGCTTAACCCCACGAAGTGCACCTTTGCGGTCCCATCAGGGGAATTTCTGGGGTATATCGTCACAGAAAGAGGAATTGAAGCAAATCCGAGGCAGATTAACGCTTTCCTGTCTATGAGTTCTCCTAGGACCTTGCACGAAGTGCAACGCCTTAACGGACGGATCGCAGCTCTCAACCGTTTCATTTCCCGGTCTACGGACAAATGCCTCCCTTTCTACCAGCTGTTACGGAAAGGGGGAAAAAACTTCTTATGGAACGCAAAGTGCGAAGAGGCGTTCGCTCAGCTCAAAGCCTATCTGTCTGAACCACCGATTTCGGTGAACCGCTCTTTCTTTACGTAGCCGTTTTGGACTGTGCAGTCAGCGGAGTTTTGGTTCGTGAGGAAAGGGGGGAGCAGCGACCAATTTTCTATATCAGCAAGTCATTTACTGGGGCGGAGTCCAGGTACCCTATGATGGAGAAATTGGCCCTAGCAGTGGTCACTTCGGCAAGAAAGCTGCGGCCTTACTTCCAGTCCCATACAATCATTATCCTGTCAACGCAGCCACTTCGGACGGTATTACATAGTCCGAGCCAATCCGGACGGCTAGCTAAATGGTTTGTCGAGTTGAGCGAATATAACATCGAGTTCCGGACTCGAACCTGTGCAATGTCACAAGTGCTGGCTGATTTCTTGATCGAACTCCCCCTAGCCTCTTCGGCTAGCGACAACGTCGAAGCTCCATGGACGTTGTATGTTGATGGTGCTTCTTCCAAATCGGGGGCAGGAATTGGGGTCCGCCTCACTTCTCCTACAGGCGAAGTGATCGAGCAATCGTTTGGCTTGGCTTTCAGTGCGTCCAACAACGAAGCCGAGTATGAATCTTTCCTTGCCGGCTTACGCCTCGCAGTGGGGATTGGTGTCCGAAAACTTCGAGCTTTTTGCGATTCGCAGCTGGTCACCAACCAGTTTTTGGGGGAGTACGAAACAAAGGATGGCCGTATGGAGGCTTATTTGTCCACAGCTCGGGAGTTAGTCGCCAAGTTCGAGGAGTTCGAAATCACTAAGATCCCACGAAGTGAGAACTCCGCTGCGGACGCTTTAGCATCTCTAGTGTCCACTTCGGATCCTGCGACGACAAGGATCATCCCCGTTGAAGTCATCCAGTTTCCAAGCATCCGGCTGGAGAGCACACACGTCGTCACCCGAGCAATGAAAAAACAGTTGGCCGCTGAGGAAGCATCTCGTAAGACGGCTGCGGACTCTTTACCCTCGGAGGATCCGGACCCTGTCTTGCCTACTCCAATGGAAGTTCACCCACCTGTAGCTGAGCTCGACGCGAATTCAACTCCGGAATCATCGAGCTCACCAGCTGACAATCAAGCTGTTATCCCACATGTCACTTCGAGCGGCACGAATTCTAACAGCTGGGGGGCAGATGACTGGCGGAGCCCGATCTGGGCTTACCTGGAAAAAGGGGAACTCCCAGCCGACAAGTGGGCAGCTAGGAAACTCAAGGTCATCAGTGTGCGGTACTGCGTTCATAATGGAATACTTCTACGCCGAAGTGTAGCTGGTCCTTATCTAACTTGCGTGGCTGGTAGGGAGCCCGCGATGCTAATGCGAGCTGTTCACGACGGTCCCAATGGGAATCATTCCGGAGGTCGGACTCTGGCTTTCAAAATCAAACGGCAAGGTTACTTCTGGCCTACCATGATCACGGACTGCGAAAAATATTCTCGAACTTGTGAGAAGTGTCAGAAGCACGCCCCGTCAATCCATCAACCTACCGAGCTCCTGTCTTCGGTGTCCGCACCATACCCATTCATGAGGTGGTCTATGGATATCATCGGTCCATTACATCGAGGACCAGGAGGAGTCCAGTACGTGCTCGCTCTTACCGACTATTTCTCCAAGTGGGTAAAAGCGGCACCCTATGCGAAAATAACAAGTGACGAAGCTGAACAGTTCGTGCTTAAGAGCATAATCTACCGCTACGGTGTCCCATGTGAAATCATCACGGACAATGGCCCACAGTTCATCTCCTCGAAGTTCGAAGAGTTCTGCGCGAAGTGGAAAATTCGACTCAATAAGTCAACCCCTCGTTACCCGCAAGGTAATGGGCAAGCCGAAGCGATGAATAAGGTCATACTTGCCAACTTGAAGAAACGGCTCGATGCTCGTAAGGGGCGCTGGCCGGACGAACTTCAGGGCGTCCTTTGGGCGATCCGAACAACACCTCGGCGGGCCACTAATGAGACACCTTTTTCCCTGGTTTACGGAGTTGATGCCGTAGTCCCAGCCGATATAGAAGTTCTCGGAGTCCGTACTTCGCTAAATCCACCTCGACCTGAAGAGAATGAGGAATTCCTACAGGATACTCTCGATACAATCAACGAGCGTCGGGATCAGGCCTTGGTTCGGATCCAGAATTACCAGAACGTAGTAGCTCGGTACTATAACTCCAAAATCCGAGACAGACCCTTGGCAGTTGGCGACCTAGTCCTCCAGAAAGTCCACGAGAACACCGAGGAGCTCAATGCAGGAAAGCTGGGAATTAACTGGGAAGGACCATACAAAATTACTCGCGAAGTCCGAAGTGGAGTCTATCAGCTCGAGGATTCAGAGGGGAAACCAGTCCCGAGGTCTTGGAATTCTTTACACCTTAAACTCTTTCACAGCTAATTTATTTGTATCGAACTACGATTTGGCTTGATCCCGATAAGGGTACGTAGGCAGCCCACTTCGGGTCCAGCTATCCATATTAATAAAATTTAAAGTTTTCTTAAACTTTTTTATTAATAATGGTCTAAAAAAAAAAAAAAAAAAGAGCCGAAGTCCGACTTCGCATCTCTCATTTAAAGCCGAGATCTAACTTCGCAAAACTAAACCGAAGTTCTCACTTCGTACTTAGCTTTACTTTAAAGCTCAACGTTGCGAAAACTCTAAACCAAAGTCTTCACTTCGTCTTCCGCTTGACTTAAAGTCCAAGCTTAGTTTCGCTAAATTCTTATCTAAACCGAAGCATTCACTTCGTACTCAGCTTTACTTATAAGGTTGGGGTGTCATTTTTTTTCTTCGAACTAACCGAAGTTTTCACTTCGCGTTCGTTTCTACTCGTACTATCTTTTCAAACAAAAGGTTATGGAAATTTAGTTCGGAAAATGGAAATTGAACAAAAGATGGCACAACAAAAATAGTTCATACGGAGTGGTCACCACGACCGAAATACTCCGAAGCGAATCTAAACATAAGTACTACAAAACAGGGGGGCAACTCTTGCCAAAACAACCCCGGAATTAAAAACTAAGGATTAGGGAGAGCGGGATCTGACACCGCTTCGGATAAGGCCAGACCCATCTCTGCGAGCTCCCCTTCCGACCTGGTGTTCGCTAGGTAGTCGTCCATCCCCTGATTTGAGATTCGCCCGAGGTTAGTACCAGGTTCGTCGACGTGACGCTAAGCGGGTGCTCACTGCACAAAAGGTCGGGTGTATCCGCCAAAAGATCGGAGAAGGCAGCGAGGTCGAGATCACGGGGAGTTACCTTCGAAACCTTTTCATTGGCTTCCTCCTCGTCAGTTTTTAGGAGTCCGAGCTCGGCCTCCATGTCTTGAATCTCGCCCCTGGAAATCTCCTCGACCAGCATCCGGTTAGCCCTGATCTCGGCAGCTCGGATCTGGAGCGGGGCTAGTCTCTCCCTCTCTTCGAAGGTGACCTTCACCTCCTCAACTAAGGGGCGGAGAGTTCGCCTCATCGCCTGCCTCTCCTCCCTCCGTACCCTTTCGATCTTGCAGCTGTTCCCAGCTTCGAGCAACTGGTTACGGAGCTCGATCTCGTGCAGTCTGTTTTTTGCTGCCTTGGCATCTTCCGCAGCCTCAAAGTAAAGGTCTCCCGCCTTCTTCAGTTTGTCGCGAAGGTCTTCGTTAGCAACCCCAAGGTCGAGCACGTCTACCTCAGCCTTCCTCATCCGAGCTCGGATCCGCTCGGCTTTCGCCATGGTGTCAGCGTTCTCGGCTTCCAGTCGGGCGTACTCCTTTACCTGAGCTTCTAATTCAGCAATCCTTTCTCGAAGGAGGAGTACTTCGGAAGACGAGGGGGAAGCGAACAGTTGCTCCTCATAGGACGCAACTGAGGAGTTAAACTCGATCATCAGCTGAAAAGGATAACTTAATAAGCGACCGTTTGGCAAAAAAAAAAAAAAAGAGAAAAAATATATATTTACCTCGCCGATTTTGTCCGCGAAGCGAAAGAAGTTCGCGCGATTGACCTCGGTCATGTCCGCGAATGCCGGGATCCGAACTCCGGGACGGATGTAGCTCCGCATTAGATCGGTTGGGGACGCAGGAGGGGCTGAAAGATTTTTTGAGCAAGTCATTTCAGTAACAACTATCGAACAGTCAGAGGTATAAAAGTAAATGTTAAGAAAATTTACCTCGGGCGAAAGGACGCTGTTCCTTCGGAGGATTTCGTCCGGAGTCTTTAGGCGGTGGGGCCTCTTTAAATCTCCCCTCCGAGGAAGGACCCCTGTCTTTCGAGCTAGATTTACCTCGCTCATCCCCTGACGGGCCAGTCCGGGCTCGCCCCTTTTCACGCGAGAGGAGGCGGTCTCAGGCTACTTCCTCTTCTTTGATGAATCAGTTTGCTGAGAGGAGGCCTCTTCAGAGAATTTCATCGGTATTGGGGGGAAGGAGCGACCTCCCGTGGTTCATCACTGGAATCCACAATGACAATCACTGGGGGGGTCACCGGGCCAGCAGGAGCCCCGGTTGATTCAGTACCAAGCTCGGGAGAGCCAGTTGGAGGCGCTGAAGTCCCGCTCACCTTGGGAACGGAGGAGCTGGACGGTTTCTTGCTAGAAATACGAGCTTTGCCTTCGGCGAGGGCCATCGCCATCTGTTTCTTCGCCTCTTTTTCGGCAGCTCGGCACGCCCTTTCTTCCCTGTAATTCATCTCAGAAACGCTCAAGGGCGTGGAACAAACGAGAGAACGCCTTCCGAGCCTCACAGTGGACTCTCTGATCCTCTCACATGAGAAAGAATCCCAAGCGATCTGTCCGCGGCTACAGAACCTCGAGAAGAGCTCTGCGAATGTAGGGCAAAGCAGTCCGCGTTCGAAGTGACCTGAGACAGGAACGGCAAGGAGTAAGTAACAGAAAATAGTAATATATTAAGCACACCGAACTAAGAGCACCGTTCTACCAATTACCAATTTTCGAAGTCCACTTCGATATGTGTGAACTTGCGAGGTGGCCAAAAGTGAGCTCGTTGACCGGGAAGAAAAAGTAAGACTTCCGCCACTTCTCGTCTTTCTCGGGAAGGTCATCAAAGACCTTCAGTCCGGACAGCGGACTTACATAGAGCGTGCCCTTGGTGCGACCTGTCTTCACCGTGTATACTTGAAGAAAGTCTGCCAAGGATAGTTTGTAGTCAAACTCTTCCCCCAGAGTTTGAAGACACATGACGGTTCGGACGAAGTTCGGGCACATCTGGGGGAGAGCAAAGCCCAGTTCGAACATCATCTTCACGATGAGTTCGGGAAGGGGAAACGACAGACCACACGCGGAGAAGAATATCTCGAACGCGCAACAGTACCCCGGAGGAGGATTCTCCGGAGACTCGTTAACCTCCGGAAACCTAATCTCGATCTCCGATGGAATCCCAGTGGATCCCCTAATCTCGGCTATATTCTCCGCCGAGAGAATTGACGGTTGGTGAGGGCCGTAAACACCCGGAATCAGGGGTTTTGCGTTTTTACCCGACGAGGATTTCGGAGGAGACATATTTTACGAGTAATATGTGTAAAAGAAGAGGGAGGTTGAGGAACTTTCCGGTGAAAGAAAAGAAACTAACGGAGGAATAGAGAAATCGCAGAGCAAAACGAAAGGAAAATTGAAAATTAAAAGTGGAAGGGAGAAGTCGGACGAAGATTACCTTTATACACGGCGCCAAAGAGCAATGATTACCTGGGGAAGTGAAAGGTCTCGCACCGTTCTCTTTCTCTTATAGCTGACACGCCACCTAGTGGGCCCCGAGGCTTGTTCGGGAAGGCAAATCCCATCATTACCACGATCAAATCGTGGGGATATGAGGAATATTCAGTTTCCCGAAATTGATCGCTTGAAGGTTAAAGTCCCCCGAACTGTTCAGCTCGGGAGACTTGGGGGGCAACTGTTGTACCCACGATCTGTCATCTCGGGCGATAGGCAAGAGGGCCTAGGTTGGGCTTGTCTAAAGGGCCAAAAGCGTACTACCGATCGGCCCATTAGGCCCGGAGAAAGGAAGAGAGCGCGGAGATACATCGTGCTCGTCAGTTCGCAGCTCGGGTCCGGTCAAAGATTCCCGCATTCAAGAGGATTAATTAGACCGCACAAATCACGTCTCATTAATTGTGCATTAATTGGGTAATAAATTGATCGGTATAAATATGTAAGGGGGATGTCACTTGTAAAGGATCCAACAATTTTTTCCAGCAAAGAGCAATACAAATTCAAACTCTCAAACTCTTTCAATTCAGCTCGGAACTGTTTTACGGCGATAAGCTCCTCCCCACTTAAATCACTTCGGAAGGAGAAGCTCATTCTCAGTTCTCACAGTTGTCCTAGCTAAATGCATGACAAATACATGCTAAGGAGATGCAAAATATAGACATATTAAACACTACACAAAACAAACTAAATATAATTAAAAAATGGTCATGAAGTATATTGCGGATTAAAAAATTAATACAAATATTTAGCAGCACAAACGGTGGAAAATCTAGTTATTCCTCTATTTGCAAAACATACAATATTTAACAAACAAATACAATATAAAATAAAAATAATAACAAAAATTATATGCACACGGTATACCGCGGGTTAAAATCTAGTATCTTATATTTATACGTACAAATTATTTATTAATTTGCTTAGATACTAGAGTTGCCTCGATTCATTATGACTTCTCATATAATAATTTTTAATTAAAGTTGAGTCTTTTTACCATAATATTTTTTTATTATAAGGTTTTATTTTGATGGTTGTGTTTTTTATACTCACAGTTATATATGTTTAATATTTATGAAGTTTTAGCCCTACTTATTATTTTCTTTTTATGAGATAATTTTTAATTTTGTTATTTAACATATATTTTCAAATGATTTTATAGTAAATAATTCTAAATTTAACTTATTTTGAATTATTTCCCCGCAACATTGTGGGTGTTTGAGCCCTAATACTAATACAATAAATAAGAGACAATAAAAGCTTTTAATGTGCCGGCAATAAAAAAAGACATGTTTACATTCGAACATTGGTTTCACCGTCAACGCTTCCGATCTAAATCATCTACGCTTCCAACTCTGAATCTTCGCTTCCTCCGCGCTTCCAAAAGACTCAATTCAGGAACCACGATTCCAAGGCGATTCCAGGTGCTTCTGAACGATTTCGCTCCCCCTCCCGCTTCAGGAGCGCGAAATGCAGCACCATTGACAATTCCATGCTTCGTAGGCTACGAAGCACGGAAGCGCTGGTGCCCTTGCGTTTCTCGCTCCGGAACCGGAATCGGAAGCGCATGGAATTGCTCGGAATCGCGATTCCAAAATTGAGACATTTGGAAACGTGATGGATTTCATGTGAAAAATGATGTTTTATGTTTTATCTTCCATAAATTTGAAATACTTAAGTGTAAAAAGAGTTAAAACTATAACAAACTAAGCAAAATACAGTAATGGTGGCGGCTAGGGTTTATAAAAAATCGCATGGATGAAGATGATAGTAATTATCATTTTACCCTTCATCAGTTAAAACAAAAAATGTCAAAAGAGGGAGTTTAGGATTCAAACCTGAGTCATCCCACTTTAAAACATGGGAACTTGCCAACAGACCTAGACCATTTCTCAAAATGTTGGTGCAATTGAAAATATATATCATCTGTATGTAATTACTTAATTAATGTGTGAAAATTTTTAAAAGCAATCCTTAGTAATATAGCTCTGCAACACCGTCCAATAATTTAAATAATTAGATATTTTATTATATATATTTTTATATTATAATATTATACGCTTCCAATGCGTACCCGCTTTCTTATTTTTTTGAAAAATTCGCTTATGCGCTTCCAAACGCTTCAGCTTTCACGTACCCGTTCCCGATTCCATGCAGCCGTCTTATATTATAATGAATTATATAATTTTTTTTATCTTTTTAATTAAATTTAAAATTTCTGGCTATATAACACGAATATGATCATCGCATGAGAACTCCTCAAGAACATAACACACAATAGTGAGCAAAGAAATGGCTTCATCACTTAATATCATCGAGGTAGCAGGAGTCACCCCTTCGAACTTTGACTCGTCTGAGTCCCTCACTCTCCCACTCACCTTCTCCGACCTTCAAAGGTACAAACTCCCCACGGTTAAACGAGTCATCTTCTATAGGCTCACCGACGCAACTCGCAATGTCTTCGACTCAGTCATCGTCCCCAAGCTCAAAAACTCTCTCTCCTCATCCCTCTCCCACTATCTCCCACTCGCTGGCAAACTCGTTTGAGAACAACTAGACCCCAAACCAAGCATCATCTACTCTCCAAATGACGCCGTTTCATTCACCGTCGCCGAGTCAACCACTGATTTCTCTCGTTTATCCGGCAACTTACCGTTCTCCTCCATTGAATTATACCCGTTAGTCCCCGAGTTAAGTGTCTCTGACGACTCGGCCTCCGCCGTGTCGTTTCAAGTCACGTTATTTCCAAAGCAAGGGTTTTGCATTGGCGTAAACGCACACCATGGCGTTATGGATGGACAAACGGCAACCATGTTTCTCAAATCCTGGGCTCACAAATGTAAAGAAGAAGAAACGGCACACACTTCCCTACCACAGGATCTAACCCCATTATACGATCGTGCCGTCATAAAAACTCCAAGGGATATGGCTACAGAGGTCTTAAACGCTTGGCACTCATTAGCCAAAATGTTCAGCGGCGGTAAAGAACCAGAAAATCCCAAAAGCTTAAAGCTTGTGCCGTCTGGGGAGGTCGGTACTGAAGTGACCCGATACACTCTCAGTCTCACTCGAGAAGACGTTGAGAAGCTTAGAGAGCGACTCAAGAGAGAATCATCTGTTTCCTCAGCAACACAAGGTGATTTTATAAGCTGCTTGTATTTAAAGAAATATCCTCTAATTATTTGAAATATTTTACAAAGCTACATTTCAAATCATTAAAAGCATATGCTTAACCTTTAACATACATGAAGCACTTTACATCACTCTAGGAACTGGGAAAAGATAAAAGTCTTCTAGTGCTTGTAGCAGATTCAGCTTGATTTAGTTGTCCCTTTGAACCTAGGTCATGGGGTCTCTAATCTGAGTAGGTGGGGTTACCATCAAACATCCTCTTAAGTCGTAGGCTTTAAACCCATTCCTCTTGATGATTTTATAACTTGATCTCGCGCCAAACCTTTTGTAAATGGATCTGCTAGGTTTTCTTTCGTATTGATGTAATCAATTGTAACTACACCAGTTGAGATAAATTGTCTAACAGTTTTATGTCTCCGTCTGATGTGACGAGATTTCCATTGTAATGGGTATTCCTTGCCCTGCCCAAAGCCGATTCGCTATCACAGTGTACACGTATTGCAGGCACAGGATTCCCCCACATTGGGATGTCTTCCATGAAATTACGAAGTGATTCAGCTTCCGACATAGCTATCTCCAAAGCTATGAATTCAGATTCCATAGTTGATTTAGCTGCCAGAGTTTGTTTGGAAGACTTCCAGGACACTGCCGCACCTCCAAGTGTAAAAACATATCCACTTGTGGATTTTGAGTTTCTCGAGTCTGCGATCCAGTTGGCATCACTGTAACCTTCCAAAACTCCAGGTTCTCTACCATAGTGCAAGCCATAATCTTTGGTATAACGTAGATAGTCCAATACTCTAGCTATAGCCATCCAATGCTTATGTCCTGGATTACTTGTGTAGCGACTAAGTACATTTACAGAGTGCGCTAAATCCGGTCTTGTACAGTTTGTCAAGTACATTAGACTGCCAATTACTCTTGCATACTCCACCTGTTGCACAGGTTCACCAGAATTTTTGGTTAAGTGAATTTGAGGATCCTCTGGAGTTTTTGCAGTCCCATTTGAGTAATGCTTGAATCGATCAAGCACTTTTTCTGCATAGTGGGTTTGAGACAAGATAACGCCCTCATCAGTTCTGATGATTTTTATCCCCAAAATTATATCTGCTAAACCCAAGTCCTTCATGTCAAAATTTATTTTGAGGATGTTTTTCGTTTTATCGTAAAAATCCATTTACATCCCAAAGGCTTAAATCCTTGATGTTGCATGATAGAGTCTATTTCAGTTTTGACTGCTTCCTTCCAATAAGGTGCATCAGGTGTAGACATAGCTTCTGCGTATGTTCTCGGTAGATTTTCAGCTAGAAATGCCATCATCAGAAAATCATCACCAAACGATTTAATTTTGCGAGCTTGTTTGCTTCTTCTAAGTTCCAGTTCTGTTTCTACAGAAGTAGTACTCAAAGTATTGCCAGCTTCCAAAGTCGCTGCATCTCGTTGTTCACGAGTCCGTTTTTGAGTTTTCCTACAGGGAAAAATATCTTCAAAAAATGAAGCATTTCTTGACTCCATAACTGTATTCACATGGATATCTGGAATATCTGATTTATGAACCAGAAATCGATATGCATTACTGTTATGTGCATATCCGATGAAGATACAGTCTACGGTCTTAGGCCCAATTGTGACCTTTTTAGGAGGTGATACAGCCACTTTTGCTAGACACCCCCACACTTTGAGGTATTTGTACGAAGATACTGTACCTTTCCAAAGCTCATATGGTGACTTGCCAGTAACCTTATGCGGTATCCTGTTGAGGATGTAATTAGTGGTAAGCAAAGCTTCCCCCCACATGTTCTGGGCTAACCCAGATTCCTGCAACAACGCATTCATCATCTCTTTCAGAGTTTGATTCTTTCGTTCCGCTACTCCGTTAAATTCTGGCGAGTAGGGAGCGGTTGTCTGATGTATAATGCCTTTTTCTCTGCAAAATGCATTGAACGGCTCATTATATTCTCCTCCTCTATCACTTCAAACTACTTTTATAGTTTTCTGAAGCTGATTTTCTACTTCGAGGGTGAACTCTTTGAATTTTTCCAGTGCTTCATCTTTGCTATTCAAGAGATATACATAGCAATATCTTGTGCAATCATCAATGAAGGTAACAAAGTATTTCTTACCACCTCTAGTTTGCACATACTTTAAATCACATAAGTCTGTGTGAATTAAGCCTAGAGGTTCGGTTGTTCTTTCAACGCGTGGTGAGGGAGTTTTAGTGAGTTTGGCTTGTACGCACACTTCACATTTTTCTTGGTTAGTTTTGAATTTCGGAATCAAATATAAGTTTTGCAATTTTCGCATTGTTTTTTAATTGACATGTCCTAAACGTTCATGCCAAGTAGTAAACGACTCAACCAAGTAAGCTACAATTTTCGGATGGACTGTCGTTACAGACATTTTGATCAGTCCACCCTTAACAAAACCCTTTCCCAAATACATCCCATTTTTCTTAAGAACTAACTTATCAGCCTCAAAATTAATGGAAAAACCATGCTTGCTTAGCACTGTTCCAGAGATGAGATTCTTCCGCATGTCAGGTACGTGCTTCACGTTCTGTAAGGTGAGCTCACGATCAGAAGTTAGCTTCAGAACCACTTTGCCTTTACCTTCAATCTTGGACACCGCCGTGTTGCCCATGAAAAGCTGCTCATTTGACTTGTTCTTCTCGTAGGTGGTGAACATGGTCCTATCAGAGCATATGTGTGTGATAGCACCAGTGTCGTAGTAACACTCCACTGGGTTGTCTTCCACCATGTTACATTCAGTAACCACCGCAACCATGTCTTCTTCAGTTAGGTTTGCTTGCAACTTGAGATCTTTTGCTTTGCTTTTGCAAACATCAGCCTTGTGTCCAATCTTACCACAATGATGACACTTCCCTTTGAACTTCCTCTCAAGGTTGCTCTTCTTGAAGTTTGGTCCAGATGACACCTTCAAGGCTTCAACGGTTTATGAGGAATAGAGATCCCTTTACCCTTGCCTTTAAACTTGGCCTTATGCTCAGCTACATGAACATCATGCCCTTGGCTTTGAGCATCCGAATGAGCTCCACGATTGTTGTCCTCAACTCTCAACCGACGGATGAGATCATCAAGAGACATTGCCTTACGCTTGAAGTTAAGGTAATGCTTGAAATTCGACCAGCCTGGTGGTAGCTTCTCGATCAAGCAATTCGTTTTGAAGACATTGCAGATCGACATCCCTTCCAAATCGATCTCCTGAAAGATGCGTTGAAGAGCTTCCACTTGTTCCATAATTGGTTTGGAATCCACCATCTTGAAGTTCAGGAACTTCGTAGTTGAGAATTTCTGCATCCCAGACTCATCAGTCTTGTACTTGGTCTCCAAAGCTAGCCACAATGCTTTTGAAGTCTTGTACATACTGTAGAGGTCATACAGATCATTGACCAAACGGTTCAGAATCTGACCTTTGCAACAGTAGTCTCCTTGAGCCCAACTATCCATACTTCCAACCACATACACGTCAGTGTCACCTTGTGGAAGTGTTGGTGGATCCTCTGTGAGGTACCTTTCCATGTTCATGCTGGCCAAGTAGTAGCGCATCTTGTTTTGCCACGTTTTGAACCCAGCTTTGCCATCAAACTTATCTGGCATCATCCCTTGGGAAGCCGAAGGTGGTATCCCCATGTGGGTTGATCCATTACCGAACAGATTTCGGCGCACGTTTTCCATACCCGAATCGGTAAGCTTCGTCTTTTCAAGTTCTTTAGCAAGGCGTAAAGCCAACTCCGCAGGAGTTTCAACAGGGGTTGCAGGAACCCTATCACCGTCAACGTTGTTGGTGTTGTCTCCATACATTTTTCTGTTTCACAATAAACAGATCTGATTAATATATTAATCAAACAATTCAAGTAATTAAATTACACTGAATTAGTTTTGCAAACTCGCTTAACAAGCGTTCGCAGAAACTTGTTTCACAAACTCACTCAATTAAGAGCGTTCGTGGAAACCAGAGAGAGTAGAGAAGAAATAATTAAAGTAAAAGCGTTCTTCAAAAACTTTCCGCATAGGCACCGAAAGATGAAAGCAGAAACAGTTTTTCAGAAGATTTTGAAATCGTTTTAAAATAAAAAATTCGAAAAATTCTCAGTCCGTTTAAAGCGATAAGCAGAAAGCGGATTTATTGAATTAAGACTGTAAGGAGC
Source organism: Camelina hispida (assembly GCA_023657505.1). NCBI lineage: Eukaryota > Viridiplantae > Streptophyta > Magnoliopsida > Brassicales > Brassicaceae > Camelina > Camelina hispida. The sequence goes on along the minus strand of CP094637.1, from coordinate 8,787,205 downwards.
GCAAAAATCGAATTGAGAAAATATGTGAATTATATTTAAATAACGAAATCAAGAACGAATTACAACAGCATAACACCATAATATAAAGCAGTAAATAAATCACGGAGGCGAGATATGATATCTCTTTCCTTAATTCAATAAATCGGCCGTAAGTGCTTTCGGACAATCACGATTTATGAATCCCAGGATACAACCAATCACGAACTATTACAGTAGCACACCAGTAATAGAACTCAAGCGAACAGATCTACGTTATACTCTCGAGACTACTAAACTAAGAACTTACTTGGACTAAGCAAGGGAGAGGGAGAGAGAGATCTTCAGAGGAAGGAGTGTTTATGTTTTTGTGTGTGAAAAATAATGAGAGGTTATGTCTCTATATATAGTGGAAGGAGGGAGCTCTCAAGAAAATATTCAGTGAATATTCTCGGAGTGCTGTCCAAGTTTGCTTGGAGTTCACACCAAGTCTTTCCAAAAAATTAAATGGGCCTACAGCAGTCTCAAGAGCCAAAAAGCCCAAAAACCCAAAAGCCCAAGTGACCACAGCCCGCATCCGAGACCAGCCCGGCCTGGCCCGCCCCGCGTCGGCCCGTCCCGCATCCGTGCTCGGCCCGGTTCGGTTCGGTTCGCGTGTGGGAACCTTCCCTCTTCCTTCTACACACTTTTGAAACTAGAAGAGTGTGAAACTATATATATATATATGAGTGAAAAATCAATCATATTTCCGATGTGGGATATTTCCCAAACCATCCCAAGTAGCTCACTTCACACTCTTATTTCTCATTCAAATCAACTCCGTTTTGGACGTATGAGTATACCATCTTGTAGTACTCGTTACCAGCTTTCCATTGCACTATCGACCAGACAATTCCGATCAGCTATTTGACCGGAATTTGGCCGAAAAGTCGCCGGAAAGTCATTGTCCCAAAACCTGCAATTTTCTGAAACTTGTTTCTGAAAATTCAGTTCCAACAATATAGGTAGTGCTATGCGCTTCCGTGTAAATAGCATAGACTATATAAAAATGAGACTATCCCTGTTGCTTAGATTTCTCAGGGTTTTTACCAGATTACAAAAACGGCATCTACTATTTGTTTTGGTAGTTTGGATCACAGCGGGTAAAAACAAGACTAATAGAGATGATTTGACGTACGAGGACAATGTAACTATGTAAGTGATAAGTATGATGATCCTTGAATCAAAAAATATTATATAAATCTCACTGTTTGATAGGGAGAGTGTTGGTAAGAATAATTACTTAACGTTCGGTCATCTCATAAAGAAGGTTTATTTTATTAATGGGATTGGGACGACGTAGCCAAAAGGCCTTCTAATTTCAGTTTATTTGAATGAAAGTTCAGAACATAACTGTAAATTACTTATAATTTCTTGTTAAAGTCTCTAGTCTCTACCAAGCAAGGGGTTACACTCTCTACCAAGCAAGGGTACTTATAATTTCTTGTTAATATATATATGGATCTCACTACTACATAAATATTTATTAGATAGGGAAAGTGTGTGGAATTGGTGGATATTGTGGGAGCTACTTTAAGTGGGGGACCTCGATTGATGTATGAGAATGGGCCTCTTGTTGAGTATCAAGCCAAGGTGATGAGGTATGCTGGACACTATAAACCTCCCTTTCCCATAGTCTGCCCACCAAGCCCTAAACCCACACCATCTAGCCTTACATATGCAATCAGTGGCAAAGGTAAAATTTAGGAAAAATGATTACTAGCTACTTGAAATATAGGCCAACACATAGCCACACATACAAACAATATTAATGTCTCGTTAACTACGTAAACTATTGGCATTACATAAGGACATCCATAAACAAAAGTAGGTTATGTGTACAACACAAACATCCAATTTCAGTGTTTGGTTGGCCTGAATCTGGCCTTGACCAGTGTTGACCGGTGTTGACTGGCCTTGACCAGAAAAAATATTCAAAAAATAATATTTTTTTTTCTTTTTTCCTGAAAATAATTTTTTTTTAATGTAATTTTGATAAATAAAATTAAAAAAAGATAAATGATTTGTATAATTTACAAAAACAAAATATAACAACAAAAAGTTATACACCAAAATTTTATGTGTAGTAGATTTTTTTCATAAAACTATAACAAATATATACTTTTTCCTTTTAAAAATCATTTTTTGTTTTGTATTTTCAAAGGTGGAGATTTTAAATATTTTTTGTCTTTTTACTTATTTATAAGATTATGTCATTTGAAATATATCCAAGGCATTGCCAACTATTTCTTTGATTTTACAAGACCAAACTTTGATTTTAAGAAATCAACTTTTTAAACTATCTTCTAGATATATGTCTTTCATGTAAATAAATAGAATTTTCATTATTTTCTTCTTTTCTTTTTCTTATTAAAAACAAAAAAAGTAGTTGGCAATGTTTTGGATATATTTCAAATGACATAATCTTATAAATAAGTAAAAAGGGAAAAAAATAAAACCCCCACCTTTGAAAATATAAAATAAAAAATGATTTTTAAAATGAAAAGGTACATATTTGTGATAGTTTTATGAAAAAATCTACTACACATAAAATTTTGATGGTATAGTTTTATTATATTATTTTTGGTATATTTTCTGTATTAACAAAATTGGTTACTAGATATACCACAAATTTTGTTTGTCATATAATTTTTAATTTTTTTGGTATGTAATTTTCTTGTATTTTTTTGTCGTATAACTTTTTGTTGTTTTATTTTGTTTTTGTAAATTATACAAATCATTTATCTTTATTTATTTATTTATAAAATACATAAAAACAAAAAAAATATAATTTTTAGAAAAAAATATATTTTTTTGAATATTTTTTCTGGTCAACGCCGGTCAATGCCAGATTTCGGCCAACCAAACACCGGAGTTGAAGTTTATGGTGTTGTACACATAAACTATGTTTGTTTATAGATGTCCTTATGTGATCACAATAGTTCACGTAGTTAACAAGACATTTATATTGTTTGTATGTGTGACCATGTGTTGACGTATAGCTGACGATCGTTTTTCCTAAAATTTATTTGTATATACTAGTCTTCTTGGATTCTTTGTAATGTTTTGGAATGACATATCAATATCGAAAGAGTATTTTGTAAGTGTCTTTTTGCAATATTATACGTAATTCCTTCCGTGATCTTATACCTTCTTTACTCGTGTTCTAATGGTTTTCATTCTTTTCTCAAACCAAAAGTTTTGAGTAGGTAAAGAGATAACTGAGAAACTAAGATATAACATGATGATAGTGCAGTTGAAAAAAAAAACGCATGCCCATGCCTTCTTTTATTATTGTGTTAGCTCCCACCGTACTTTTGAACGATATTGGTGGACAATAATGGTCAATGGTTAGTTTTCTTCAGTGCAGAACATACTTTTGACAGCAATTTTAGAGGTATAGATTAGTATATATAGAGAAGCATTATATAGTTCAAAAGTGGTCTTGTGAATAAAAATGCTTCCATCATTCTTGTTGGTCATTTTTTCCTGTTTATACCTAAAAAAAAAAGCCGTAAAGACACTTTGGGCCTTTTTATTATTATCGGATTCGGGTCCATATAAGCCTTCGAAGCTGGAAATTAATGACATTAAGACCGTAACACATCAACATGTGTTTTTGATAATTCTAGGGTTTGTTCGTTTCTCCGACTAGTGACTACCACACGGAGCAGCGTTGTGACGGTGAAACGAGCTTCAGAGACGGACTCATTAAGGGCGGATGAGGAGAAGTTTGACTCTTCGCCCATGAAAAAGCACAAGGTTGACGAGGAAGACGACGGGAATATTGAAAGCGAAACCGAAACTGAAAGCGAAACCGAGAGCGAGAGCGATGGGGTAGTTGAAGGCGAAGGCGAAGTAGGCGATGGAAGCGTGACGGTCGGGAAATACAGAGGGTTAGAAGACGTGGAAGAACCGGAACCGGAGTGGGATGTGGACAGCTTTGATGGCCGCGAATACGAATCAGATCCAGAGATTCGTGGCAGCTTTGTTAACGAGAATGATTACATGGAATACCGCGAAGGGAGGATCCAGGCTTTGGAGAATAGGGTAATCTCTCAATGCTGACAATATTACGGATATATTCATCTCTGCTCGCCTTCAATTCCTTGAAAAAGTTTTATTTTGTAGGGCTTTGGAGAATAGGGTAATCACTCTCAATGCCATCGTTTCTTCCTAAACAAACTACTATATATCTCTGTCTGCATTCAATTTCCTTAAAAAGTCTTCTTTTTTTTCTTTTTTTTCTTCCTAAACAAACTAGTAGCTATATCTCTGTCTGCCTTCAATTTCCTTAAAAAAGTCTTCTTTTTTTGGTAGGGGTTTTTACCAGATCCATTCAATTTCATTGGCGCTATTCAGAATCTGGATGGACCAGCTTATGGAAACATGACTAATAGGGAGTATTTGGCGGGTCTTGCTTCCATGTGCGTTAAGAAACTCAACGAGGTTAAGGTCAGCTAGTACTATGATTAGAATAAAGCTTTGTTTTTTCTTTTCTTCAGAATATGTCAACTCTAATAAATATAAGATTGGATCATTTTTTTTTTCTTGCTTACTTTAAGGGAAAAACTGTGGAATTCGTAAGGATTGTGAGAGCCACTAGAAATGCTGGAGGAGCTAGTTGGAATCTGTATATAACGTAGTATCCGAATGGGCCTCTCCAGGAGTATCAGGCTAAGGCCATGAATTTCGTTGGAGATTCTCGACCTCCTTTTCCCATTCTCTGCAGACCAGCCCCTAAACCCCTAAACCCCTAAACCACTGGTAATTAGTTATACTGATTTTGATGCTATTTGTGTTTTACTCGTGATTCTTTATTCTTGAATATTTTTGTTTTGATTTGTTATTTGTTTTTTTTTTATAAATTGCGTAGCTTGGCTAGTGAAGACAAGGATACGCTGGAGTGATGCATATAACCTTGTGGTTCTCTTTTTAGTAATCTATCTAGCAGATAGGTCTCATTTGGCAAGTGGTTTCTTGGCTAGAAAAAATAACTTGTAGAGGCAAAATTTTGTTGTTCAGACGGAACAATTGATACAAAGGATTGTCAAACCGCATGCTATAATGAAACAAAAAATAACTATAGTTTGTACTTTGTAGTAATTTAAAATATGTGAAGTATTATAGTTACGGTGAGTCGGTGAGGGTGGTGAAAACTTGTCAGAGTTGTCGTTTCTCTAAGGAATAAATCTTACGTACGTATGTTATCATGTTTCTCTACACCACAAGGCTAGCTGTACGTAGCATGTCAAATTTCAAAACTCAATAGCATATCATGAAACAATTCGCCTGTTGCTTAGCTTTCTTGGGATTACTTTCTACGCTATCTACGATTTTGGTAGTTTGGTAGCACAGGCCAGCGGTTAAAAACTGGACTAATAAAGATGAGTGACGAGGACAATGTAAGTGATAAGTCTGATTGATTGGATCATCATACATTATTCTATTTAAATCAAAATATATGATATGAATCTCACTGTCTGATAGGGAGAGTATGTGGAATTGATAAGTATATATTTACTAAAACGTTAGTATGCCGCGGTTTCTTTTATGAATGCCAATGGGACGACAAAACGCCTTCTAATTTCGGTTTATTTAATGAAAGTGAGGGCATAACTGTAACTTCATGTTATACTTTACCAAGTAAGGCAAGGGGTATGAGTATGTTGGATTAAGGAATTCCCAACTACAGCTCGGTTTGTTCTAGGGTTTCTTCGTTTCTCTACAATGGCTACCATACTAAGCGATGAATCGATGGCAAAACGAGGTTCGACAAAGGAGTTATTGGCGTTGGAGGAGGATGCTGACACTTCTTCGCGTATCAAAAAGCAAAAGGTCGACGAGGAGGAGGACGAAGATAGCAGCGGTAGCAGCGACATCGATATGGATTTCGGCACGGACAGCGAGTGGATTCAGTATAGATACGTTTCAAAAGAACCAGAGTGGGGCTACGATAGCTTTGATGATCGCGAATTCAAAATCAATCCAAGGATTCGTAGTTTTTATCCCAACCAGCAACTTTACGACATATACTACAACAACCGGCTTAAGGCTTTCGAGAGTAAGGTATATATATAATCAATCTATTGGTATAAGTCAAACTCTTCTTCGCTTACTGGTCTCTCAATCACTGCAAAATCCATCTTTTTGTTTTGTCATTTTTCAATATCATACTTTTTTCTTTTTTCTTTTTACTTGCAACAATAGATTTGTGTATGCCTTAATTTGATGTTGTTTACTTATATTTTTCAGAAAGAAAAAAAATATATTTAATTTTGTGGTATTGTTATATATAGGGTTTTCTTCCTGATCCCTCAGTCGGAATCTACGAGCTCAATATCGAGAGGAAGAAGGGTGAGAGGGATTTAATTGCAGATCTTGCTGATGTCTGTGTTAAGAAGTTCAACAAAACCAAGGTAAATTAGTATAAGTTGAATTAAGATGGATATGAATTTTCCATGTTCTGGATCGTTTGGGTTTATATATAATTTTATATTTTTACAGAACAAGACTTTGGAATTGGTGAATGTTGTGAGAGTTAATCGAAGTGGACAAGCTAGATGGAAGCTGTACATCACGTTCATGGCTCGGGAGTATCGTGGTGGGCCTCTTGTTGAGTACCAAGCCAAGGTGCTACATTTTATAATGGAACCGGAGGTACCTCCTTTCCCAATTCTCTGCAGACCAAGTCCTAAACCACAACTCTAGATCTATATATATATTTAAAGGTGCATGAGTATTCTGTTAGTCTTCTTGTTGTTTATTTTGTTAATTTCATGAGATCTCGGGGGGATAACATTTAATGTTCTTGGCTGAATTGTAGATGTTGTGTATTGTTGACGCTTGCTAGCAAAGGCTAATATATTAAGATGCATTGAAGTTATAGTTTTTATATGTTATAAAGCTATAAATTTAATGTTTGATAGATCCAAAAATGTTAGTGTGTACGTGACGTATGAGGTCTCAGACTCTCATGTTCAGATCATCTCAATTTTGTTAAATTCACGTACCTATATAGTCATGAGTCATCATGACCTTTAATGAATTTGGTTTCGACAAAACGTATGATCTTGTGTTTCTATGCACCTGATGACCAAGGCTGTGTATACCATGTGCATGTCATAATAAAATAATATATATAAAAAAAAGAAGCTCATTGGGAGAATTAGCGCATATCTCACGCACAAAGCTTCCTCCTCTAATCATCTATACTAGTATTTTTGCAGTAGTTTTTGCTCAAAAATACTTTTTGGAAAGTTTTTACATCTAATGCATTGACTTTAATATAGTTACCAAAACTTCAAAATTAATTATAGGTAAAATTTAAAAAAATAAGGAAATATTTCTACATCATTCAAACATAAATATATGATTCCCTTTCATTTTTATAAGAAAATTTTATTTGAATTTATATTTAATTATCTTGAATTATTCTATAATACATTTAGTTAATAATTTTTTTCCTGCATATGATGTAATACAAAATTTTAAAAACGGACATATATTACTCAATAGATGAATAAAAAAATACGGCAATATACCACATCGTCTAAAAAAATTGGGCATATGGTTTAGAGTCATACTATAAAAGATACCAAAATGATTCTGAATACGAATGAGTAGAAAACTTGATTTACCAGGCATTCAAACTTTAGAAACTTTTCTTTGGTTTATTACGGTTCTTTATCTTAAAGAATTTTAAAAGGTTAAATATGATAATATTATACCGTAGATACACAATAAATATTAAAAATTAAGATGATATAGTGTGAGTTAAAATATCTCGGGACGGGGTTATATAGCATGACGGGTTTTATCGATATTTATATAAATTGAAAAATATCATTAATTCGATGTTACACGGATAAAACATCATTTCATTATTTTGTTAACACTGTTGGTATCAGAGAATAGACATATCTAATTAAATTGATTAAATAAATATTATGTAAAAAATAAATTATATTCCTGTATTATATGGTTTATCTAACCATTATTATATAATTATAACATATTTAACCAACAAATACAACTTATAATTTATATATTTTAGTTATAAATAATTTTGCTCCGCGGTGTACCGCGGGTCCTAATCTAGTATATATTGAAGTAACAAGAAAAAAAAAGTAAATTTTGGTTGATGTTTTTATGTTGGGAATGTTTTGGAATGACATTAACCAGAGTGTTATGAATTAGGGTCTTTTCGCAATACATTGTTATTCAATATAATATTTCAAGTGTATTGAATTTGATATTTTAGGAGATTTAGTGAGATTTTAATATTTTAGAATTTTGAGAGATTTGAGTGTAATTTTAGGAGATTTGGTTATTAAATTTGAGATTTTAGGATTTGGTAAGATTTGGGCTTTGAGATTTGTTGAGATTTGATTATTGAATTTTAGGTGATTTTGATATTTAAAAAAAAAAAAAAAGAGCAACTGACATAATCAAATGTCGTTGATTAATTATAAACCCAGTAAGCTTCTTTCATACTTTAATTAAGAAGAAAAATAAACATTGGCCATGTTTTTTTCCAATCGTTGGTGGAGTGACTGCAACACAAATTAAATAGCTGCATTTTGGGAAAAATAAAGAGCTGTTACTGTTAACCAGAAAGTGAGGTTCATAAAAAGATTAAGCTTAAAACCATGACTAAGCTTACTACCATGACTAAGTCCTTCCCACACTAACTGAGTCACCAAACAGAATAAGCAATAAGCAATGACTAATCATAGCTTTTCAAGAAAGCATAGAGCTTTTCAATTAAGACAAAAGGAACAAAGCAGAGACACGGGAATAGATGGATGGCTGTCCCTTGGAAGCATTCTTTTATGCATCACAGGTAATATGTTCATTTATGTTCTGAAAATAGACCCATCAAGTGTTAATGCTATGTTATGTCTCATCTCGGCAATTTTTCTAACTTCAGGAACGGAGGCTATCTTTGCTGAACTAGGCCAATTTACAGCTACATCTATAAGGGTATATGAAGCAGCTAATTTGGTTCTTTAAATCATGCAGCAGAGACTTCTAGAGAGACTTTTATTGCAGTTCTTTAGGAATTGCATTGTACAATTACTAAAAGTTTTTTTGTTGTTAGAAGAATCCGTAAGCAAGTTATTATATTAACGACTTATTCTTGACCTAAGGAATTAGAAATATATGATACAGTATTAGAATCTGGTTATAGTTTTTATTATTCGACAGCTTCTTTTGTTGGCTATTGAAAATGATGAAGAAACAATAACATTTTGCAATCTCATGGTTCTATGCAGTTTGCGTTTTGTTGTGTTGTTTACCCGTGTCTGGTTCTTCAATACATGGGCCAAGCTGCGCTTTTGTCAAAGAATTTTTCTGCTCTACCTTCAAGCTTTTATTCTACCAAAGGATTTTTCGAGAGTAAAGAGAGTAGAGAGAAGAGAGAAAGAGAGAGAGAGTTTGCAAAAAAAAATGTCGAAGAAGTCTTTTTTTTTGATAGATCGAAAAAGTTTTTTTATTAAACAAATATTGTAAAGTTTCACCTTTAAAGGTGAGATTTTGTGAGACATATTTTTTAACTAAAAATGTTAGAAAAGTCACCTAGAATCACATTCAATAGATTTTTATAAGAAATTTGTGATTTTTTGAATAACAGTAGATTTGAAGTGAGATTTATAAATTATTGATTGGATAACAAGAGATTGTAAATGATTTTTATAAGTTTCACATTCAATAACATAGGATTTCAGATGATTTTTAAAAATCATCAATTAAATAACAGAAGATTTAAGAATATCCCAAAATCTCTAAAAATCTTCAGTTCAATACACCTGATTTTAGGGAAGTTGATACGATTGATTGTAAAAAAATTTCAAATTACATCTAAAATCATGATATTTAGATTTCTGTATTTTTAACTAAACAAATTTTCTCAAATATTCCAGAATTCCTAAAAGTCATTCAAATCTAAGTTCACAAACTGTTTTGAATAACTGTGGATTTTAAAGTAAAATTTTAAATTATCAGTTCAATAACAGTAGATTTTGAAATCATCATTTCAATAACACAATAGATTTTAATAGACTTTTTAAAATTTATAATTGAATAACATAAAATTTGTAAATTTTACACAAGTAACTTAAAATGTCAGTTGAATACACCTCCGTTAATCCCTATATATAGAGAAGCAAAAGTTGGGTTCTATATATATACTTGGTTAGATTTGGTTAATATTCATCTTCTCTCTTTAGTTGAAGATTGGCTCCAAAAGACAATGATGCATGCGTTGAAGTTGTGCTGGACGTTGGCAACCTAGTTGCCTAGTTCTAACTCCCCGTGAGGCATCATATGCATATGTTATATCATCAAGCTACGACATCTGCCACTTTCATTAGATTTCTTTTGCTTTTGTTTCACGTTTAGCCAATTTCTATGGCTGATTTTCATGCAAAGAGAGAACACTTTTACCCCACCTTCAATCCTCTAATTCTTACTGGCTAATTTATTGCTTAATATATATGGTTCTTTTTATAATTTTAGAAGAGAAATTTAAGAAGTTGGAAAACAGAACTTTGTCTTGCTTAAAACAAAACAGATGGGCATATGCTTCCATTACGAACAAACGTTCGGTCATGTAGTTGGTCGCATAAAAGAAGTTCGTTAATTAATGGGCCGTAACCCAAATACCACCATATAATGGTATAAACTAGCTGCACATACACCTATAACTTACACAGTTTGGATGAATCTGGAAATCCCCAAATCCTGAATTCGTCATCTAGGCCACAATGGCTGCTACCGTACTAAGCGATGGATCGATGACGAAACAAAGTTTTACGAAGGATCCATGGGCGTTTGAGGAGGAGGCTGATGACTCTTGTACTTCGCACATCTAGCGTTTGCAGATGATATAATGATCTTTTTTTATGGACACAAGGATTCTCTGTCCAACATCAACGGTGTCCTCCAGGAATTTGCAATGTTCTCGGGTCTTCAGATGAACAAGGACAAAACTGATTTGTTTCTAGCGGGGGTGAACCAGGATGAAGCCTCAGATATAAACGATATTGGCTTCAGACTAGGTTCACTTCCCATTCGATACCTTGGGTTACCGTTGATGCACAGGAAGCTAAGGGTCTGCGATTATCGTCCGCTGATAGACAACCTTACCTCCAAATTCTCGTCATGGTCTGCCCGAGCTCTTTCGTATGCAGGGCGAAGGGAATTGATTGCCACCGTTGTATATGGCACCTTCAATTTTTGGGCTACTGCTTTCATCTTGCCCAAAGGTTGTATAAAGACCATTGAGGGTATGTGCTCGCGCTTCCTATGGAGTGGTGACATAAACAAGAAGGCCAATGCTAAAGTCTCATGGCAAACGTGTTGTCTACCTAAGGAAGAGGGAGGACTAGGGTTCAGGTGTTTCACTCATTGGAACAAAACTTTGTGTCTGAAACTCATATGGAGGTTGCTAACGGCTACAGATTCCCTCTGGGCAGCTTGGATTCGTAATAACAAAATAAAAGATGAGATATTTTGGCAGATTGATGAGAAAAAGCAGTACTCGTGGACATGGAAAACCATCCTCCACCTGCGACCACTTGCTGCACTCTTTCTGCGTTGTGAGGTGGGTAATGGACAGAGGGCAAGTTTCTGGTATGATTTTTGGTCCCCTTTTGGTCCGCTCATCAACCACCTAGGTACCTCAGGTCCTAGACAAACGGGTATACCCCTACAAGCAACGGTAGCCCAAGCGTGCTCAGACACAGGTTGGTCTCTCAGACCCGCCAGGTCGCCGCAAGCTGAACTCCTGCATACCTATCTCACGACACAGCGCATTCCCTCTTCATGCCCTGTTCCTGATATCTATCTGTGGTCAACTGGGGAAGAGTCACTGGATCGTTTTAGTGCGAGGAAAACCTGGGAGGTAATGAGGCCTCGGCAAGCCCCACCAGTTTGGACCAAACAAGTGTGGTACAAAGGATCAGTCCCCAGACATGCTTTTACGATGTGGATCACACAACTAAATCGCCTTCCAACAAGATCTTGACTGGTAAGTTGGGGTATGCAAGTTGAGGAAACCTGTTGCGTTTGTGGTTCTCAGGCCGAAACTCGAGATCATTTTTTTCTTGTCCTGTGAATTAAGCGAAGACCTTTGGCTGGAAGTAACTAGGCGACTAGGCTACAGACCGTTTGTCTTTCAAACCTGGACCGCGTTTAACTGTTGGTTGGACTTATCTGACTTAACGTCCAATTTGACTCTCAGAAGGCTGGTGGCTCAGGCTACCATCTACGCCATCTGGTCAGAGCGAAATGCACGCCTGCACAACAACGTAGCAACTCCTCCTCACATTCTGTTCAGGCTTCTAGACCGTTTAATACGCGATGCTATTTTGGCCAAGAGGCACAGGAAAAACTTCAAGCAATTGATGCAAGACTGGTTGAAGTATGTCTAGGAAAACCAGAGTCCCATACTCTGCTTTTCATGTTTGTTGTGGGATGATATCCTCTGTTTTTTAATTTTTTTTGTAACACAGGATATCTATTGTTTTTTCAAGCTATTGTAAGCATTACAATTGAGTTTCAGTAATGAAAATTCACAGTTTTACAAAAAAAAAAAAAAAGGTCGAAGACGAGGAAGACGACGATAGCAGCAGCGATAGCGATTTTGATTTCGGCACCGACGAGGAGTGGGCTCAGTATAGTTACGTGTCGGAAAAAGAACCAGCGTGGGACTACGATAGCTTTGATGGTCGCGAGTTCAAAATCAATCCAAGGATTCCTAAGTTGTATCCCACCCAGCAATTTTATGACATATACTACAACAACCGGCTAAAGGCTTTCGAGAGTAAGGTATATTAGTTTCCTTGTTTAATCATTTGGTAAAACCCATCTGTTTTTGTTATGTCATTTTTCAATATCATACTTTTTTCTTCTTTTTTTTTAACTTACAACAATAGATTTTTCTATGCCTTAATTTGATGTTGTTTACTTATATTTTCCAGAAAGAAAAAATATATATATATAATTTTGTGTTTTGTAATATATAGGGTTTTCTTCCTGATCCTTCGGTCGGAATCTATGAGCTAAATATCGAGAGGAAGAAGAGTGATAGGGATTTAATTGCAGGTCTTGCTAATGTCTGTGTTAAGAAGTTCAACGAAACCAAGGTAATTAGTATAAGTTGAATTAAGATGGATATGAAGATATGAATTTTTCATGTTTTGGATCGTTTGGGTTTATAGATTATTTTATCTTTTTACAGAACAAGACTTTGGAATTGGTGAATGTTGTGAGAGTTAATGTAAGTGGACAAGCTAGATGGAAGCTGTACATCACGTTCATGGCTCGGGAGTATCGTGATGGGCCTCTTGTTGAGTACCAAGCCAAGGTGCTACATTTTATAACGGAACCGGAGGTATCTCCTCTCCCAATTCTCTGCAGACCAAGTCCTAAACCACAACTCTAGATCTCTATATATTCAAAAGGTATTATCATCATTCTGTTATTCTTCTTCTTGTTCATTTCGTCAATGATTTTATTTTTTTGTATGTTTGTGCCAAAATTGTTGTAAGGTAGAGCTGTATATTTAAAGTTATAACTGTTAATGTTTCTGATCAAATTGCAGTGTGGTGTGGTATGTTGACGATAAGCTAACAACTCATTCAAGTGAGAGTTTTAAGCTATATGGTCGTGTTGGGTGGAATCATATTAAAGAGTTTTAAGTGTATGACCTATTGACTATAATTATCTATGACATAACATAAGCTAGTTATAAGTTATTATGGTTTGTGAATTATGATGTTTATGTGCAATTTAAAAAAACACAAAAAGACTTTGGCCAAAATTATGATAGTGGTTGTGGACTGACTGCTGCTTTGATCTAAACACGTGGCTTCCTGGTGGGTCGCAAAACATTTTTTCATAGACATTATTCAATGAAAAAAAGGGTTGGGTAACAAAAAAAAAATACAATTCACCAAAGGAATGCGTCGTCTTGTAGATCACAAGCTTTGAACGTTAGCAAAATTATGTTACAAATTCACCAAAGAAAATTATTTTTTCATAGGCATTGATCGCTGTAGGGAAGAAAGAAGTTTGGAAGAATTTTAAGATGCTCGTTGTGACTTCTGTACCAAGAGTTCTCTAGGCGGCTTTGTTGGTGCTTCTCAATGCCAACAAAGCACCAGGGCCAGATGGATTTACCTCTGCATTCTACAAAGCCGCCTGGAGAACTCTTGGTACATAAGTCACAACTAGCATCTTAAAATTCTTCCAAACCTCTTTCCTCCCTACAGCGATCAATGCCACCACCCTCGCTCTGATCCCAAAGTTTTCTGGAGCATCACTGTAACGTCCCCGAACCGCACTATGACCTCCCCGGCCACAACACAGCCCGAAGACGCTACTATGGGAACGTTCGTCAAAGGTCCGGCCAAGTGCGAGAACAAATCAGGCTCTTCGACCAGTCTCTCAGCGAGGTTCCCGACCACACGGCACATCCTTCAGGCTTTGCAACCCTACGGACACGCCGTGCGTTGGGCCGACTCGGACTAAGTCTATATCAGTACGACCCGTTTGATTTTAAAGAAAACACGAATACATTAAAACTTAAACAAGTTTCCCACAACCGATTACACAAAATAGTTCACAAGGCTTAACGCCAAAGTTTTGTTCGCAAATAAACATACTTTGAATTTTTACAATAGACACCAAAAAGAAAACTACTCCGGAGCCCTATCGTTCACCACGCCCTCTAGTTCCCTCTAAGGTCACCTGCAGAACAACAATATTATCATAAGTAATCTAAGATTACTTAGTGAGCTCAGGGTTCCTGCAGAGAAATAAATCCCAAACCCCAATTCCCCATTAACAAATAACATGCACGCAAACACAACAACATGCGGACATGAATAAGCAACATGCAAGCATAGATAGACAACATGCAGGCATAAGCAATCAACAAGCAAGTAGGCGATTAACATGCAAGCAAGCGAAACAACTTAATAACCATCAGAGATGACATGCGGAAGCTAACAAGCTAACAACATCATTCTACCAATAATCGCAACTACATGCAACAACACACAACAACAACACACAACAACATGCAATGACATGAAACAACAAAACTTGAAAAGAAACAACAGTTTTTAACAAGTTTTAATCTATTTTGGGCCCAGTATGCATTCCTCTTCCCCCAACTCCTCATGAATTCTCCAAACGCAACCACAAAGGCAGGCGTTTGGATATCAACCCAAAATTACACCGTCGTGTAAATGTAGCGAGCCCAGTAACCTCCGAGCTCTTCGTGACCAACCCTGCACACACACGAACATGGGTTGCATGTCGCGGCTGCATGTGGCACGGAATGGGAAGGATAGCCATACCAAATCTTAAAACACTTAGCCGGAATTTCTCGCGGACTAAAGCGCCTTAAGGTCTCACCGAAGTTTATACTTGAATTCACATGGTTCACAAACCGATAATTTTACAAGTATCTCCACCAAAACTCGCCTTTGTTACTAGATCATCTCGATCTAGTAACTAGCACAACCTCACCACGCATGCATTTAAACAAGAAAACATGAAAAAACTTCAAGTAAATGCATCTACATGCAACATGCAAAACCGCGCACTAGATGGATGTTTTTAACACTCCATCTAAGCCGATGCAAGTATGTGCCTGAACTCACAGTAAACCGTCGACGAACGATCTCCTTAGGTGAAGCTCTTCTCGCGGCTACTCGGATCTCTCCTTCGGTTAGAATCGATTTCCTTATCGATCTAACGTTGATGGTCTTGGTCGATAGTCTTCTCTTGCACCCCTTTCTTCTTCTCTCTCAAACACTCTCTCCTTCTCTTCTTTCTTTCCCAGTTTTCTCTCAACTTACCCCTTCTTTCTTTTTGCGAAAATGAAGTGAATGGGAGCTTATTTATAGAAGGAATGGGCGGCAGAGACAGCCAATGAGAGTCGCATGCACTCTCCCTATTAGAGAGACTTCAACACTTGGAAGCTCCTTGATTAGCCACCTTGAATTCCACTTAAGATTTTGGAATTCTTTAATCTTCCCACTAATCTCCACTAAGTCTTCTTGAATAAAATATTCACCCCACTAACTCCACTAATCTTCACTTGATTAAAATATTAATCCACTAACTTCCTTGACTTAAGTGATTTTTGGTGGGGAAGACTTTTAACATGCTTGGTCGACCATCGTGGATCCTCGGCAGCTCTCTCGGCAATTATCGGCATTCATCGGCAACTCTCTTCGGGTACTCGACGCTTCCCCGGATACTCGACAACTTCCTCGAGTACTCGACAATTCCCTCGAGTACTCGGTAACTTCCTCGAGCCTCGACAATCTTCTCAAGTACTCGGTAACTTCCTCGAGCCTCAACAATTCTCTCGAGTACTCGGTAACTTCCTCGAGCCTCGACAGTTCTCTCGAGTACTCGGTAACTTCCTCGAGCCTCGACAATTCTCTCGAGTACTCGGTAACTTCCTCGAGCCTCGACAATCTTCTCGAGTACTCGGTAACTTCCTCGAGCCTCGATCGATGCGTCTCGGACGATGGTACGTGCCGGACAGCTCGGCCATTTCTTGGTCCATCAAAATTTTCTCGGACTTCCCTTCACTAAACTTTTAGCTCTTCCTGAGGGCTTCTTTTCCCGGTCTTTTGAGCTTGGAATGACGTCAAAATTTTATCCCTTGGTGAGGGTCATTACATTCTCCCCCCTTAATAGAATTCGTCCCGAATTCCATAGGGTTCTGATGGTCCTGCTTCATCCTCTTCGTCAAACAACTGAGGATACTTGGCACGCATCCTATCCTCATCTTCCCATGTGGTGACTTTACGGTTCTGCTTTCCCCAGAACACTTGGATTTGTGGAATACTTCTGTTTTTCAACTTCCGGGTTCTCCTTTGTCCTATTCCAAACGGTCCTTTGGGGTAGGTTAGGTTTGACTCCAACTCCTTGATAGGCTCCGACACAATCATTCTTGGATCTGGCACATGCTTCCGTAGTTGTGAAACGTGGAAGACTTTATGCAATCGCACCACCTCGGGCATTGATAACCGATAGGCTACCTCGCCAACTCTTCTCTCAATCTGGTACGGTCCGATAAACCTTACCGCTAGCTTTCCCACTTTGCCAAAACGATCCTACCCTTTTTGTGGTGCAACCTTCAAATACACCATGTCACCAACTTCAAACTCCACTTCACGCCTCTTACGGT
Organism: Camelina hispida; assembly: GCA_023657505.1. Lineage (NCBI taxonomy): Eukaryota > Viridiplantae > Streptophyta > Magnoliopsida > Brassicales > Brassicaceae > Camelina > Camelina hispida. Next base: position 8,769,969 of record CP094637.1, on the reverse strand, counting down.
CTGCGTACTTCTTTTGGCGATCTTGAGCTTTCTTCATGCTCTCACGAATAAACTTGATCTTCTCCGTTGTTTCATCAATCAACTTGTGATTGAAACTCGTCCGCTCCCCAACTTCCGTCCAACATAAAGGCGTCCTACACGGCCTTCCGTACATGGCTTCAAATGGCGACATACCGGTACTCGAGTGATAACTATTGTTATACGCGAACTCCACCAATGGCAAATTCTTCTCCCAATCTGATGACCATTCTAACGCACATAGTCGGATCATGTCCTCTATGGTGCGAATAGTCCTTTCCGTCTGCCCGTCAGTCTCTGGGTGAAACGAGGTGCTCATATGAACATCTGTTCCCAATGCTCTCTGCAAATCTTGCCAAAATAATGATGCGAACTTTGGATCGCGATCAGAAACGATATTCGCTGGCACTCCATGAAGCTTCAAAATCTCATCAACGCACTTCTCAGCCAACACGGGTGCTTGGTCCGTACTTCTTACGGGAACCAAATGGGCTACCTTGGTTAAACGATCCACCACTACCCATACTGCATCATTGGTTCGCCCTTTTCTTATTGGTAGTCCGGTAATAAAGTCCATTGAGATAGAATCCCATTTCCACGTCAGTATGGGCAAGTTGCGAAGCAATCCTGCTGGCACTTGATGCTCTACCTTGATCCTCTGACATGAGTCACATTGGCTTACCCATTTCGCTACTGCTCTCTTCAGTCCAGGCCAATGATAGTACCTACGCACATCCTTGTACATCTTGGTGCTTCCTGGGTGTATACTCAATGCTGAGTTATGGGCGGTTCCTAAGATCTCCTCTCGCAATCCGTTCCGATTAGGTACGGTTATTCTCCCATTGAGCAGTAAAGTGTCATCATCAGCTAGATGATAACCACTAGGATTCGGTCCTTCTGATCTTTTCAACTCCTCGATGATCTTCTTCAGGTTCTCGTCTTTGGGTTGCTCTTCACGAATTCGATGTAACAGGCTCGCTTGTGTTACTGCTAGTAAACCTAACGGTTCACTAGATTCTCCTTCTAAGGCTAAAAGCCTTACCTTCTTCAATTCCTCGGCTAAAGACTCCACGTCCTTCTCAACATCAACTTGAGCTCTTCTTCGGCTTAGCGCATCTGCTACTACATTCGCTTTGCCTGGGTGATACTGAATCTTTAAATCGTAGTCGGCTACGAACTCCATCCATCTTCTCTGGCGCAAATTAAGGTCCGGTTGCGTGAACAAGTACTTAAGACTTTGGTGGTCCGTAAATACCTGAACAGCTTCTCCATACAAATATGATCTCCATATTCTCAAAGCAAACACCACGGCTGCCATCTCCAGGTCATGTGTGGGGTAATTCTCTTCATGCTTCCTTAACTGTCTAGATGCATAGGCAATCACCCTATCTCCTTGCATCAACACACATCCAACTCCAACTCTTGATGCGTCTGTAAACACAGAATACGGTTGATTTGGTTCGGGCAGGGCTAACACTGGCGCGGTTGTCAGTGCTTCTTTTAGCTTCCTGAAAGCTTCTTCTACCTCTTTACTCCATATAAATGGTACTCCTTTCCCGGTAAGTCGTGTCAAAGGCTTCGCGATAGTCGAAAACCCCTTTACAAACTTCCGGTAATAGCCTGCCAGGCCTAGGAAACTCTTAACTTCTGATGCGGTCGTTGGCTTCGGCCAATCCTGAATTGCGGCGATCTTTTTGGGGTCTGCGGACACTCCTTGCTCCGAAACTCGGTGCCCTAAAAACCCAATCTCCCTCTGCCAAAACTTGCACTTGCTAAACTTCGCGAATAGCTTCATCTCCCTTAACCTCTAAAAAACCTTCTTCAAATGCTCCGCGTGCTCCTCCGCACTACGCGAATATATCAGGATGTCATCGATGAATATTATTACGAATCGATCCAAGTAGTCATGAAAAACTTCATTCATCAATCGCATGAATGCCGACGGTGCATTGGTAAGTCCAAACGGCATCACTACGAATTCGTACTGGCCATATCTCGTTTGAAACGCCGTCTTCATCACATCTTGTTCCGCAATCGAGATTTGATGATAGCCAGAAGCTAAATCAATCTTTGATTATAGTAAACGGATGGCTCCTAGGTGGAGGCAATCCTTCCAATGGCCTAAACACGTCCTCAAAGTCCTTGACTATGGCAATGTCCTCAACTTTCATGTCTTCCTTGTCATCTCCTTCCATGGCGATCAGAGTGACTAAATACACTTCATCCTCCTCACTCGATCTTCCAATTCTTGCTGCCGATGCGAAGTATGCTGTTTTACTCGGGCTGATCCCATTGAAAACTAGAGGGGTCCTCCCTCCATTTTCAAATATAACTCTGCTCCTGCTGCAGTCTATATGGGTTTGGTGTTCCGATAACCAATCCATTCCCAAAATAGCATCGAACCTATCCAATGGCATCACCAAAGGATTTACCGGGAGGTTCGTATCTTGCAAGACTATCGACACTTCCTTGACCCATCTTCTTGTCTTCAACGGTGGTTGATTACCAGCAGTGTAGACATTGATGTTCACCTCTTCCTCCTCACACAAGTCTCCAAACTTGTCAACCACTTCGGGAGTCACAAAACTATTGGACGCTCCCGAATCGAACAGTACATGTGTGGGGTTACCACCAACAAGTAATGTTCCTAAAACGCAAAGCAAATATACAAATTGCAATGCTAAAACTAACCACGCAATCACACACAACAATCACTAACAATCACAAGAGAGTTAGAACCCAATCAAACCTGTTATGGGGCCCTTCGCGGCCTGTGGAGGTTTGGGTGGCTCTACTCCTAAAGAAAAAACATTTGCTGAGGTTGCTTGCTTCTTCGCTGGGGGTTCCTTCACTTGGTTTGCTGCCTGGGCACAGTTCACAGTTTGGGCGTTCGGTTTGGCCGGCTTCGACGGACATGAGTTCGCATAATGTCCTAACTCGCCACAGTAGAAACACGTGACGGTTGACAGATTGTTGCTTTTCGTTTCCTCAACAGTCGGACAAGCGTGAGCGAAATGCCCAACTTGCCCGCACACGTAGCATCCCCTCGGATCCATGTTGCTCACATTACAGCCACCTTGACTAACGTTCATCTTAACCTTCCCGCGGCCTGCGCCCCAATTCCGCCCCGCTATTTGATTCACTTTCCGGGTGTTCACAATCTTGGTCTGCTGGACGTGTTCCTTCTTTTTATCCCGAGCTGCAATCTCCTTCTCTTTCTCGATCGCTTCCTCAACACTTACCGCTCTCTCTTCTACTTCCTCGACACTGCGGTACGTCACAGCGTGCAACCTTCCTTGAATATCTAGTCTGAGCCCGTTAAAGAACCTTCGGGCCATCGCTAACTCGTCGTCATTTCCTTGGTACAGGTACCTCCGAAGTCTTGTAAGAATTCTCCCGTATGCCCGAACGGTCATTTCACCTTGTTCCAATTGTAAAAACTGACTCTCCAATCGGTCACGTGACTCTGGTGGAAAGTACTTCAGCTCAAACTCTTTCTTGAAGATTCCCCATGATATCGTTTGAAACCGATATCGCGAAACCACGGTATCCCACCACGCACGAGCATCTTCCTCCAAGAAATTAACCGCTACTGGTCTCCTAAACTCCTCTGGACACCTTGTCATCTCAAAGTTACTCTCTAGGTCTTTTATCCAAGCGTCTGCTATAACAACATTCGCGTCTCCTTTGAATTTACGGAATCCCAAGTTCCGCAACAACATCACCCGCTTAAGAAACTGGTCAGACGGATCTTCTGCTGCACGATTTGCTTGTTCCTGCTGCTGCTGCTGGAACATATGGTTCAAGAGGTCTTGGACCATCTTAAGTGTCTGCTGGGTCTCCGGCACATTCTGCTCACTCGGTCCTTCTCCATGCGCTCGATCTACACCCGGCATGTTTTGAGTTGGATAAGCGGCGTACGGTCCAAACGGTGAAAACTCTGGCGGGTACATACCCTCCGATGTACTGAAACGATTTGAACTTAACGGCGTGTATCCTGGCGTCGGGCCAGGTACATTCCAATCCGGCATAAACATGTCCGGCCAATACATGTCTGGGAATGACTCTTCCCTTTGCGCATCATCAAACTGCGAATCCCATTCCTCTGGACCAAACTGCTGACTTGAACCCCTCCCCGTGCCCGGCGAACGGTACGTCGACCTAGATCTTTCGGATCCTGGACGAGACATCTGCATCCACGATCAACACGAGACTCGTGTTTACTTAATCCCATCTAACCCTAAGTGATGAACGATCCGGATTATCCTAAGTGTCTATTGCGACCATTTGACTCGATAAATCCTTTGAAAACACGAGTCCTATACAGCATCATAACCATGCTCTGATACCACCGTTGTAACGCCCCCGAACCGCACTATGACCTCCCTGGCCAGAGCACAGCCCAAAGACGCTACTATGGGAACGTTCGTCAAAGGTCCGGCCAAGTGCGAGAACAAATCAGGCCCTTCGACCAGTCCCTCAGCGAGGTTCCCGACCACACGACACATCCTTCAGGCTTTGCAACCCTACGGACACGCCGTGCGTTGGGCCGACTCGGACTAAGTCTATATCAGTACGACCCGTTTGATTTTAAAGAAAACACAAATACAATAAAACTTAAACAAGTTTCAAACAACCGATTACACAAAATAGTTCACAAGGCTTAACGCCAAAGTTTGGTTCGCAAATAAACATACTTTGAATTTTTACAATAGACACCAAAAAGAAAACTACTCCGGAGCCCTATCGTTCACCACGCCCTTTAGTTCACTCTAAGGTCACCTGCAGAACAACAATATTATCATAAGTAATCTAAGATTACTTAGTGAGCTCAGGGTTCCTGCAGAGAAATAAATCCCAAACCCCAATTCCCCATTAACAAATAACATGCACGCAAACACAACAACATGCGGACATGAATAAGCAACATGCAAGCATAGATAGACAACATGCAGGCATAAGCAATCAACAAGCAAGTAGGCGATTAACATGCAAGCAAGCAAAACAACTTAACAACCATCAGAGATGACATGCGGAAGCTAACAAGCTAACAACATCATTCTACCAATAATCGCAACTACATGCAACAACACACAACAACATGCAATGACATGCAACAACAAAACATGAAAAGAAACAACAGTTTTTAACAAGTTTTAATCTATTTTGGGCCCAGTATGCATTCCTCTTCCCCCAACTCCTCATGAATTCTCCAAACGCAACCACAAAGGCAGGCGTTTGGATATCAACCCAAAATTACACCGTCGTGTAAAATAGCCTCGGCCAGGGTAGCGAGCCCAGTAACCTCCGAGCTCTTCGTGACCAACCATGCACACACACGAACATAGGTTGCATGTCGCGGCTGCATGTGGCACGGAATGGGAAGGATAGCCATACCAAATCTTAAAACACTTAGCCGGAATTTCTCGCGGACTAAAGCGCCTTAAGGTCTCACCGAAGTTTATACTTGAATTCACACGGTTCACAAACCGATAATTTTACAAGTATCTCCACCAAAACTCGCCTTTGTTACTAGATCATCTCGATCTAGTAACTAGCACAACCTCACCACGCATGCATTTAAACAAGAAAACATGAAAGAACTTCAAGTAAATGCATCTACATGCAACATGCAAAACCGCGCACTAGATGGATGTTTTTAACACTCCATCTATGCCGATGCAAGTATGTGCCTGAACTCACAGTAAATCGTCGACGAACGATCTCCTTTGGTGAAGCTCTTCTCGCGGCTACTCGGATCTCTCCTTCGGTTAGAATCGATTTCCTTATCGATCTAACGTTGATGGTCTTGGTCGATAGTCTTCTCTTGCACCCCTTTCTTCTTCTCTCTCAAACACTCTCTCCTTCTCTTCTTTCTTTCCCAATTTTCTCTCAACTTACCCTTTCTTTCTTTTTGCGAAAATGAAGGGAATGGGAGCTTATTTATAGAAGGAATGGGCGGCAGAGACAGCCAATGAGAGTCGCATGCACTCTCCCTATTAGAGAGACTTCAACACTTGGAAGCTCCTTGATTAGCCACCTTGAATTCCACTTAAGATTTTGGAATTCTTTAATCTTCCCACTAATCTCCACTAAGTCTTCTTGAATAAAATATTCACCCCACTAACTCCACTAATCTTCACTTGATTAAAATATTAATCCACTAACTTCCCTGACTTAAATGATTTTTGGTGGGGAAGCCTTTTAACATGCTTGGTCGACCATCGTCGATCCTCGGCAGCTCTCTCGGCAACTATCGGCATTCATCGGCAACTCTCTTCGGGTACTCGACGCTTCCCCGGATACTCGACAACTTCCTCGAGTACTTGACAATTCCCTCGAGTACTCGGTAACTTCCTCGAGCCTCGACAATCTTCTCGAGTACTCGGTAACTTCCTCGAGCCTCGACAATTCTCTCGAGTACTCGGTAACTTCCTCGAGCCTCGACAATTCTCTCGAGTACTCGGTAACTTCCTCTAGCCTCGACAATTCTCTCGAGTACTCGGTAACTTCCTCGAGCCTCGACAATCTTCTCGAGTACTCGGTAACTTCCTCGAGCCTCGATTGATGCGTCTCGGACGATGGTACGTGCCGGACAGCTCGGCCATTTCTTGGTCCATCAAACTTTTCTCGGACTTCCCTTCACTAAACTTTTAGCTCTTCCTGAGGGCTTCTTTTCTCGGTCTTTTGAGCTTGGAATGACGTCAAAATTTTATCCCTTGGTGAGGGTCATTACAATCACTCATCTCGGATTTTAGGCCAATTTATTTCCTGTCTAAATATCCTGTATAAGGTCATATCTAAGCTACTGGTTGCTAGACTGAAGCATGCTCTTCCAGATCTTGTCCAGCGAAACCAAACTGCGTTTATCAAAGGTCGTTTGTTAGTTGAGAACACTCTGCTAGCTGCGGAACTTGTCAATGGTTACCAAAAAGAGAAAGGACCCAAACGGATCACAATAAAAGTGGATATAGCAAAAGCTTTTGATACAATTTGATGGGAGTTTATTTTTACTTGCCTAAGGGGAATAGAGGTACCTGAACACTATCTCCAATGGCTTAGAGCATGTATCTGCACTCCTTTCTTCACAATGGGTTTTAATGGGCATGTGCATGGCTACTTTAAAAGCAGGAGGGGGCTTTGACAGGGTGACCCACTCTCTCCATACCTTTTTGTCGTTGCCCTAAACTGCCTTTCAGCTATGCTAGATCAAGCTGCAGAAAAAGGAACATTTCAGTATCACTACAAGTGTCACGCTCTAAAGCTAACTCATCTATGCTTCGCAGACGACCTGTTGATATTTGTTGATGGCTCTTTATCCTCTGTGCAATCCGTTCTTCGAATACTCAAGGAATTTGAGGTTGCATATGGCCTAGCAATCAGTCTACTGAAGACTAGTTTCTTCTCCTCTGGGTTAACTTCGCTTGAAATAGAGCAGATAGTATCAGAAACAGGAGTTAACCATGGACAACTACCAATCTGTTAGTTGGGAATTCCTCTGTGCACAAACAAACAGACCTTACTGGACTGTGCGCCATTGATACAGAAGGTAAAGAATAGTTTCAATGCCTGGTCCACAAAATCACTCTCTTTTTCTGGCAGGCTACAACTCATAAACACGGTCATAGCTGGACTCACAAACTTTTGGTGTTCTACATTTATCTTGCCAAATAAATGTATTACTACCTTGAACTCATTGACCGGAGCTTTCCTGTGGAAGGGCACAACAGAGGGTCATCACTCGGCTCGTGTAGCTTGGGATGTTGTCATCACTGCAAAATCAGAAGGAGGATTAGGCATTCAAGATTTGAGCATATGGAACAAAGCATGTATGTTAAAGCTTATTTGGTTACTTTTCTTCCGGTCAGGCTCTGTATGGGTTGCCTGGTTCAAAGGTGCGGTTCTCTCGGGGAATCTTAGCAACTTCTGGACCCGAAAGAACAATCATAAGCTATCTTGGTTGGCAAACAAGCTCTTAAAGCTGCGAGAAGAGATCTACCCCTGGATCAAGATGAAGGTGGAGAATGGAAAAAGCTGTCGGTTCTGGAGTGATCACTGGTGTAGACTTGGACGGATGTCGAGTTTTCTCAAGGACGAAAGGCCTCTGGGGATCCCGATCCGATCAACCATTGATGAACTAAGGCGACATGACTCTTGGAGGGTACCCCCTGCACGGTCAGAAAACCAGGTTAGTTACATCATTGAGCTAACAGCGTTACAACTGACAGATGAGGAAGACAAGTATGCATGGTGGATCAATGATCAATGAAGGATAGTCGCTCAACTAGGAAGATTTACAAGGCCCTAAAAGGAAGCTTACCTGAGGTTCCGTGGCATAGAATTGTTTGGTACTCCAGAGGAATCCCAAAGCACAGCTTCCTCACCTGGTTAGTCGTGCTGAACAGATGTCCAACTCGTGATAGGCTCCGATCATGGGGTTTACATATCCCTTCTACTTGTTTGCTTTGCAACTCCGCCGATGAAAGTCGGGATCACCTTTACTTTGACTGTCCGTTTAGCTAGAATATTTGGAACACCATCTCACACCGCTGCTCCCACACTCCACTGCGTTCTTGGCCAGGCTCCTTACTGAGTCTAATTAACTTTTGCAGTTCTCGTGAAGCCAAGATTCTACTCCTAACCTCCTGGCAAGCTACGATCTACAACCTCTGGACAGAACGGAACCATCGTCTTCATCGGAAAAGCTTCAAGACAGGTGATATCATTGTAAGCCAAATCGACTCACTTGTGCGAAACAGAGCCCTCAGTCTTCGTGACTCCAACCCAACCTTATCATCAAACCTCCTCTTGCTCTGGTTCACAGGTTCTGCCTCCATCAACCAAAGATAAAAACCATAATCGCCGCATGGTATCTCGGTCTGCTACTCTTGATCTCGATTCAACTTCATTCAATGTGGGTGACGATTGGTGGGTTGAAGTGGTTCTATTGCTAACCGTTTTTCTGGTTCATTACTAACTAGTTGGTTCAAGTTTGGTTCTATAACAACTATGGGTATGTTTGGTTTTAGTTTCTACTCCTAATTAAGCTTCCAATATTGGGCCACAGCTCTGTAAACATTTGTTTTTCTTCATGTTTTAAATTGAATGTCTTTTAACAAAAAAAAAAAAAAAGAACTAGCGGTTGACATATAGAGATGAGTTGACACATCTGGCTTCCTTGTGTGTTAAGCAACTCAACGACGACAAGGTAAGTGACAAATTAAAGTATGGATGATCATCATATGTGATTTGAATCTCACTACTACATTGATAGGGATTTTATGTGGAATTAACTGGTGGATATGGTGGGAGCTACTGTAAATGGGGGATCTCGATGGAAGGTTTATATAAACGTTTATGGCTCGGGACACACTAGTACTAAAATCGAGATGATTAATGGGCCGTAGCCCAAATAAGGGGAGGGTATAACTGCAAATATGTGTACTGATACCCCGTGCTGTAGGTAATACTCCGTGCTACAGCACGGAATGACACATATTGTAATTAATTTATGTATATTTCGAATGTATAAAATATTTTGGTTGATGTGTTTTTTATAATTTCAAAGTTTTATATAGTGTTCAGTAGTATATTTGGTTTACTTACATGATAAATGTTAAAACATATTTAGATAAGTATGTTATTTAGACATTGCTAATCCTTTGCATGGTAACATATATACAATGATCGTTTTGTAGTTTTTAAACGATAATGATATGCTTATAGGTGTTAAATCTAAATAACAGATTTTAATTTGGTTTTAGTTTCACGTATATGACCTACACGTAAATATTTTAGAATGGCAAAGACATCTTGTCCCATCCCATCTTGTCCTGTCCCATCCTGTTTCATCTCATCCCTATCCATAAATTTTTTTATGTTCAATAACCGTTTTTTTATTAAATAATTAACTATTAGACCATTTTTCTGTCCAAAAATTTTGGGTAAGAATATAACTAAATGTTGCTTTTCTCACATTTTTTTACATATAATTTATTTTAGATATATTGAGTTGATATTAAATATATTTTATATATCTATTAAAATAAATTTGAATTGATTTTTATTAATTTCACATATCTTATATAATAATTTACTTTCTATTATTAAGGCAATAATGAATATTTTACTATTTTAAAATACCTTTTAAAGTAATTTAATTTTTATTATAAATTATAATTAGTTAATTGTTTTCAAAATTAAACTGGATTTACTTATATGTTCCTAAAACTGTGAGGAAAAATATGCACAAATATTAATTATAATTTATTTTTCTTGTTTTTCATTTCTTTTTAAAATATTTACAAAGAATCAGAAATTTAGATTTGATTTATTATGTATTTAAACATATTCCTTATTTAATTTTGATATATATATTTTCCTTAACTAAATATTCTAATCGATTAAGATTTAGGTAAGATTATTTCAAAAAATTGTTTTACATTTGCAGTTAATGAAATCAAAATATATGGTTTAAATTAAAACCATTGAAAAAATCAGTGGCCAAGATTTAATTTAATTTTGAGAATCAATGGTTAAGGGTTTGATGAGAAAATCGGATCAACTAATTGGGTATTAAATGACTAATCGGATCAACTAATTGGGTATTTAATTCCATAATGTATTAATATTGGTTATTAACCATTTTATATAAAAATTAACAAAACAAATTCATGGTCCAAAAGTGGTTGTTGTGATATTTATTATTATTTTACGTAGAGTTTCGAGGAATCTGGAAATCCCCAAATCTGAGTTGTTTTTCTTCTTCTAGGGTTTGTTTCTTCGTTTCCCCCAAAAATGGCTGCTACCGTACTAAGCGATGAATCGATGACGAAACGAGGTTTGACGAAGGATTCATGGGCGTTTGAGGAGGATGCAGACTCTTGCTCTTTGCGCATCAAAAAGAAAAAAGTGGAAGACGAAGATAGCAGCGGTAGCAGCGACATCGATATGGATTTCGGCACGGACAGCGAGTGGATTCAGTATAGATACGTTTCAAAAGAACCAGAGTGGGGCTACGATAGCTTTGATGGTCGCGAATTCAAAATCAATCCAAGGATTCGTAGTTTTTCTCCCAACCAGCAACTTTACGACAAATACTACAACAACCGGCTTAAGGCTTTCGAGAGTAAGGTAACTGTTTCTTTCCTTTCTCTATATAACTGCAGTTAAGCTGAAACCTATTCGCTTACTTGACTAAGAAGATATCGTCCAGTTTCATTGGTTTTTTTACTGCAACCATAGATTTGTGTATGCCTAATATAATTGATATTAATTAATTTTAACAGAAAAAAAATGTATTTAATATTTTGTGGTTTTGTAATATAGGGTTTTCTTCCTGATCCTTCGGTCGGAATCTACGAACTAAATATCGAGAGGAAGAACGGTGAGAAGGATTTAATTGCAGATCTTGCTAATGTCTGTGTTAAGAAGTTCAACGAGACCATGGTAAATTAGTATCAGTTGAATTAAGATGGATATGAATTTTTCATGTTCTGGATCGTTTGGGTTTATATATTATTTTATGTTTTTACAGAACAAGACTTTGGAATTGGTGAATGTTGTGAGAGTTAATGTAAGTGGACTAGCTAAATGGAAGTTGTACATCACGTTCATGGCTCAGGAGTATCGTGATGGGCCTCTTGTTGAGTACCAAGCCAAGGTGCTACATTTTGTAATGACACCGGAGGTATCTCCTCTCCCAATTCTCTGCAGACCAAGTCCTAAACTACAACTCTAGATCTCTATATACTCAAAAGGTATTATTATTCTTATGTTAATAATCTCCTTCGTTTTCATTGTGTCTATTTCGTCAGTGGGATTTGTATTGTTTCTGCCAAGTTATAACTGTTAATGTTTCTGACTAAATTGCAGTATGATGTGTTGACGACAAGATAGCAGAGGCTAAGATGCATTCAAGTGAGGGAGTTTTAAGCTATTTATTATAAGAGTGTGTTGGGTGGGAATCTAAGTGTTATTATGACCTATTATATGTATCTAATATGACATTAGTTCATAATTATCTTGTGCTATATTTATGGTTTGTGTGTGTAATAGATTATGAAGTTTATATGCATTAATGATGCACAGCTTTCTCTCAAGTATTACTATAAACCATTGCCTCTCTGATCTCTCTAAGATTTAAACAATTCCCCTACGTCGGTGTGATATCTACAAGAGAGACGATAATTAGGATATACGGCTTTCTCAAAAAAAACTCATCGAATGTCAAAAGTGACTTCCGCCACATGAGTTAGATGCTAACGCAAAATTGGTGTTTGCCTTGTCGCCTTTGACCTCTAGCTTACAAGTGTTAACCTTCACTCGGAATTCCAAATCTTAAAAAGGTGTCAATGCATATATCATAAATGCTCAGATTGGGGATGTAGTTAATCTTTGAAGACTACTTAAGTTAAATCCATGACTACAAACAAAGAGTAACATAACCTAATATGTCCTTCACAATTAAGATCTTATTATATAAATTAGTAATTTATATAATCGCGACATGTGACAAGTATATCGATAACATTTTGACATATGTGAAAAGAAATTTTATTTAATAATTGTAGGAAAAAATAAAAAATCCTAAAACTAAAAAGATTACAGTTCATATTTTTGAAAATATAAAACCAAAAGTAATCTATTATATCACTAACTAGAATAGAAAATTTATCTATTTAGTTACTAATTTCAATAAGAAAAAATGTGCAATTAATAAGGAAAATATTTGCAATTTAATTGCAATTATTATTTATTATAATCATATAGCAAAATAAAAATTTATAATAAAAGTGATTAAAGTGTACACAGTTTAATGCGTTAAAATTAGTGATTAACATAATATAAGAAAACTAAGATAATCAAAATAAAAAATTAATGTAATTTTTTTAAGTTAATGAATGATTTAATAGCATATTTAATATTTTATTGATATTTGGAAGAAGTAAAACTGATCAATCATTAATTCATTATATATGTGTTAGGTAAAATGATTACATGAAATTTCTTATTGAGAAATGATTAATTATAACAAGACTGTCATAATGTAAATGTGACAATAGTGAAAACTACATAAGCTTTAACAAGCCCACATAACTTATTACTTCTACTTAATAAATCTTATCGAAGAGTAGCGTTACTACGTTACACGAACAGGGACTCTGCTCGTGATTATATGTGTTTAGGTTTAACGACAAAAAATATTTCTTAAAAAGCCAAATTACTTAATTAAACGATCAAGATACACTATTGGGCATGTCTCAGCGATGAAGATCCTTCCATATCCGCCAACTCCCCAATCCTTCCCCCAAGTGTTTTGGACCAAGAAAAAAAGTTTGCCATCTAGTGTGAACCCATAAGAAACAATGATTAGCACATGTCTTATACTTCTTCTGTCCCTCAAAGATTGATGTTCTGTGATTTATTTTTGTCCCATAAAAATTGATGTTTTACCAATTTTAATTAATTAATATTAAATTTTTGTAAACTTTAAGAAGTAATCATTAAAAAAATTTAAAAAATCTCAATAGTCATTGGTTTATAAATATATAATACTTTTTAGTAGGAAAACAATATTGTATTAAAAATTAATAATCTTTATTTCTTAATTTGTGTGAAATCCCTCAAACATCAATCTTTGAGGGACAATGGGAGTATAATCCAATGTGGCTCCATGCGGTATCTTCAAAGTGTAGATTCCCTAGAACATTGTTACACAAACGATGCTAAGTTTCAATATTTAAATCATATATTTCCTTATAATAAAAGGGAAGTACACAACATTTTTTTTGTAGACTATATAATTTTTATAAATTGGTTACAAAATAGGTTAAATATAAGTTGATTACAAAAAAAAAATTATAGATTAATTGGTCAATATGTGGGCTATATGAACACAATTACGAATATCCTAAAAAATTCTCTTAAAGATAATATTCCAACGATTTATACAATTTCCAAATTAAAATCTTTAGTATTACATATATTGTTACAAAACATATATTGTTAGGCATAAAAAGAATAAATTATTGGTAATTTATCACACTTAATCGTGATTTCCGAGATCTTATTGTGCAATTGAAAATAAAATCTTACCTAAGCACGAATTATATTAAAACACTTTCACCAAACATATTCAAAAATTAAAATAAAAACAAATAACAAACATAACCATTTCTCATACATAAAATTACAAAATTAACAATATAAAACTTACGAAATAGGTATTTTTTCAAACCATCATATTTAGCATATGATTTTATTGCATAATATTTATCCAAAAACCATTTTAAAACAATCATATAAATTATATTTTATTCTAAACTTATAATATAAATAAAAGAAATTTCAACATGTGCTCTAGCATGGATCTTAATCTAATCTAGTTAATCTATTATAAAACACATATTAATTGAATTATTTTACTTACATTATTAAGTGCCAAAAATTCTGGTTCTGTATGCACAGATATATACCAACCAGACCTTTTGTTACCAACAAATTTCTGATTTCGTCAGGAGTTGCATTGGGCTTTGTAATAAAATCCCCTGTCACTCTAAACATGTTTGTCTGAAATTATATTACAAAAATCAATATAATAATTATTCAGATTCTAAAGAAAAATAAATAACTAGGATTGGATCAGATACAAAGAAAACAGAAGTGGATATCATAAGCATTTACCATGTTAGTTCTTCCGAAATCCTTTTCAAGTCCTATTTCACGAATGAACTTTATATATTGGTTTTTTGAGTGAAGCAATTGTCAAACTCTTTTTTCTACCTCCCCCTCCTTGAATCTGAGCTTTTTCCCTTACTGATTTGACTACGTTAATGAGATCTTCCATTGACAAAGTCTTATGTTCAGCAACATTTTGAATATTCATGTTGTACCCGAATTCCAAGATCTTACGGAGAACTCTCGCCCAACAATCATCTGCATACAAATATAGCATTATTATTAACTAGTATTATATCAACTCTGTAGCTAGAGTTCTAGTATAATAACACTACAAAAAAATAGGTCTGTGGTATCATTTATTTTGTATATTTGCATTACTTATAAATGATACAAAAGAAGTTTACATCACTTATAGAAATGATACTCTCATTGTTGATGCAAATAATTAACATCAATTTATTATCAACTGATGCAAAGGTTTTTTTTTGTATCGGTTGTTATAATTGATATTAATAATGTGTCAATTACCAATAAATGATACTACATTTTCTATCAATTTGAAAAAGTGATGTTACTATTTGTCTCGGTTGTAATAATTGATGTCAATTATTTATATCACTTCTAAATAATTGATGTTAATTTTTATATCACTTATGAATAAGTGATGTCAATTTTTTATATCACTTATGAATAAGTGATGTCAATGTTTTATATCACTTACCAATAATTGATGTTAAAATTAGTATCAATTTTGAAAAATGATTTAATAGTTGTATCATTTACAATAACCGATTTAATATTTGTATCATTTCAACTATCTGATTTAAAGTTTTACCATCACTTGAATATAATTGATGTGAAATTTACATCTATATATACATTTTGCAAGTACACTTAGCAAATAAATCCTGACCTTCACACCTATTTACAAGACTGCCATTCTATTTTTTTTTTGAATTAACTAATTACAAAATAAATGAAATCAAATTCGGATACTTAATTTCAATCTTATCTTTCCATAAAACTGCACGAAACAGTTTAACTCGCCTTCGATCTGATGGACGCCGAGATTTCCGTTTGATCTTCTTGATTTGGAAATATTTTGATCATCCAACATATCTTCAATATCAAAACAAAGAAATAGCATTTACAACCAAAATATCTCATATTCCACTAATATTCTATCAAATCGAAATTGTAGTCATTATCTCCCTGATTATTCGCTAACTCTAATATTTCATCTCCTTAAACGAATCTCATTTACTCGACCTAATAATTATCCTATAAATATGACTTCTTTGCCAAACCGACTTAACATAAGCAACCACGTTCATACAATACTCGCAAGAAACCATAAACACTTTTCTTCAACCGATGGCTGCTACTTTTGTCTTCCTAAAAGATGTTAGACCCTACAAGACCGCCTGAAGGGTACAAGTGAAGGTACTCCATTCATGGCGTCAAAGTACTGGTGAATCTCTTGAGTTGATTATCTCAGATTCTCTGGTAAGAACAATCTCACTAATTCTTTTGCTAATGAAACACATCCACATATTCTCCCGCGGTTCAACTAATGCATCATTTATATCTACACATTGTAGGGGAAAAAATTCATGCATTAGTTAAGAAAGAGTTGGTTACCAAGTACGCAAATAGGCTCCCTGTTGGAAACTGGGTTTTCATTGAGACTTTCGGATTTTTAGCTACGCAACTGGTCGTTCAGACCAACTACCCATCTGTACAAGATGGCCTTCATCACCGGAACTTTGGTGTTGCAGAGTGATCCTGTATATGAAGATATGTTCCTGTCATTGTCAAAGTTTCAGAAGATCCAAAGTGGGGAAGCTAATCCCCATATTTTGGTTGGTAAGTATATATAGATTTATATTTCATTACAACTCTCCAGTAAAAATGATTTACTAACCATAAATCATTTTTCAGATTCTATTGGCCAAATTGTAAGCGTTGGTGACTTGGAGAATCTGGAAGCCAACAATAAGCCAAACACAAAGCTTGATTTTGAGCTTAGAGATGAAACGTAATTATCGAATGAATAATGGGTTTTAGATATTGATACCTATATTATCTAGAGATAAATATATTATCTAATCGATATACTTCTTTTATTGTATAGACTTCTTTTATTGTATAGAGATGAGAGAATGACATGTACCTTATGGGGAGCCCAGAGGTTTTTCAGATCATGTCAACATTCTGATGGAAGCATCATCGTTTGTCTTCTCCGCTTTATGAAGATAAAATTCTACAAGGGTAAAGACTTAATTATCATTTAAACTCATCTAAATCAAGTATCAATGTTTATTTTACTAAATATTTTTCAAAATAGGTGTTATATTTTTCACAATATCATAATCCGTAGTTACGACTATGCTACACATGTTTGAGAGAAGTATTTTATTTGTTTGCAAATCACTTCAATTTGTAAAAGTCAATGCAGTGAACACATTCAAATCTCTAAAACTAAGTTCGTTGAATGCATATATAAATACTAACCTGAATCTGTAATAAATTATAGACGCCAAGTGCTGGTAGAGTACTTTGTTACATGTATGAACTTCAACCTGAAGAAACAAAAACAACAGAAAGAACAATTTAACACAAAGTAAACCATTATTCATTACATTATGAATACAACTCAATGTC
This sequence comes from Camelina hispida, assembly GCA_023657505.1. Taxonomy (NCBI): domain Eukaryota; kingdom Viridiplantae; phylum Streptophyta; class Magnoliopsida; order Brassicales; family Brassicaceae; genus Camelina; species Camelina hispida. The sequence goes on along the minus strand of CP094637.1, from coordinate 8,752,605 downwards.
CTGAAAGATATCTATAAACCGTAATTGTATTTATCTTTCTCAAGGGTGTATTATTCATGTATACAGAACATACAGATTGAGTATTTGCTTCACATCATATTAGCTCAATCCTCAAATGACGTCCATAGCTGATAACTTTACTGTGCGACGCAATCGGTAACTTTAGTGTGCGACGGAATCCGATCCCAAACTGTTTCCATATTTGATGAATTACAATCTTATAAACAATCAATATGATATGACATGGGAAATACAAAACCTTGATCGGAAACAAAGAAAATCTTTTATGATATGAAATAACAAATTAATTTACCTGAACACATTATATTAGCTGAATCATTGATGGCCGCAAACCTCACCTAGCAAGTTTCCAAATTTGATGATCTACAATCTGATTAACAACCAATCTTATTGACATGTGATACCCAACATAAAATACGCAAACAATTTTTTACAAAACCGACAGAGAGAACAGATTAATTAACCTGGAACTATCTGATAATTTGCTCAGTTCTTGAATTCTGGTGATGAAACCGATATGAAATTATGGAGATGAAAGCTTCGAATATCAGATTAATAGTATCAACGAAGTTCTGATTTCTCAGATTTACGATAACCAAATAGAGGAAGATGATAAAGAAAAAAAAAATCTGATATAATTGTTGACTGATTTCTCAGATCCACCAAAACCAGATAGAGGAAGATGAAAAGGAAAAAAAAATAGTTGTCGGAGACCTTCTGCTTCACTCGGTGGAGACAAAAAAGAAGAAGAAAATTGGGCCTTTCGTACAAAAAGACAGAGTCCAAAATTAGCCCAACCATACAAAAATGATTTAATATATTATTTTATATATTTTTGATCATTAGTAATAAAAAACAATTATATAAATAAAACTTTACAGCCTACCAAAAAAAAAGTAAAACTTTACAAACAAAAAATGCATCACCACTTTAATCGAATTGTACAATTATAAATACAGCTTTGTTAAAATGATATATGGATTAAACAACCTAAATTACAAAATAAAATTACAGTATAAACATATAATTATATAAAATATTTAATTTAAAATACTATTACTCCTACATTGTAAAAAAAATAACTAATCACATAACACTATATTTGTTGACTCAAGTAAATTAAAAGGATATTCTCCCTATATAATAAAGCAAAAGATTTACATGAAATTATACAATCCATAATTAATTTATTCAAACTATAGTATATTTTAAAAATATAAAAGATATTAATTACATTTAGAAAATAATAAATAAATTATTATATAAATTAATAATTAAAAATATAGACCCGCGGTGTACCGCGGGTGAATATCTAGTTAGTTTAAAAAATTGATTCTGAAAATTATATCACTTATAGAAAGCGACTAAAAAAATAGTTTTCAAATAATTTATAAATTAATGTTAATATATATCAACGTGTTTGCACATTTTTATTTAAAATATTAATTATTAGAAAATTAATTCAATATGAAATAATTAATAAAATAAAAACAAGACTTAAATTACTAATTAAAGTACTGGAAAGCAAATTACAGAAATCATCCTAATAAGTTTTCGAAATGCATAAAAAACAAAATAAACATAAGTTGCTAAGAAATTTGGATGCACTTCTGTGTTGACTATGATCACTAGCGTCCATCAAGACCATCATCATTTTCCTAAGAAAAATAAAAATAAAAACAGATTAGTTTATCATCTAAATAGATAGTAACGGTGAAATGAACACGTACGTAAATACCATTTACCTGGGGATTAGGTACATTTGATATGTTTAGAATTGCTGGATTAGGTATATTAGCAAAAGCTGCGGCCCATACAGTTGCCTGGATGTTTAGTTTAGTATATTAGTTTTATATAATCAATTTACAATAAAATAATTTAACTTATTAAATTCTGTATATTACCTGTTCACCGGTTGAAGTACCAAGTATTTGTTGGATGAACGTACTCATTGCCTTTACCTGTGTTCCTAACTCATCCACTTTTCCTTTCAGCTGAACAACCATTTCAGAATTTTCTACATCTGCTCTAGTCACATTTGAGCGTTTTCCTAATTTTGAAGGTGTGGGTCCACGACCAACACAACGTACTCGTCCTGGACGCTCTGGACCAAACACTTGAGCATATTCATCATCTAGACTAGCTGTAACATTAGTAGTGACTTGTGGATTTTGAATCAACAGTGTTGTAAGTGCTTCCTAAAAAGAAAAGGTGATAAATATCAAACATAATTAATTATAGTGATAAACAATCAATACTGATATGAAAAATACTAACTGCATGTGTCTTCGCCTCCTCACATACAAAGCTTCCATCAGGTTTTGTACGAGACTCAATAAAAAACTCTGCTCGACTTGGTGTTTTTCCAGTTTTAATTTTCTTCATTAAAGATACATGCACAAATAATATAGAATATCAGTATAAGAAACTAATGTTTTGTCAAAACTAAATTACTCACAATCTCATTTCTTCTCCTTGGAAAGCTCTTCCTTCCACATAAGTGAGGCATGGTATTGTATTTTTGGCTCTTTGTATTCCGCTCTTGCATTTTCTGAAAGCTCACATATTAGAAGAAAAATAGTTGCATTGTATGTAAAGACATCCAACTACATGTAGATATTCAACATAAAAAAACTATACCTTCCACTTTTCTTCAAATCTCGTCTCAACAAATTGACCCCACTGAAGTTGAGGAATTTTGTTGGGTCGATTCAGCAACGTTTCATTCAAAGTATTTTTTTTGTGTTCTTTCCAAAGCCGACGTTTGACATCCTTGCATCTGCTACCTAGTGCACCCATCACATATTCTTTTCTAATCACAGGATCATCAAATCTGAACTTGGACTGCAACGACAAACCATAAAACTTGCTATCAAACCAATTTACTGTCTTATAGTGATGAATATGAACTAGATTTTTTACCTGTATTGTGTTCCATGCCGTATCTTTTATAAAATAACTAACACACCTCCAGTCGCTGTAGTTAATGGGTATCAAATTTGCATCATGACTTAATTGACCTAACCATGATCCAAGTAAACCTCCAGAATCTCCAATTGGCTGACCGCTATCTTCGTCGAAATGCACTATCACTTTAGTGTCTTGTAACTTCCATACATCTTTCGCTGTCAACATTTTTCCTTCTATGTTTCCATCAGTATCTTGTTGATGAAACATATATATATGAAAAAAAAATTGATCAGTATAATTAACATATAAGGAACAAATATACATGTACATATATTTAAATCTCGGCTCTACAAGTATTACTCATGACATTAAAACAAACACAAAATATAAACACAGATCGCTTAAACAATATATAACTGAACTGATTCAGTTTCAAAAAACAAAAGAGTGTATCCAATGCTATATTACGCTACGTATCATCATCGTGGATCAGTTTAAAAACAGTTTTAAAAACAGTTCAATCAGAAATTGACTTTCAATAATATAACTCAAACAATTACCTATGATCTGTATCTTCCATTTGAAGCTTTTACATTCTGGAGCAAGTGGTGGAGGGATGCTGTAATCTGCTTCCAACTGTGATAAATCATCAGGTCGTTGTGTCTCCGAATCCATAAAATCCATGATCAATCTTAAACTAAGAAAAGAAACAAATAAAGTAGTTAGCAATGCCAAAATATGTATGATACAAAAATTCACAAAACTAACTTTAAACGTTAAATCCAATACACGTTACCTTGTATCTGAGATTGCTCTCTAGCAGTTTCTCCTCAAGCTCTCAAGAGATTTGTTTACAGGCGATATCTTTTTCTTATGACGGCGTCATAAGGATTTCTTTAAAAAACCCTAAATTTTATAGTTTATTTGTGATTAATATATATTTATGGAAAACAATTAGTTTGCGCTGGAGACAGAAAAGCTAAGCGGGAACTGAAATTTTTTTGATAAAATTCACAAAACCAATTAGTTGCCGCTGAATAATAAACCTGCAGCTTTTTTCTTTTTTATTTTTCTGAAAATTTCCAAGTCCAGTTAATTTTCCTGACAATTTTCAAGTCGACTCTAGTCTGGTTAAGTCTCTTTTAAGTCAAGTCTAGTTAAATCTAGGGCCTCTTAGTCAAGTCTGGTTAAGTCTAAGTCCTTTTACTCAAGTCTGGTTAAATCCTTAAGTCAAGTCTGGTTAAGTCCTTAAGTCAAGTCTAGTTAAGTCTAGAGCCTCTTAGTATCTGGTTAAGTCTCTTAAGTCAAGTCTTGTTTTATGTTTAAGGCATTGAATTTGATTTTGAGAAACCTGCAGTTTTTGAGAAACCTGCAGTTTTTGAAAAACTTTGAGAAACCTGCAGTTTTTGAAAAACTTTGAGAAACCTGCAGTTTTTGAAAAACCTGGAGTTTTTGAAAAACTTTGAGAAACCTGCAGTTTTTGCTCACATATATCCAGTTTTATTATTTTGAGAAACCTGCAGTCTTGTTAGCATCGGGAATTCTTGCTGTCTTGCTATTATTTTTGCAAACCAAAATATATAAAACCTGCCTTCCTCTGTTTCAGTACTTGTTGTTGGGTCTTTCTTATTGAACTCACGTAGAATGTGAAGAAATTTCAACAAGTATTAAGTCTCTGTCTCAGGTTCTGGTTTTATAAAAAACTGTAGGTTTTGGCCCGATTTGAATTGCAGGTTTTGGTATTTCAAGTTCTGGTTTTATAATAAACTGCAGTTTCTGGTTTTGAACAAGTATTCAGTCTCTGTCTCAGGTTCTGGTTTTATTAAAAACTGCAGGTTTTGGCCCGATTTGAATTGCAGGTTTTGGTATTTCAAGTTCTGGTTTTATAATAAACTGCAGGTTCTGGTTTTGATCAAGTGTTCAGTCTCTGTTTCAGGTTCTGCTTTTATAAAAAACTGCAGGTTCCATTGTTTAAGACTTTGTATGTTTCAGATTTTAAGTGTTTGAGTTTTAAGTTAAGCTTTGGTTTTGGTTTTTCATGTTTGTTTGAGTTTGAATAGATGATAGATGATATCAGCGCATAAGATTTTAACTCCCATATCGTCAGCAAGTTCACGAGCCTCTATAGTCACTCTGGCGTCAAAAGCCAAAATTATAGCACCTTCTTTTTTCTTCTCGACAAGTGCAGGAATGCAAAGATGTCCCAAGATATATAAAAAAAAAGCAATAATCAATAACAGTAAAACAAAGCAAATCATATTACATCCTACTCAAATTCAGTTGTGAAAAACGCTAAAATATAATGAAGAAAATAGAAAACTGTTTTGGAAAAAAGAAAACTAGTAGCCTGCAGAACAGAGCCTCGAGACATCTCCCTAAGAAGCAATAGAGATTCAAAGTTCAGATTCACCATCATCAACATCGCCCATATCATATAAGTCTCTAGGCTGAACATGAACTGCGATATTCAATTCTTCCTCAAAAGGATCTTTTACATAATATACCATTCTTGCTTCAGACGCCAACACATATGGCTCATCTTCTTCATTATCCCCATTGTGTAACAAGCGTGAAAAGTTTACCATATGATGACCGTATGCGTCTATTTTGTATCCTCGTTCCGTACGAGTGTCGGCCCACTTGCACTTAAACAATACAACTTTGAAAACCTCATAGTAGTTTAATTCAATTACTTCAACCAGATCTCCATAGTATGGTACAGTTCCTGTTCTTGGGTTGGGATCACGACAACTAGCATAACTCATTGTCTCAGCAGCCACATAAACACCATTATTTTGGGTTTTCAGTTCAACTTCTCGATCTGTTGCTCGGAATTTGAAACCGTTGACATTGTAAGCTGTATACTTCACAACCTTTTCAGATGGACCCAAAGCTAAGCATCGTAAATCTGCAGTTATCCCCTCTAACTCATCAAGCTCTACTTTCTGTTTGAACCATTTTGCAAAATTAAGATGCATTTCTCGATCAATGTCAATAGCACGATTCCTCTTGCTATGGTGAGATGGGTTCCTTAACAACTCATTTTTATACTTCCTGAAATGATAATAATTAGTAAAAGTTAGAGAACGTCAATCAGACATAATGAAAATGAGTTATTATTAAGTGACAGAAACTTACTCGCGTAAGTGATCAAGTAGATGACAATTAACCAATATATGTCGATGTGCTTGCTGTCTTTCCACATGATTGAGAGTATAAACCTGACCTGCCCCCACAAACCTTCCAAGGGTTGGAAAAATAACTGGAAGTTCTGAATTTGCTCTTATGCTAGTCTCAACTACAGGTCGATCATCAACACGTCCAATCCTTGTAAATCGTGTCTCTATATCATTGAGATACATTGAGCAAAATGTTACGCATTCATCGGCTAAATATTGCTCACATATAGAACCATCAGGCTTAGCGCGATTCCGAACATATGATTTGAAGTGTCCTAGAGTCCTGTAGATAAATTAATTAAGTAAATTTCCAGTTGTGTATATAGATACAAACATATAATGTAAATATATATATTACCTCTCAACCGGATACATCCAGCGAAATGGAACTGGTCCACCTAATTTTGCTTCTTCTGTGAGATGTACTACTAAATGTACCATCACTGTGAAAAAAGATGGGGGAAAAATCATCTCCAGACGACAAAGAGTCACTACAATACGGTCTTGAAGTTTGTCAAGCTCCTCAATATCAAGGACCTTTGCAGATATATCTCTAAAAAACTGACAAACCTCAACAATGGCTGATGTCACATCTGTTGGCAGTAGATTCCGGATGGCGACTGACAATAAATCTCTCATTATCACATGGCAGTCATGGCTTTTTAAGCCTACTAGCTTTCGACTTTTAACATCAACACAACTTGATAAATTAGACACATAACCATCAGGGAACTTTACATTCTGTAAGACACTTAAAAAGGTGTCTTTTCCATCATTGTCCAGAGTAAAACATGCTGCTTGATACTTCCCATTATCATCAGGCCACAAGTCAGAACGTATACCTAACTCGCGAAGATCTTTTCTAGCACTCAAATTATCCTTTGATTTTTCTTTGTCGTCCAATAATGTGTAGCGTAAATTGTCAAACACATTTTTCTCTATATGCATGACATCCAAATTATGCCTCAACATAATAAATTCCCAATAAGGCAACACAAAAAATATACTCCTCTTCTTCCATTGTTGAGTACTAGATCTTCCAACATGACTTCGAATTCTTTTTCCTCCAACTCCAACTAAAACATGCTTCTTACCAAGAGTAACATTAACTTGTTCTAGTTGATGAACAATTGTAGAACCTGATAACGTCACTGGTGGTGATCTGGTTTCAATATATCCGTCAAAATTAGTTATATTTTGACGAAAATCATGATCTTGAGGAAGAAAGCGACGATGACCCTGAAAACAATTTTTTTTGCCATGGTGTAAACGTTGGCCGGTGCCATCAAAATTGCAGCTTGGACAAGCTGATGTCGTATATATATTCCAACCCGACAAATTTCCAAGACCAGGAAAATCACTAATTGTCCACATGATGGCTGCTCGCATGTCAAATGTTTGTTTTGTGGAAGCATCTACTGTTTTAACTCCATCAAACCATAATTCCTTCAATTCTTTGATAAGTGGCTGCAAATAGACATCAATATCATTACCAGGCATTTGCTTTCCAGGGATAACCATAGAGAGGATCATTGATGTCTGCTTCATTGACATCCATGGTGGCAAATTATAAGGAAATAATATCACTGGCCATATGCTATAACTATTACTCATTGTACCAAATGGGTTAAAACCGTCAGTCGCCAAACCTAATCTGACATTTCTTGGATCAGATGCAAATTCTGGATATTTTTGATCAAATGATTTCCAAGCCTCTCCGTCTCTTGGATGTCGAAGCTTGCCATCATTGTTAGACGCAGTTGCATGCCATCTCATGTGGGTAGCAGTTTTCGATGACATGAATAAGCGTTGTAGTCTCGGCTTTAGAGGAAAATAACGCAAAACTTTTGCAGGAGTTTTTTTTGTTTTCTTCTCTGATCCAGATATTGTACCTTTTGCTGGAGTTTTCTTTCTTTTTTTCTCTGATCCAGATACCGTACTTAGCCTAACCTTACTCTTGGCAGAAATATTTTGTTTCCAACGAGAAGCTTCACAAACCTTACAAGTCTCCCTTTCTGCATCTGCCTCCCAAAATAACATGCAATCATTTGGACATGCATGAATTCTCTCGTAACTCAATCCTAATTTGCGAATAACTCTCTTCATGTCATTAAATGACTTTGGCAACTTAGCATGTGTAAATGCTTATTTCAGCAACTTAAGCACCAACGATATGCCCTTGTCACTTATCCCACACATACACTTGATATGGTACAACTTCAATATAAAAGACAACTTCGTGAATTTTGTGCATCCATCATATAGCTCTTGGGTAAAATCAGCAAGCAACTCATCAAAACTTTCTTCTTTTCCAAAATTTCCACTTGAAGTTGATGGTCTATCAGTGTCCATAGGCTGCTCACAAGATCCAAATGCATTTTCGTCATACATATTACTATCAATACCAGGAAAGAGATCATCCAAGAGATTCAAAGTTGAATCCAATTCAACTTGAGCTAAACCATCAGTAGGTACTCTTATATTTTCTGTCACATATATTATCTCTCCATGAAACACCCATTTTGTATAAGAACTTAAGAAGCCATAGCACATCAAATCACCTTCAATATCTTCTCTTGACTTGAATTTGGCTAGAGAACAACGGTTACATGGACATTTCATCGTGGCTGCAGTTGATTTACTAAATGCAAAATCCAAGAAATTTTTAACCCCTGATATGTAATCTTGAGATAAACGTGGTTTCTTTATCCATGACTTATCCATCAAAACCTGAAAAGAACAATTTGTAAGTTTTAGAAAAATCACAAAACTAACAAACCTTCAAAACCTTTAGAATCTAGAAATAAATCTATACATGTACATGACACATCCCAAACGAAAACCAAATCGATGTATTAACAAAGAAGTAGTATTAGAGTTTTTCACTAAATTTAGAAATCAAGGAATGTGGTCGTGGAGCCGATGACCCATACAGTGCCGGTCAATATATATATTAATCCTTTGTAATCAGCAGACGTATTTTGCAAAATTTTAATTAAGTGTTCATCACCCACGTGATTAGGAGGCAAATTCACCCAAGTTATAGATTTTATCATATGTTTGCATAATAAGAATTTTAAAATTAAGAACAGAAAAGATTAATAAACATACCAAAAGCATAATCATAGAATCAAAGTCGGAAAAACACTTACTTATGATTGAGGATCTAATTTGTGTTGAAAACTCCAAGAAGAAAAGAGATGGAAGCTGGGATCGATTAGGTTTAATTTTAGATTGATTTGTCGATGGTGATACAAATCATCTAAGATTGAATTTTTTTTTTTACGTTCCTACAGATTTATTAATTCTATAAATATAATATAATTTAGCATCAGTTTTTTATTGATGTAAATTTTATATCATTTTAAAAAGTGATTTAACCAAAAAAAAATAATAACATCAATTATCTAAATGATATAAAATTATATTTTATATCATTTTTAATAAAGTGATACAATCTAATAGAAACTGAATCAATTTTAAATAACTGATGTAAAATAAGATAATTATAACGTCAATTAACATAAGTGTTGCTAATCATATATATTTGCATCATTTGAAAATAAGTAATTTAAATTTACTTCAATTAGTTTTGTGATACAAAATAAATGATACAACATACCTGTTTTTTTGTAGTGTAAAAAGTTGGCTTAAAAGCCAGATTGGGTTTTTGTTTAACGTTAACACACACATAATATATATATATATATATATATATATATATAAAATACTCGAAAGAAATATGCTTTTTAATTTGATTGATTTATTTATATACCAAGAAACAGCCAAACACTACTCAGTTATAAAACTTGCAACTCTTTCAATCATACAAAATTGAAAACATAATCGGACGACAATTTCTAAGAGTATCTATATATATTAAACACGGACTTGCATTAATTATTAAGCTATATAGAAATTGTTGATACATAAACTATATACGTGTAGTCATCTACTACGAGTATATACCGTCTGATTGCTCTTCAATTATTCCAACTTCCAAGCAAATGTAAGTGTGTTGAGGTGAAATCGAAGACAAGACGACTCCCATCCCCAAGTTCCTGTAAAAAATGTTGATTTGTTGTAGGGGCATTCTAAAAAATGCCCCTTTTTCCATACTCCTTTTTAAAAATACCCCTTTATGTTGACCATTTTTAAAACTACCCCTCTTTATATACAAAATGACCAAATTACCCTTTTTTGAGTGACAGCAAGAATGTACAGTCATCAATCGAAAATATTTTCCCGCCAAAAAAATTTACCGCCAATAATTTTTTTCCCGCCAAAATTGAAAATTTTTCCCGAAAAAATTATTTTTTCCCGCCAAAAAGAAAAATTTCCCGCCAAAATCGAAAATTTTTCCCGCCAAAAATATTGAAATTTATACCTTTTAAAAACATTGTAAACGCTTTTAATAGTTTGTAAATGCTTTTAAAAGGTTTTTAAACACCTTGTAAACGCTTTTAAAAACTTTTTAAAAGCATTTACAAGGTGTTTAAACCTTTTAAAACCCTTTTAAAAATCTTATAAAAACTTTTACAAGGTTTTTAAAATCATTGTAAAAGCGTTTACAAGGTGTTTAAAAACCTTTTAAAAATCTTTTTAAAAACCATTTGAAAACCTTTTAAAAACCTTTTCAAAACATTTTAAAACCTTTTAAAAATCTTGTAAAAGCGTTTACAAGTTGTTTAAAAAACCTTTTAAAACTCTTTAAAAAATCTTGTAAAAATCTTTACAAGGTGTTTATAAGGCTTTTATAAGGTAAAAACCTTATAAAACCTTTTAAAAACCTTGTAAATTTTTTTTGGCGGGAAAATTTTTTGTCGAATTTTTTTATCGAAATTTTTTTGACAAAAAAAAATTTAGTGGAAAAATTTTACGAAAAATTTTTGGCGGGAAAATATGTCGGAAATTTTTTGGTGGAAAAATTTTGTTTTTCTTTTTATTGAATAAAATAATTTTCATCTAAGGGTAAAATGATAATTAAAAATTAAAAAGGGCAAAAATAAAAATGGCCAGAAAAGAGGGTATTTTTGAAAAATGGTATATCAGAAGGGGCATTTTTAACAAATTCTCTTGTATTTATGAGTTCTTGTATAATGCGTTGGATTTGTTTAACGTGAGACTAACAACACTACACAGCCATTAAAATAAAGGAAATAAAAACAACAACAAAAAAAGTTGGGAACTTGGACACAAACCCTCAGACTCTTTGAGGTTCATCAAAACTTTTTAAGTTCGACCGTCTGAGATTAGTGCAAGTATAAAAAAATAGGGAAATGAATCTGAAATGGGATATGTAATAAATGATGCTAAAACGACTCCAAATCTCTAAACACAACAAAGCTATAAAAACTCTTTAAACTCTTTCTCTTCGTCTTCACAAAAACAAAAAACCTATACGAAACCCAAAACTTTTAAAAATTGTATGGCCATGGAAAAAAAAGGAAAAGAAAGAGATAGTGATCTTAAGAAACTAACTAAGAAAGTAAGAATACAAGTGTTATATACCCTTTGAGGTTCATCAAAGCCTTCTTCTATCGCATGATTCGGTGGATCTGGATTTTGAGAACGACGTTTTTGCTCTTGCTTTATAGCATTTGGAATATTTTTGCCTCTATTACTTCCTCCAGCTCCAATACCTCCACCACCGTGGTCAGCTTCCATGCCTAATACAGAAAACTCTCTACCCTTAAAAATCAGAAAGTCATAGAAACCCTAAAAAAAAGTCAAAGAAATGGCTGAAGAATGACAAACCTGATGGTTTTGAGCAGAAAAAAAATTGGAGTTTTCTTACAGAAACATTAATGGAGGAAGAAAGCTTTTTGAGGGAAGAGGGTGTTTTTTATAGAAGAATTGGAAATTTAAATGATGTTTTTCTTCAAATAATATTATATATGTCAAAAATGAAAATGTACAGTTTTTTTTTGTTTTTTTTAACATCTGAAAAATGTACAGATTATTCACTAAAAATTGTTTCTTAACACGTTTAAAAAAAATATATATAACTAATCATTGTATATTCTTAAAAAAAAATTTGAACTTAATTTTGTTGCAACTAAAAATAGAGATGGGCAAAACATTAACCGAAACAAATGAAACCAACATTGATCAAGTCGAAATAAAATAAATTTTGTAATATTAATTCAAATGGTACATAAATTTTTACTTTGATAAATCGAATCAAACTAAAAGAATGAAGTGGACTGCAAATACATCAAATCTGAAACCAATCAAATTTCAATAACCTTAACATACAAATTCTATATATACAGGACCGGACCATACTTGATTTTTGTGCAACTATAAAACCGAACCAGAAAAACTCATTAATTATAGCCTGAATCCGTATAGTATTAGCTAGTGACGGGTCTTTCACTATAACCTAAATGCTATACAGTAGAACCTCTATAAATTAATACTCTTTAAATTAATACTCGCTATAAATTAATAAATTTTTCCGGTCCCGAGTTGGATCGGTGTAAAAAATGACACATTTCGATAAATTAATAAGATAATAATTTTTTTGGAAATCCTATATAAAAATATGGTCCCATCAATATCATAAATTAATAATCAAACAATATATATATATATATATATATAGCTAAGAAAATCTAGTGAAATATGACTCTATTGTTGTTTGTATATTCTTGAATTTGCATTTTTATCGGAGCTCATCTCTCATCTTTTTCATTGTCGCCTTTTCAAATCGCATCCAAAAATTATGGAGAGTCTTAATTGCGATAATTACTTCTTTACATGTAATTGGTTCTAAAATTACCGTAATATCTTCTTTGACTTAATCATTACCATGAATGATACTAGTAGTAATTTCTTCTAAACTCTAACCTTCTAACATTTATCATTTTTACCGAATTCTAAACTTAGCAATTATGATAGCCAAGATTATAAATTAAGAAATTCTTTAAAAATATGAATGATAACAAAAGTATTTTATTGTAATATTAAATTTTCAAAATTATCAAAATTAAAAATCTCTTCATAAATTAATAAAATATTAATTTATCGATAAATTAATAATTATTAATTTATCGATAAATTAAAACCTCTATAAATTAATAAAATTTCATGGTCCCGACCTTATTAATTTATAGAGGTTTTACTGTAGATATTTTTTCAACCGAATCATCTCAATAACCCCACGTTTCAATATACTAACATGATACCAACCAAAATTGTATTTCTAATCAAATAATATTTTAAATCTTGACCGATGGAGTGGAATTATGAATCAAATTGAAATGAACTAGATTTTAATTTGCGGTACACCGCAGACTTATATTTTATTTATAACTAAATTTTAATTTAATTGAAGGTGTATGTTGTAAAGTTTTTTTTAACATTTTAATAGTTTAATATAGAATTCTATTACTTTAATTTTGTTGTTATCAATAGATTTTTGTTACTTTTATGCTCGTTATATATATGTGAACATACCAATAGGTAGATGGTTAACATACCGTGTGATGCATGGATTTTCATTCCCATAAATGATTAAAGTAGAAAATAGTAAGATTCATGTGAGTAATAAATGAGAATAATGAAATTATGTTTATTGATTGCTTCTTACAGTTTCATCAGCCAAGATCAACTCCAGGGTTTCTCCTGTGCTGTTTGTGTATTGACGCCACAAGTGAATAACTTTCACTTGCACCCTCCACGCCGTCTTGTAAGGATGGATATCTCTCAAGAAAAAAAATGTTGCAGCCATTTCTCTCAATTTATTTAGCTATGCTGTTGTAGGTTTTGGTTGTGGGTGTTGTGTTTTGTTTGTGAAGTTGATATTTATACATGGAAAAATGCTTGATGAACAATGAGTTTACGATCCGTAGCAATAAAAGAGAGATTTTAGTGTTTTCCTATTTGAGTTGATAACATTATTGCAGAACAATGTTCAGTTTGTAAAGGAGATATATACTGAATTAAATGTATCTTTTGTTGCTAAAGTTAAATATTTGCGATTATTGAGTTTCTAAATTTGGGTTCTCGTGTTTATGAACTTTATTAACGTTATAATAATTATTGGTATTGTAATCATTTGTTACTCAAATTTGGCTGTGTCATTTAAATTTAGGAGATCATCCTTATATAAGTAAAAGAGAAGTACAAAAGTGCTTCCGAGTCAGGTCAATTTCGCTAATATAACCTGAAATTAAGGGAGTCGGATCTGGGTAAAAAGTATCCGCGGTGTTATAAATAGGTTATCGGGTTATTTAATTTATATTTATATCATAAATACTAAATGAAAACTTAAATAAATTTTCCAAAACAAAACTATAGTAGTTGAGAGAATATTTTTGGTTCCTGTAATTTAGGGAACAGACAACCATAAATTCGTGATATGTTAGTCTTCAGTTTCGGAAACTATGATTTAATACACAATTTTGGAACATTTACTACGCAATTATGGTATTCTCATTTGCTTTCAAATTGTATACCTAAATTTTAGTCCCCTAATTGATTACAAAATCGAAAATCTCATTAATTACTATACTAAATTAACAAAAATCCAAAAATATTTCCATACAAGATTTGATTACCAAATTAATTATGGTTAATATTTCAAAAATTAGGAGAATATACCTTAAAATCTACCCTAATCGAGTAACATGTATATGTCTACCTATAAATATATGTTAGTCATTTTAGTTGAATTCATTATACCTTCCACATTTTATTTGCTTCATTTCTCGATTAAGTTTTCAAATGGCTTTGCTACTATGTTTCGATTTTTGTGTAACTCAGAAGCTTTGTGTAAATGTTGCTACTTGGTTTTGACTTTTGTGTCATATGTTTTGTATGAACCATTACTTATTTCATTTGTATGCTAATATATATTCCAGCTCGATTTATTATATTCTGCTACATATACATCAGACATACATAACTAAAATAAAACTTGTGCAACTATGTATACCTTCTTTTACAAGGTCAGTTATTGCTCTGTTAAGAGTTAAAAAAAAAAAAATCTAGATAACCGATTTCTCAAATTCAGATTTCAAACAAAGTTTCACATTTTAAGCCGATAAATTTAAAATATATTAAAATTTTATGTTGGGCCGACAACACCATTGATAATCTAGAAGAATATTTTCCGTAAGAATACGAGTTAAAACTTAACTATTATAGAATAAAATCAATTTTACATTAACAATCATATTGCACCATTAACATTACCATTATTTTATTTGGATATAGATTTAAACTATATTACATATTAAACTAATTCAGAAACTAAACTATTTCAAAAAATTAAACTCAAAATTTTTATTCTTAAAAACTATATTATGTATTTTACTACTTAAACTACAAACAATGACAATGTATATGTAATAACACTATATTAATACAAAAATGATCTGAAAATATTAGTTGTTATGGTTTTTGGATTTAAACCTTTATTGTATTATAATCCTATATTATAAGGAGTTACAATATGTGTAATATTCTAAAATTTACTTCTCTATAACATATTTTTTAAAAAGTTAATCAAATATATATATATATATATTGTTGGTTTTCGAAACTCACAATCATATGGTTAATCAAATATAAAAAGTTAATTCAATTAATGAAACTATTTAAATCGACCTAATTTTGATACGTTTATTGCCATAAAAAGCTTGACAACATCTATACATTTTGATTTTTCCAAAAATAACTCTACGCATTAGTTTCTACGAAATATTATTTTAGAAAAATTGTTAGGGGTTAATGTTGTAAATAAAACAAATTAAATAAGCAAAACTTAAAAAGCATCAACCAAAATATACTAAAAAAATGTTAATAGTTTTACTTTGGATCTGTTTTTTTTTTCTTAACCCAAAACCAAAAACCGAAGCGGCAAAAAGTAATCGATTTAATGTATACTAGAGGTGTTGACCGTTAGAGAGAATTAAACAGCTTACATGCATACAAACCATAAGCCCAAGAATAATAATATTGCATCGTCCATTAATAATAACAAAATAGACTTGGGCGTTGACTTACTTGGGCGTTGACTTTTCTCTGAGTTGACCTTCTCTCCCAAAACGCGATCTTCGTCTTTCTCCAATCACCTGCGCCGATCTCGGCGTAGGCCTTCACCGCCCCTCATGGGCAAAAGCAAACACAAAAAGAAACCCCCCGGCGGTATCCCCACTGGATCCGCCCATCCTGGCTCCTCTCAATCGCAATCCTCTTCATCTGCCCCGCCTGAATCTCCAAACTCAGCTGGGGAAACTTCCATCTGCTCTCCGGTACTAGAATTGCCTGGCATCAATAATGAGTCAGCCAAAGACAAAACAATTGGTTCCTGCAAATCCAACAACCTGGTGGATAAAGTTGCGGCAATCGAAATCCCTAGATCCCCAAAATCTAGAAACGAAGCTACAGTAACCAAGGTTTTGGCAACTGTGCCTCCGACTGCAAATCTGGGTGTAGATGAAGTGCAAACTGTCACCGCCTCAGATCCGACCAGGGCAGTTCCACCTCCTGGAGCTCCTCGCACTAGTGACGACCAATCCTGGAAGGCTTTGGTTGCCGGTAACTCGATTCAGCTTGAGAAGAAAGGTACCCCTTACACGCTTGAATCTGGTGAAGCATGTGTTACTATCCCAAATTCGGTCATTGAAAAGAATAAGAAGACATGGGATAGCTTCATATTAGGGCAATTCTACGAAGAACCCCCTGCTAGAGGTGCAGTCCATGCTATAGTAAATGGGATTTGGAGCAAACAACGTCGAGACATAACAGTCTCAAAACTGGAAGGGCACTCGTTTCTGTTTAGGGTTCCTTGTCCGAATGCGCGGAGGAGAATACTCAGCCAAATTCTATGGCAGGTGGACGGGCAGACAATGTTCGTATCCAAATGGACCCCAGACATCACCCCAAGAAAGCCTGAACTGACCCTGGTTCCGGTTTGGCTTGAATTTCGTGGAGTTCCTCTTGAATTCTTCAACAGGGAAGGGCTCGAACACATTGCAGGATTAGTTGGACATCCGGTATGTCTTCACCCGCACACAGAAAAGCTAACTAACATAGAAGTCGCTAAAGTCTACACTGTTATCGACCCTCGCAAGCCTCTGCCAGAAGCTGTTAATGCAAGGTTCGAATCCGGACAGATTAAACGAATTCAAGTATCTAGCCCTTGGCTGCCGTCTCTGTGTAGTCATTGCAAAAAAGTAGGCCACACTGTATCCCGTTGTACAAGTGCCCCACCCTTATGTACGCTCTGCGGCTCGGTCAAGCATCCCACGACGAATTGCCCTAGATCAAAGAAAGAAAAACAAGCTGGTAAGGCACCTATTCAGAGTCAACTGCCTATTGTCGAAGTAAATGCTATACCCCCTGCTGCAAACAAAGTCAAAGACTTATCTGCGACCTCAGTACCTCCCCCGAGTCATGTACTGAACAAGACAGGACAAGCTGAGGCTTTTGCTGGCGAACCAAGTAACAGAAAGGTACACTCTAATACGGAGAACAACTACCTACCTAAGAAGATCTCCAAAGACTATCAGCTGAACCTTGATGAAGGTAAACTCTGTGTTGACTTAACTGCAAACCTATTCTCTCTTCTATCACCAAGTGAGAAGTTGGCTAGAGAAGAGGGGGAACTATCTGATAATGACTCTATTTCCGGGGATGATGACAATCCTGATGAGGATTCTGACCGCTTCCTCAAGGTCATCTCCAAGCGGCTGAGGAAGAAGAAGGACTCTCGAATAAGGGCTGGAGGCCCCTTAAACCTCTAACCCAATATCCCTTTTATGGATATTTTTTGTCGTAATGTAAGAGGTCTAAACGACCCTGTAAAGCGGAGAAGCCTAAAAAAATGGCTAAAGGTTCATAAACCTCTTTTTGGCGGTGTAATAGAAACTCATGTGAGACCGGAGAAAACCCATCGTTTTTGTTCTTCTGTGGCTCCGGGTTGGGGTTTTGCGGATAATAATGACTACTCAGACCTTGGGAATATCTGGGTAATCTGGCATCCTACGGTAAAGGTGCAAATCTTGTCTAAATCACTTCAGATGATAGTCTGTTTGGTGCAGTTGCCTTTTATGCAGAGGGAGATAGTTGTATCTATTGTTTATGCGTCTTCGAGCAGTTGTGAAGAGAGGAAGCTTCTGTGGTCAGAAATTCAAACCCTTGCCACCTCACCTGAGAACCTTGGACTGTTCTTGGGGACTTCAATCAAGTCCTGCATCCCCACGAACACTCAAATCCACTCTTCAATACGTACACCAGAGCAATGAGAGAAATGAGTCAAGCCCTAGTCAACTCATACCTCTCTGACCTACCATATTGTGGCAACACATACACATGGTCAAACAAGCAAGACTCCGGTGTGATCACGAAGAAGTTGGACCGTATCTTGGTAAATGGTGACTGGATGTCTGCTTTTCCACAATCTTTGGGAGGTTTTGGGGAACCAGGCTTCTCAGATCACAGCCCTTGTTGTCTCTTTTTAGATATCAACAAGTCGAAGATCAATGTGCCTTTCAAATTCCTGTCCATGTTGAATCAACACCCGGATTTTGCACCCCTTATCCAGTCATGGTGGACAGCTCTAAACTTCGATTGCTCAAGAATGCTGAAATTCTCGAAGAAGCTGAAAGAACTCAAAGCAGCTATCAATGATTTCAGGAAAAATAACTACTCAGATTTAGAAAAGAGAGTGCTCCAAGCTTATGAGGACCTTCTTGCCTGTCAGCAAATCCTGCTAAGTGATCCATCGGACCAAGCAATGCAAAGAGAAAAACAAGCACATCAAACCTGGTGTTTATTGGCAAAAGCAGAGGAGACTTATTTAAGACAGAAATCAAGGATTTGTTGGCTTGAAGAGGGTGACAAAAATTTAAAGTTCTTTCACAGGGTGGTGCTATCTAGACAAGCTCAGAATCAAATCCTCTTTCTCACTGACGAAACTGACCGTATCGTCGACACAAAGGTAGGTATCCAGAACTTAGCTGTTGAGTTCTTTCAGAATACCCTAGGCTCCGGATCAAACGCAACACCCCTTTCTGTTGAGGAGCTCCGGCAGCTTCTTCCTCAGAGATGCTCTGTACAGGCCTTACAAGTCCTTTCTGCTCCCGTAACGCCAGAGGAGATCAAAACAGTGGTCTTTTCCCTTCCGAAAAACAAGGCCCCTGGACCAGATGGCTACCTTGTAGAATTCTTCACGGCTCACTGGGAGGTTGTTGGATCTGATCTCATATCTGCGGTTTTGGAATGCTTCAATTCCGGCTGTATCCTCAAGCAATGGAACTCTACCATTCTCACACTCATCCCAAAATCGCAAAATGCTTCACGGATGTCAGACTTTAGACCAATTGCCTGCTGCAATACGATATACAAAGTAGTATCAAAGCTACTGGCTAACAGGCTAAAGACGGTTCTGTCTGAGCTCATCGCCAACACCCAGTCTGCCTTCATCCCGGGTCGCCTCTTGGTTGAAAATGTGTTATTAGCTACAGAACTGGTTCAAGGATATAATCAGAAAAATATCTCTCCAAGGGGAATGCTCAAAGTGGACCTCAAAAAGGCTTTCGACTCTGTAAACTGGGAGTTCATTATCAATACGCTGAAGGCACTGAACTTCCCTAAGCATTTTGTCAGACTCATCACTGAATGCATCACGACTCCTCGCTTCTCAGTCTCTATCAATGGTGAATCATGTGGCTTCTTTAGGGGTGCGAAGGGTCTTCGACAAGGTGACGCCATATCTCCCTACCTGTTTACTCTGGCTATGGAGGTTTTCACGCAAATCCTAAACAGCTCATACAACAGAGGCCTCATTGGTCATCATCCTAACGCTGAAAACCCTCAAGTAACCCACCTGGCCTTCGCGGATGACATCATGATCTTCTTTGATGGTCAAAAAGATTCCTTGGATAACATCACACGGGCTCTCCAAGGTTTTGCTGATATCTCTGGACTCTCTATGAATAAGTCAAAGACGGATCTGTTCGTTGCAGGAGTGAACCAAACTGAAACCAATAGGATTGCTTCCCTTGGATTCAGCTTCGGTTCACTCCCTATCAGATATCTGGGCTTACCGCTTATGCACAGGAAGCTGCGTGTAGCAGACTATGGGCCTCTGATTGACAAGATTACCTCGAGATTTATTAGTTGGTCCGCCAGAGCACTCTCATATGCGGGGAGAAGGGAGTTGATTTCAACAGTGATTTATGGCACGATAAATTTCTGGGCATCAGCGTTTATCTTACCAAAAGCCTGCATCAAGCAAGTGGAGAGCTTATGCGCTAGATTTCTTTGGTCAGGGGATATTACAAAGAAACCCCACGCAAAAGTAGCCTGGAAATTGATATGTCTACCTAAGGAGGAAGGAGGTCTGGGTTTACGATGCTTCTCTTTGTGGAATAAAGTCCTCTGTCTTAAGTTGATTTGGAGGCTTTTCACTGCAGAAGACTCGCTTTGGGTAAAATGGCTAAGAAATAATAAGATCAAAGATGGAGTCTTTTGGCAGATTGATGATAAGAAACAGACATCCTGGACGTGGAAAACACTTCTGCAACTGCGTCCCCTGGCAAGTCGATTCTTACGATCTGAGGTGGGAAATGGTCAACAAGTAAGCTTTTGGCATGATTGGTGGACGCCGTTTGGGCCGCTCATCAACTTCCTGGGACCAACGGGACCAAGTCAAACTGGGATCCCTTTACACTGTTCTGTAGCCATGGCTTGCTCTCCGAGGTCATGGAGGCTAAGACCAGCTCGATCGCCACAAGCAGAGCAACTACACATTCACTTAACAACAGTGCCGCTTCCAGTTTCGACAACTAAACCGGACTCTTTCCTCTGGCAAATTGAAGGTGAGCGATCAAGCACTTTCAATATTCAGAAAACCTGGGAGGTTATCCGAAATAGACAAGGGTCCGTAACATGGTCAAAGCAAGTCTGGTACAAAGGAGCTATCCCAAGACATGCGTTTCTTCTGTGGATCACCCATCTAGACCGACTCCCAACGAGAACTCGATTGGCGACCTGGGGAATGCAGATCGATACCTCTTGTTGCATGTGCGGGCTCTATCCTGAAACCAGGGACCATCTATTCCTTCATTGTGACTATAGTGAGGTGTTATGGGCTGAGGTTACAAAACGGCTAGGGTACAGACCCTTTGTGTTTCAAACGTGGGAAGCTCTTACGGCTTGGTTGGATTGTTCAGATGCTATATCTACCCAAACGTTAAGGAGGCTAGTTGCACAGGCTGTTATTTACACCTTGTGGAATGAAAGGAATAACCGGCTGCACAATAACGACTTCACACCAGCACATATACAATTCAAGGTTCTGGATAGACAAGTCAGAGACGCCATTCTCGCAAAAGGTCATCGGAAAAACTTCAAAGATCTTCTGGGACAATGGTTGAAGCACCTGTAACGAGTTATTTTGTACACTCGTGTTTTCTTCTTTTAGCCCTTGCTTTTCTAATTTTTTTGGGCAAGGCCTATTATGTATAACAATTATTGTAGAACCCTACAATCCTTTTCTTCAATGAAAATTCACAAATTTTCAAAAAAAAAAATAATAACAAAATAGTAAATTCAACATTAGCATTCATACCATTACCCAAATCCGAAATCAGTTCAATTGCACTGTAGGAAAAGCTAAAAGCTTACGTAAATGCCAAAGATAGTCAAAACCCTGCAATGACAAAGTTGCCAAATCTTGGAGAGGTTGGTCCACGAAATTAAGGTTCTTGGCTTCCCACTCTATTTATAGGCAAAGAGATGTGACAGAGAAGATTTAATTACTTCTTAACAAAGTTTATTTTCACTCAACCACATGCATTCTCAAGTGTCTGCTCTTCGCATTCCCCAAGATCCTCATTTACTCACTTCTCTATTTGGTACGTAAGCCTCTAAACTATTTTATGCATTATTCGTTTTGTTTCACACTTGCTTCCTTAAACATTTTTTTTTTGTAAAACTGTGAATTTTCATTGCTGAAACTCAATTGTAGATATTACAATAGCTTGTGAAACCAAAAAGATAGTCCCTGCCCAAAAAAAATAATAACAAAGGGGTACCTCAGTAAACCCTTTTAACTAAAGAGGAAATTACATAAATCTCAGCCATTCCTGGAGTAGATCTCTAAAGTTTTTGCGGTGCTTCTTTGCAAGGATGGCATCTCGGATTAGCCTGTCGAGTAGCTTGAAGAGAGAACATGCGTAGTTGTTGCTTTGTTGTTGTGAAGTCGCGTGTTCCTCTGAGACCAGATTGTGTAAAGGGTTGTCTGTGCAACTAGTCGCCGCAGAGTTAAAGAGGAGGTGGAATCCTTGACATCTAACCAGATGGTAAACGCATTCCATGTGTGAAAAACAAAAGGTCTATAACCCAGCTAGCCTCCTTGTTGCCTCTGTCCACAAGTCCTCGCTAAGGTCACAATGGAGAAACAAGTGCTCTCTGTTTTCTGGAACCCTGCCACATATACAACAAGAGGTTTCGATTTGCATTCCCCAATTGGCTAGTCTTGTTCGTGTGGGTAACCTGTCAAGATGCGTCAGCCATATCATGAATGCATGCCTTGGGATTGCTCATTTGAACCATACTTGGTTCGTCCAGGATTGAGGAGGCTGTCTTGGCCTAATGACATCCCAAGTTTTCGTTGTGCTGAAAATGTGAAGCTCCTTATCTTCTATTTTCCAAGTAAAAGAATCGGCTCTGAGCTTAGTAATGGCAGCGGTACTGATGTACGGTGAATTTTGCATAATTTCCGCTTGTGGTGATATCGCAGGTCTCAAGAGCCACCCATTGGGTGAACACGCTTGAGAAACAGTCCCCGCTAATGGCACGCCTGTTTGGGAAGGACCTGTCGGCCCCAAAAAGTCCAACAAGGATCAAAACGGAGACCACCAATCATACCAAAAGCTTGCTGTCTTTCCATTACCCACATTGCAACGAAGGAACTGAAGAGCCAGAGGACACAGGTGAAGAATTGTTTGCCATGTCCAAGAAGTTTGCTTCTCTGCCTGAATTTGCCAGAATACTGCATCTTTGATCTTGTTGTTTCGTAGCCATTACTCTCAAAGAGAGTCTCTAGCAGTTAGTGTAACACCCGCAAACCAAATTTTGGTATTTTGGTAAGGGTGTCGATCGACACCTTCTAGTGAGGCATCGATCGACACCAATTGTGGCCGGTTTGGTCGGTTCAATTTTAATTGTCCGGTTTGCGTGGTTGGTTTAGTGAATCCCTAAATCGAGTTTTTAGGGTAGAAAACGACCCAGGGTCGTGTTATTTTGGGAGTTAGTCGCCGTTTTTGAAAGAGAAACAAAGAGATAGTGTTCTTGAGCTTTTGGGGAGAGATTGAGAGATTTCTTGCTGTGGGATTGAAGATCCAAGGCTAGGAACGTGTTGGAAGGGTGCTAGGAGTGTTGGATTCGTTCTTGTTGGTCAGAATCTCCTTGAAAGAGGTGAGTGCTTGACCATGGTTGATCTAAGCTTGAGATCTCTTGTATTTGAGTGATTTGTGTGTTATTCTTGTTGTTTGTTTGCTTGGGTGTGTTGTTCTTGAGTTTCTTACAGGTTTGCGAATCATATGGGCGAGTTTGGGAATGATATTGGAGTTTTGGATTCGGATTTTTGGTGTTTCGCGTCGGCAGTTCGTGGTTGCAGAGGGAGCATCGATCGGCACCTTTTGGCATCGATCGGCACCTTCTTGTGAGGCATCGATCGGCACCATGGGGTGGCATCGATCGGCACCATATCAAGGAGCATCGATCGGCACCGTTGTAGCATCGGTCGATACCAGTTTATATCCGTGACTTGTTTTTCCTGTTTGATGCATTGTTGTGTATTTGCTTGTTGCTTGAGTATGAGGGTCTCAATGGCTTGTGTGTATAACCCAGTAGATGGGAGGACGGCCTCACTAAGTATTTGTGATAATACTTACGCATCTCAATTTGTGTTTGTGGTGCAGGTAAAGGCAAAGTGTGATCGTGGAATCCAGGCAATGAAGAGGAGGATGTTCTAGGGACTCAATTGGATGTTGTCTGGCATTGCTAGGTTGCTAGAGTTGAGTCATTAGAAACGTTGCTAGGTTGCCGGTTTCATGTTTTCTTGTTGTTTGGTATTTGGTATTGCTATGCTATGATATTGGAATGTTATTGAGTATTATTGGATAATGATAATGGTATTACTATTTCCGCTGTTGATTGTGTTTGTGGTTAGGTGGCTAGTGGGTATGGGACCACTAGCTGTAGTTTATTTATTATAATTATATTTATTTCAAAAAAAAAAAAAAAAAAAGGTCGGTCGTTTCATTTTGGTATCAGAGCCCTTACGGTTCTAGGTTTGGGTTCACTAGGTTTCTGTTGTAGATGGTTGGGATTGCATGCTTTGATTGATTATGTGAGTTAGTCAATTGTGTGTGGCATGGAGTCCTAGAACATCCTCTTCGAGCCTATTGGTGATTCCACGGTGAGTTTCTATTTCGGTGTTAAATAGTAATTGTTTGCTTAGCCTTCTGTTCATGGTAGTGCAGATGGTTAGAGGTGGTGCTGTTGCTGGTCGAGGTCGTGGACGCGGTCGTGGTCGCGGTCGTGGTCGTGGTCGTGGTAGGGGGAGAGCCCCAGTGGTTAGTGAGTCCGAGGACCAGAGTGTGACAGCTGAGGGTGTTGGCGAGTCGCAGGGTGTACCGGGGGATTCAGTGAGTGTGGCCGGAGGGGGCGGTGTAGATGCTCCAGTGGTCGGTGATGCTAGGGTCCCGGGTGTGGGAGCCCCAGCGGGTGGAGTCCCTGGTGTTGACATTGCGGCTTTGCTAGCACAGGTGTTGGAGCGGTTACCACCTGTGGTACCGGCTCAGGCTCGGGTAGCGCCACCAGTGGTGGCGGAGGAGCGGCAGCCAGTGGCTGCAGATGTGGGGGATCATGCTCGTTATCTCAACATGTTGTCAGAGATGGGCAAGTTGCGTACTGAGCAGTTCTCAGGAGGTGTAGATCCTACTGCTGCGGATGCGTGGAGGACGAGAGTGGAACGTAACTTCCACACTCTGAGATGTCCTGGGGAGTTCTGGGTGGACATAGGGGTCTACTTTTTGAGTGGAGATGCTGAGTTGTGGTGGAGGTCTGTGGCTGCTAGGAGGGTGCAGCGGGATATGACTTGGGCTGACTTCGTTTTGGAGTTCAACCGCAAGTATTTTCCTAGAGAGGCATTGGATCGTTTGGAGGTGCAGTTCCTTCAGTTGTCTCAGGGGACACGGTCAGTGCGGGAGCTGGACTTGGAGTTCAGTCGACTTCTATGTTATGGGGGTCGGAGTATGGAGTCTGAGGAGGCTCAGATCAGGAGGTTTATGAGGGCTCTACGTGATGATTTGAGAGTCCATTGCAGAGGGCGGAGTTATGCTACGCGTGCTGAGCTGGTTGAGACAGCAGCAGAGATCGAGGAGGATATCCGGGCACAGTCAGTGTCGGTTACTCCAGCAGTTCAGCCTAGTAAGGCTCAGCAGCAGGGTGGTTCTAGCAGGGGCGGTAGGCATGCCCAGGGAACCAAGAGGAAGTGGGAGGCTACGCAGAAGCCGAGTGGTGCTGGTTGCTTCAGCTGTGGGAGCAGGGATCACAAGATTGCTACTTGTCCCAAGAAGAGTGTTCCGGCGGCAGGGCCTCGGGTTTGTTATCACTGCAGGGAGACAGGGCACATCAGGCCTTTTTGTCCCAAGTTGCAGCCGGCAGCAGTGGCAGCGTTGCAGCAGGTGCAGCCTGGAGGGCAGCAGGTGGCACGGATTGAGCAGGCGCCGCGGGTTTACACGACAGCAGAGACTGGTGGAACCAGTGCCGGGGCGATCACAGGTATAATTTCTGATACTTTAACTTTGTGAATTTATAGTAGGTTCAGATTTTCTGTTTCCTGTGGAAAAGTGTTAGGTTCTCAACACATGAGGTTTGTGTAGGGACCTTGTTGGTGGGCGGGTTTAAGTCCCACGTTATGTTTGATTCTGGAGCTTCTCATAGCTTCATTACCCCGGAGTGTGCAGAGTGTGCGGGAATCAGAGGGGACTCCGGGGAGCGTACAGGAGTTGTTAGAGTTGCTGGAGGCAAGTTCCTGAGAGTTATTGGACGAGCTAGAGGGGTTGATATTCGGATCGCAGGAGAGTCATGGCCAGCGGATTTGCTTATCAGTCCAGTGGAGTTGTATGATGTCATTCTCGGGATGGATTGGTTGCATCGGCATATGGTGCATTTGGATTGCCATAGGGGTAGAGTGGAGTTTGAGCGTCCAGGAGAGAAGTTGGTTTTTCAGGGAATTAGACCGACTTCGGGGAGTCTCGTGATCTCAGCTATTCAGGCTGGGAAGATGATCGAGAAGGGCCGTGAGGCTTATCTGGTTACTATATCTATGCCAGAGTCAGTGGGGAAGTCTACGGTTAGCGGTATTCCAGTAGTAGAGGAGTTTGAGGATGTGTTTCAGTCATTGCAGGGATTACCACCATCTCGGTCGGATCCTTTCACCATTGAACTGGAACCGGGGACGACACCGTTATCCAAGGCTCCTTACAGAATGGCTCCAGCAGAGATGGCAGAGCTGAAGAAGCAGCTAGAAGATTTGTTGAGTAAGGGATTCATCCGTCCTAGTGTATCACCGTGGGGAGCGCCGGTGTTGTTTGTGAAGAAGAAGGATGGGAGTTTCAGATTATGCATTGATTATCGGGGTTTGAACCGGGTCACTGTGAAGAACAAGTATCCTCTTCCTAGGATCGATGAGTTGTTGGATCAGTTGAGGGGAGCTACTTGGTTCTCTAAGGTGGATCTGGCGTCGGGTTATCATCAGATACCGATAGATGAGGCAGATGTGAGGAAGACTGCTTTCAGGACGAGGTATGGGCATTATGAGTTTGTGGTGATGCCTTTCGGGTTGACAAACGCACCAGCGGCGTTTATGAGATTGATGAACAGTGTGTTCCAGGAGTTTCTGGATGTATCTGTCATCATTTTCATCGACGATATCCTGGTCTATTCTAAGAGTCCTGAGGAGCATGCAGTGCATTTGAGGGCGGTTATGGAGAAGCTGCGGGAGCAGAAGTTGTTTGCTAAGTTGAGCAAGTGCAGTTTCTGGCAGCGTGAGATGGGCTTTCTGGGTCATATCGTTTCTGCAGAGGGGGTTTCTGTGGATCCAGAGAAGATTCAGGCTATCAGAGATTGGCCTAGACCGCAGAATGCTACAGAGATCAGAAGTTTTCTCGGATTGGCAGGATATTACAGGAGATTTGTGCAGGGGTTTGCAAGCAGAGCACGTCCTATGACTAAGTTGACAGGGAAGGATGTTCCTTTTGTCTGGTCAGAAGAGTGTGAGGAGGGCTTTGCAAGCCTGAAGGAGATGTTGACTACTGCGCCAGTATTGGCTTTGCCTGAGCAGGGAGAACCCTATGTGGTTTATACAGATGCATCCAGAGTTGGTTTGGGGTGTGTTCTGATGCAGCGTGGGAAGGTGATTGCCTATGCATCGCGGCAGTTGCGGGTGCATGAGAGCAACTATCCTACTCATGATTTGGAGATGGGTGCTGTAGTTTTTGCCCTGAAGATTTGGAGATCTTATCTTTATGGTGCAAAGGTACAGGTGTTTACAGATCATAAGAGTCTAAAGTATATATTCACTCAGCCTGAGTTGAATTTGAGGCAGAGGCGGTGGATGGAGCTTGTGGCAGATTATGATTTGGAGATAGCCTATCATCCTGGTAAGGCTAACACGGTTGCAGATGCTCTGAGTCGGAAGAGGGTAGCTTCGGCTCAGGAGCAGGAGATGGAGTCTCTAGTAGGAGAGATCAGTGCGTTGAGCTTGTGTGCTGTTTCACTGGAACCGTTGGGTTTGGAAGCAGTTGACCGAGCAGATCTTTTGAGTAGGGTGCGGTTGGCACAGGAGAAGGATTTGGGGCTGGTGAATGCCTCAAAGGATGTTGAGTCAGAGTATCAGGTCTCAGATAATGGTACTATCTTGGTGCATGGTCGGATTTGTGTGCCCAAGGATGAGGAGTTGAGGCAGGAGATACTGAGAGAGGCTCATTCGAGCAAGTTATCTATTCATCCAGGAGCGACTAAGATGTACCGTGATCTCAAGAGGTACTATCATTGGGTCGGGATGAAGAAGGATGTAGCGAGTTGGGTTTCGAGGTGTGATGTGTGTCAGCTAGTGAAGGCTGAGCATCAGGTTCCTGGCGGGTTACTGAAGAGCTTACCCATTCCTGAGTGGAAGTGGGATATGATTACCATGGATTTTGTGGTAGGATTGCCAGTGTCACGGACCTTTGATGCTATTTGGGTCATTGTGGACCGGTTGACTAAGTCAGCACATTTTCTGGCCATTAAGAAGACTGATGGAGCAGCGGTCTTGGCTAAGAAGTATGTGAGGGAGATAGTCAGATTGCATGGGGTGCCAGCGAGCATTGTGTCTGACAGAGATTCTAAGTTCACTTCGGTGTTCTGGCAGGCATTTCAGGCAGAGATGGGCACTAAGGTGCATATGAGTACAGCTTATCATCCCCAGACAGATGGACAGTCTGAGAGGACGATCCAGACGTTGGAGGATTTGCTGAGGATGTGTGTTTTGGATTGGGGTGGCCATTGGGCAGATCACCTGAACCTGGTAGAGTTTGCTTACAACAACAGCTATCAGGCGAGTATTGGTATGGCTCCTTATGAGGCTTTGTATGGGAGGCCGTGTCGTACACCGTTATGCTGGACTCAGGTGGGGGAGAGGAGCATGTACGGGGCGGATTTTGTTCAGGAGACCTCAGAGAAGATTCGGGTTCTCAAGCTGAACATGAAGGAGGCTCAGGATAGGCAGAGGAGTTATGCTGATAAGAGGAGAAGAGACCTGGAGTTTCAGGTGGGAGACAGAGTGTACCTCAAGATGGCCATGTTGCGGGGTCCGAACAGGTCATTGACAGAGACTAAGTTGAGTCCGAGGTATATGGGTCCGTTCAGAGTGATTGAGCGAGTTGGACCAGTGGCATATAGACTGGAGCTACCTGAGGTTATGCGTGCTTTCCATAAGGTATTCCATGTGTCTATGTTGCGGAAGTGTCTCCGTGAGGATGATCAGTTGTTGGCTAAGATTCCAGAAGATCTTCAGCCTAACATGACTTTGGAGGCGAGACCAGTGAGGGTTCTCGAGAGGAGGATCAAGGAACTTCGGAAGAAGAAGGTTCCTTTGATGAGAGTCCTTTGGGACTGTGATGGTGTGGAGGAGCAGACTTGGGAACCTGAGGCAAGGATGAAGGCAAGGTTCAAGAAGTGGTATGAGAAGCAACCACGACCTGAGCTTGCCTAGTCTGGTTCCGTCTGTAATCCGTGGCTGGAGCGGGAATGGAGTATTCCAGCCCATCTCTCTTGTTACTCGGTCGCTTGGGGTGGTTGGTTGTGCGACTCAGTAACAAGATGAGGTGGTATTTGGGGTACAAAGTTTCCGTGAGGCAGGGTTTGGGGGAAAAGTTTCCCGAAATAGAAGTTTCCTTAAGTGGAAAGTTTCCAGAAATGGAAAGTGCTAAATATGGAAAGTTTCTTAAGAGGGAGAAATTTGTCCGTTTGGCGTGGGAAGCCTTGGAGGGGCTGTGTAGCCGTTTTGTTTGGCCTTTGTGGCGGGGCTGTGTAGCCGTTTTGTTTGGCCTTTGTGGCGGGGCTGTTTAGCCAGAGTGTCTTTGTGACGGTCCTTCGGGACAGATGCCTTTGTGGCGGGGCTGTTTAGCCAGAGTGTCTTTGTGACGGTCCTTCGGGACAGATGGCCTTTGTGGCGGGGCTGTTTAGCCAGAGTGTCTTTGTGACGGTCCTTCGGGACAGATGCCTTTGTGGCGGGCTGTTTAGCCAGAATGCCTTGGTGGCGCGGTCCTCTTTAGGACATTTGTTTGGCCTTGGTGGCGGTCCTCTTTAGGACATTTTGTTTGGCCTTTGTGGCGGCCCTTGTGGCGTGTATATGATCCTTGTGTGGTCATATGGTATTCCAGTGAGGGAATATGTGGCTGGTAGAACATCGGGATGTTTTTACGCGAGTCACGGGAAGGAAACCTGGATAGGGATAGCACTCAGACGTGTTCAGAATCGTTTGCTCGCGACTCTTGGAGGACTTAGGTTCTCCTAGTACTGCCATATTCAGAGACTTTGTGGCTCGGGAGTATGGTTGGTATATCGACTTCGGATGACGATCCGGGGCGCTGTAGGGTGGCAACCCGAGAGACGAGTTTGGACTTTTCCTTATATGTTATGGCATGCAGGCTTCGGCCTGATGAGGAGCCAACATTTGGCATGCAGACTTAGGTCTGATGAGGAGCCAATAAAAAACTCAAGGTTTAGGCCTATGAGTAAAGGAAAGTCCAAAAGTCAAGAGCAAATGACGCTGAAGCGAGAGTCTATCGCCTAGAGGTGACCTTCTGTGGATCAGTCGGAGGAGTGCGGGCCGTGGAGACGGTTGCACGGGAGTCCTTGATTGATGGTTGTTGAGATTCGAGGACGAATCTAGTTTGGTGGGGGAGAATTGTAACACCCGCAAACCAAATTTTGGTATTTTGGTAAGGGTGTCGATCGACACCTTCTAGTGAGGCATCGATCGACACCAATTGTGGCCGGTTTGGTCGGTTCAATTTTAATTGTCCGGTTTGCGTGGTTGGTTTAGTGAATCCCTAAATCGAGTTTTTAGGGTAGAAAACGACCCAGGGTCGTGTTATTTTGGGAGTTAGTCGCCGTTTTGAAAGAGAAACAAAGAGATAGTGTTCTTGAGCTTTTGGGGAGAGATTGAGAGATTTCTTGCTGTGGGATTGAAGATCCAAGGCTAGGAACGTGTTGGAAGGGTGCTAGGAGTGTTGGATTCGTTCTTGTTGGTCAGAATCTCCTTGAAAGAGGTGAGTGCTTGACCATGGTTGATCTAAGCTTGAGATCTCTTGTATTTGAGTGATTTGTGTGTTATTCTTGTTGTTTGTTTGCTTGGGTGTGTTGTTCTTGAGTTTCTTACAGGTTTGCGAATCATATGGGCGAGTTTGGGAATGATATTGGAGTTTTGGATTCGGATTTTTGGTGTTTCGCGTCGGCAGTTCGTGGTTGCAGAGGGAGCATCGATCGGCACCTTTTGGCATCGATCGGCACCTTCTTGTGAGGCATCGATCGGCACCATGGGGTGGCATCGATCGGCACCATATCAAGGAGCATCGATCGGCACCGTTGTAGCATCGGTCGATACCAGTTTATATCCGTGACTTGTTTTTCCTGTTTGATGCATTGTTGTGTATTTGCTTGTTGCTTGAGTATGAGGGTCTCAATGGCTTGTGTGTATAACCCAGTAGATGGGAGGACGGCCTCACTAAGTATTTGTGATAATACTTACGCATCTCAATTTGTGTTTGTGGTGCAGGTAAAGGCAAAGTGTGATCGTGGAATCCAGGCAATGAAGAGGAGGATGTTCTAGGGACTCAATTGGATGTTGTCTGGCATTGCTAGGTTGCTAGAGTTGAGTCATTAGAAACGTTGCTAGGTTGCCGGTTTCATGTTTTCTTGTTGTTTGGTATTTGGTATTGCTATGCTATGATATTGGAATGTTATTGAGTATTATTGGATAATGATAATGGTATTACTATTTCCGCTGTTGATTGTGTTTGTGGTTAGGTGGCTAGTGGGTATGGGACCACTAGCTGTAGTTTATTTATTATAATTATATTTATTTCAAAAAAAAAAAAAAAAAGGTCGGTCGTTTCAGTTAGAAGCCGCCAGATAAGCTTAAGGCAAAGAGTTTTGTTCCACTGAGCTATGCAGCGAAACCCTAAGCCACCTTCTTCTTTAGGCAAACATAGTGATTTCCATGCGACTTTAGCGTTTGGCTTTTTAGAGATATCTCCACACCACAAGAATCTCGCACACATACTCTCAATGATCTTCACATATCCCATGGGGAGAATGAAAGCCGAGGCCCAAAAATTGACACATCCCTTACTTATTTAAACATGTATAGAGATTATACACATTCAAAATTTATTTTATCTTTATTCTCACAGGTTAACGGAGACGATTGATACGTGGGATCTACTTACGTACCTACATGATTATTAGTTATAAAAGTTATTGCAAAACATTAAATTTCTTTGAACTTTGATAGAGAGCAATCATTATATAAAGCTAACTTAATTAAACTGTATATTACTAGATGAATACTCGTGCTATGGGCGTGCTTATGACTTACAGTTTTTTAAACAATTTTGCTACTAATTTTTTTATATACATATATAGAGATTATTTTTGTTTTCTTTATTGTGAAAATCTTGAAAAATATAATTTGCTTCACATAGTTTTTCTCATTTTGTAATTGAATTATTAGATACATGCATGTTTTGAGAGATTTAAACAATCTACAATTCTTGTCTAAAACGTCATATATCAAATAAAAGTTTGAGCTAAGCATGCATATTTTGTAACAAAGAGTTTTTTGGTTGAATAAATTTTACATTCATTCAAAAAATAAAAAGCTTAAGTATTTAGATATATTCATACTTAAACTTCTCAATTAAATACTATAAAACACTAACATTTTCTTTTATCAAGAATTGCAGCTTGGCTAACTCTTTAATAGATATAATTAAGATAGACATCTTCCTTTCATGTTAGCTTTTCAATTTCTTGAAGATAACTCTAGAATTTGTTTTTTTATTAAGAAGTTCATTTAATTTTATTTTTGACAACTTCTAAATACTAGAATATGAATACCAACATTCATGAATTTATTCAACTATCTTCCTTTTTGTCTCTGTATTTTTCTAAACCAATATTCTACAGTTTTATTCAACTATCTTCCTTTTGATAGTAAACAAAACCTCAATCTTCTTCATAAATAAATATTAAATTCTTTAAGGACAAAGTTTCATGAATTTCTCTACAATATTAACCAATATCTTGATCACTGCTGCGACTCTTCAAACTATTGACAAAATTGTAACGCGTAAACCATATGTCTATATATTCATGATTTACGCCAAGAGAAAGAAGTGACTTTTTGATTCACTCTTGAGGCCATTTTGTCTTTTGGTGATGCATCTATTTTTTTGGGACATGTTCTAAACCTCTCTAAATTTTTTAAGAAAATATTGAAACTGTTTGTGACATAAAAAATAAAGAATATAAGAAATGGAAGATGTTTCATATTCCTTTTAATTTAGTTTTTTAATTTGCTTTTAATGAGAACAAACAAGTGACACTTTTTCCATTGCTGACGTGTCACTCAAATAGAAATAGTTGGCAATCTTTTATACTCTCTCCGGTTTTCTTTACTTGTCATTCTAGAGAATTTCACGCAAATTAAGAAACTGATTAAATTAACAAGTTTAACCTCACAAATAATTTATTATTTTATTTATTGTGTTAGTTTAATAGGGTTATATTTGGAACTTTATTGTAAAAGTTATATTGGGAAATGAGGATGACAAGTAATCTAAAAAAAATATATCTCTAGAATGACAATTATGGGTTATAAACACTAATGTTAGTTTTCTTCCTTATTTTAAAAATAATAGCCATGATCTAACAAAAATAATAGCCATGACCTAAACATCTTAAAAGTGTTTCTAAGTCGACCCTAACTGACCACAAGTTAGTGACGATCAAAGTTGTCACAAAATAGCGACATATTTGCGATGATTCGTTATAAAGTCACTAAATCATTGCAAAAGTGCCACTACGTTGCTACGTTTTACTCTTCCTCACTAAAATTCGTTGCAAAAAGAACCTTTCAAGAACAAATAATTATGATTTACAATAAACTCTCCATTAAAACAAAATAATATATATCTCTATTAACCCGGAAAACAAGACAAAGTTAATTAATTAAGTTAAATCCATGAAAACAAGATATGAGTAAGTAACATAACCTAATCCTATGGCCTTCACACCAAAAAACATTCCTTACAAAGTCAAATTACTCAACCAAACCATGAAGATAGACTATTGGACATGTTTTGCATCAATAATTTTTTTTGTCAGTAAGTGTGAATCCATTAGCAAAAATGATTAGAACATGTCTAATATAACTCTTGGTGGCTCACCCTGTGGTATCTTCAAAGTGTAGATTCACTGAAACATTTTTACACAAACCATGCGAAGTTTCAATAATTAACCTTTCGTAGCATTTAACACCCCATGCAAGTTACCAAGAGTTTTGCAAAACAAAGAACAACGTTCTATCTTTCATCCTCCTAGAGGCAACAATGAGAAGGACATGCCTATGAATTTTGGAGTCTCTTGCTGATTTGCATAACAATAGAATTCCCTAAAATTACTCATTAATTCCCACATTAACAATAAAATTAGTTTGCATTAATGATTCAATTATCTAGCATAAATATTTATACTATTAAACAAGACGTACTCATATCAAATGTCATTAGTTTTAAGATTATTTTAAAACTAGATTTTGACGTGGTACACTGAGGAACTATATTTTTAAAAATAAAATATAAATAGAAATTTTTAGTAGATTAAATATATATATATATGACTAATGTTTTGTAAATTTTAAATGTATATCTCTTATATCTATATATTATTTAGGTTTATCAGTTTAAAAAATTAAGTTTACCAGTTTAAATTGTTAAATTCAGAATATAACCCGTGATATAACATAGTACTGCTTGTTTATTTTATATAATCGTAATTTAATAAACTCAATTAGATATGCCTAATATTCTAAGTCGATGGTGTTAACAAAATAATGAACTGATTATTTACTAACAATTAATGATGTAATTTTCAATTTTTATTAATACACAAACTCATCCTGCTACATACCCAAATACAATTTTTCTTCCTTGCTTAAGTAAGACATGCATGTTTTTCAAAATTCAAATAACAAAAAATACAAAAAAATGTAGTTACGTTAACTTTATGTATTTTATGATGATTTAAAGCAAGTAAACTAAATAAATCAAACAAAGATGATAGAAAAATCATAATTTTAATTATAGAAAATCATAATTTTAGTTTTAATCATGATTTAACGATAATTATAGATCTCTCATTAAGGGAATGCAAATGTTAATTAAGTCTTAAAACTAATAAAATATTTTAAATAATTATTAGTTTTCATAAAAAAACATTTCATTTTCTCTCTAATTAATTGTGGACGAAAATTAGTAATTATTTTTTAAAAACTTTAACTAATCAAACATTAAAACTACAAGGAAGTTATTGGTTCTATGATTTTAATAGATTTAGAAGTCCAAACAAAAATTATGTGTTATATAATCATTGATTTAAAAATAATTATCAAATTATGTGTTATTGGTTCTATAATTTATAAATACTTGTTTAAATCTCATGTTGTTCATTTAATGATTTGTTTTTGGATTTCAAAATCCATATTATGTTTTCAATGGATTCAAAATTAAGAAATAGAATGATTCAAATCCAAGGATAAAACATGTTATTTCAAAATACATATGAAACGATCGCACCCGAATTTCCAATCCTAACACCGAACACATGGGAGACAATCTCAGCGGAACCCCATAATTCCGACAAGACAACCGGCATTAACCGCTTCTTACAAAAAGTTCCAAAAATACTAGCTAAAGAAAACTATTTCATACTCTCCATCTACTAATAGTAATCATACAAACGTACTTCAGCTCCACAAGCATTTTACATTTATAGACTCTGATTACTCCTCCAACTGGCCACTTCGTGATCCACCCGAACAAGCCACTTGAGCATGTATCCCAAACACCACCTCATCTAATTACTGAATCGCACAACCAACCACCCCTAGCGACCTGAGTAACAAGAGAGGTGGGCTGGAATACTTTATTCCGCCCAGCCACGGAAACACTTCTCTGACAAATCCATCGATTCACCGTCTTAGCTTTAACCCGACACTCCTGAGCTCTAACTTGGTTCTACAACCACCATGAACTTGCTCCATAAGATTACGGAGGTTCTAGCTCGAACCGAGCTTGTTGGTTCAACCAACAACACAACTTAACACAATTCAATCCATACAAAAGCTTATATAAACACTCAAATAATTCATAAACTAACCGTTGAAAACGAAGTTCCACCGTTGGATACGAAGCCCGGACTATCACGAGTCTCTCTACCAAATTTCGTCATGATCAGACAAGTTTTGAACCGCCAAATGCCGCCTAGAAAGAGCTATCTCGGAACAGTTTAAGGTTCTTACTTAGCCCATATTTCACAGTTTCAGCGAATTACTTGTCTAGGAAGTAACGAACATAACTCCTCATGATCAACTCCGAATGAAGCTATTTCAGATGCTGTGGACTCTTGGCTTGATGGAGATCACGCCAGTATAATCACCTTTCCAAACCAATATAAGATCCGGCTCCGGCGAGCCTACAAAGTCGCCTACTCCACACTGCCTTTATCTCCAACCTTCTTTCACTTTCTTTCTCCGCTTCAGTTCTGTTCACTCTGCTCTGTTCTCCCATCCCTAGAGAAGCTTTACACAGTCATAACATGACTATCCAGACCCACAAGAGGCTTCCCCACCTCCGCCGCGTCTCTCTCTCTGATATCTATCATGACTCCATCGCGTCTCTCTCTCCTTTTTGATAACAACATCCCTTGCTCTAGGACTCACGTTGCTTCTCCTCCTCTTGAGTCGAAAGACAACACGAACACAAACAACTCCATGGAGAAGGAGATGCTTACATGTATGCATATACTGATATACACGGCTCATCCCTCTCCTCCTTACATCACCACCAACCAGGCTCTACGCCTTTTATCTCTTTACCCAATATTACAAACACGAGCCAGCCACAACACCTACGGTGGTGGCAACTAGAACAATCATGACAAAATACTTTCTCTCTTACGATTACATAATCACTTTAATAATCGATTATAAAGATCAATCCAATAAACAAATCCACGCAACCAAGAAAATACGATCCTCTCCCATGACCACCAAACTCACAAATCAGCGACTCACATAACACAACAACATACACGAGAGTTAAGGGGTAGCCGATACCTTGTCAACAACAATGGTTTGCCCTCCGATGAAGACGTGACACGCGAAGACACAGGTTGTTCACAACGAGAGTCTCGTGGTTCACAAACGGCGGCAACCAACACGAACAACATAACAAACCACAACGGCAACACAATCGAGCTAAGCCATTTACCTTTCTCGGCATCACCGGTTACACAACGAGGGTCCAGTCTCGATCCCCTCTTCATCACACGTCAACACCACCTCGCCCCTCTCTCCTCTCACGACCCATAGTTTAGCTCTTTCTCTAACCCCAAAACCGAACTCATCCCCTCTCTTCCTCTTACCACCATCGAGTTTCTCTCTCTCCTTGCATCTCTATGGTGGCGACGACCATCGACCCCCACGTCCCGAAAAGAAAAATAGGCGTAGACCCTTTTTTTAAAGGGAACGATAGGGTTTCCTTGGTTTAATTCGATTAAACCAAAATTTAGCTAAACCAGTTCTAATTTAATTAATAACTCAACCAACTAAATAAACCAACTAAAATTAAACCTGCTTCAGTCCAATTCCCGACATAGACACAAATCTATCCATTTATTTCGTGATACGGGCGTTACAACATATATGTTTTGATTTTCATAATTACAATTCTATATAGATTTAAAAATCATTCATCCAATAACAACGCCTATGATTTGATATTATACCATATGGTTGTTTAAATTGTTATATTTGAAAGTTTTTTGTTAAGATTTTAAATTCTGATTCTTCTATCATTTTACTTTGATTTCATTTACAAATTATGTTGAATTTATCATATATTATCTATGATTAATAAATATGTAGATTTTTTTTTCCTTTTTTGCATATGTCATGATTTGAATTTCAAAAAAACAAAGATATGTTAATCAATCTCTGAGGGTTTGCCACACAAAAAAAAATCAATCTTTAAGGGAAAAAAATGTGTGTTAATTTAATATATCACTAGATTTTAACCCGCTGGACAATATTTTTATAACAAATAAACTAAATTTTAAAAAATTATATTTGTTTTGTTTATTTTGTTTAGTGTTTAAGATGATTTTTTTTTTTTGATCAAACACAGACTTTCATTAAAATCAAGGCCTCAAGAGAGGGATGTTCTTACAACTTAGAAGCAAAATATTACAAGTAAAGCATGAGTCTTCAACAAGATGCATACTATTGATGAGTTTGCAGAGGGTGAAAGATAGGATTCAAGATTGAAGGCAAACTTCAAGAAATCCCTGACCAACAGCTGGTCATTCTTCGCTCTTACGATACACGCATAGGAGCTTTTAAAGATGTGCTCCATGGTGGAGACTGGGGGGTGAGATGGTTGTCGAGTAGTCATGGTGAGTGGAGAAGATGAACCCGGGATTCGTAATTGAAAGGTGACAAGCCGTAACAAAGCAGGTGGGTCATCCCTCACATGGAGATGGAGGTAAATGACATCCACACATAGCTTGTAATCAGTTTGGTCCTGGATTAGAGCAACATACCCAAGGTTTCTATCTCGATAAAGTAGTCTAGGAAGCACCTTTGGAGACACCACTGTTCTGCTACCGAGATGAACTCGTCTTGACCAAGCAGAATTAATTGATGCGACCAGAGAGATGCCAAATAGGTCTTGATTGGTTTCAGGGGTCAGGTGATGTGGGTAAACAGCTGGTGAAGACAAGGAACCTCTTAACGGTGGGATCATAATGCCAAGCTTCACCAAATAGTTACTTGGGAGGTCCATATAGCGGTTTCCAAATGACTCTCATGCCATTTACCAAAGATGATGACTTTAGTTGTCTTCGGACTAGTGATACCGTTGAGCACACCAAGCGATGAGTGGAGTTATAACCAAACCTGGACTCACACTGAACTGGTTTGAATTATAGAGTCCAATATTTTCGTCTTGACAGCGGTGAACATCGACTAAACAGTTTGGACTTGAAGTAATACGCGTATAGATCGGGAAGGTTCCAGTGTAGGGATAAAGCATAATCTAGTGAGAGATCTAGGGTTCCGGATAAGAATGGGGATTGGGCCAAGGAGTTAACGAGTTGTAACAGGGCAAGCCGGGGTTATGATGAGATCTTCAAAGGCTCCGGTGTTACCCGTCCATCTGCCGCCAAGTCGAACACTTGGAGGGAGGATAAAAATCCGCGGATAGGTGAGATGTTAAAGTTGACTGTGTGGAACTCCAGATCGAGAGATAAGCACCAATAGAACCGGGCATTCGGGAGGTTGAGGAAAGAGTTCAGTAAGATACTCAGATTGGGAATTGATTGAGACTGATTTGAGATCTGGACTCCAAGGACCTCCGGTGAGAAACAACGACAAAGACGAAGAGAAAAGATGACAGAGGTTCGGTGAGCCGGAGCTCTACCGGCGTCGGAAAAAGTAGAGATTATTGTGCCCGAGAG
The DNA here is from genome assembly GCA_023657505.1 of Camelina hispida. NCBI lineage: Eukaryota > Viridiplantae > Streptophyta > Magnoliopsida > Brassicales > Brassicaceae > Camelina > Camelina hispida. The sequence continues at coordinate 8,713,123 of CP094637.1, read as the reverse complement.
AGAATTAGGGCGTTAGGTTTAAAGCACTAATTTCAAAATTTGACCAGCTGTATATTGTATTTTGATATAATTGTATTTTGATTATTAATTCTAAAATTTGACCAGCTGTATATTGCTGACATGACGGAACAACTATTTAGTTTTATTTATAATAATTTTACATTTTTACCGTATTGAATTTTTTATGGCAATTAATTTTTTTTTAGTGTTTTTTAGATTTAACCCGTGAAAGAACTATTTTCTATTATTATATTTTTTAATTTTTAGTATTTTTAAATTTAATCCGTAAGTTTAATGTTCTTTAGATTTAACCCGTGAAAGAATTATATCCGTAAAAGTTATTATGCAGTATCAAGATATCATTTAAATTTGAGAGATTATACCATCTCTAAAGATAGTTTTGGAGATTTTATGGGAATAAAACTTTAATGGGTAGAGTTGTTTTTGGAAAAATCGAAATATATAGATGTTGTCAAGATTTTATGACAATAAACATAATAAATTTTGGTTGATTTAAGAAGTTTTAGTAATTGAGTTTCTGTGCAATGTTATTTTTGAAAAATTTTTAGGGGTTAATATTGTAAAAAACTTTTTAAATAAGCAAAACTAAAACGTCATAACACAAAATATACTTAAAAAATGTTAATATAGATTGGGAAAAAAAAGCAATCAGAACGTTGTGTGGTGTCATATTTACTCGTTGGACAGGCAAATCAGCACAACCTGTTCGCGGGGAGAGAGAGCGGATAACTATGAACAAGTCAAGACTTACAAACTCTTATTGGTCATGCTCCACATATGTGTACATCCCAAATATGTAATTAATTTGTTTCTAATATGCTCATCACCACATAGAAAACTTTTTACATATATAGTACTGTAAAAAGAAAACATGGATACTCAAGATTCAAGAACAAGCACGTAACGGAACAAATTATAGAGTGCAGTGATTTCTTTGTTTAAGAAATTACAATTTTGAAAAAATAATAAATCGAATATAAATCTGGATTGATCACCGTGTATGTTAAATCTAAGTATTTATACAATTAAGCAGGTGTAGTGTAATTTATATTTGGTGATCCGGTTTTTATATAAGATGAACAGTTTATGTTGGAAACGGCAAACCCTCTATTCATAACTTCATATCATCAGACTGTGATATGTATAACCCATTAAATTTATAAAATGAATAATAGTTCAAATATCAAAAAGGAACATTGGCAAGAGTAACTAAAAAAAATCCAAAATTTAATAACTGACTGCTCTAATCATATACTTAATATATTCTCTATACAATATATAATATATATCATATTAACCCTATTATATCCATCTCAACAACCATCATACCCATCCCTACGACCACCAACCACACCCCTCCCTTTACTTTCTAACAATCACCTCCTACCATCATCACACCATTTCCAGTCGCCGGACCACCGCCGGAAAACCGCCAGAAAATCGTCGTAGTACAGCCAGAGTTATGCCGGACCACCACCAGTAACCGCTGTATCACCAGTAACCGTCGTACCACCGCCGGAAAGCTGCCAGAGTACCATCTGACCACCACCGGACCACCGTCCACCACCACCGCCGTCCACCCCTATCCTTAAAGCATAAAACCCAAAATTGTAATTTACCCTACCCTTAATTTTAATTTTCTAATTTTTTTAAATAGTTATGTTATTTATTAGAAAATAAAAACTACAACAAAAAAAAGTTGGGAACTTTGACACAAACGCTCGGACTCTTTGAGGTTCATCAAAACTTTCTAAGTTTAGGACCGAATAGAGAGTGAGGGACCTGAGGAAAAAAAGCTTTTTTAGGGAAGAGGGTGACAGTGATGTAGATGACCAAAAGTCGAATTTATCTCCTTAGCTTGTTCGGTTAATTATTTGGTAAAGGTATTTTTTTATAGAAGAATTGAAAATTTAAATGATGTTTTTTTCCAAATAATATTATACATGTCAAAAATGAAAATGTAGAGATTCTACTATTATTCACTAAAAATTGTTTCTTAACATTTCAAAAAAATATATATTAATCATTGTATATTCTTAATATATAATATTTTTGAACTTAATTTTGTTGTAACAAAAAAAATAGAGATGGGCAAAACATTAACCGAAAACAAATGAAACCAACATTAATCAAATCGAAATAAAATAAATTTTGTAATATTAATTCAAATGGTACATGCATGAATTTTTACTTTGATAAGTCGAATCAAACTAAAAGAATGAAGTGGACTGCAAATACATCAACTCTGAAACCAAACCAAATTTCAATAACCTTAACATACAAATTCTGTACAGGACCGGACCATACTTGATTTTTGTGCAACTATAAAACCGAACCAAAAAACTCATTAATTATAGCCTGAATCCGTATAGTATTAGTGACGGGTCTTTCATTATAACCAAAATGCTATAATTATATTTCAATAACCCCAAGTTTTCAATAACCCCAAGTTTTCAATATACTAACATGATACCAACCAAAATTGTATTTCTAATCAAATAAATATTTTAAACCTCGACCGATCGAGTGGAATTACGAATCAAATTGAAAATGAATGTTAGTACTTTTACTTATAGAGTGCGGTGATTTCTTTCTTTAAGAAATTACAATTTTGAAAAAAAAAAAATCGAATCCAGTATATAAATCTGGATTGATCACTGTGTATGTTAAAATCTAAGTATTTATACAACTAGATTTTAACCCGCGGTACACTGCGGGATTATGTATTTTTGTATATTTTATATAACTTACTAAAAAAACATTATGTTGGATCAAATATATGTTTAAACTCTTTTACAATAATATTGAGATATTTGTAATTTTATTTTCTTTATCTATTTAAAAATTCTTATTTTCATTTGAAATTTAATTAATCAAAATTCTTTTATTTTGGAATTTAATCAATCAAAATTAGTTGTTGTGAAAGTAAACATATGTTAATATGTATAATACTTTGTAGTTAGTATAAAATGAATTAAATTTTATTCACCAATTTGAAATTAGTTAGTTTTGCCTATGAGTATGATGGAACGGGTTAGTGTTGGTTTTTAACTCCTTTCGTATAAAATTAAGTTTTAAAATATTTTGTTTGTGTTTTTAGACCAACCCGTAAAAATATATAAGTGTACTAATATTAACCTAATTCCCATCACATACTTATGATTATTTTTAGTCTAGGTTCAGACCCGTGGATAAAAAAAAAAGTTATTAAAAAAATAGTTAGTTTTGTATATGAGTATGATGTAGCGGGTTAGTGTTGGTTTTTAACTCCTTTCATATAAAATTAAGTTTTAAAATATTTTGTTTGTGTTTTTAAACCAACCCGCAAAAATATATAAGTGTACTAATATTAACCTAATTCCCATCACATTGTTATGGTTATTTTTAGTTTAGGTTTGGACCCATGAATAAATAAAATTTTCCATAAATTATTGTTGCTTTTTAGTATTGTGCATATGTTAAATTGCTAAAATCTGTATTTACACAGATTTAGTTTTATTATCACAAATTTAGTAATATTATTGATATTACTCATATGACTAAATTTGATATATTCACTATTTAAATTGTGCAACAGGATATATATATTTGTATTTGACATCATAACTCTATAAATGACACATCTTTTTAGTCAAAAAACATAGACTCCCTCCGTTTCAAAATATAAGATGTTTTGAGTGAAAGCACGCAGATTAAGAAATAACCACTTTAAAAAACTTCAACCAATCATAAACAAGACTGCATAAAATAAATAATAAGAAAATATAAAAGTAATCTAAAAAGATTACTTAAAAAGTTGAAAACATCTTATATTATGAAACAAAGAAAAACCTCTAAAACATCTTATATTATGAAACAGAGGGAGTATCATTTTGTGGATGTTAAAACAAAATATATATATATAGTATAATAAAATCATACATTATTAGTTTTTTTTTATATTTTTTTCTACCCATTTTGACATCAATTGATCTATCAATTTTAACATAGAAAACATTAAACAATTTATGTATAATGGAAAACATGTATAATGCCAAACCAATTATGGAAAATCGAAATTAAATAAGGTAAGATACTATAGTTTTTTTTTCATTAAAACATTTTAAAACTTGTAATTAAAAAGGAAAATAGAAATTGATATTGTTCAGATATTTAGGGAAATATATATTTTCATACTCGATTTTCCTAATTTGATTTTTTTTTTAAATTTTTTTTGTATCTATATATACATTTTTGCAGACATTTATAAAATAAATCCTGAAGTTGGCACAGGTATGCCATTGGCATTAAATAATTAATAAATAAACAAATTAACTCTACTTCTATTTAATTTTTTTATAGAAACTAAGTGTTTTATAAGATAATAAACATAATTGTAAATGTATACAGATTTTATTTCCTTATTTTATAAAGTGGTTAGTGAAGAGGTATTGTTCTTTAAAAAATTGAAAAACTGATTTGATAAAAAGTGACTTTTAGCCTCACATACTATATTTTACTTTCACGGGTTTCGTATGATGAGTTTTTGCGGATTAAAATTCTTTCAACATGTTGTCTGATCCGCCTAGCATGGCGGGTTTGGACTATAGAATCAACACTAAAACTAATAGTTTATTTATATACTATAGATTTTTAGTCATAGTTTGGAAAATTAACTTATAAATTATTTAGTATATGTATATGAACTACAAAATATTACACATACTACAACACATTCTTAATATTCCAAAAAACAAAAAAAAATTATATACACATAAAAATATACACTAACATACCATATAGGCATATACCTCTGTTTAGTTATAGAAAACAAAACTAAATGTTTTAAATTTTATATTCTATCTAATAAGAAATTTAATTTAATTAAGTTATAAACTATATAAAACTGTATAAAACGTAAAAAGTAGAAAAAATATTCTAAATAAAATTATAAATTAATTGGGAATTTGAAAACTAAATAAATTAAAAATTATTATTTAACATACATTAAATTAGAATTTAGTCCCGCGGTGTACCGCGGGTGAAAATCTAGTTAAATGTTTTAATTACAGTGGCATTTTCTGTAAATAAGTCTGAACTCCAAACCTTCTTCTAAAAAATGCTGTGAAAATAATAATATAGATTAAGCAGATGTAGTGTAATTTATATTGGGTGATCCGGTTTTTATATAAGATGAACAGTTTATGTTGGAAACGGCAAACCCTCTGTTCATAACTTCATATCATCAGACTGTGATATGTTTAACCCATCAAATTTATAAGATGAATAATAGTTCAAATATCAAAAAGGAAAATTGGCAAGAGTAACTAATAAAAAAACCAAAATTTAATAACTGACTGTTCTAACCATATACTTAATATATTTATATATACAATATACAAATATATATCATATTAACCCTACTATACCCATATCAACCACCACCATACCCATCCCTACCACCACCAACCACACCCCTCTACTTCCTAACAACCACCTCCTACCACCATCACACCATTTTTAGCCGCCGAACTCCAGCCAGAAAATCGCCAAAAATTGTCGGAATACCACCAGAGTTCTGCGAGACCACCGCTGGGAACCGCCGGGCCACTGCCGTACCACCAGTAACCGTCGTACCAAAATGCCAGAGTACCATCTGACCACCGCCGGACCACCGTCCACCACCACCGCCGTCCACCCCTATCCTTAAAGCATAAAACCCAAAATTGTAATTTACCCTACCCTTAATTTTAATTTTCTAATTTTTTAAATAGTTATGTTATTTATTAGTTTTTTTTTTTTGGTTATTCAGCAAATTCACCCTATCAAAAATTAGTCTTGTGACTAAATCACCCAATCCAAACTATCACTGTTCTTTTTTTTTTGTGTGCGGTCAACTTCCATCACACTGTTCAAGCTAGAACCATATCAAATTAAAGCAATTGGTTTGTTGATTGATACTTGATAGTTGATACGCACCGTATTAGTCGTTGAAAGTTGTTTGGGGTTTTAATTGGGTTTGATCCCTATAATGCATGGCCCATATTTTCTTTCGAAAGAAATTGCTACTGAGTGGGGCATATCTGTAAATTACACAGCCAACGAGTAATATCATTATTCATTAATTTTGGTATACGTGTGTGTATCATCGTCTCTCTCTCTCTAGTTGGTGGAATTCCCAAATCGCGTGTAGGGATATTTTCTAGGGTTTGTTCGTTTCTGCGGCGACGATGATAACTACCATGATAAGCTGCGATGTGATGGTGAAACGAGCTTCAGCGTCGGTTGAGGACAAGCTTAACTTGTTGCCGATGAAAAAGCAGAAGCTCGACGAGGGAGACTTTGACAGCGAATTCGAAACCGAAACCGAAACCGAGAGCGAGAGCGAGAGCGAGAGCGAAGGCGAAGTAGAAGACGGGATGGATTACAGAGGGTTAGAAGACGTGGAAGAAACGGAACCGGAGTGGGATGTGGACAGCTTTGATGGTCGGGAATACGAATCAGATGCAGAGATTCGTGACAGCTTTGCTAACGAGAATGATTACATGGAATACCGCGAAGAAAGGATCCAGGCTCTGGAGGATAGGGTACGTAATTTCAATGCCATCGTTTCTTCCTAAACAAACTACGAATATCTCTGTCTGCCTTCAATTTCCTTAAAAAGTCTTTTTTTTTTTTTTTTTTGGTAGGGGTTTTTACCAGATCCATTCAATTTCATTTGCGCTATTCAGAATCTGGATGGACCAGCTTATGGAAACATGACTAATAGGGAGTACTTGGCGGGTCTTGCTTCCATGTGCGTTAAGAAACTCAACGAGGTTAAGGTCAGTTGTACTCCGATTAGAATAAAGCTTTGTTTTTTTTTCGTTTCTTCAGAAAGTAAATATAAGATTGGATCATTTTCTTTTTCTTTTCTTGCTTACTTAAAGGGAAAGACTGTGGAATTTGATAGTATTGTGAGAGCCACTACAAATGCTGGAGGAGCTAGTTGGAAGCTGTATATAACGTTTATGGCTCGGGAGTATCCGAATGGGCCTCTTCTGGAGTATCAGGCTAAGGCCATGAATTTCGTTGGACAATCTCGAGATCCTGTTCCCATTCTCTGCAGACCAGCCCCTAAACCCCTAAACCACTAGTAATTAGTTATATTGATTTTGATGCTATTTGTGTTTTACTCCTGATTCTTTATTCTTGAATATTCTTGTTTTTATTTGTTATTTGTTTTCTTTATAAATTGCGTAGCTTGGCTAGTGAAGACAAGGATACGCTGGAGTGATGCATATAACCTTGTGGTTCTCTTTTTAGTAATCTATCTAGCAGATAGGTCTCATTTGGCAAGTGGTTTCTTAATTGGCTAGAAAAAAATAACTTGTAGAGGCAAAATTTTGTTGTTCAGTCGGAACGATTGATACAAAGGATTATCAAAACGGTTGCTATAATGAAATTAAAAAGAACTATAGTTTGTAGTAATCTAAAATATGTGAAGTATTATAGTTGCGGTGAGTCAGTGACGGTGGTGAAAACTTGTCAGAGTTGTCGTTTCTCAAAGGAGTAAATCTTACGTACGTATGTTATCATATTTCTCTGCACCGTACAAGGCTAGCTGTACGTAGCAATTTAAATTTCAAAACTCAATAGCATATCATGAAACAATTCGCCTGTTGCTTAGCTTTCTTGGGATTACTTTCTACGGTATCTACGATTTTGGTAGTTTGGAAGCACAGGCCAGCGGTTAAAAACTGGACTAATAAAGATGAGTGACGAGGACAATGTAAGTGATAAGTCTGATTGATTGGATCATCCTACAATATTCTATTTGAATCAAAATATATGATATGAGTCTCACTGTCTGATAGGGAGAGTATGTGGAACTGATAAGTATATATTTACTAAAACGTTAGTGAGCCGCATATAAGAAGGTTTCTTTTATGAATGGGACGACGAAACCAAAAGGCCTTCTAATTCGGTTTATTTAATGAAAGTGAGGCCAGCGAGTGGATTCAGTATAGATACGTTTCAAAAGAACCAGCGTGGGACTACGATAGCTTTGATGGTCGCGAGTTCAAAATCAATCCAAGGATTCGTAAGTTGTATGATTGTATCCCACCCAGCAATTTTATGACATATACTACAACAACAGGCTTAAGGCTTTCGAGAGTAAGGTATATTAGTTTCTTTGTTTAATCATTTGGTATATTACTATATCGATCTGTTTTAGTCAAACTCTTCTTTGCTTGCTGGTCTCAATCACTGCAAAATCCATCTGCTTTTTGTGAAGTCATTTTTCAATTTCATCCGTTTTTATTTTTTTACTTGCAACAATAGATTTTGTGTATGCCTTAATTTGATGTTGTTTACTTATATTTTTCAGAAAGAAAAAAAATATATATAATATTTTGGTTTTGTAATATATAGGGTTTTCTTCCTGATCCTTCGGTCGGAATCTACGAGCTCAATATCGAGAGGAAGAAGGGTGAGAGGGATTTAATTGTAGATCTTGCTAATGTCTGTGTTAAGAAGTTCAACGACACCAAGGTAATTAGTATAAGTTGAATTAAGATGGATATGAATTTTTCATGTTTTGACAGAACAAGACTTTGGAATTGGTGAATGTTGTGAGAGTTAATGTAAGTGGACAAGCTAAATGGAAGCTGTACATCACGTTCATGGCTCGGGAGTATTCTTGTTGAGTACCAAGCCAAGGTGCTACATTTTGTAATGACACCGGAGGTATCTCCTCTCCCAATTCTCTGCAGACCAAGTCCTAAACTACGACTCTAGATCTTTATCTATATTTAAGGTATTATATATTATTTTTAGTAAAAATGTTTGTTAGCTAATTAAAGTATACGCCAACACATAGCCACACATACAAACAATATAAATGTCTTGTTAACTACGTCAACTATTGTCATCACCTAATGATATCTATAAACAAACATAGGTTATGTATACAACACCATAAACATTCAACTCCGGTGGTTGGTTGGCCGGAATCCGGCATTGACCAGTGTTGACCGATATTGACCAGTGTTAACCGGCGTTGACCAAAAAAAAAATTTATTTTTTCCTAAAAATAACTTTTTTTTGTTTTCATGTATTTTTGATAAATAAAGAAAAAGATAAATGATTTGTATAATTTACAACAAAATATAACAACAAAATTTATACAACAAAAAAATACAAGACAATTCTATACCCAAAAAAAATTATATGACAAACAAAATTTGTGGTTTATCTAGTAACTATTTTGTTAATACAGAAGATATACCAGAAATAATATAATAAAACTATACCACAAAAATTTTATGTATAGTAGATTTCTTCATAAAACTATAACAAATATATACTTTTTCCTTTCAAAAATCATTTTTTATTTTGTATTTTCAAAGGGAGGGGATTTATTTTTTTTTTTCTTTTTACTTAGTTATAAGATTATGTCATTTGAAATATATCCAAGACATTGCCAACTATTTCTTTTTTTTTAATAAGAAAAAGAAAGGAAGAAAATAATGAAAATTCTATTTATTTACATGAAAGACATATATCTAGTAGATAATTAAAAAACAAAAGTTGATATTGTAAAATCAAAGGTTGGTCTTGTAAAATCAAAGAAATAGTTGGTAATGCCTTGGATATATTTCAAATGACATAATCTTATAAGTAAAAATAAAAAAATGTATATTAAAAATCTCCACCTTTGAAAATACAAAACAAAAAATGGTGGTTAAAAGGAAAAGGTATATATTTGTTATAGTTTTATGAAAAAATCTACTAGACATAAAATTTTGTTTTATAACTTTTTCTTGTTATATTTTGTTTTTGTAAATTATACAATTCATTTATCTTTTTTATTTATTTATCAAAAATACGTAAAAATATTATTATTTTTAGGAAAAAAGAAAAATATAAATATTTTTTGAATATTTTTTTTTGGTCAACACCGGTCAACACTGGTCAATGCCGGTTAACACTGGTCAATTTCGGTCAATACTGGTCAACGTCGGATTCCGGCCAACCAACCACTGGAATTGAATGTTTATGATGTTGTACACATAACCTATATTTATTTATGGATATCCTTATGTGATGACAATAGTTAACATAGTTAACAAAACATTTATATTGTTTGTATGTGTGGCTATGTGATGGCGTATACTTCAAGTAGTTGCAAACATTTTTCCTTATTTTTATGTTAAATCTTCATTTTTATTGTGTCTAATTCGTCAGTGGGATTTGTATTGTTTCTGCCAAGTTATAACTGTTAATGTTTCTTTCTGACTAAATTGCAGTGTGATGTGTTGACGAAAAGCTAGCAGAGGCTATGATGCATTCAAGTGAGAGAGTTTTAAGATATTTGTAAGGTTGTGTTGGGTGGGAATATAAGTGTTATCTTATGCTATATTTATGGTTTTTGTAATTTAACTTTTTCTTATGTTAATAATCTCCTTCGTTTTCATTGTGTCTATTTCGTCAGTGGGATTTGTATTGTTTCTGCCAAGTTATAACTGTTAATGTTTCTGACTAAATTGTAGTGTGATGTGTTGACGTCAAGATAGCAGAGGCTAAGATGCATTCAAGTGAGGGAGTTTTAAGCTATTTATTATAAGAGTGTGTTGGGTGGGATTGTGGGAATCTAAGTGTTATGACCTATTATATGTATCTATTATGACATTAGTTCATAATTATCTTGTGCTATATTTATGGTTTGTGAGTGTAATAGATTATGAAGTTTATATGCATTAATGATGCACAGCTTTCTCTCAAGTATTACGGTAAACCATTGCCTAGGCATGTCAATTAGGGCTAAAGTCCACGGGCTGGCTCGGCCCGATCCTAGAAAATATTGGGCTCGGGCTTAAATATATATGACCAGAAAAAATCGGGTCTTTCGGGCTCAGCCCGTTCGGGCTATAATATTTTTCGGATTTAGTCCGACCGGGCTCGGATCCGTCTGAAAAGCCCTTTAATAAATATATTTGTATTTTTTTGTTAACATTTTTGTTTGATTGCAATATTTGATAAATGATTTATTGTAAATAAAGTTTTAAACTCTAATCCTAATTTTCATATTTACTTAATAACCTTACTTAATACTTTTAGAATATTTATCTATGATATTTTATATGAATTATATATTATTTTATTTGGTTAAAGTATAGATATTTTATTTAATTTTAAAATTTTTCTATTAAATTAAGTTGGTTGTAATAAATATAGATGAGTTATTAAATTTTTGATTGATTTGTTTTATAGTGCACCTTTGAAAATGTTTTAAGGCTTATAAGTTTGAATTTTTGATCTGTAAGATAAGTCCGGAAAAGCCCGAAAAGCTTGTAGCCCTGTTAGGGCCGGGCTCGGGCATTGAAATATAGGCTCGGAAGTATTTCGGGCCGGGCCAAGCTGGGCTGGACTCAAACATATGCGACTTTTACGGGTTTCGGGCCAGGCCGGACCGGGCCATCCCGATTTACACTCCTACCATTGCCTCTCTGATCTCTCTAAGATTTCAACAAACCGTTAATAAACATGATGTTCCCCTACGTCGGTGATATCTACAAGAGAGACGATAATTAGGATATACGGCTTTCTAAAACAAAAACTCATCGAATGTCAAAAGTGACTTCCGCCACACGAGTTAGATGTTTGCCTTGTTGCCTTTGACCTCTAGCTTACAAGTGTTAACCTTCACTCGGAATTCCAAATCTTAACAAGGTGTCAATGCATATATCATAAATGGTCAGACTGGGGATGTAGTTAATCTTTGAAGACTACTTAAGTTAAATCCATGACTACAAGACAAAGAGTAACATAACCTAATATGTCCTTCACAATCAAGATGGTTATATATGTTTAGGTTTAACGACAAAAAATATTTCTTAGAAAAAGCCAAATTACTTAATTAAACGATCAAGATACACTATTGGACATGTCTCAGCGATGAAGATCCTTCCATATCCGCCAACTCCCCAATTCTTCCCCCAAGTGTTTTGGACCAAGAAAAAAGTTTGCCATCTAGTGTGAACCCATAAGAAACAATGATGAGCACTTGCATGTTTTATATAATCCTAGGTGGCTCCATGCGGTATCTTCAAAGTGTAGATTTCCTAGAACATTGTTACATAAACCATGTTTTCAATATTTAAATCATATATTGATTTACTATAAAGCATATAAAAATTGAACTATTTTACTTACATTATTAATATAAAAAAACTCTGGTTCTGTATGCACAGATATATACCAACCAGACCTTTTGTTACCAACAAATTTCTGATTTAGTTGCATTAGGCTTTGTAATAAAATCTCCTTTCACTCTAAACATGTTTGTCTGAAATTATAACACAAATATCAATATAATAATTATTCAGATTCTAAAGCATTAACTATACATACGTTCGTTTTTGAAATAAGCGATACACACAAAAATAAATAATTAGGATTGTATTATATACAAAGAAAAAAGAGGTGGATATTATAAGCATTTACCTTGTTAGTTCTTCCGAAATCTTTTTCAAGTCCTATCTCACGAATGAACTTTATTGGTTTTTTTGAGGGAAGAAATTGTCAAACTCTTTTTTCTACCTCCCCTTCTAATCTCAGCTTTTTCGTTTACTGACTTGACTACACTAAGAAGACCTTCCATTGACAAAGTCTTTTGTTCAGCAGCATTTTGAATATCCATGTTGTACCCGAATTCCAAGATCTTACGGAGAACTCTCGCCCAACAATCATCTGCATACAAACATAGCATTATTATTAATATATCAACTGTATAGCTAGAGTTTTAGTTTAATAAAAAGTTGGTTTAAAAGCCAGATTGGTTTTTTTGTTTAACATATATATATATATATATACTAGATAAGGGCCCGCACGATGTGCGGGTTTAAAAATTGATGAAAAAAATAAATCCTAATCATTAAATATTTTTTTTTTAAAATATAGAAAAAAAAATATTTCCTAAAATAAATATATAAATAATTTAAGTTAGAAAATATTTGTATTTACCTACATACATTTATTTATATTTATATATTTTTAATATACTATAATAATTATTACAATAATTTAAAGCTAAATTATATCCCACTAAAACTTTTGCCAAATACTCATCATTACAAATATTATTATTGTTAAATTTCCAAAACGTTTCACAACTTATTCACAAAATATTTTACATGCAACAAATTCATTAAATCAACCTCTAATAAGTAATCACAGACAATTTTACTATATGTTTTACCATTAAAAATATGTTATTACACCCAAAATTATTTTATTGTTAAAGTATGCTCTTTATCACTAACTATAAAATGTCTTCTAAACAAATTAAACAAATTTTATGTTGCTTTACTTTCATTTTGGCATAATTTTAGTTCTTATAATTACTAAAATTGTTTTGTGATGCAATTTCTTTAACCATGAAGTTTTTTTTTACTCCAAAGATATTGGATGAACAACTGGTGAAAATTATCTACTCGATTACAATGATTTTATGACTAACCCAATAAAAGTTGAGAAACTGAAAGAAATTTAATATAATATAATAAAAATAAAAATTTGAAATAATAATCATGATGTTATATATAAGTTTTAGATAATTCAGATATACAAAATAGAAACTTTATATATAATAAAAAAACATGACATATGTCATAATCACGTTAAGGATCAACGATCTATTTACTCTTCAGAAGTATCCGATTGTACCAAGACAACTTAAAGTTATGATATCGTCTCAAATATTCTCGAATCATAAATTCTCAACTTATTTTTACCTGAATCAAAAGTTCTCATATATTTCTCCATATACCTGGTTTAAACGGTTTGCGAACCTAATCCGATAGAAAACCACATAAATCCGATCATAAACCAATTTTAAAATGGTATACCGTTCCAACTTCCCAAATTTGAAACCGCTTCTCAAATACTCGATCAAGCAGCTCTTGTTTCAATACCGGAATAATCAACATTATTCAGAAAAGAAAACTCTAAATTTTGACCAAAAACATCATCCACCGACTTATCTTCCAAACTTATAATGCTACTAACTGTAGAATCACTTTTAGAATCTCCATCAGTGTCTCCATCCTCGATTACATTAGCGGGCATTATATACTTCGATTTCATTTTATTGCATCTGATAGCTTCCATTGAAAAATCCGCACGAATCAAAGACCCACGCAATAGATCTACAAAATTGATCTTTGATTGTTAAAACTGACAGGTGTCACGGTCTGGTTTGATATTTAATCGTTAAAATTGATACGTGTCATGATCTGGTTTGGTATTTAATTGATAAAACTAACATGTGTCACGATCTGGTTTGATATTTAATCGTTCAAATTGACACATGTCATGATATGGTGAAATTTTAACTTTGATCTCTGATCGTTAAAACTGACACATGTCACGATCTGGTGAATTACTAACTTTGAGAACTAAGGTTTATATAATAAGATATATATATATGTTTTATTTTCATATTAATCCAGAAATTATGCAAATACTGTACGTATAATACTCGGAAGAAATTAAATATGCTTTTTGATTGATTTATTTATATACCAAGAAACAGCCAATTCCAAATTTCCAAACACTACTCAATTTTAAAAATTGCAACTCTTTCAATCAACAAAATGAAAAACATAATAGGACCACAATTTCTAAGAGTATCTATATATATTAAACACGGAATTGCATTAATTATTACGCTATATAGAAATTGTTGGTACATAAACTACTGTATATATGTATAAATAAATTATATAGTCTACTACGAGTAATAATATTGTACCTTCTGATTGCTCTTCAATCATTCCAAGCAAATGTAAGTGTGTCGAGGTCCAATCGTGGACAAGATGACTCCCATCCCCAAATTCCTGTAAAAAAGTGTTGATTTATTGTATTTATGAGCTCTTGTATAACAACACTGCCAATAAAATAAAGAAAATAAAAACTACAACAAAAAAAAGTTGGGAACTTGACACAAACGCTCGGACTCTTTGAGGTTCATCAAAACTTTCTAAGTTTAGGACCGAATAGAGAGTGAGGGACCTGAGGAAGAAAAGCTTTTTCAGGGAAGAGGGTGACAGTGATGTAGATGACCAAAAGTCGAATTTATCTCCTTAGCTTGTTCGGTTAATTATTTGGTAAAGGTATTTTTTTATAGAAGAATTGGAAATTTAAATGATGTTTTTTTTCCAAATAATATTATACATGTCAAAAATGAAAATGTAGAGATTCTACTATTATTCACTAAAAATTGTTTCTTAACATTTCAAAAAAATATATATTAATCATTGTATATTCTTAATATATAATATTTTTGAACTTAATTTTGTTGTAACAAAAAAAATAGAGATGGGCAAAACATTAACCGAAAACAAATGAAACCAACATTAATCAAATCGAAATAAAATAAATTTTGTAATATTAATTCAAATGGTACATGCATGAATTTTTACTTTGATAAGTCGAATCAAACTAAAAGAATGAAGTGGACTGCAAATACATCAAATCTGAAACCAAACCAAATTTCAATAACCTTAACATACAAATTCTGTACAGGACTGGACCATACTTGATTTTTGTGCAACTATAAAACCGAACCAAAAAACTCATTAATTATAGCCTGAATCCGTATAGTATTAGTGACGGGTCTTTCATTATAACCAAAATGCTATAATTATATTTCAATAACCCCAAGTTTTCAATAACCCCAAGTTTTCAATATACTAACATGATACCAACCAAAATTGTATTTCTAATCAAATAAATATTTTAAACCTCGACCGATCGAGTGGAATTACGAATCAAATTGAAAATGAATGTTAGTAGTTTTACTTATAGAGTGCAGTGATTTCTTTCTTTAAGAAATTACAATTTTGAAAAAAAAAATCGAATCCAGTATATAAATC
The DNA here is from genome assembly GCA_023657505.1 of Camelina hispida. Lineage (NCBI taxonomy): Eukaryota > Viridiplantae > Streptophyta > Magnoliopsida > Brassicales > Brassicaceae > Camelina > Camelina hispida. Next base: position 8,697,203 of record CP094637.1, on the reverse strand, counting down.
TGGATTGATCACTGTGTATGTTAAAATCTAAGTATTTATACAACTAGATTTTAACCCGCGGTACACTGCGGGATTATGTATTTTTGTATATTTTATATAACTTACTAAAAAAACATTATGTTGGATCAAATATATGTTTAAACTCTTTTACAATAATATTGAGATATTTGTAATTTTATTTTCTTTATCTATTTAAAAATTCTTATTTTCATTTGAAATTTAATTAATCAAAATTCTTTTATTTTGGAATTTAATCAATCAAAATTAGTTGTTGTGAAAGTAAACATATGTTAATATGTATAATACTTTGTAGTTAGTATAAAATGAATTAAATTTTATTCACCAATTTGAAATTAGTTAGTTTTGCCTATGAGTATGATGGAACGGGTTAGTGTTGGTTTTTAACTCCTTTCGTATAAAATTAAGTTTTAAAATATTTTGTTTGTGTTTTTAGACCAACCCGTAAAAATATATAAGTGTACTAATATTAACCTAATTCCCATCACATACTTATGATTATTTTTAGTCTAGGTTCAGACCCGTGGATAAAAAAAAAGTTATTAAAAAAATAGTTAGTTTTGTATATGAGTATGATGTAGCGGGTTAGTGTTGGTTTTTAACTCCTTTCATATAAAATTAAGTTTTAAAATATTTTGTTTGTGTTTTTAAACCAACCCGCAAAAATATATAAGTGTACTAATATTAACCTAATTCCCATCACATTCTTATGGTTATTTTTAGTTTAGGTTTGGACCTGTGAATAAATAAAATTTTCCATAAATTATTGTTGCTTTTTAGTATTGTGCATATGTTAAATTGCTAAAATCTGTATTTACACAGATTTAGTTTTATTATCACAAATTTAGTAATATTATTGATATTACTCATATGACTAAATTTGATATATTCACTATTTAAATTGTGCAACAAGATATATATATTTGTATTTGACATCATAACTCTATAAATGACACATCTTTTTTAGTCAAAAAACATATACTCCCTCCGTTTCAAAATATAAGATGTTTTGAGTGAAAGCACGCAGATTAAGAAATAACCACTTTAAAAAACTTCAACCAATCATAAACAAGACTGCATAAAATAAATAATAAGAAAATATAAAAGTAATCTAAAAAGATTACTTAAAAAGTTGAAAACATCTTATATTATGAAACAAAGAAAAACCTCTAAAACATCTTATATTATGAAACAGAGGGAGTATCATTTTGTGGATGTTAAAACAAAATATATATATATAGTATAATAAAATCATACATTATTAGTTTTTTTTTTATTTTTTTCTACCCATTTTGACATCAATTGATCTATCCATTTTAACATAGAAAAAATTAAACAATTTATGTATAATGGAAAACATGTATAATGCCAAACCAATTATGGAAAATCGAAATTAAATAAGGTAAGATACTATAGTTTTTTTTCATTAAAACATTTTAAAACTTGTAATTAAAAAGGAAAATAGAAATTGATATTGTTCAGATATTTAGGGAAATATATATTTTCATACTCGATTTTCCTAATATGATTTTTTAAAAAAAAAATTTTTGTATTAAATGTTTTAATTACAGTGGCATTTTCTGTAAATAAGTCTGAACTCCAAACCTTCTTCTGAAAAATGCTGTGAAAATAATAATATAGATTAAGCAGATGTAGTGTAATTTATATTGGGTGATCCGGTTTTTATATAAGATGAACAGTTTATGTTGGAAACGGCAAACCCTCTGTTCATAACTTCATATCATCAGACTGTGATATGTTTAACCCATCAAATTTATAAGATGAATAATAGTTCAAATATCAAAAAGGAAAATTGGCAAGAGTAACTAATAAAAAAACCAAAATTTAATAACTGACTGTTCTAACCATATACTTAATATATTTATATATACAATATACAAATATATATCATATTAACCCTACTATACCCATATCAACCACCACCATACCCATCCCTACCACCACCAACCACACCCCCTCTACTTCCTAACAACCACCTCCTACCACCATCACACCATTTTTAGCCGCCGAACTCCAGCCAGAAAATCGCCAAAAATTGTCGGAATACCACCAGAGTTCTGCCAGACCACCGCTGGGAACCGCCGGGCCACTGCCGTACCACCAGTAACCGTCGTACCAAAATGCCAGAGTACCATCTGACCACCGCCGGACCACCGTCCACCACCACCGCCGTCCACCCCTATCCTTAAAGCATAAAACCCAAAATTGTAATTTACCCTACCCTTAATTTTAATTTTCTAATTTTTTTAAATAGTTATGTTATTTATTAGTTTTTTTTTTTTGGTTATTCAGCAAATTCACCCTATCAAAAATTAGTCTTGTGACTAAATCACCCAATCCAAACTATCACTGTTCTTTTTTTTTTGTGTGCGGTCAACTTCCATCACACTGTTCAAGCTAGAACCATATCAAATTAAAGCAATTGGTTTGTTGATTGATACTTGATAGTTGATACGCACCGTATTAGTCGTTGAAAGTTGTTTGGGGTTTTAATTGGGTTTGATCCCTATAATGCATGGCCCATATTTTCTTTCGAAAGAAATTGCTACTGAGTGGGGCATATCTGTAAATTACACAGCCAACGAGTAATATCATTATTCATTAATTTTGGTATACGTGTGTGTATCATCGTCTCTCTCTCTCTAGTTGGTGGAATTCCCAAATCGCGTGTAGGGATATTTTCTAGGGTTTGTTCGTTTCTGCGGCGACGATGATAACTACCATGATAAGCTGCGATGTGATGGTGAAACGAGCTTCAGCGTCGGTTGAGGACAAGCTTAACTTGTTGCCGATGAAAAAGCAGAAGCTCGACGAGGAGACTTTGACAGCGAATTCGAAACCGAAACCGAAACCGAGAGCGAGAGCGAGAGCGAGGCGAAGTAGAAGACGGGATGGATTACAGAGGGTTAGAAGACGTGGAAGAAACGGAACCGGAGTGGGATGTGGACAGCTTTGATGGTCGGGAATACGAATCAGATGCAGAGATTCGTGACAGCTTTGCTAACGAGAATGATTACATGGAATACCGCGAAGAAAGGATCCAGGCTCTGGAGGATAGGGTACGTAATTTCAATGCCATCGTTTCTTCCTAAACAAACTACGAATATCTCTGTCTGCCTTCAATTTCCTTAAAAGTCTTTTTTTTTTTTTTTTTGGTAGGGGTTTTTACCAGATCCATTCAATTTCATTTGCGCTATTCAGAATCTGGATGGACCAGCTTATGGAAACATGACTAATAGGGAGTACTTGGCGGGTCTTGCTTCCATGTGCGTTAAGAAACTCAACGAGGTTAAGGTCAGTTGTACTCCGATTAGAATAAAGCTTTGTTTTTTTTTCGTTTCTTCAGAAAGTAAATATAAGATTGGATCATTTTCTTTTTCTTTTCTTGCTTACTTAAAGGGAAAGACTGTGGAATTTGATAGTATTGTGAGAGCCACTACAAATGCTGGAGGAGCTAGTTGGAAGCTGTATATAACGTTTATGGCTCGGGAGTATCCGAATGGGCCTCTCCTGGAGTATCAGGCTAAGGCCATGAATTTCGTTGGACAATCTCGAGATCCTGTTCCCATTCTCTGCAGACTAGCCCCTACAAAACCCGTTATCTAAGACTTACATAGGTAAGTATATATATGTTAAGTCATTTTGCTCGGTGGGAACAACTTAGTTGTTGTTTTAATCTGCTGAAGAGCGAATGTAGTTTTGGAAGATTCTCTTGTTTTGAAATTTCTAATATTTTCAAGCTTAATTGCAGATGGTTATGTTGATGTTTTGGCTACCAGAAGAGCGAAGCTTCCAGCTATAGTTAAAGCTACAGAGTTGGATCTGGGTGGACTTTGGTTTATCTTATTGTTTGCTGTGTAATGTGACCTAAACCTGTAACTTAATAAGTTGTGCGAAATAATTATGAAGTTTAATGGTTAATGAATTATGTTTCTTTATTATATGTATTAGGCCTGGGAATTTTAACCGAACCGATTTGTCCGAACCGAACCGAAATTTGGGCAAATCGGTTCGGTTTAAATTAATTAACATAACCGATCGAAATGGTTTTAATTCTAGTTGGTTAACCAAAATTTTCGGTTCGGTTCGCTGAAACCGAACGGTTAACCGAATAAGTGAAAACCCTAATCTAATATACTTTTAGCCGTCGTTCTTCTCTCCTTATGATAGTTTTATTAAATAAGATAGTGGGAAAGGGAAGAAGTAGAATCAGAAGGAGATGGTGGAGGAGGAACGTCGTTGGTTTGACCACTGATAAAGGCTAAACGATCAGATCCTCTTTCTAAGATCTTCTGCCTCCTTGCTTCTTTGTTGTTAGTCGCCATTGCCTCACCAGAATTTTTGGGAAACCAAACCAATCCTCTTTCTAAGAAATCGGTGCTCTTCTTCAAAATCAAATGAGGATTTGATAGTATTATCGATTCTTTTTTTTTTCTCTGGGCAAACAAAAATTCTTATTTTTTCTTGTTCTTTTTCTTCTCTTATTTTGATTCATTACCATTATTTTTTCCTTCCTCTTCGATTCATCATCATCTTCTTCCAATCTTCTTCAATCCATCACCATTATCTTCTTCTTCGATTCATCACTATAACCTTCCACTTTTCAGATCTCGGCTTCATGATCCATTGATTTTCAGTAGAAATTTTTTTTTTTTTTTTTAACAACTTAATTATAAACTTAGATAACCGAGTTTCCGAACCGAAATAACCGATTCTGAACCGAACCGAACCGGAATCTTAGTCGGTTCGATTCGGAACAGTTTTTAATTTTCTAAAATAACCGAAACCCGAATAATCCGAACCGAAATATCCGAATAAGTCTTATGTATAGTTTAAGAGTGGAGAGCTATACCTTCATATAATACTGTCATTTGTCACTATAATATTGGTTGTTGATTAGCAACATTGGTGTGATAGACGGCATTTTCAATTCCATTTGGATAATCAAGAGTTTGTTATTCAAACCAGTTTCAACATGAGCATCACTGCAAATATTTTCCAAAAGACACTACTTGATTTAAGAAAGGGAAATATTACCAGACATAGTCTATTGTCTTTAATCAAACTGTAGTATACGTACGTATATGTGTTAGCTTATATTTAATCAAAGTAAATAATTCTATAAAATATTGAGTTTTTTACATGTAATTAAACGAATCATTCATAGCTATTTTGTTTTGAACCGTTAAAAATCAGTTTTATAGTGAATAATATTACTGTTATTTACGAAAAAAAGATTCACTGATCATAGTTAAGAAAATGGTTAACCATGGGTAAGGAGGTAGCGACAGAATGTATGCGACGTCACCACTGTTGCATCAGTAGCTAGCTATATAGGTTGTGCGATGAATTAATTCAATGTATGGTATGATTTGAGACAATACGGCTCACGATTAATGCCAAAGATAGACCCTTAATTTAGCTTTCTTTTCTTATTTTTAATCGATAGATAGCCAAGAAGAAGAAAAGAGAATTACACTTTACAGGCTTTGCATTTTTGTTCTTATCCACAAACTGCTTTGTTCTTATCCATTATATAATTACTCCCTCAGTCCCACCAAAATTGATGTTATGTGATTTTTTCTTGTCCCACAAAGATTGATGTTTTACCATTTTTAATTAATTAATTTTAAACTTTTGTAAACTTCAAGAAGTGATGATTAAGAAAATTCAATAGTCATTGGTTTATAAATATATAATACTTTCTAGTAGGAAAACAATATTGTGTTTAAAATTAATAATCATTATTTCTTAAACTGTGTGAAGTCCCTCAAACATCAATCTTTGAGGGACAGAGAGAGTATATAGTAGCAGTACGCACAGTTGATCCGATATTGGAAGTTCTCAATCTCATCAGAATCCTAAGCTTTATTTGATTTACAACAAAATTAAAATTACTAATGAAATAGCTTTTGTGATCATCATACCATAGGACCAAGATCTATTTGTTTTATTCAAATTGAAATCAGGTTAATGTTTTCAAACAATGCAATTCCTTTTCAAAATGAACAAAAATTATACATAGAGGCATAATGATAGATATATAATCATACCCTACCTAAGTCTGCACTCTGCAAAACCGATCTTTATTAACCTATATCACAATAGAGAAAAATAAAATGTCAGACTGAGGCCTTATCGACAATATATGTCTATCAGTTTAAAGAAAATAAAACTAAGGTTTCTATTAAGATTGATAACCATGTTGTTATAACCAGGTTGTCGACCCTAACTGACCACAACTTAGTGACGATCAAAGTTGTCACAAAATAGCGACATATTTGCGATGATTCGTTATAAAGTCAGTAAATCATTGCCAGCGCCGGCGCAAGTTATATAGCTGCCTGAAGCAAATTTTTTTTTTCCCAACACTAAACAAAGAAAACAAAATATATTTCTAAAGAATACACTAGCTAGGTTCGAACTCCTCACCTTTGATAGTATAGTGGGGGCTTTTACCACTACACCACTTTAGTTTTAACGATTATGATCACCCTAAAGTTTCTTATATTTTCCGCTTCCTAAAGCCCTAGCTTTACGAGCTTTAGCTACGGGCCGGGCCTGATCATTGCAAAAGTGCCACTATGTTGCTTTATTTTACTTTTCCCTCACTAAAATTTGTTGCAATAAACCATGTTTTTTGTAGTGTTATCATTAGCAACAATGATTAGAACATGTCTAATATTAACTCTTGGTGGCTCACCCTGTGGTATCTTCAAAGTGTAGATTCCCTGAAACATTTTTACATAAACCATGCTAAGTTTCAATAATTAACCTTCCGTAGCATTTAACACCCCATGCAAGTTACCAAGAGTTTTGCAAAACAAAGAACAACGTTCTATCTTTCATCCTCCTAGAGGCAACAATGAGAAGGGCATGCCTATGAATTGTGGAGTCTCTTGCTAATTTGCATAACAATAGAATTCCCTAAAATTACTCATTCCCACATTATCAATAAAATTAGTTTGCATTAATGATTCATTTATCTAGCATATATATTTGTACTATTAAACAAGAAGTACTCATATCAAGTGTCATTAGTTTTAAGATTATTTTAAATTTCTCATTAAGGGCATACAAATGTTAATTTAAGTCTTAAAACTAATAAATTTTAAAAATAATTATTAGTATTCATAAAAATTGTTTCATTTTCTCTCTAATTAATTATGTATGAAAATCAATACTTATTTTTTAAATTTTTTAACTAATCAAACTTTTAAAAATAAAAGGGGGTTATTGGTCCAATAATTTTATAGATTTAGAAATTCAAAAAAAAGCTTGTGTTATATAATCACTGATTTTAAAATAATTATCAAAATTATGTGTTATTGGTTCTATGATTTATAAATACTTGTTAAAATTTCATGTTGTTCATTTAATGATTTGTTTTTGGATTTCAAAATCCATATTATGTTTTTAATGGATTTGAAAGTAAAAACTATAAGGATTAAAAACCAAGAATAAAACATGTTATTTCAAAATTCATATGTTTTGATTTTCATAATTTACAATTCTATATAGATTTACAAATCATTCATCCAATAACAACCCCTACGATTTGATATTATACCATATGATTATTTAAATTGTTATAGTTTAAATTTTTTTGTTAAGATTTTAAATTATGATTCTTCTATTATTTTTTTTTTATTTCATTTGCAAATTGTGTTGAATTATCATATACTATTATCTATGATTAATAAATATAAAAATCAAATCATTTCAATGCATTTCCAAAGTTGTAGATTTTTTTGTTTGCATATGTCGTGATTTTAATTTCAAAAAACAAAGATATGTTAATCAATCTTTGAAGGAAAAAAAAAAGCAATCAGAACGTTGTGTGGTGTCAAATTTACTCTTTGGACAGGCAAATCAGCACAACCTGTTCGAGGGGAGAGAGAGCGGATAATTATGAACAAATCAAGACTTACAAACTCTTATTGGTCATGCTCCACACCTGTGTCAGATGTGTACATCATACTTATGTAATTAATTTGTTTCTAATATGTTCATCACCACATAGAAAAAAACAAGTAAAAAGAAAGGGAAAAATACCATAAAAATCCCCAACTTTTAAGTTTAGGACAAAAACTTTGGGTTGACTTATCCAAAAAATAGGGAACATTTTTTGACCTCCCTGTTTTAGGCACGCAATTAAGTATCTGTTAGAAGCTAATAGATAGGGTTAACAAATCGTTTAACGGCTTCCGTTTAGCCAAAACGTCGACGTCTTATAAACAACAAAACAATGAAGGAAATAAGAATCTCCAAATCGATTTATAGGTTTTAGTTTTGAAATCCCCAAATCGATTTCTCATCTCTTTTCCGATGAGTTCAAATTCTATCACATCCGGTGACGTAGGTGAACGTGGTGTGCCGTCAAAGCGTGTGTGGCTTAGATGTCAAGTTATTTACCTCTAAGATAACCCGAGACGACCATTCTTTCGTTGTGTAAGCAAACGAGATGTCAATACGTGGACAAGCAAAAAAGTAAATCTATCCAGTATATAAACCTGGATTAATTAAATCTAAGTATTTATACAATTAAGCAGGTGTAGTGTAATATATATTGGATGATCCGGTTTTTATGTGTGGTTAACTTCCATCACGCTGTTCAAGCTAGAACCATATCAAATTAAAGCAAATTGGTTTGTTGATGATACTTGATAGTTGATATGCACCGTATAGTCGTAAAGTTGTTTGGGGTTTTAATTGGGCTTGATCCCTATGATGCATGGCCCATATTTTCTTTCGAAAGAAAATTGCTACTGAGGGGCATATTGTATTTGTATCGTCGTCTCTCTAGTTGGAGGAATTCCCAAATCTCTCACAAAGGGACATTTCTAGGGTTTCCGCGACGACGATGATGACTACCGTGATGAGCTGCGATGTCGATGTGACGACGAAAAGAGATTCAGACAAGTTTAACTTTTCGCCGATGGAAAAGGAAAACTTGTACGAGGAAGACACTGAAAGCGAAAGCGAAACTGAAAGCGAAGAAACCGAGAGCGAAGGCGATGGAAGCGTGACGGTCGGGAAATACAGAGGGTTAGAAGACGTGGAAGAATCGGAACCGGAGTGGGATGTGGACAGCTTTGATGGTCGGGAATACGAATCAGATCCAGAGATTCGTGACAGCTTTGCTAACGAGACTGATTACATGGAATACCGCGAAGGGAGGATCCAGGCTTTGGAGAATAGGGTAATCTCTCAATGCCATCGTTTCTTCCTAAACAAATTAACTACTATATATCTCTGTCTGCCTTCAATTTCCCCTAAAAAAGTTTTTTTTTTTTTTTTTTTGTAGGGTTTTAAACCAGATCCATTCAATTTCATTGGCGCTATTCAGAATCTGGATGGACCAGCTTATGGAAACATGACTAATAGGGAGTACTTGGCGGGTCTTGCTTCCATGTGCGTTGAGAAACTCAACGAGGTTAAGGTCAGTTGTACTCCGATTAGAATAAAGCTTTGTTTTTTCTTTTCTTCAGAATATGTCAACTTTAATAAATATAAGATTGGATCATTTTCTTGCTTAATTAAAGGGAAAGACTGTGGAATTTGATAGTATTGTGAGAGCCACTACAAATGCTGGAGGAGCTAGTTGGAAGCTGTATATAACGTTTATGGCTCGGGAGTATCCGAATGGGCCTCTCCTGGAGTATCAGGCTAAGGCCATGGATTTCGTTGGAGATTCTCGAGATCCTGTTCCCATTCTCTGCAGACCAGCCCCTATAAAACCCTTTATCTAAGACTTACGTAGGTAGGCAATTCTACTTACTCAGTGGGAAGGAATTACTTAGCTGCTGTTGTTTTACTTTTCTGAAGAGCTAAAATGCTTTGCTTACGGGAATATTTTCAACCTAAATTGCAGATTGGGTTTGTTGACGTTTGGTCTAGCAAAAGAGCCACACGTATTGAAGTTAGGCTTCCTTTTATACGTAAAAAAGCTACGAGTTGGATCTGGGTGGAATTTGGCTAATCTCAATGTTTGCTGTGTAGTAGTAATGTGACCTCAAGCTGTAACTTTATGAGTTGTGCGATATATATAATAATTATGAAGTTTAATGGTTTATGAATTATGTTTCTTAATGTATATTTGATAGTTTGAGGGTCAATTCCTTCACTGGAGCATTGAGTTGGAGAGCTATATTGTTAGATAATAGTTACCGGTCCTTAATGAATATAATTGTGGTATTGTGGTCATTATAATATAGGTTGTTGATTAGCAACTTTGATGATGATGATCAATGGCATTTTGAATTTCATTTTGGCAATAAGAGTTTTGTTACTGAAACCAGTTTCAGCATGAGCAATACTTCAAATATGTTCCTATTGTTGTGGTATTGTGGTCATTATATAATATATACATATAGGTTGATTAGCAACTCTGATGATGATTATGATCAATGGCATTTTGAATTTCATTTTGGCAATCAAGAGTTTTGTTACTGAAACCAGTTTCAACATGAGCAATACTCCAAGATACACTACTTGATTTAAGAAAGGGAAATAATACGTTTAGGAAAATCAGACATAGTCATTGCTATCTCCATGTTTAAAAGTTTTCTAAAGTTAAGCTAGAGCCTTATCCTTCTTCTTTTTGTCGGTAATCACTTCATCTAGGTAGACCATATCACAAGTGTCTGTAATTATCAGCCTTCCTTCGCCAGCAACTCCCCAACCAGTCCCCCATGTGTTTTGCACAACAAAAAACCACTCTCCCTCTTTAGTTATCCCATACGCTACAATTGTAAGTACATGTTTGAGTGCTCCAGGTTGTGGCTTGGGTACTCTGTAAATTTCCTGAAAACATTTGGCATAAAATGTTTAGTTAATTGTTGAATATATATAATATTGTATACTTGGAATCAAGTTAAGGAAATTAACTTACCCCCTTGAGTTTCCTAAAAGCCATATCTATATCAATTGTTATACCTACAAGACCTTTTTCCATCTTCCTGGCAATATCCTCACCAGTTGCATTTTGTACTTCAATAAACCTACCTTTAATGGCATATGCTTTACCAGCTCCACCCTACAAAATATTTATAAAACATAATAATTATGCATCAAAACTTAGTATATAGAAATTAAGAATATATGTCAACAGATTACCTTCTTCCTTCCATCAATTTTTTCTATTCCCTTGAGAAAAATATGGTTCATTGCTTTCCTCAAAGAACCTACAGCCATATCTTCTGATTCTGACTTCTTAGCATCAATCTCCCCTCGTTTCAGTTTAACCTTTTCAACGAAATCATCTATATCCAAAACCTTGTGCTGAGCAATGGGACGACTCATGTTGTAGGTAAACTCTAGTATTTTCCCCAAAACAAGAGCCCAACAGATAGCTGCATTTGAAAACAAAATTTAATCTTATCAATTCAAACCAAATAAATTATATTTAAATTCACTATCTCTAGATTTAAAGTTCAAAACAACCAAAACACTCAAACTATAATTAACTTGAAATTGGCATATGTAAGTATTCACAAAAGTTTAAACTTAATATTGATACCTTTTAGTTGTGTGACAATTTTACTAAGTAAAGCTTTGTGTGAGTGACTCCAATCTTTGATAAGATAGCTACCATCACCAAAATCCTAATAAAAAAATGTAGAAAAGACTAATGATATATTAATGTAAAAGTTTTAAACAAAAACAAAAGAGAATTGTTAAGTAAAATATTTTTTTTTTACCCGTAATGGAAGTTCATTAATTTGTGGAATATCTTGTTGAGCTTTCCGACGAGCTTCTGCTTCCGCTTTGCGTTCATTTGGAACGTTCTTTCCCTTACCTTTTCCGCCACCTGCGCCAATACCACCTATTCCTCCCACGCTAACACCATCACCACCATCATCTTTCTTTTCCATTATACTACCCTTGAAACACAAAAAGCAGAGTCAAAATCTCCAAAAACAAAGTTCAAAATTATAAAACATATTAGAAAAATATAAAATTAATTCTAAACTTGTGTCAACATATCATATTTATTCAAATTCCTCTTTGGTTCTGTTTATTTACTACCATAGTACCATTAATACGTTTTCATGAATTAGTAGGAAAGATCATCTAACATTTCATAGTTCTTTTCTATATCTATATCTTATAGTAACCATACAATTACACTAATCACCATAATTATTCTGTCTTTATAATTACATTGATTTATGATATTTACAATCTCATTCTTAAATATCTAATGGGTTTTCTATAGTATGATAAAACATATATATATAACTAATTATGGCCGAGCTCAAACATGTAACAATTCATTTATTCAAACATATATCAGGTATCAGGAGTTTTGAAATACCTTTCTTGGCACCCCTTGAAACTTATGCAGAAAAATGTAATTCTTGAAGTTTACTTCCTCTAATCTTTAATCAATGTTGCGAAATTCCTGAAGAAGTCACATCGGTAAAGTAAGCTTAACCAGAAAAGTAATGAGTATATTTCGGTTTAAAGAAAAAAAGAAATAAACTGTTTGATTAAATGAAATCTCATCATGTCAAATTAGATTCATACCATGTATCTATATTATTAGTCATTGCACTAACACACACATATACTGTAGTAGGTTATTTAACTTATTTAATGAAGTAAACAAAAATTAAAACTTCTAAATATATTGAGAAAAAACCTAAGCCTTTGATCCCTTATAGATGCCAAAAAGGCATATAAATAGCAGTCGATTATATTTGCTGTACTAAGAGAAATTAACTCATCTCTTTCCATCTGAACAGATCTAAGAACATCAGGAATGTAATCAGTAATCACCGTATATATTTACAGAGAATTAGACCAACCCAAAAAATAAAAGCTCAGAATCTGAAAATAACCAAAAGCCTAAACAGTAGCTCGATTGAGTGCAAAGTAGCTTAACCGTCACCGCCTACCAAGAATCCCATTTCGAAGAACAAAACTATTGTTCATTGGTTCATGATAGAGCTTATTAAGTACACATCAATGTTACAGAAAGAACCCTTAAAATCATGGAGCACCACAATCCAAAAAAGTAGGAATTTTTCGAAAAAACCCAAATCTTGTAAGCTAGTTTTATGTATTCAAACCTTAATAAAACCCATGGAACCCCAAATATTGTGACGAATAGATGAAACATTAAAAAGCAAAAAATCAGAAAGAACTATTGAAAGCAGACTTTTAGTAGTTTGTTTTTAGTTTATATAATGAAACCCTAAAAATCATGAAGCACCAAAATCCAAAAAGAAGGAACTTTCCAAAGAAATCCCTTGTAAGCTAGTTTATATATTCAAACCCTAAGAACCATGGAACCTCAAAATCCAAGAATGTATATAAAGAAACTCAAATCTTGTGACCTTAACAAAAAAAAAAAGAGAAAGATGAAATATATTAAAAAAAAATTATTCAGAAAACCACGAACCTATAATGGAGATGGAGAATAAAAATTTGTTGGGAGAAATGGAGAGTGACTATATTTAATTAATAAAGGAGAAAGGGAGAGAGTGTTCATACAATAACATAAACTGATGTCCTAAATTTTTCATTTCATATATGTAGAATGTTCGAAGTTAAAAAAATAATAATAACAATAATAATAAGTGGCATTTATTATTAAAGCTCATTAAGAACGTTTTGAAAGCAGAAAAGAAAAGACCCTACTTTGATTTAGGAAATTTGGCCATAAATGCTAGTTAATGATGCCATGGTTTAGGAGTAAACTATAAACTCTTATTACGTGACGTCACATTACCAAACATATGGAGAGAGAAAGCGTCGGGCTAGGGTATGGGGAAAGAGCGGATAACGATGAACGGGGCCGGCTCTATGTAGGAGGAACAAATTAGATGTACTTACTGGTCATGCTCAACACATTTTCACTTACCAATGGGTCGTATATAGTGTTTTAAAAATAACATAATTTGATAATATGATTGAATGATCACGTACGTAAGTTCCTGGTTTGCAAATTGCAATATTACAATATCAAGAGTAATAAACAAATGACTAGATCCGCCATTAACTTGGTAGATATTTTAATCAATAATAATAATGAAAACATGGCGTATACTATTGAAGATCATAATAAATCCCTAAATTTAATTTGTAAATAAGTAAATATATTTAACCAACATATAGCCCATTCTGAATATAATTCAAACAACAAAGAAACGCTTTCGCGATTGAATTTTTAAAGTCCAAAAGTTGTAAATTATAACTATATACAGGTCACAATTTTGTAAATAGTTAATCATATTAAATAATATCTGTCATCAACTTGACCCCGCCTGCGGTTAAAAAAAAAAAACATGTATAAAAATAGTGTACAGTAGTTAGGTCTTATGACAAAATAAAAATAAAACAAGTAAAATTACTAAACTATAAATAGCTGATATTTATGTATGAATAACGTTTTGGAATGACATAGCATCATCATAGAACAATTTGTAGCCATTTCTTATTAGCAGAGGTTATAAGAACGGTTGAGTATAATTGCATATGCTGTAATGGGAGATTTTATATAATGGGGTCATCATGCATGTATATTTTAGATTTACATTAATTAGCTTTTTCACACATTACATTTTTAAAAAGTGTATATTTAGTATTCTAAATCATCAAGTTTCGCCCCAAAACAAAGTTAATTTATTCAAATTCTCTATCATCTAGATTAATAAGTGAAAGCAATATGTGGTGAAACTATAATATCTAATCGTTAAAACCAAAACTAGGTTACAACATTTTATAAATAAGCAAACTCTAAATCAACAAGAGGATAGGAGAAAAGACAATACAAAAGGTTCTTTAGGTCCAACCAATTAAATCAAATGATTCACCCCCATGCCCGTTCAATGAATCATATTCATACCATGAAGAACCATCGACAATAAACAAACTTTGTTATCTTTAGGTTTGTTCTATATATGCGTAGGTAGATTCAACCACAGTGTTCTTCTCATAAAACAACCGATCGAAATATGACTTGTTCTAATAGTTTTATGATTGATTCGAAAGGTATGTTTCAGAAACAAATTTAATTCCTATTTTTATTAGATATATATAAATAGGGAGGTGATAGGAAATCATAGCCTACTAACCTATAACAAAAGAAAAGACAGACGAAGACAATAATAATATGTCACTATCAATAAATGGAAGATGGTAAAATTGATTTCAATTTTTACTTTTCTAGGCTCAGAGAAAGCATGGGAGGGTCTTTTCTGTTTTTTTATTGGTCAGCGACTGACCGTAGGAAGAGAATACTATGAAGTATGAAGTGTTGTAAAAAAAGAATATAATTTGAAACCAAAAGATTTCCACAACTTCAATTTTCCGTTGTTTGTCACCACAAAAATAAAATAAAAAATCCCATGGTTTTACAACTGTACAACAACAGAGACCAAAAGAAAAAATATCTATCTACGGTAAAAGTAAAAAAAGTCTGTCTGTCTAACCTAATGGCTAAAAAAGAATATTCTTTCTATCGAAACCGGTAAACCCAAATAAATTTTAAGCATTCCATTCAAATAACTTCGGCCTGGTCAAACCGGATCTGGTCCGGGTCGGGTCACAACAAAATTGGAAAATGAAAAAAATAAATAAAAATGAAATTTTCTTTCTTCATCGTCCACCGTCGATATGCTGCGTAATTCGGGAATTTAGGGCTTTTATTCGATTTTTTTTTTTAAATAATTATCAGAGGAGATTTTTGATCTCTGAAGCCCCAAAATGGAGAATCCATCGTCATCGGAACCCGAGATTCCCTCCGTCGCTCCTCCCAGTGACGGCGTTCAACACCAGGATCCCCAAGTTCTCGAGCAGTCGTATGTTTACTCCAAATCTTTTCACTCTTGCTTGCTTCTGCGCTTTGGATTTTCACTGCCATCTTTTATAAGTTAATGCGGCTAGTTCATATAGTGTTCCTGAGCTCTACTGTGCAATTCTAGTTTTGTTTCTTCGATATATCTGCGTTTCTAATCGATAAAAGTCACTTTTCTACGGTTCAGGATCTAGCTTTGCTCTAGTTTGTCAAAATTTTTGCTTACGAGTGAGTTTATATCTGATTATAAGTTTATTAAGCTGGTCGCATGACCTTATATGTTTAGGAGGAGGATAATGCCAGAAGAACACTACTCAGGTTCATAATTGTTTAGTCTTGCATAGGCTGGTTGGTCACGAGTTCTGGCCTTTAGCTTCACAGTTCATACATGTCAAATATTTCATGATTAAGTTTGTTGAGGTGTCAAGTGTCAGTACCTCATCTCTGTGCTGATACAGATTCATCTTTCTTTTTGCAGCGGAGCTGACCAGAAAGCAGATATTCCTGAGGAAGAAGTAAAGATCACACTAGAAGCAGTAGCATCTACCGGGAAGTTCTGGTAATACCTCTTTTTTGAATTGCTATGAGTAGGTGCAACTGCTGGATTATGCACTTAAAACTGACATCCTATCTTATCCTTACCGTATTGTTCTATAGAGTTCAATGTAATGATGCGTGGGGTTTTAGGGTCTCATCTCTGTTATGCTACATTTAGTTGACTGCTGTCTTACCTTGTAATAATACTATAGGCAAGACTGGGAGAAACTAAAGGGAACGCTATCGTCTTGGTTGAAGAAGGTATGTACAGGTATACCAACTATGTGCTTAGAATATATATATATATATATTACCATTCCACATCCGTCCTGATTATTTCAATATTTTACTATCTATATGGTGCACTGTAAAAGGTTCTATCGGAATATCCTGAGGCGAAAATGACTGATGAACAACAAAAGGAAGCCCTAGGAGAAACATTCTCAGAGCTGGTTAGTCGATTGGATGAAGGTCTATACTCTATCGCTTCTCATTTGTTACTTTCTTTCATTGCCAAAAAAAATTGTGTAGATAGGAGTTTGAAAGTGTGAGATGAGGCTTTGCTTATTGTCTTAAAATTGATTGATTATCTGTTCAAAATCGCTACTGAGAAAATCTATCTCTGAAACTTCAAGAAAGTAACCTGTGTAAATGAAATGAAATGGCTTGTCATTGTACACTGTGGGAAATAGGCATACGGTAAGAATTGTTTCAGGGGATTTGCAGTTCAGTTGTATAGGTTGTTTTTTGTGTGTTTTGACCATTTCCAGTTTTATTTATGTATTTACAACTTTGAGTGTTCTTGTTTACCCATTTACCTTTAATCTTTCACAGTTTGAAGTATGTCTAATTGGTTTTCTGTTTCTTTTGTCTTGTTTTGCAGCTCTTCTTAGTTATGATGAAGGCCCTCCATTTACATTGCAGAGGCTCTGTGAGGTAAGTAGATGCATTTGTTGGTCATGATTTACTTCAATGTCCGAGATGGCGAGATATCATGTTCTCATTAGCCCGTCAAGATTTAATAATAAAAGTTACTTGTTTGGTAATGTTAGAGGGTAAAATCGGTTGACTCTATACCTTCACTCTGCTATTCCCCCTCATGGATTTCTAAACAAACTTATTTTCTTGAATTTATGATATATCAGGATTTTCCATGTTTTACAGTTTCTAATCATCTTACAAGTTCAGGAGAAATAAATTGTAATTGTAATTGTCAAAGCATGCCATTAAAGTGTCTTCTAAAAATCTGCACCTTTTTTTGCTTGAGAGGTTATAAACTTTTGGTTGAGATCATTACCACAAAGCTTTTTGATTGGTTTTTGTTTAACAGATCCTTTTGGCTGCAAGGACCATCTACCCAAAGCTCTCAAAACTAGCTCTTGCATTAGAAAAAGTATTGAGTTTGAAATTCTTACCCTTGTGATTTTATACTTGAAATACACATTTCTTCATTAATTTTGTGGAAATTTGCAGAATTTGTTGGTTACTTCTATGTTAGCCATCAGTAAAGACCCACAATCACAAACCACTGAGGATCCAAATGCAGCAACCACAGACACAAAAACGGATGCTGCAAACTGGGCACCAAATGGAATTGAAGCAATGGGAGGCGATAAGGATGAGATAATGACAGAGGTAGACGAAGCAGATGTTGATGACGCAATGACTATTGACATGGAAACAATTGATGGACCATCAGAGACAATAACGACCACGAGTGAGAGTGAGACGCCAGGCGAAAGCAGTTAAGTGTTTGTTTTTGTTGTTACTTTCTTCTATTATTTTCAAATCATTTCTTGGGCATGTTTTGGTTTATTTACCATGAGCTATCAACTATCTTCTGTAGCAACTGCACAACCACCATCGGATTCTGTAGCTACTGCACAACCACCATCGGATTCAATATCTGCAGAGGAGGGAAATTCGCGGTTGGCTTGAACGTGTACCTAGAGAGTCAAGAGTTTGAACATGATCAGCTTTGAATACTGATCCCGAATGTAATGCTTGCTCTACGAGAAGAAACTTGCTTCCAGTATATTAGTCTTGATTAGATTCGTGTTTTGGTGGATTTTTTGGTTTATAAGTAAGAAAAGCAAAAATTATTCGTACACGCGGTTCAGTTGTCAACTTACAGTAATCCAGTTGTTTGTGAGAGTTTGGGTTATTTTTGAATTAGTGACAAAAGGGCATCATTTTCAACTTACTTATTTGCTAGAGCGGGTGAGCTTAACCCTCATTTACATTCTCACGAAAATTGTAACGATGCCAGCAAAAGAAACAAAAATCATGATAAAATCGAAGGAATACATTATCTACCAAAATTTTGAACAGACAAAAAGGGAAGATTTTTAGATGATACAAATTTTCATCAACAGAATATACATACAATGAAGCTTTCATGGCAGCATGATCCAAATTCAGAAGTAGCTTAACTGAGTCTAATATTTGCCACCATGAGAAGATAAATTTTCTTTCCTGAACAAAAATCTATGGAGATTGTGGTTTCGTGTTTACATTTTTAATGCCAAGAAGAAGACTTTGGCCATGGGGCACTGTATTAACACGCCTGCAAAGGAGAAAAGACATTTACAAGATCAAGGGTCATGGGACTGAAAGTTATTGAACTGAAAGCTTACTGTGCTCTCGGGTTATCACTTTATACCTGGGAGAGTCAAAAGGAGTGGCCAACCGACGTGAATCCAGCGGCTTTAACATCCTTAAGCGTAGATGATAACCAGTCCAAGCCTTCATAGAGCCCGTCTCCACGAAGAGCACAAGTTCCTTGTATGTGCCACTTCCTGTTCTTCAGATCAAATAATCCTAACCCTTCGCATACTTCTCTTGGTGACATGGCTCCTCTCTAATATCCAACAGGGGTTAAAAGAAAGTGAGAATTGAGGAAATAATAAGCACACACGAGAGAAACAAACAAAGACGTAAAGAAAAACTGAAAATACCATGTCCTGTTTATTTGCAAACACCAGAATGATACTGTTTAGCATGAATGGGTCTTTTATGATCTCCTGAGGAAGTAAGAGAGTGGGTTGAGGCACTATCCAGAGAGTAGTTTACAAAAACTCTTTTTGAAAATTCTAAGGTGTACCTGAAATTCTTGCTTTGCTTTTCCGATCCTCTCTCGATCTAAGGAATCCACCACGTATATCTGCAATAGCATTATAGAGCAAACTTATACCACAGTCGATAAAGATGGACTAAGATCTCAAGATTGGACAAGCAACATATGACACGGGTAACATCATAACCAAATATAAAAATAACATCTGCCAACATGGAGAAGGGAAAACCTGAAAGTTAAGTATCTGACTGAAAGCAAAAACCAAAAAGAAGTGTATATATACGTACAAGTCCATCGGTATTATTGAAGTAATGCCTCCAAAGAGGTCTCAGTTTCTCTTGGCCACCAACATCCCAAACTGTGAACATCACATTCTTGTACTGAACTTTCTCAACATTGAATCCTGCGTAACACATTGTTCAAATTCTCAGCAAACATAATCCACCAAAGGGGGAAAATGACAGAACAATGACTATCCAAAAGTATAATGCCACAAGAACCCATAATACGTCAAGAGAAATTTGGAGACATGAGTCCCTGACAAGGCAAAAGTTGGCAGAGTTTACAGTATCTGAAGCTATCATGAGATTCGATATTGCAAATATCTACAAATTCTGATATTACCTCTTATCTTACAGACACTCATTAAGGCAAAACAACTGCATAACTCTTGTAAAGTCTAAATAGAATGAATCTAAAAGCTTACACACCAAAAGATCTATCCAAAAACAAGGAATAAATCCAACTAATTAGCCCAATGAGAACAAGAACAATCACACAGCTAAGATAATAACAAAGATTCTGAAATGTTTATAAGAAATGGGGACAAAAAAAAAAATAAGAAAAAGCAGAGAGCAGCTAATACCAATGGTGGGAACAGTTGACAAAACTTCTCCTATATGAAGCTTATAAAGAATAGTTGTTTTGCCAGCAGCATCCAGCCCCAGCATAACGACCTGACAATGACATTATCACCATCACAAAATTGAAAAAGATTTAAAAAACAGAGAAGAATCAACCATAAATTTGGCATTTTTTTTAATGATGAATCACATCAACATGGGTCTACAAAATCTCAACCACACCAAACTAAGATCAAGATCAGACATGGGGCGATAAAAGAATACATAGCACGAGAGATCCATCCCAACAGGGAAATGATCCACGCGTAGATAGAGATCTTGAGAGAAGAGATTTTTTTAAATTTTACCCTCATTTCTTGATTGCCGAAGAAAGTATCAAACAGCTTACGAAAAGCTTGACCCATCTCTCTCTTGTTCGTTCCGATACCAAAAACCTCTCTCCCAAATTGTAATTTTTTTTTTCTTTCTTTTCTTTTCTAAGAAATCGCAGAGAAATTTGAGAGACGGTGAAGAAGAAATTTCCAGAGAGATTTCAGGACCAAGTCTCCCACAACAACAACAACGTTTCATTATTCATCCATCATACATATTCCAAAATTGATCTTCGTTTTATTTTTTTCAAATTTAATATTGCAAATTATAATATTTATAAATAAATATATCAAATAATGATTTCATAATCGTTATGGGCTTTGCAGCCCAACTCATATTTTGATTTTTGATTTTTTTATAGGCTAAGCCTAATATATACATCAAAATTATATCATGAGAAAAAAACAGCTAGTTTAGTGTGGGATTAATGTTGCCAAACAAAAATTATACTGTTATAAGATAAAAATAGCATAATATCGGATTAAATGATATCTTATATATTTAAATGCGTACAAAACCCTTAATAATTTTGACTCCAATATTGGGAAAATGTTTTCAGCATAAAAACGTTTATATACGCATAAAATGTTTTTTTTTTTTTTTAAATTCCGGATCCTCTATATGTCCCAATCCATGTTACTCTATCAAATGTAATTTGGTTAGCATCCTCATGTTTTTTTTGTGTTGGTAGAAGTTAGCATCATCATGTTAGTCACATACTAAACTACTAAAAGAATAAGATCCACAAGACTTGAATATTCCAACTTCTGACATGTATACTGATACAGATGTGCCTCTATGACAGAACTCGTATGAACCGTTAATTCTACCTACCAAAAACAGAAAGTTTTTGTAAGACTCAATCTAGTTACCAATTTGTATTTTATTTCTTCTTCTTGTGGTCCCATTCTCATGTTCAAAGGTAACAACACATAAATATATTTTCGTTATAATTGTACCATTAATTAACTAAGACAACTCCAGAACCCCAGAAGGTTTCTCTCAGCATATAGCATATACAATACAATCAATCCGATCCTCTGTCTAGATTCCAAAATGGCCATCTATACGTAACAGTCTCTATGCGCTGATCGACTTTTTTACCACAGCCACGACGGTTCCGAATCGGGATGTGTTGATAAAGAAGCAAACGTTTCCTCTTTCTATAATTAAAGGCTGCCATTTATTTTTAGCACCCGTTCGGGAAGGTGTGGCTTAGGGCAGGCCACACTGCTCATCCCTACTATAAAATAAATTTATACAACCGTCACCCCAAGACGTACCAACATTTAATTTCTTAATTTGATACATATAATAATGTTAAAATATAGTATTTAGCAAGGACGAAAAAAAACCACGAATTAAGTGTGTTATTTCATATATATAAGATTATTTTTATAAAATCAAACATATCTTTAGTTACAAAGGAACAAATACAGATAAAGTACAGAACAAATGTCACAAATGGAAAAATATCCTTTTTTTTGTTGTCAAACATGCAAAAATATTCTTTTTCGACAAAACGACTCTAGTAAGAAAAATACATTTTGCAATTAATTTTGCGGAAAAGAGAGGTACGTACTAAACTAATACTACTAGTACCAACCACCACGGGTCACGAGCTTTATACTTGCTCGGTGGTTCATCCCCAACCATTCCCGTGTTTCTCTCTACTTAATCCCTCTCTTTAGCCTTTGCCTCCTCTTGAGCGTACTACTAACTCACCAAGTCACCATGACCATTCCCTCCGAGCCAACAAGCGACTCTCACGTGGCAGTTCTCGCTTTCCCCTTCGGCACTCACGCCGCTCCTCTCCTCTCCGTCACTCGCCGTCTCGCCTCCGCCTCTCCCTCCACCGTCTTCTCCTTCTTCAACACCGCTCAATCTAACTCCTCGTTGTTCTCCTCCTCCTCCGATCGTCCGGAAAACATTCAAGTCCACGACGTTCCCGACGGTGTTCCGGAAGGATACGTGTTCGCCGGGAAACCACAGGAGGCGATCGAGCTGTTCGTAAAGTCGGCGCCGGAGAGTTTCAAGAGAGAGATCGCGGCGGCGGAGAAGGAGGTTGGTAGGAAAGTGAATTGCATGCTGACTGATGCGTTTTTCTGGTTCGCGGCTGATATGGCGACGGAGATGAATGCGTCGTGGGTCGCGTTTTGGACCGCCGGAGCTAACTCTCTCACCGCTCATCTCTACACAGATCTCATCAGAGAAACCATCGGCGTCAAAGGTAACATATATACAAATACAAAAATATTTGTCCTTAATCTCATAAATAAATAAATAAATATGCGATTAAAGGAAACTTAGCTAAATCAGGAAACAGAGGATAAGACAAAAATGTGATTTTGGAGAGATTGTATGTACTTTTGTGGTAATGATTTGATATTACTGATTAATTTTACAGAAGTTGGTGGACGTATGGAGGAGACGTTAGGGTTTATTTCAGGAATGGAGAAGATCAGAGTCAAAGATACACAAGAAGGTGTTTTGTTTGGGAACTTAGACTCTGTTTTCTCTAACATGTTGCACCAAATGGGTCGTGCTTTACCTCGTGCCACTGCTGTTTTCATCAATTCTTTTGAAGACTTGGATCCTACGTTTACTGAGAAACTTGGTTCGGAGTTCAAACGTTACCTGAATATTGGTCCTCTCGCGTTGTTATCTTCCACACCGCAAAAGGAGGCATTAGTGAACGATCCTCACGGTTGTTTGGCTTGGATGGAGAAGCGACCCCCTGGTTCTGTAGCGTACATTAGCTTTGGTACGGTGATGACACCGCCTCCAGGAGAGCTTGCGGCGATAGCACAAGGATTGGAGTCGAGTAAAGTTCCGTTTGTTTGGTCGCTTAAGAGCATGGTTCACTTACCTAAAGGGTTTTTGGATCGGACGAGAGAGCAAGGGATCGTTGTTCCATGGGCTCCACAAGCGGAACTTCTGAAACTCGAGGCGACGGGTGTGTTTGTGACGCATTGTGGATGGAACTCGGTGTTGGAGAGTGTGTCGGGAGGTGTTCCCATGATTTGCAGGCCCTTCTTTGGTGATCAGAGATTGAACGGGAGAGCAGTGGAGGTTGTGTGGGAGATTGGAATGACGATTACCAATGGACTCTTCACAAAAGATGGGTTTGAGAAGTGTTTGGATCGTGTTTTGGTTCAAGATGATGGTAAGAAGATGAAACGTAATGCTAAGAAGCTTAAAGCAGTAGCACACGAAGCTGTCTCTTTGAAAGGAAGCTCCTCTAAAAATTTCACAGGACTGTTGGATGCGGTTGTGAACATTTAAATTTATATCGACTTTGGAGAAATAAACTTACAACACTTTCAATTAATGCTAAGAGTGGCCTGGGACCTAGCGCGTTGGATATATTTTTAATATGGTTTCACTTTCTTCATTGCGGCGTTAACTCTAATGATGGGTCTAGTGCCAAATTTTTCATATTGAATATGAATGAATATATAAGTGATTGTTTCAAAAGTTTATTATAAAAAGAACAAATTAAAAATATAGAGGACAAAATTTTTGAAGGGAACTCTATACCTTTAGTATGCCTTAGAACTTGAGGATTTATATTCGGATTCATACACTCATATAATTGAAATACATTATCAATAAAACCATATAAATTTTAAAATATTTCAATTAAAAAATAATAATAAACAGTTTCACTTGATAGACTATAATAAATATTTACTAAATCAAAATAATTTAGATTAAAAGTACTTCCTTTTATTTTCTTCAATTAGACTAAAAATAAAATAAAATTATAAAGCTTTCAAGTTTTTTTTTTTTTTTTTCACAAGAGTGTTGTTTTATTCAACTGTAAAGCCAATTTGACAAGTCAAATTATTTTACAGACGAAAGCCCAAAAGCTCAAATAACACTACAAGAAAACATGGATTTTACGACTACAATTAGCGACTATATATGTAGTCGTCATTTTTTACGACTAAGTAGTGACTATTTAGCGACTATTTTACGACTACAAATATTTAGTCGTATATTAGTGGTTTTTTAACGACTACATGTCTTAGTCGCTAGTTTAGTCGTAATTTAGCGACTATTTTATGACTATATTGCACACCGAAATATGTAATTGCTAAATAGTCACCAATTTAGCGACTAATATGCAACTCATAGTTAACAGTCGCTAAGAAATCGTATATGAGTCGCTATTTAAGAAAATCATAATTTTAAAAATTTTAAAAATTTAGCCCCAAACCCTTAATCAAACTCCAAAACCTAAATCATAAACTCTAAATCTTAGAAATTAATTCATAAGACATAAATTCAAAACTTAACCCCAAATCATAAACCTATACCCCAATCCCTATACCTTTATCCTAATCTGTGCCTCCATTCATCGACACTACACTTAGAAAAAAAATCATCATCACTCTATATACTATGGGATACAAAAGCCTGGGATTCTGAGGTTAAGTTGAGGCAGTGACAACATCCATAGTTCACTCTCAGCCACCAGTGGAATTCCCTGAGTTAGTAAAAGTAGCAAAGTAGTCACAATATATAATGTTAATATGTTAAGTTACATGTTTCTACATTGGTTTGAACTGATACATACACAAAATCTCTATAAAAATATTTGTATTTTCTGTTACATGTGGTTTCGGGGATCATTGTTAGTTATGTATCTTATAAACTAACTTAACAAAACATTGTTATATCTTTTAAACTAATAAATATATATATACCAAATTAAGTGTTGGATTTTATCTTATCTTTTCAAAACAATGATTATGTATTTTTTTGAAGTGTTAGATTTTAATTAAAATTATCACTGAAAGCCTAAATTATGAACAAAAAATGAGACAATTATATAAACAATTATGAATTGGTACTCAAAATCATATACACAACTAAAATAAGTATGAAACCAAAATTATTTGGTTTGGGCGGACAAACCCAAAATGTCCCACCATCCCACTAATTTATTTAGTTTTCCGGTTCAAGTAAAATTATTTGGAATAAGGGTAGTGGGTTAGGTTAACCTAGAGTCTTTTTCTTTCTGGACATAACCACACCAACACTTAAAAAAAACCTAAACTCCGTCTATGCAGCTATGCCGCCTACACACTCAGATCTCTTCCTCTTCGATCTAGCTCTGATCTCTTCCTCCTTGTCTCACCATGCGTTTCCCCAGCCGACACCCTGATCACCATCACGCTTAACCCTCTGATTCTAATCCAACAGGTACTCGTTCTGTCTTTTCGTTTCTCTTCTCCTTCTCGCGATTTTCTGAGTTGAGATTAAGATTCATTCTTCGTTTCCACTGCTTCTCCCTTAGGTCATACAGATTGAAAGTGTTACACTCAAACCACAACCGCCATTCTTTCTCCACCTCTGTTTTCTCTCCGTCTCTCAGATTCACTAGCTTTAGTCAATCAAAGATTCTCATCGCCGTTTGTTTCGTCGTTGAAGAACAAAAACAGATCTGACGCCACGGACCACCAGAGAGACTTGGCGGAAGAAGCATAGCAAGCAACGGGAGATCGTCGACAAACGAAATCTGGTTGCGGCGGCTGAGAGCTCAGTTGGGTGATTAGGGTTTTTTTTGTTAATTTTTAGCATCCGGTTCACCGAGATTCCGGCCGGTTCAATTTTGTAACACTTATTTAATTCCCGGTTTGGGTGGGTTGTTAATATCAATATATATTAATTTAAAGAAAAACTGTCACAAAATAACATAAATACTATATTATAATTTGTATAAATACTGTATAAATACAATAATGTATAAATATTTAAATACAATTATAGTCAGTAATTAGTCGTCAATTAGTCACTAAATTTGGTGACTATGTTATGACTATTTTGCGTCGTCGTAAAATAGTCGTAACGTAGTCGTAAAATTTAGTGACTATATTACGACTAAATTTACGACTATGCAAAATAGTCGTAATGTAGTCGCTATTTGGCGACTAATTTTACGACTATTTATTTTAGCGACTTTCGATTTACGACTACTGGTTTTAGTCGTTATTTAGTCGTAATACACCGTTTAGCGACTAAATAGTGACTAATAGTACAGTCGCTATTTGCCTGTTTTCTTGTAGTGTAAGAAACCCTAGACGGAAGGAAAAGCGATATACAATATAGAGGACACGTAACAAATAGGAAACATTTGGATGACACGTGGGAAGTCGAAGAGGAGGGAGTCTCGATCACCGCCAGATTATTGTTACGCCGGGAAGCTTCAACTCTGGCCAGATTCGCCGGAAAGTTGCTACAGATCTCAAGCTTCACCCAGAGAAATAAAGACGAGATTCCAATTTAAGCTTTGATGAGAATATGACTTCACTTGATGCAAATGATCTTCTTCATCTTCATCTTCATTCAAGCTTTTCATCTTCAAGGAACTTTTGCTAGGATTGATCCATCAAGCATGTTTTTATTATGCAAACATAAGAAGCAAAAGAAATCAAACCAACCCAAACGATTTAACAAGC
Organism: Camelina hispida; assembly: GCA_023657505.1. Taxonomy (NCBI): domain Eukaryota; kingdom Viridiplantae; phylum Streptophyta; class Magnoliopsida; order Brassicales; family Brassicaceae; genus Camelina; species Camelina hispida. The sequence goes on along the minus strand of CP094637.1, from coordinate 8,670,044 downwards.
GTCGGCAGTGAGAAAGATAAACAATTGCACTAATTTCATCAAAATCAGACCAGAGGCACCAAATTAAACTTCAATCGCAGCTAAAAAGTTGATCTTTAGAATTAAAAAAACTCCAATAAGCTCAAAGATCAAATTAAGCCCTTTAAAAGAAAGGAGGATTGAAGAATTACAAATCTAGATCAAAGGAATGAGAAAAAGAAATCAAAATCAAGCAAACCCGAAGCAGATTAGAATCGAACGAGATCAAAAAGTAAAAACTAAAGCCGGAACAAATTCCGGGAACGAAGCTAGCAGTGGCGTCGCTTTCTCGCAGTGGTAATATAGGTCAGTGGGCTTCATTTGGACCTAATATAGTTCATCTCTAATTTTGCCAACATGTCAATATTCACAATTTCAAAAGAATTTAAACCCTATAGACAAAGAAGGTGACGAATAATCGATCAGATGTTTTCGGTTCTCTTTCTCTTTCAGTGACTTATATTTTCATGAACAAATCATCTGTTTTGTATTGATTGTGACTTTGAAATTTGAGATTATATATTAAGTGGAACGTTGATTTGGACGGAATAGTTCATATTGCTTCGATTGAGGGTGTATCCTGGTCTTTTAAGAGAAAACAAGTGTGGCTGGATTCTTTTTGCTAAATAATTTGTATCTGATGGTTTCAATCCATGCAAGTTTAATAGCTATGTTAGAAATTGATGCTTATCCTCCATATAATAAAATATGAATTTATTTTGTTTATTAAGGTTTGTAACGTGAGTTCTTTTTATATAAAAACACAATCATGAGATTTGACTACATTTTGTGTTTTTTTTCTTTTTGATATTTTTGTTTGTGTGTTTTTCAGTTCCAACTTTGCTCTTTGATCGTATTTATACATCCTTTTCCATGAACTGTCAGGATGACCTGCTTCTTGGTGGTTTGTTGATGAGAAGGTTATCAAAGTAAACTTAATGATGTATATTCTTATTCGTATATATAACTGCATATCTCGTAAGCTAATGTTGATTTGATGTAAACGAGTGGTAGAGAGAAGTGTCACTTGTGTATACCATTTGATGTTCTGTTTGGTGCTTCTAAATGGATTAGGCTTAACAATATTGACTTTGCTTAATGTGTCATTTGATACTCTAATTAAGTATTGATTTTGTGTTTAAATACTATTTTCTTTGGTCAAATTGAAAATGTTTTTTTTTCTAAATTATAATTAGTTGATGACTGGAATAGATACTTTAGATTATTTACTTTACAATATTTTGGTAGAGCAAACATGACAGAATCTCACACATGAAATTTTTCAAAAGAATTTCTTTAAGATTTCAGTGTCCTTCCTATGATTATTGATTCATCCTTTGCAAGTTGAATGCAATTCATTTTTTGGTAAGTTTTTCAAGTCACAACTCACTATGGCAAGATCAAACAGTTCAAAATCGAATTTCTTCTCTCAGGAAACTAGAATAACCATTCATGAGGTTCAGCTCACATCATTAAGAAGTTATACTCTGTTTTCTTCTTGCTTAGGTTTTCTGTACTTATTTTTTTGTTTTCATTAGTTTGTCAAATTAGAGTAAAAAACAAGGATGTCGCAGATGTAAACAAGGTTTTTCTCATAATATATTTTACATTCATTCCAAAAAAAAAAAGTAAAGTAAATTGCACTATATTATAAATTAAAATAATAATAGACAACTCACTGTAATTTAGACGGATTTTTGGTTTCTAATGACAATTCAAAATTGATGCCTTCTTGGTTTTACACGGTAGTTATTTTTTTGGGAGTTGAGAAGAATAGTTTTGGGAAAAAAAATGGGGTTTGTGTTAAGTCAAAGTCTCTGTATGCATAAGAGAAGGAAGATGAAGGTGTGAATATTAGTACTGACGCGGTGGAGAACGGAGGAGCATAAACGTGAATCCCTGAGCGGAACACTAACGTTGAGTACTTCATTAAGAAGGTATATTTCTGTTCTCTTTTGTCATTTAGAAAATAGCGTTGAGTAAAAATGATTCATGTATATACAATTTCATCATTTAAAATTTTTATATGAAGAATTTAGAAAATAGCGTTGAGAAAATCTGTTTATGATTTATTTGTATTTGATTGTGGTACTAAAAAGGTTTTGTTTGGATTAACAAAGCTTCAAAAAATAAAAATAAAATTAATAACTTCTCTGCATCCTAGCCAAGGTTTATATTTGAAAATTTGGTATATAACTTTGTCACAAAGTAACTTATCGACATTTTTATACATTCCGCTTAACTTGATATATATAGAGTACTATTTCACAATTTTAATGATTATTTTCTGGTATAGTTTACTAATGATTATTTTCTGGTATAGTTTACTATATATATAAATTTTTGTTAGAAAATAACTTATCGATAAATTATATAGACAACTTATCGTTATTATATGAGAGACATAAATTTTTTATAAGTAATAAACCTGGCTGGATTTTTGTCATATAGATGTTGAAATCTCTAAAAATGGGTCTTCGAATTAGAAATATATGAATGAGTTTTTCAATCTAAAAATATGAGTATAAGTAAAATTACTAAAATGAGCAAATGAAAGATACTAAATTTTAAAACATTTAAAAATTTAATTAATCATACTTACCTCAAATAAATAGAGCTTAAAAATCTATCCTGTAGCGATATTTACCTAGTATTATTTTAAATATTGATGAAAAATATGTGAATGGCTAAAACTCTCTGAATGATAGTCCTCTCGGTCGCGTCCAAATGATGGTCCACTCCAGTAAATTCTTTTATTTTTAGGGTCCAGTAATTAAGTTTGGGTTTTGCAACGTGAAATACAGATCAACCACAAATTTTACCTACCAAAACAATAAATATAATTATTCTACAACTAATATTTCAAAATTGCATATATATATAATTAATTTTTTTGATAAAAACATTATATTATATTTTCACTATAAATAAATGTTTCAAAAAAAATTAGTAATAATTGTTAAATGTAATATATATATATATATATATATATGTTAATCTATACAATTGAATCATTTTATAAAAATGACATACATTAATGATTTTATTTTTCTTAATAACCAATTAAACTAAACAATTAAAATTATATATCTAATTTACCATATAATTTACCATTAATCATAAATTTAACATCTCATATTGTTAGATTCTAATTTTGACAGTAAATTTATCCTCACATATCCATATAAACTTTTTATTCTCGCATAAATTATGATAAAAAAGTTAAATGAACAAATATTATTTAATCTATGAAGAAAAAATAGTAACAGATCAAAAATTTCATATATAATTAATTCTTTTTTTTAATAATTTTATATTTTTAGTTTGTTATTTTTTTTTTAACACCAAAACCTTATCTATTAAGTTATCAAATATGAATATTTCTGAGGAAGACCCAATTAGGAACCGACTCACTTACATAGTTACATGGAAAAAACATAATCTACGTACTCTTGCATATTTCACAAGTCGATTAACATATATATTATCTTCATGTGGAATATATCTAATACTAAAAAATAAAAAGAGCCACTTGGAATATACCTATTTCGTGGTAGTATAAAAATATATTTATATAAAAATCAAAATAAGGAAAATATTATTCAAAGAATAGGAACATTTATTTTATTACGCATCGAAATTTGAGTAATTATATATAGTTTCATCTATTTCTTTAGTTGAAATTCAAAATTATAAAATAAGATGATTATTAAAATATTTAGTGAAATTTTAACTTACATATTTTCAAAGAATATGATAAATATTTAGCAGATCAAAATTTTTTAAAATGAGAAATACATTATTTTCTTCAATAAAAACGTTGTTATTATTTAACAAAGTCATTCTAACAGATATTTTACATTGTCTTTTTGTTTTTGTTAGAAATTGGTAGGCTTGGGAATTATAACCGAACTGATTTGTCCAAACCGAACCAAACCAAGATTTGGACAAATCGGTTCGGTTTAGATTATTTGACATAACCGATTGGAATGATTTTAATTTTGGTCGGTTAACCGAAATTTTCGGTTCAGTTCGCTGGAACCAAACGGTTAACCGATTAAATAAAAACCCTAACCAAATACTCTATCCAGCCGTCATTCTTTTCTTCTTCTTCCTATTTTCTAAGCTTTATCGATTCTTCTCTTCTTTTTCCTATTTTCTTCTTTTTCTTCTGGACAAACAAACAATTCTTACTTTTCTTATTCTTTCCTTCTTCTTTTATTTCGATTCATCACCATTATCTTCTCCTACCTCTTCGATTCATCATCATCTTCTTCTAATCTTCTTCAATCCATCACTGTTATCTTTTCTTTCTTAGATCTATCACCATAATCATCTTCTTATTCTTTTCGATTTATCATCTTTTATAATCGTCATTTTCGCCTTTCAGATCGATGATAGGACCTCCACCATTCAGAACTGGCCGTCGGGGGTTGATCCATCGCTTTTTAGTTGAATTTTTTTTTTTTTTTAAACAACTCAATTGTGAACCGAATCTCCGAACCGAATAAACCGATTCCGAACTGAACCGAACCGAAGTCTTAGTCGGTTCAATTCGGAACTGTTTTCAATTTTCAAATTAACCGAAAAACCGAAACCGAACAACCCGAAGAATTCGAAGTCGCAGGCCTAGAAATTGGCAATGTTCAACGATAACACACAGTTGAAAATTCTTTTAACATTTTTCCTATTCTTAAAATATGCACTGATCCTCGTAAAGGTAGGGTTTAATGTTGTTCGATGTAAATCCGACTTATGTCCAACATCCTCTGGCTATTATGATGAACTTTTCGAAGTCAGAAAAGCAGCCGGTTGTTCAGAGTTCATCATATTTCGATGATAGTTTTTTTAATATTTATATATACTAGATCTTTCAATCTATTTCTTTCTTCTCAAACGGTTTATTTTAGGGAACATATGCACAAACTAACCATGAAACTTAAAAAAAAAAAAAAAAAAAAAAAAAAAAAAAAAAAAAACTAACCATGAGTAAATAGTGTTCATCAGGAGTGTATAATTTCATTACCCTAAGACCTTTGTCTTTCTCCTTCTCTTTGTTTTTGTTTCTTTCTCTTCTCCTATTTCCATTGTTGCATCTACCGGCAACCTCTGACAAATTTTTTCTGGCCAATCTCTTCATCTCAATAAATCTAGGCTGCCAAGGGTTTTCCATATTGATGGGTTCTTTCTCCTTCAAATTGCAAAAATATTCTCATTTTCATTCCATGTTATTTATTAAGATCACATGTAATTTCTTCTAAATTACTGTTTTTAATGACTCATTTATAAATAACACGCTTTTTAGTATAACGTTATAGTTTTATAAATGACATGTTTTATTCACAAATAACAATCATCTTTATATTTTGTTTAAAAAAACATTAGTTACCTAAGTTTTCTGATTCGTTACCATCTCTTAAATTCTTTTTGAATCTAAAGTTAGGTAGTAGCATTACAATGTCAATGATGCCGGCCTTCTCCGTCGACATGTTTGAGAAGTTGTTGAGGAAAGATATGTAAATCTATGGTCCACAAATTTGGGGTTTGGGGGTTGCAACCTCAAATACAGATGAACCACAAATTTTACCTACCACAAATTTTATATGGTATTATGGTATTATTCTATCACTAATATTTTGAAAGTGCATATATAAAATTAATTTTGAACCTTATTAAAATAATATCAAATTTTCACTATAAATAAACATTTCAAAAAAACAAATTAGTAATAATTGTTTAGTGCCTTTGTAAGCTAAATTGGAATGGCAATATTTCAGAGTTATATCAGAAAAATAACCAAAAATAATTATAAATTCCAATGAACAGAAAATTGATTTACAACAGGTTACAAATTTAAAATTTTTACTTGGAATAATCTAGTTCTTTAGTTGAACCAACAAATTTTATCAAATTTAAATAGTAAGTATTTTAAATATTAAAAAGATTAAATAGTTTAAACATAATTTTATTTTAAATAATTTTTAATAGTATTAATCTCTATACTATTAAAATAAAAGTACATATGAGTTAATGACATTGGGAGTACGGCTTAATTATGTGTGTTATTAAGGGTAGTTTAGAACTGTATATTTTTGAAGTTGGGTGCAAATCAGAAAAAAATTGACTCGAAATTCTTAAATTGGATCATCTAAATATTCAGATTAGTATTAAACATACGTGTCTTATAAAAAATGCTAAACATATAATGTATTATTAATTGCCGTATTGAATTTTCTGTAAATATTGGTTGATATCTTCCAAATCCATTTTCTGTCATTATATTCTAGTTAATAAAATAAAAATAGTACTGTTGAAATATAATAGTTGCCAATTAATAGTTTTTTTCTTCCAAATTTGAAATTTGTTATGTTGATATATTAACTAGAAATTAAATTTAAATTTGAAATTATAGTTTTAAATATATTTTTAAATTTGAAAATTTAAATATAGTTTTTTCTTCTTCCATATAGATTAAATTTGAAATTTGAAATTAAAAGTTTGTACTGTTGATATATGTTTTTTTCTTCCAAATTTGAAATTTTTTATGCATATAATTAATAAGAATGTAATTATAGATTGTAATGATTTTTAATCTATATATATATGGATTTTGGGATTAATATTATTCCCTAATGAGAAATTAGGAAATTGTTTTCAAGACCATTCACATTTTATGCAAATATTTACAAAAACATGTTCAAGAATTTATGAGTATTTCTGCTTTAATAGTATTAGATAAGACATATTGGTCTTTAAAACATATTATATAATTATAATTATATTAGTCTTTTAATAATAATATATTCCGACACATAATATAATTACCTTTAAAAAAGAAAACTTAACCAAACTTAAAGACAAAACAAAAAATTATTCGGCATTATGTCATGAAATTTTAAAAACCGGAATACTATAAAACAAAAAGTGTAATTTGACTAAAATAAATGTTTAACAAAGGGTATATAAATAATAACACCACTAAATAATAAATTCACAGTTTAGGAAAATATTAGTACGTGTTTGTAAAGAGTCAACACTAGTGCTTGGTTAAAGGGAGAGTGAGTAACAACAACCATTCATATCCCTATTTAATGACTTCGATCATGGAAATTGTCTAGCACTCTCTTTACTAGTGTTCGCTAATAAACACCATGGCCAACTCCCACGTGGCAGTTCTCACCTTCCCATTCGGCAGTCACGGTCAGGCTATCCTCGCCGTCACCCGCCGTCTTGCCACGGCAGCTCCATCCACCGTCTTCTCCTTCTTCAACACTGCACAATCCAACTTGTCGTTATTCTCCAGCCATCGTCCGGCGAACATTCGGATCCATGACGTGTCCGACGGTGTTCCTGAGGGACACGTGCTCTCCGGAAACCCACTGGAGGCGGTCGAGCTGTTTCTCGAAGCAGCGCCGAAGATTTTTCGGAGAGAAATCGCGGTGGCGGAGAATGAGGTTGGTAGGAAAGTGACATGTATGCTTACGGACGCGTTCATCTGGTTCGCTGCTGATATGGCGGCGGAGATGAAAGTGTCGTGGGTTGCGTTCTGGACTTCAGGACAAAACTCTCTCACTGCTCATCTCTACACAGATCTCATCAGAGAAACCATCGGTGTCAAAGGTGTTTTTAGTTAAATTTTTGGTCATTAAACATGCTAGTAAAGGTTAAAAGAATCATATGTCACCCATAAAGGTTATTCAAATTTTAAACAAACGTAATCATATGTCACCCATAAAGGTTATTCAAATTTTAAACAAACGTAATTACAAGATTTCTAAGAAAAAAATATATATATATATATATATATATATATATATATATGTTGTTAATAATGCTTTGATACCTGTCTAATTTACAGAAGTAGATGGACGTATGGAGGAGACATTAGGGTTTATTTCAGGAATGGAGAAGATCAGAGTCAAAGACATACCCGAAGGAGTTGTGGTTGGGAATTTAGACTCTGTTTTCTCAAACATGCTGCAGCAAATGGGGCTTGCTTTGCCTCGTGCCACAGCGGTTTACATGAACTCTTTTGAAGAATTGGATCCTACATTGACTGATAACCTCAGATCGAAATTCAAACGTTACCTGAGCATCGGTCCTCTCGCGTTGTTATTTTCTACATCGGACAGAGAGACACTAGTGCACGATCCTCACGGTTGCTTGGCTTGGATCGAGAAGCAGCCCACTGCTTCCGTAGCGTACATTGCCTTCGGTAGAGTCATGACACCGCCTCCTGGAGAGCTTGTGGCGATAGCTCAAGGATTGGAGTCGAGTAAAGTGCCTTTTGTTTGGTCCCTCCAAGAGAAGAACATGGCTCATTTACCAAAAGGGTTTTTAGATCGGACAAAAGAGCAAGGGATGGTGGTTCCATGGGCACCACAGGTGGAGCTGCTAAACCACGAAGCAATGGGTGTCTTTGTGTCGCATGGTGGGTGGAACTCAGTGTTGGAGAGTGCGTCCGCAGGTGTACCGATGATTTGCAGACCGATCTTCGGGGATCATGCAGTCAATGCAAGATTCGTGGAGGTTGTGTGGGAGATTGGAATGACGATTATTAATGGAGTTTTCACAAAAGATGGATTTGAAGAGTGTTTGGATCGCGTTTTAGTTCAAGATGATGGCAAGAATATGAAGGGTAATGCTAAGAAGCTTAAAGAACTAGCGCAAGAAGCTGTCTCTACGAAAGGAAGCTCCTTTGATAACTTCAGAGGATTGTTGGACGAAATTGTGAAAGTTTAATTCAATTAGATTTGAATAAATAAAGGGATAAACCACATCCACTACTAGCTAGTTGACTAGTTGTTACTTGTTACCTTGCTATGTGGGCGGGAATATGTAATATCGATATATTTTCTAATTTTATATGCGTAATATGATTTTATAAATGTAGAAAACTAAAGCATGTCCGAACTTAAAGTTTTAATCGTATGATAGAAAATTAGAAATATAAGAGAGGGTGATTTTTCAGTTGTCTAGTCATATATTTTATCTTTTAGGTAATATATAAAAAACCATGAACTCTTATAAAGTATGAAAAATATAAGATATGTTTTCATAATTTCGTTGATGACTACAATTCTTTGTTTTTTCTTCTTTTGTTGTTGTTGTCAACAACTCACTTAAATTTAAGAAACCTTAACGATGTCTTGCATGCATGGAGAAAATATGTAATAAGATCAACTTGAATATATTTTGTATCTGAATTTTTCAGTTTAACTCCGGAAAAAAAAAAACAAGTTTAGAGAGCAAATGTGAACTTTGCAATTAGCATGCATGTAAGTGTGTACTTGTAGTTTTTTTTTTTTTTTTTTTTTTCAAGTACACTGTAGAAAAGTGTACTTGTAGTTTTGCAATTAGCATGGCAATGGATAAACAAGTTGATTATCATATGGTTGACAAAAATTTTGGAGCACATCTTTTTTAAGTGACTGATTTTGATGATGAAACCTTACAAGATAAGAAAATAGTAATAGAATTAAGAAAATCTTATAAATTAAAGACGGATAGACTATAGAGAGTTAAAAGAAAAAACAACTTGCACCTAAAACGCGAATTATCTGGCAATAGAAACAAACCCGAAAAAGGTCTAATATTTAAAGCAAAGCAAAAAAAGGAGCCAACAATATGATAATAATAACTAGAGAAGAACCCTAATGTTTAAAATCTACATTAAACCCAATTAATTATCCAAAACAAAGACACTAATTTATCCCCAAAAAGATCTCTGTTTTCTTAGCTTTTCCAATCCTCAAAATCGAATTGAGTAAAGGCTTCGAAAAAAGGCAGCAGCAGAGATACAGTCGGGGAAAATAATCTCTCCTCAACTCTTTCATGTTTTCAAAACCTACTATTACAAAAAAAGAAAAAAATCCAATGCAGGGAGCTTCTTCTTCTTTTTCTTGTATAGCCTTCTTAATTTTACGAGTCCACCATTTCGTCTTGAATCTCATTAGGTGCAATGAGCCCAGGAATAGAAAGCATTCTTTGACGCTCTCTCTCTCTCTGCGCAGCTGCTTCCTCCGCATATAGATCTTTGTTATCCTGAGATTAATATTCAACAAATTGACTTAGGCTTTATCTGTTTTGACTTCTTTAAACCAATTTGAATGGCTTTGCAGAAGACAATTTAAAATTACCTGAGCGGAAAATTCCTTAGACTGTACAAGGAAGTCACGAATATTATTCTTGAAACCAGACGGGTCATTTCTTGACTCGTAAAGTCCATTCACAAATTGTGTGACCTGTGTAGAGTACACTTATTGACATTCAACTATACAGATTTGGGAAGAGGAATCAAGATGGACAACAGTATAATCAACTTCTGGTTTTAGTTTTTATTTACCTCTGCTGTAGTCATGTTGGGGAATGAAGAGCTCAGTAGCTTAATGGTGTATTCACGAACAAACGCAGCGTTGTCAGGATACGGGTAAGGTACGGTTGCAGCATCCCACAAAGGTTCCGTCAAAGAACCGCTCTCAGCCTGAAATATATAATCAACGAACATCTGAGTGCACTAGAACTTCCCATTCCCAAGCAAACAATTACTTAAGTTATCAAGTAAGATACAATAACAGAAGAGATGGTTTTACCAGGCAAAACAGATGCTGCAGCACCAACACATGCAGCTTGAAGCCAGGCTTATGGAAGGTATCGGTCAAAACGGCAAAAATTTCTTGCTCGATTTGCATGAAGTATGACCGGTAGAATTGAATGCAAAACTCGGATTGCTGTCACAATCAGAGGCAAATATTAGAGCAGGCGTAACATATGCCACAAACACAGCACTAAAAGAAGGACAATAAACACCAAACCTGAAAATTTTTCAGCATCTCAAGCAAAAGATTAAGCCCAGTTTCAGCAATATTTCTCTCAGTATGTCTAAATGCCCAGATAATTGAATCCATGACTAGCTTCAGTTGCTGTTGCAAAATGACAAGAAAGTCAGAAGGATAAGCATATAATGAGAGAAGGCACGAGTCCTTCGATCACGTAGAAGTATAATAGATGCATGAATATATTCACTAACCGGAGTTGATAGCTTTATCAAGGCAGGGAAACAAAATGTAGCAATTGCCCGAAGTAGTGAGAAAAACTTGAGGCGATGTTCTGGATAATCCTCGAAGTTCTTAGTTATCATCTGCAGAAAGATGAATGAGAGGTGTCAATAAAATATACAAAGCATATGTAAGACTTCCAAGCAAGTTTTCTTTCAGCCAGTCAAATACACAATTCATAAAATCTGTTACCTCCAATGTACACTGGAATACAGCTTCAAATATGTGAGGCACGTCTTCTAACATTGTCGCCTTGTACCTGAAAGAAAAAATCCAAATAAAATACTGCAGCATGGTAAACATCTATCTAGAAAGATGCAGATGGTAAACTTCAGCCAGATATTCCAATCTTTTTACAATTACAGTCGATTACACACATCAAAAAGATAAGAAAGAGGCATACTTGTTTATAATCGTTGCAAAGAGTGAAAGAACTTCGGATTCCCTAGCATCAGGTACATTCCTCGCATAGTCACCCAGTACTGATTCCATCATTGGCGGCACAAATTGTTTCCCTATGTGTGGTTGGTCTTCAGCTTTGTCTAAAAAGGTTTCTATCAGCTTAAGGGTTTCCCTCTTAACAGATCTGTATAGCAAAGATTTACAATATAAATTATTCGAGTTTTTAAAACAACGGCATCTAGAACTGCGTCTTTGGTGCAACAAGCCATCCAAACCTTAGGAGTTTTACAAAAGACGTCTTGGAAGCATATGGTCCTCCCTCAGTAATGTTGGTTGACACAAGCTCACTGTACATTCTGGTGCAGCCATGGAAAAAATAAAATGAACATCAGGTAAAAGAAGTAGAGAAAGTGTACTATACCTATTAGCGCTATATCGATGTGTCAGGAATTTACCTGTATACATTTAACATATCCAAGAAGATCAAGGAAATTTGGGTTAAGAAGTATGTTCCCAGTGAAGTAGCAGCACTAGTATTAGTCTGCAGAGAAAAACACATGTTAATAGTTGGACCTTGCAATCAAATCAACAATTACCTAAACACCAAGAGATGCACAAACTTAGCTATTATAATGACATGAATTCACGTTATGGAATAATGAATTGGGAGGAATAGGCAAGAAATCAGACCTGAAGGATGTTAAGCACTGTACGTATCACACCTGGATCCTTGAGGAATTCTACACTTTGGCGTGCCTGTCCTATGATTTCTACCCATTTCTACATTGTATAGGGGAACAGTTTTAGCCAGATATTTAAACAAAGCTTAACAGCCACATATGTAATTAACAAACCTGGTTGGGGAGTGCCATCAACCGCTGGAGATATTCATCTCTCTTCTGAGGATCTGATTCTGCTTGGATCATATTACCAACCTGGAGAAAGAAAAACAATTAAATCACAACGGCAAAACAGCTCTGATTGGCATGCGAGAAACAAATTTGGAAAACTTACTGATTCATAAAATGAGTGAATTTGATGTGGCTCAAGATCTTGAACTGTCGTTGCAAGGCCTGATAGAAGTTCAGATACAAATGGTTCATTCTCTCCAACCTGAAAGCGCAAAGAACTTTAATTGATCTCTCATTCAGAAGACAACGGAAATATTAAAGGTGGATTACAGACAGCGATACGTACCTGTATAATGACAAATTTCCGCTTGCACTTTTGGACTATTTTCAAAAATGTATCACAGGCCATGTCCTGAAAGGGAAACATAAGTATTAAGTATCAATGATTTGGGTGGTGCAAGTTCTATAGTTTTATCCACAAATACTCAGTAAAAAAAAGACTTCAGATGCTAGCTTAAGATTATAAATAAACTGCTGCATCGTGAACTACACGAAAATTTAAAACTTGACATAGTTTGCAGCCAATATAACACCCAACATCTTATAAATATGTTATTCACAGATTTTCACAGCGAATAACACATCATTCAATCTGAGATTCCACCTGGAAAACTGTATCTCAGAATATATAAAGCTTGGGATAAAGGTTGGGACAAGCTACCTGAACACCGGGATGTGTCTCATGCATGAATTCAAACAACTTGTTCACTACTGTCTTCAAGAACTTCCAATGGGCCCTTAAGAATCTTGGATACTGTCCAACGACATACCTGCAACCAAGCCAAAATAAAACAGAATCTTTTTAGTTAAGTATAAATAAATCTAATGCCGCCTTGAAAAATATAGAAGATACAGCATGATAGAAGTACAGCAACCTAGGCAGAAACAGACTTACATGATGTTGCTCGCAATAACGGCTTTATTGTCTTTTCCTTTGGTAATTTCACATAAATTCAACAAATCACGAATGACCATCACCAAAAACCTGTTTTCCTGAAGAAAAAATGGAGTTTAACAATAGTTCGCAATAACAATGTTGAACAAACCTTCCCAAAACAAAGCCAGGAGCAGTCAAGCCGATATTGATATATCATGAAATGTGCGAGGGTAATGAAAGAAAATAATTAACAATAAAGGTTGACACTGTCAAAAAAGTAAATTATCTTGAAAACGAGTATGATATTTCTACTGTTATGAAAAGGTACTGCATTACAAACAAGAATGTCTACTGATATGAAAAGAAAATGGAGTCCAGCTAAGCTCTAGCATAAAATTTACCTGATCTTCAGCCATAGATCCGGAAATAGACCCAATAGCCCAGCACAAAGTGTTCAAATTGTTCCATGCCCATTCCTCCCCGCTTAATTGTTTGTTTAGCTTCCTCAACATCTTTAAAAAGGAGCAATCAGAAGTTCGCATCAGCACAACAACATGGAACAGACCAAAGTAAGCATACATGTCTACCAGAAAATCTCATACCTAATAACACACCCACATTTAAATTGTTAAATATAGGGTACTACTATGGTAGTTCACAATATAACACGGATAAACTCATTTCATAAAAACCATACTTGATAATAACCCTCAACTGTTAACCCTCAATATTTCACAAATTAATATAGACCAGTATCATCATGGTGACACTGTACCTGCTTCTCGGTATCATCATGGTCAAGGTGTGAAAGGTAGATTAATGTCTCCCGCATAATCTGCAATTGTTCAAACAAGAAATGGGAAAAAAAATGAAAAAGGATCCAAATAAATAAATTTCCCTGAGCTATAACATGGCACTGCGGGTACCTAACATATCTGAAGAAGAGAAACATGAACTGAACAAGAATTGGTACCTTATACTGGACAAGAACATCATTGTCCTTCATGGTTTCACGGACGATGTTCCCATTTTCATCTTCAACAATAAGTACTTCTTCAGGCTTCGCCATGCGGTTAATCATTAACCCTCTTAATTTGGACATTGGGTTAGAATAAAGTTGACGCCGCTGCATGACTTGAGAACCAAGGCCATCAACCATACCAGGAAGGAAAGGCATCTGGGAATATACAAGTCAAAGCCCAAGGTGAGTGACCAAATCAAAGCAAGGAAAGTTTAACCAATACAATATACAAGTATAGTATCAAGCTTATATAAAAGTAAAAAACTGATCATGTTAGTCAAGGAATCCATCATACCTGCAAGCCCATCATGCTTACACTTACTGCAGGGTTATCAGAATTATGATGTGCATCAAACAGCTCCAAGACCAACGAGTTCCAATAGTCCAAACAAACCTGCTCAGTCCACAAGTAAGCAGAAACTGTCATCTCTCAGACACGAGCAAAGACATGAGAGCATTATTAAGGAAAAAATGAAACGTACAACAGTATTAGCAGCAATTTTATTAGCAAAGACAATTTACATACCTTAAATACTTCAGTGTCATCAACATATGATATATTAATGAGATACTCAAGACCAGCAAGTAATAAAGCGACAACTTCTGGCGCTGATTCTAGGACTCGAATATGAAACTACACAGATAGTAAAATCATTAAAAAAAAAGATGATGAAAAAGTAAATACTGGTTGAGAAAAAAAAAAAAAAAAAGAAAAAGTAAATACTGGAAGCATTAAACACAAACCATGAACCATCATTATTCATATCCAGAATATAATAAATCCAACATGAGATATCTAACTCCACAAAGAAAACGATTTACCTTGAAAAAGGAGGTGAAAAACAGTGCCAGGTTCTGGATAAATGCCTAGAGATGACATAAGATACATAGTCATAACCTTAATAAGTTACTCAAAATCAATGGCCTGCCTTGAAACCAAGTGCTCGAGAAAATACTTACTTGTTCGTCACCACTTCCATTTGAATAGGCCTCAGGGATATTTGTACTCGGTGGGAGAATTGTCTGCAAGTACGAGAACAAGTGTAGAGGATCAGGCAAGAAGCAAAGACAAACAAGAAGTATACTAAAGGCACTACATTAACTTAGTAAGAATGAACAAGGAAAAAAAAATCACAAGAAGACAATTAATTTACCCGCAGCTGCCCTATAAATATGGTGTACATGTTGACATATTGGACATTGTAGAAGTCCCCAAAATTAAGAGCTGCAACCTGGCAGACAAAATACGAGCCAATAGAGATATAAATAATACATCCAATTGACACTGGGAATCAGGAAAGGCTGAATTAAAAGCGGAGGTACCTCAGTCAGACATTGAAGAGTGAGGTTCCTATATGCTGGAACAGGAAAAAATTTAAGGAGGGTCTCAAGCTGTAAACAACCAGAACAGCAATCAGAAAAACATAATTGTGGTACCAATTAACATCAATCTATGACTTATGTCAAGTATATTACCAAAGGAGACTCAAAAATATAACCCAATGGAATCCAGGAAAGATAGGCATGCAACGCAGACAGAGTTGCACGTATAAGATCCTGTCTTTGAGAAGCTGAGAGGACATATAGGCATAACTCATGAATGAGTTTAAACTCGCTGCACATAGAAAAGCACAAATAGATAAATAATGAGAGACAACGTCACTAAACCAACATATACAAATAGTTTGACCAAAAAAAAGAAGAAAAATTCACTATGCTAAATTTGAGATTCTCAAATAGACCTGTTCAGAGATTGTTTCAGCTCTTTAATCTTCTGCAGAGTCATTTCTCCTCTTGAGAAATCAAAAACCTCTTCGCTAAGGAGCTAAACAAAGGAAGAAAATATTATTTTTTTCCAGTGAGAACTGAATATGAAATCATGTAAAAATTCTTACTTTCAAAATAGCCATGCATATTAATGTAAAAATTCTTACTTTCAAAATGGCCATGCAATTTTCGCAGATAGTTTCGCTAGTTTTAGCAGCCGCAACTAGATCAGGAATGAAGCTTGTCCACTTTGCCGGCCAATCATGTTTCACAATCTGTGCATTTATCACAATATATGTTATGCCAGAAGATAAAATAAGCCTATGGGTTGGATCGAAGTTTGTAAGCATTAGCTAGCGAAACGAAGCAGATAAGAGAAACTGCAACTAATAAATGGCATTGAATATTGTCAGGGAGTGCTGAAGATACCTGGACCAAAATGACATTTAGCTTGTTGACATAGAGCCTTTCCGATCTGAAAGATGCTTCGTTACTCGAGAGCTACAAAGTAAACTCATTGTTAAAACAGTTCCGTTAACGCTTCCAAGTTATATATTCAGAGAAAAACCTAAAGTCTCCAAAAGTATATACCTGTACAATGACCTCTGAGATGTAGTTTTTCATTCCATCTCGTTGTTCAACAGGCAGGGCATTCCATCTATACTTTATAACACCTTCCAGAACCTGAGAGTGGATAGCAAAAGAATATTTGCTTGTCAAGTATCTCAACAGAACAATTCTAATTTACAGAGGAAACTTGGAACCACTCTACCAGACTAGCTTAGCAGATGAAGATGTAGTAAGAATTATATGAAACGTGGCCACAGAAGAAGAAGGCTAATAAAACTGACCTGAAGAGCAAAGAACTTGGTATCCATGCTCTTTGTGTTTTGTAGAATGTGGACAACTTGAAGCCACATATCTGGATTAGCCTGCAAATCCCGCAAAATCTGGTCCGCAGCAGCTCTCTGAACATGGTTTCGGAGCAATGTGGATTAGTTCCAAGGTAAAAAAAAAAAACTCAGATACGAATGAGGTGAATGTTGACACTGAAGCGGAACTATCGAATTCAGTAAATCAGAAAACTAAATAATCATAGCAAAAGTTCGCTATATTACATGGAGAAATGAAGATAATTAAGTGCCAGATGAAACTCAAACCCAGAAGATAAAATTTCAAATACGATTGGAATCAATAGTTTCAGCCAATGCTACACCGGTGGAGAATAGACATCTATGCAAGGAAACGAGGAAGCGACAGAAGAACAATGGACTTAATTCACCAAGCGAAGATCTCAATAACGCATTTAGAAGAAGAAAAAAAAAAGAGAGTTTCAAAATGAGCAATTAAACCACTGTAATTCAACAAGGTACTAAACCTTCAGACCCTGAAATCCAGATTTAACAACTCGAGCGGGGCCAAAAACACATGGTTCTTATAGAATAAAAACGTATCAGAGAGCTAAAACCCTAATTCCTACTCTTTACACACACACACCAAATCGAGAAGAAGAAGACACTCAAACAATTAACAAAACCCGCCGCAAAATATACTTAATGAACAGTATCGTCCCAGCGACTCAAAATTTCCGGGGAACAAGTCAAATAGCAGAAAAATTGAACAACCTCTTCCTTAGATCCGGTAACAAAGAAGGCCGCAACAGTGGCATCGAGCACAGCGACGTCAATCGGCTGGCTCAAGTCTCTTAACTTCTCAGCCGCCATGGCAGAGAGATGTGGGCAAGCAAAAGTTCGCAGTTAGAATCTTTCTTCCGGAGGTCCGATAAGACTATTATTATAAACAGTGAACGAGAGAGAGACGAAAACCCTAGGAGAGAGAAAGAGAAAAGGGGACAAAAATCTAGAGAGAGAGAGGAAGGTTTCTACAGAGCGAGAAAAGAGGCGACGTATATATATATATATAGAGAGAGATAGAGAGAGAGAGAGAGAGAGAGAGCGTTCTCGAAGACAGCTTAAAATTGACGCAGGGGACGGGGAGAAAACGAGTGACTTTGTTGAAATCCTTTTTTTTTTTCAATTTTAATTTTCATCTTCTTCTTCTTCTTCTTCTTTCCTAATTTATTAAATTAAGAAACTTAATAGTATTTTAATTTGAATTGACATTCAATAGTTTACTAATATTTTTAAAAGTTGTTCTGAGACCCCTTTGTTAAGTAGAGATTTTAATAATTTATTTAAGCTTTTTGTGTTATTTCAATTGATGGAGAAATTGAAACTTCAGAAAACAAAACAGCTTTCAAAGATTTGAATTTAAACATTCATAAAGGGATACAAACTTCTTCTCCTGTAATGCAGTTTTTCCTTCTTTTATTTCTTTGTATAACCTTGAGCTTAAGTGTAAACTAATTTCCAAAAGTTATTTCTTGATGTTGTTTTGAAAAGTTTTTAACCACTGAAACACCATGGTTCTATTTTATTTTGTATAAATTCAGTGTTACTAAGTTTTTAAAATGTCTACAAAATTAGAGTTCGCGCCAAATGTTTATTCGCGCTAAATCCAGAAAAATATCATGAAGTTTTTAAATATTGAGACATCGTAGATTAATTCTTTTAAAATTTATGTTATAGATTCAAGGTTATTAAATTTTTAATTTTGTGCCAAATTCATTATTGAGATTGTAGAAGAAATAGTGGAAATTGGTCTCTTAATACAATAATAAGTTTTTAACAATTAAAACTCTATAAATTAGTTATGATTTTTCATTTTGTATAGATTTAGACATTTAGTATGTACACATAATAAATTCGAGCCAAATGTCCATGTCGCACCAAAATTAAATACAATTTGCATCAAAATCTGGTCTCACAATAACGTAATTAGCTTTAATCATTAAAAATAATAAATTTGTTTTTTTTTTACTTTGTAAATGATATGTTGGTCATATATTTTCTAACTATGTAAAGGTCTAACCTATGATTTTTTTTTTCTGAATTCAAAACGTTGTTATTAGGTATGATTTTGATGCATATATCAACTCTTTTTACAAATATACTATTAATGTTTGGAAAAAAACATACTATTTTTGAAAAAAAAAACATACTATTTAATATTCAAATTGAAGAAACAATGGGTACAAAACAATTTGATATGCGGTAGATATTTTTTCCCCCTATGAGAGATGTTTTAGCTCATAATATTTGTGAAATCCTCTTTTTAATAAAAGGTAAGTACACAACATAGTTTTTGTAGACTTTATATTTTTAATAAATTGTTATAAATAGTTACAGATAGGTTATAAATTAATTCATATATTAATATTAATGGTTATACCTAAATATTAGGAATATTTCAAATTGATAATTGATATATTAAAACAAATAAAATCATGGATATTCCAAACTGTATTTTTGGAAGATTTTAGTCATATATCACGTTGTTTCCAAAGATCTTTAAACACAATATTACAAATTTATTTTCCACAGACTTTATCGATAGACCACAACCTTAAACAAAAGATAGATTACGAAATTGATAGATTGATTGGTTAGAAGTTAAATAATAGGTTACAAGATAGATTTTGAAATAAAATTTAACCAGTGTTATAGCACGGGTACTTATCTAGAATCATTAACAATATAAAACTTACAAAATATGTGTTTTTTTCAAGTCTTCATATTTAGCATATGATTTTAATGCATAATGTTTTTTCCAAAAAAAAACTTTTAAAAACAATAACATAAATTATATTTTATATAAAAAATATAATATAAGTAAAATGAATTTCTAACCGGATCTTAATCTAGTTTATTGTTAAAAAGTCGAGAGTGGTAAAATAATTCTTTTACATGAATATGTGCAAACTTGAAAGGCTCGTGAAAATTTTGTTTGGAAGATGTTCCAAACATGTTTGTTCTTCTTCGAGTTGGTTTGGTATTGAATGTGTCAATTTGATGAAATCAAACATTTTCAAAATGTTGGATAATACTTGTCAGACAATATAAAATATTTTAGTAGTCGGATCTAACGGTAGATATTGAACATAGTTGACCATTGCAAATTCTAAGGACCGTCATCGTCACCAACCTCTCCACGTAGTGTCGTTGAGTCGAGTGGTAGTAAGTTAATCTTCAGAAACCCCCAGAGAATTATAAATAGTACTACCTACTACTATATGGGTTTCGGTTGAACAAACCTAAAACTCACAACCCGAATCAAAGCCCCTCCCCCAATTCCTTTTTCGATCGCTCGAGCTCGAAACACACAGCTATGGCGATTGATCCGGAGCAGCAACCAATCTCCTCTGTTTCCAGAGAGGTATACGATTCTTTTTTGTTGTTCTTAATTCCTGTTCGATTGTATTATCCAAGGCTTAATTCTCAAGTGATTTCGTAACCTGTTCCTTTTGAGATCGATTTTGATCAAGTTCTGAAACTTGCTATATTGGACTCTTAAGAGTTTGTATTTTAGAGTCTCTAATTCAGTTCTGAGAAGAGATTGAGAGGTTCCTCGTAATTATCTTTTGACAATGAGATTATTAGACTCTGGATGCTGTGTAGTTTGGTTTGTTTGTTTCAATCAAAGTGTGTTTCTGAAAACTGTGTATGCGCGATTTTTAGGTTGGTAAGTCATCTGGTGAGATCAGCTCAGAAAGGGAGCCTCTTATTAAAGAGAATCATGTCCCAGAAAACTACTCTGTTGTTGCAGCCATTCTCCCGTGAGTGCCTCTCCAACTTTAGTACTTATCAAAAACATAATAACAAATGAAAATTTGCAGACTTCAGCAACACACTTGGTGAACATTACCGATGTGTTCTTTGTTTGGTTATATTGTAGATCATTTACCATAATATATACCATGACTAGGAAACTAGAAAGCTGTGTGCCTGTTTTGGTATGGTCCTTTGCATACCTTTAAAGTAAATATTTCCATATAGAAACACGAATCATCTTCAGGAGCTTGGACCTAACTCTTTGCCCATGGTGATTATCGTTTTGTAGCTAGTCAATTGATGATTGATCTATGCATGTTAAGAAGTTTCTGTTTCATTATTAGGTTTTTCTTTCCAGCTCTCGGAGGACTCCTTTATGGCTATGAAATTGGTGCAACTTCTTGTGCAACCATTTCACTTCAGGTAAAGTTTAAAGTTGTCTGAAACTATCTAGTCCTACAATGTTGTTATCATTCAACTTTTCTAGATTTTTAAAGTCCCTAGTCACTGTTTTCAAAGCCTATATAAAGCTCTGGACATTGGACTGAGATATCACTGCTAAACCATGATACTTCACACTTGTCGGACTATGTTTTCCCTTTGATTTCTCCTGTATATTGTTGTCACATGCATGTGCGTTCTTTCTGTTTATCTACATTCTTTTAGAAACCTATGACTTTGCTATCTTATTAAGCTTTCTCCTTTCCTGCAGTCGCCTTCACTAAGTGGAATTTCATGGTACAACTTGTCCTCAGTGGATGTTGGTCTTGTTGTAAGTTTCCAAGTTATATTTATTTCCTACTTCTTCTGCATGCTGGTCATTGCTTATCTTTTATTCTCCTCCCGCTCTGAATCTGTGGTCTTCACTTCAAGTAAAGACAAAGTTGCTTACAACATAGTGTTAAATTTTCTTCAGACCAGTGGCTCACTTTACGGTGCATTATTTGGCTCAATTGTGGCTTTTACTATTGCTGATGTTATAGGTTGGTTTTATTTCTCACTATCTTCATTTGGTAGGCATGAGTATTTAGCACTGTCTGCTTGTGAAACTAAATAATGTTTTAAATTAATTGAATTCTGGAAGGAAGAAGAAAGGAGCTGATTTTGTCTGCATTATTGTATCTCATTGGAGCCCTTGTGACTGCACTAGCACCAATCTATTCCGTTCTGATAATTGGACGGGTTACTTATGGGGTCTCAGTTGGACTGGTAAGACTGATCATGCTTCTTTAATGTTTGACATCTAAAGACTTACTTATGTAGGTCAACTGCTCTAACGTTTTATATTATGCATTTGGCGGTGTAGTAAGAATCACACATCTGTTAGGAGGGGAGTAAATTATGCCTTGTACTTATAGGACGTTAGGGCACCCACAGTCGTAATCAACCTAGCTTAACCTTCCCAAACTACAGATCGTAACAGTTAATGGAGCATCTATTGCTGAGCATGGATTGTTATCCAACGCATCCTCATACAAACATAAACGATCTGTAGACATATATTGTGACAGCATTCATCTGGTCCTCCGTATTATTTATGTTTCTCCAGGTTGAAAGCCAGTGATTAGGAATCTTGTTTACTTTTCAATATACAAGATCTATTTATTTTTTTTTGTATGAAACCATGTGTTTCAGCCTTCTATGGATTACGTACAACATTACTCTTGATACAAGAATTGAATTAAATTTAGGCAATGCATGCGGCTCCGATGTACATTGCAGAGACTGCTCCAAGTGAGATTCGTGGACAACTGGTATCACTAAAGGAATTCTTCATAGTCCTTGGGATGGTTGTAAGTTCTTGAAGCTCTGAGGTTTTGGACATTAATTTCTTTATGTGAAGCAGTTGAGTTGCTCCTCTTGTTTTTAAAATGTTCAGCAAGTTAATTTCACATATCCTACACAAAATTTAATGCAGGGAGGTTATGGAATCGGTAGTCTTACAGTCAATATTCTCTCTGGTTGGCGTTACATGTATGCAACAAGTGTCCCTTTGGCTGTTATTATGGGAATTGGGATGTGGTGGCTCCCAGCATCCCCTAGGTGGCTTTTGTTGCGCGTCATACAGGGGAAAGGGAATGTGGAGAACCAAAGAGAGGCTGCAATCAAATCTCTTTGCCGCCTTAGAGGTCCTGCTTTTGTTGATTCAGCTGCTGAACAAGTGAGCGAGATTTTAGCTGAACTTTCTGTTGTGGGCGAGGATAAAGAAGTCACATTTGGTGAACTATTTCAAGGGAAGTGCTTGAAAGCTCTCATCATAGGAGGAGGTCTAGTCTTGTTTCAACAGGTCGGTATAGTCAAATTTAATTGTCGGGCTCTTTTAGAAGAATAATTACTAATGAACTTTGTCAAATGGCAGATAACTGGGCAACCAAGTGTGCTTTATTATGCACCGTCAATACTGCAGGTTTTCGTTTCTTCTCTAGATAAAATTTCTATAGAGTATAATATTGGCTTTGTTGCACTTGGAAACTCACAAGTGGATATTTAACTTCTCCCCTCCCACGCATTTCCTGTTAGACCGCTGGATTTTCTGCCGCAGGTGATGCAACAAGGGTCTCAATTCTGCTTGGTCTATTGAAGGTATTCATTTTGTCCACCAGGCTAAAATTTTAAAATACTAATTTTCACCTGATAGACTTTTAAATTACTTTTACAATATGATATATAGATGCACTTCATTCTACAATCTCTGTTAATCTGTTATCAGTTCTAGCAGTAGTGTCATTACAGATCGACATTTAAAACTGTGTAGTCGTCAAAAATTACTTTAGATCGACACTCTCCTTGGAGACCTGCCTCTGCCACAAAGTTATCTTGCTTTCTAAGAAATAACGGCCACCTATCTTGTTGCAGTTGATTATGACAGGAGTAGCTGTTGTAGTTATTGACAGACTTGGAAGGAGACCATTACTTCTTGGTGGTGTTGGCGGCATGGTATGTCCTCTGTGTTTTATTCTCTGTCTTTTCTCATCCATGTTACATTTATCCACCGCAAACAAAGAAATGTAGGTTTAGGTCAAGCTCACTAAATATCATTGAGCTGAGTATCTTCACTTGTTATTTTTAATGTCAAACAGGTTGTCTCATTATTCCTGTTGGGGTCATACTACCTCTTTTTCAGCGCCTCACCAGTTGTTGCTGTTGTTGCACTGTTGCTTTATGTGGGCTGTTACCAGGTAAACGTATAACTAGTTAGACTTTTGCTGATCAAACTTCTGTACCAAAAGGCTAATGCTAGTCTTGAAAGTATCAAAGAATTTCTGATCTATAGATGGAGTTATAACAAGTAGTTCCTTTCGAGGTTATATACAAATGTGGTTCATAGTTTCATTATTTTCGCCTTCAAACTTTGATATGCTTCTAGTTGTTCATTTTTGAACATGTAGGTTAATGGTAATATGTTTGGTTTTTTACTTTTCAATAAGAGCTTTAAAATATTGATATCAATCTTGCAGCTATCCTTTGGTCCAATTGGTTGGCTGATGATCTCGGAGATATTTCCCCTTAAGTTAAGAGGTCGAGGTCTCAGTCTAGCAGTGCTTGTGAATTTCGGTGCAAACGCACTTGTGACATTTGCTTTTTCACCCCTAAAGGTAACCTACCATTACCTTCAGGACAAAAATCATCGTTTTGCAGTTTTGCTTAAGCTTGGTATGGCTAATGCTGTACAAATGGTAGTACAAATAATATGGTAATCTAGTCGAACGATATCGACACCCACAGTTACAGTAGTTCTTTTGTTCGGGGTTCTAAATGGAACTTTTGTTTGGCTTGCACATGGCTCTGTTATGCAGGAACTGTTGGGAGCTGGGATACTGTTTTGTGCGTTTGGTGTGATATGTGTTTTATCTCTATTCTTCATATTCTTCATTGTGCCAGAGACAAAAGGTCTCACTCTTGAGGAAATTGAAGCCAAATGTCTCTAATAAGTAGGTTAGTTAATTTGGAATAGATCACAAAATCGTCGATTGCTTCTTCACATGATTTTGATTTGTAACTCTTAAATCTCTCAGGAATCATCAGTCCGTGCAGGCTTCAGAGATAAAATCATACGTCTCCAAGTGTCTAGTGAATCACAAATCTGCCGCACAAGATACACAGCATTAGGTTTTTGCAGCAGTGGTTACTTCAGACTTCAGAGGCTCTAATGCTCGAGCAAAATTCACATGGACGAAAAGGAAAAATTAATATTTTCAAATATGTTTGTAGTAATTATAAAAGATAAAAAGGAAAAACATCATAACAGATAAATAAAATTTGTAAAATGATTCCCCAGAGGGTCTTGTATGTTCTACCTGCATGTCCCACTCAGTTATGCTCCGAAGGTTCTCTTAATCAATTGAGTAAAATGACTAGTTCTCTGATTGCTACCACAATGGCAAAAAAAAAAAAAAAAATTCTATGAATGCTTGCTTTGTATTGCCAGCTCCCAAGTCCCAAACTGAGAATGCCAAACAAAATTTAGACAAAATTAATAGATGACCGACCAATAAACGAGGATAGTGACTGTGTTTGACCACAAACGTTACGTATATTTGGCCTTTTCGGTTGGTTTGGTCCACTCAAGTTTTACAAAACCGGAAAAAAAAAATATCTGTGGCATGTAAAATCCTTTTTCTTCCTTTTCAAATTTAATGGCTCCTATTGGCAACATTATAAAAGAATCCTAGAAAATAAAAATACAAAAATACAAAATTATGGAATAAAATTAAATTCTCATATTGAAAGGAACAAACAAAAAAAAAGACAAATGTGAAAAGAACGAAAAATGTGAACATATTGACTGAGCCATATATATAAGCAGTGACGTCATAGTTGAAAAACATGGTTTATGGGGAGTAAACAACAACAGCTACGAGACGAGCGACACAGAGGCCTACACTATAAAAAAGCAGCAGGCTCGTAAAGAACAAGTTAGCCAAGTATTATTGTACTCGGAAGCCAATCGGAGAAATTAATAAATCATATCGGAGAGATGTCGACGGCGGCGAACAAGCAAGTGGTATTGAAAGAATACGTTAGTGGTTTCCCTAAGGAATCCGATTTCGATCTCAATACATCTACCGTCGAATTTAAGGTTCCGGGAGGTTCTAACTCAGTTCTGGTGAAGAATCTCTACCTGTCTTGCGATCCTTACATGCGTGTTCGTATGGGGAAACCTGATCCCTCCACTGCTGCTCTTGCTCAAGCTTACGCTCCCGGTCAGGTACCCATCAACCACCAGAGACTCTCACTTTTAGTTCTCCCTGCGATTATATTTTCAAATCTCCGGTGAAATTAGTAGTATCCGATGATCGGATGATAATGTTTTTATGATTTGATTCGAGGTCGGTGAGATTATTATTATATGATTTGTTTCCTCTTCTTTTGGATATATAATTATTATTATTAATAGTAATATTTTATTTGTTATAATATAGATTGACCAACCGACGGTTCTGTTTTTTTGTGTGTGTTGTTGGATCGTTTCTGTAACTTATTTGTTATAATATAGTTAGTTAGTAAACTAGATAACTGTATGTAATATATAAACGGTCTTATTTTTTAGATTGGTGTTCTTGAAGACTCTGAAGAAAAATTTGTGTCTCTCTTGTGTTGACTGTTATTAAATTGTGCTTTTATATCTTTGTGTGCAGCCAATATTTGGGTATGGAGTGTCTAGAGTGATAGAATCTGGGCATCCAGATTACAAGAAAGGTGATTTACTTTGGGGTATTGTTGGATGGGAAGAGCACAGTGTTATCACTCCAATGACTCACATGCATTTCAAGATCCAAGATACTGATGTTCCATTATCCTACTATACTGGACTTCTCGGTATGTTTATATCAGCCTTGTTCCTGGTTTTGGTAAAGAATCACTTTGTAACTTCAGAACAGAGATTATGAAGTTGAATGTCATAATTTAACCATGTATTATATAATGGTCTGTGGATGTCTGATAAACCTCAAAAACGTTGTTTTGAAACATATATAGAATTAGTTATGTCAAGTTTCTAATATCAATCTAGAAGACTAGAGTTTCAACAGTTTGCTTTATTGATCTGTTTAATATTTTCACTCCTGATGGGTTTTTTTTGTCTGGTCCTGACAGGTATGCCTGGTATGACTGCTTATGCTGGGTTTTATGAAGTCTGTTCTCCAAAGGAAGGAGAGACAGTTTATGTCTCAGCTGCGTCGGGTGCAGTTGGTCAGCTTGTGGGACAATTTGCTAAGATGATGGGGTGTTATGTTGTTGGAAGCGCCGGTACTACAGAAAAGGTCAGAAACTGATCATCATTTTGTTTCTTTATGTTCCTTGGTTATCCTTCAAGAGGATATATGATTAGCCCTTTTACTTCTTTTTGGGGATTTGTTAGGTTGATCTGCTCAAGACCAAGTTTGGGTTTGATGATGCATTTAACTACAAGGAAGAAGAAGACCTTAGTGCTGCCCTGAAAAGGTTCAGTAACTACTTAAATCTAAGCGTTTGTGTGTCTATAACGGTTAGGATTGGTTTGCATGATGAAGCTGTAATTCACAACTTAAGTAGAAACCAGAGAAATGAATAATAGCCTGAAGGCCCTGAACACCATCATTCTACGTGTAAACCCACTTAATTGGGGAGAAATCCGAGGAAACTCCGAAACTACTACAACTCTTTTCCAGCAAAAGAAAACAATTTATCTTCATTGATTGATATCTTGTCCATTTCTCTTTCACTAAGCTAAGAGAGATTCTCTTCTTTTCTTTTCCAGGTGTTTTCCCACAGGCATCGACATATATTTTGAGAACGTAGGAGGCAAGATGCTAGATGCGGTGCTCTTAAACATGAACCCACTTGGGCGTATCGCTGTATGTGGAATGATCTCACAATACAATCTTGAAAACCAAGAAGGTGTGCACAACCTATCCAACATAATATACAAACGAATCCGCATTCAAGGCTTTGTAGTACTTGATTTCTACGACAAATACTCAAAGTTCTTGGAGTTTGTGCTTCCGTGCATTAAAGAAGGGAAGATAACGTACGTGGAAGATGTAGTTGATGGTCTCGAGAAAGCTCCTGAAGCTCTTGTGGGACTTTTCCATGGTAAAAACGTTGGGAAACAAGTTGTTGTTATTGCTCACGACTGATTTACTTGTATATTTATCCAACAAGAATTTGTATGGGTGTTCGAACCCAAGTGTGAGTTTTTGGTTTATGAATATTAGTAATTGAAGTAAACTTTATCATTTTTTTTTTTTTTGGAATCATATTCTATGTGAGTTGTTCATTTGAATCAAATGTATCAAACAATCCCACAAATCCAAAAAATGGCTGATACAAAGTTACAAACCCATGTTTTGTAGCTCTTGTAATAGGTTATGTTACCAAGTATATATATATGCGTGTTAAAACATTAGCGAATACAGTTAGTGTTGCTATTTGCGCAACTTCTTTTCCTTTTTATTAGAGAACATCGTACTCACAAACACATGGCTCTGATTTGGGAGCTAAGATACTGCTTTGTGGGTTTGGTGTGGTACGTGTTTTGTCGCTGGTCTTCACATTCTCCATTGTGCCAAAGAGGCAAAGACAAAGGGACTCACTCTTGAGGAAATTAAAGTCAAATCTCTTATAAATAGGTTTGTTCATTGTTTTACATAGACTTTGATTCGTAATGTAATAAGTATGTGAGGAAAATAAATAGTGCAGGTTCAGAAATAAGCATGTCTCCAAGTATAAGTGAATCACAAATCTGCCGCGCTCAAGATGGAATCTTCTCACACACATCATTAGGTTTTTGAAGCAATGTTACTTGAGAGGCTTTCTAACGCTCGAGCAAAACACATGTACGAAAATTCATGTTTTGAAAAATCTTTGTAAAATTATGAACTAACACTATTATTAAAGTTAGAATATTAAAAAGGAAAATTAAACTTCATAAAAGAAATATAGATTTGTATAATGATTTTCCGAAGGTTCTCGTCTTTTCTAGTCGCACGTCCCAATCAGTGAGTGACACTTTCTTTTGTTAAACCAATGATTTGGATTCTCTTTTTTTTTTCCAAAATATTATGATTTTCTTTATGAATGCTTTGTTTTGCTTTTAATTTTCATCCACAAAACTAAATTGAGTTTATCAAAAGAGATTTTTCTAAGTGATATGATAAAAGTATACAACTATTAAAAAGAATGCCAATTAGAATCACCCAAATTTAACAAGCTGATTATAAGTTACAAACGCGGATATTCACCGTGTTTGACCTCAGTGTTACGTTTCGAATGTTCACACTTCACACCTAGCTATATAAAACAAAACAGTCCAAATTCTACAGTTTTACATTTAGTAATGCACAAACACGAACTCTTGTGAAATGGCTGTGAAGTGTGAACAAAAAAAAAAAAAAAAAAAAAACTCTTGTGAAATCAAACGTGAAAGGAATGCAAAATATAAAAATGTCGACAAATATAAACGCTCGAAAGAAAGAGAAAGTATCCAAATTTGCGAACAATGTGATGAAATAAACATAAGCAGTGACGTCATACTTGATATGAGAGAACGAGAGAGAGACAGAGAGGCGCACTATATAAAGCAGCCGCGTCCATTGATAGTCCAAAGAAGAAAAGAAAGAAGAAAGAAGACGTAACAAAATTATTCAACTCAAGAGAGAAAGAATTTAACTAACGGAACGAAACGAAACGATGACGGCGACGAACAACAAGCAGGTGACATTGAGAGACTACGTGAGTGGTTTCCCAAAGGAATCCGATTTCGATTTCACTACCTCCACCGTCGAACTTAGGGTTCCCGAAGGTTCTAACTCTGTTCTCGTCAAGAATCTCTACTTGTCATGCGATCCTTACATGCGTACTCGCATGGGCAAACCTAAACCCTCCACTGCTCTTGCTCAAGCCTATGCTCTCGGCAAGGTACGACGAATCCACGAGAATTTTCACCATTAGTTCTCCGATTTATATACAAATCTCCGGTGGAAATTTCGAATCTGGCTGTTACTGTTTACAATAATTCGAATCCATATGATTAATCTAGATTGACAAGTTTATTTGAACTTTAGATTAGTGTTCTTGAAAGGCTCTGTGAAGAAATTGTGTCTCTCTCTCGTGTTGATTTATGATTTTGTTTGTGTGCAGCCAATCTATGGGTATGGAGTGTCTAGAGTGATAGAATCTGGGAATCCAGATTACAAAAAAGGTGATTTACTTTGGGGTATTGTTGGATGGGAAGAGTACAGTGTTATCACTCCAGCTCCTCACATGCATTTCAAGATCCAACATACTGATGTTCCATTATCTTACTACACTGGACTTCTCGGTATGTTTATCTCAAATTACTTGGCAACTCTTAAGATAAAGTGCTTCTTTATACAGAAATCATGAAGTTGAATATGTAGTTTTAAGACTGGAATTAGTTATGTCAAGTTTTTAAACTTCAATGTAGAAGACTAAAGTTTCAACAGTATGGTTAGTTTTATTATTCTCTCTTTGATGGGTTTTGTTTTCCCGGTCCTGACAGGTATGCCTGGTATGACTGCCTATGCTGGGTTTTATGAAATCTGTGCTCCAAAGGAAGGAGAGACAGTTTATGTCTCAGCTGCATCTGGTGCGGTTGGTCAACTTGTGGGACAATTTGCTAAGATGATGGGCTGTTATGTCGTTGGAAGCGCTGGTAGCAAAGAAAAGGTAAAAGTTTGATCATAATTTCCATGTGTTTGTTTCTTTATGTTTCTTGGTTCTCCTTCAAAGGGATGATTTACCCTCTAACTTACTTTTGGGGATTTGTTAGGTTGATCTCCTAAAGACCAAGTTTGGGTTTGATGATGCATTTAACTACAAGGAAGAACCAGACCTTAGTGCCGCCCTGAAAAGGTTCAGTAACCACTTATTTCAAAGCTTGTTCATGTTTATAACTGCCTAGTTAGGATCTGTTGCAGTATAAAGCGGCATTTCACAACTTAAGTATAAACCAGAGAAAATTTATGAAAGCTTGAACACCATGATTCTATATGGAAAACAACTTAAGTATTGGAGAAACACCAATGAAACTCCAAATAACAATCAACTGCTTATTGACTAATCTAAGAGATATCTTCCTTTTTTCTTTTTTGCAGGTGTTTCCCTAAAGGCATTGACATATACTTTGAGAACGTAGGAGGCAAAATGCTAGACGCAGTGCTCCTAAACATGAACGTGCACGGGCGTATCGCTGTCTGTGGAATGATCTCACAGTACAATCTTGAGAACCAGGACGGTGTACACAACCTATCCAACATAATCTACAAACGAATCCGCATTCAAGGGTTTGTAGTGTCTGATTTCTACGACAAATACTCAAAGTTCTTGGAGTTTGTCCTTCCTCACATTAAAGACGGGAAGATTACGTACGTAGAAGATGTAGCTGATGGGATCGAGAAAGGTCCCGAAGCTCTTGTGGGACTCTTCCATGGTAAGAACGTTGGAAAACAAGTTGTGGTTGTTGCTCGTGAGTAAAACTATATGGGAATGGGAGTAATGTTTATATAAATCCGACAAGGGTGTGTAATTGTATGGGGTGTTCAAACCCAAGCGTGAGAATTTGGTTTATTAATAATAGTAATTTTAATATAATAAAAAGTACATTTTAATATAATACCAGTATGTTTGTTATTGGTTTCGAATCATATTCTATGTGACATGTTCATCAAATATTCAAATGTATCGAAGTAGTGACCCAGTTTGGACATAATAATGTGTTTAAGGTTTAGTAAGCAAAAGAAGATTATGAGAATCAAAGCAAAGCAAGTCCCTTCTTTAACAGGGAAGACCTTAAGTCCCCTAGTATACAAGTAGTGCTATTGATAAAGCTGCATTAACGACCCCGACCAGTACAATGTTAGTATGTTACGTCTAGAGAAATTACTCAAATTTTGTGATTGATCAAATTACGCAAAGAATAAATGTGAAAGCGATGAGATAGAACATCAAAGATTCAAATGGAATGATAGAGGATTCGAAAAAATTACGACATTGATTAAAAACAATTACTTGTGAACCAATTTAAAAGATTCAAAAATGGAATTACGTAAAATCAAATTGTGAACCAATGTGACATAGGCAGTGACGTCATATTTTGATATCACGATCTTGTGGTCAGTCACTATAAAAAACCAGCCGCGTCCTCGAGAGTCCAATGTAACAAATTTATCTAAGTCAGAAAAGTTCAAATCGGAGAAAGAATTAACAATGACGGGGACGAACAAGCAAGTGATATTCAAAGACTACGTGAGTGGTTTCCCTAAGGAATCTGATTTCGATTTCACTACCACCACCGTCGAAACTAGTGTTCCCGAAGGTTCTAACTCGGTTCTGGTGAAGAATCTCTACTTGTCATGTGATCCTTACATGCGTATTCGTATGGGGAAACCTGATCCCTCCTCTGCTGCTCTTGCTCAAGCTTTCACTCCCGGCAAGGTACCAGACTCTACTTTAGATTTTTATGCAAATCTCCGGTGAAGATGCGAATCGAATGATTATGTTTACTTTGTTTGGTTTTGTATGTTTTCCTTGAGATTATTTATGTGAATTCTCTTTATTTGGATATGAATATGAATTTTATATTATTATCTTATAACAGTGAGATGAAATTGTGTCTCTATATATGGGGTTTTGCCTTTTTGCTATCTCTCTATCTCTTGACTTGTTGTTACATTTGTGTTTCTGGTGCAGCCAATCAGTGGGTATGGAGTGTCTAGAGTGATCGAATCTGGGCATCCGGATTACAAAAAAGGAGACTTGCTTTGGGGATTTGTTGGATGGGAGGAGTACAGTGTTATCACTCCAATGACTGGCATGCATTTCAAGATCCAACATACCGATGTTCCATTATCTTACTACACTGGACTTCTCGGTATTTTAAATCTCGGCCTTAATTTGCTCCTTGTTTTTGTTAGTGGAAATGTGGAATCACTTGGTAACACTTAGACAGAGATTATGAAGTTGAATGTCATAACCATGTAGGAACGTAGGAGTATGAATTACTTATATATGTCGATATTTAAACTTCAATCCAGAAGACTATAGACTTTCAACGTACTGTTTGGTTTGTTGATTTATGTTTGATATATATTTTTCCTTGATGGGTTTTTTTTTATCTGGTCCTGGTAGGTATGCCTGGTATGACTGCCTACGCTGGATTTTATGAGATCTGTTCTCCAAAGAAAGGAGAGACAGTTTATGTCTCAGCTGCATCTGGTGCGGTTGGTCAGCTTGTGGGACAATTTGCTAAGATGATGGGTTGTTATGTTGTTGGAAGCGCTGGTAGCAAAGAAAAGGTAAGGCTAGATTTGATCATCATTCCCATATTTTGTTTACTTCTGTTTCTTGGTTCTCCTTCAAATGAATGATTTACCCTCTAACTTCTTCTTTTTTTCCGGAATTTGTTAGGTTGATCTGCTCAAGACCAAGTTTGGGTTTGATGAGGCATTTAACTACAAGGAAGAACCAGACCTTAGTGCTGCCCTGAAAAGGTTGGTTACCACTTATTTTGAACTGTTTGATATCTATATAACTGTTATTAGCTGCTGAATAAAGCGCAACTCGCAAAACGAGAGAAATGAATAGAAGTAAGTATGATCATTCTACGCGGGAAAATGAAATTATCTTCATTGATTGATATATCTAGGTGTTTTCCCAAAGGCATCGACATATACTTTGAGAACGTAGGAGGCAAAATGCTAGATGCAGTGCTGTTGAGCATGAACGTGAAAGGGCGTATCGCTGTCTGCGGAATGATCTCACAGTACAATCTTGAGAACCAGGAAGGTGTACACAACCTATCCAACATAATCTACAAACGAATCCGCATTCAAGGCTTTGTAGTCTTTGATTTCTATGAACAATACTCGAAGTTCTTGGAGTTTGTGCTTCCACACATTAAAGAAGGGAAGATCACGTACGTAGAAGATGTAGCTGATGGGCTTGAGAAAGGTCCTGAAGCTCTTGTGGGACTCTTCCATGGTAAGAATGTTGGGAAACAAGTTGTTGTTGTTGCTCGTGAGTGAAAGAAAATCTAAAACTGATACTTACATCCAACAAAGAGTTTGTGTGGGTGGTTTTTGTTTTATGGATGATAAAATAATTTGTTGTTATGGTTTTGAATCGAAATTCATGTCATTGTTCTAGTTTTTTTTTTTTAAATAATAAAATTCGGCATTAGGTTCTTCTTTGCGTTTGGATTTGATTTTGGTTCTTTAAAGATATATCAAGAGAGAGAGTTAATCCCCCACATTGTTTGCATCGCACTTAATAGCGCAACAAATCATGCCTAAGTTTGGCTCCATTAGTTTTGCATTGCCAGCTGACAGCAAAACACGTCTATACGAAAATCTTTAATCCTTATCAACTCTCTCCTGACGTGATTGACAAATAAAAAGATTATCTCCACAACTTGTGGCTTTTAATAACCGCAGTAACTGTAGAGCATTAGAGCTTATATATAAGTAGAGAGAAATAAAGACGTTTTGAGGAACCAAAAACAAACATATTCCCCAAAAAGAACAATGGCGACGGTGATCAACAAGCAAGTCTTATTACGTGATTACGTTACCGGTTTCGCAAACGAATCCGACCTTGTAATCACATCGACCAACGTCGATCTTAGGGTGCCGAAGGGATCTATGACGGCGTTGGTGAAGAATCTCTACTTGTCTTGCGATCCTTACATGAGAAATCGTATGAGAAAGCCTGATCCTTTGAGCCCTGCTACAGCTCAGTCCTTCACTCCCGGCATGGTAAAAGCACTTCTACTAGTTGGTTTACCTACATACAGTTTAAGTGAACTTATGTTGTGTTGTGTTTGTGCAGCCTATCTCAGGGCTTGGAGTTTCTAAAGTGATAGATTCAGGGCACCCTGAATACAGAGAAGGTGACTTACTATGGGGAGCTGTTGGATGGGAAGAGTACAGTGTCATTACCCCAATTCCTAATCTTCACTTCAAGATTCATCATACCAATTTTCCCTTATCTTACTACACCGGCCTTCTTGGTATCAATGTTAATTCCACCTACTTGGGCGTTGGTTAAATAAATTGGAGCTCAAAAAAGTTGTGACTAGATAACATTGTTGTATTTATTATTCACGTTCCTCTGTTCCTGACAGGTATGCCTGGTATGACCGCATATGTTGGTTTTTATGAGATCTGTGCTCCTAAGAAAGGAGAGACCGTGTTTGTGTCAGCTGCATCTGGTGCGGTTGGTCAGCTTGTGGGACAATTTGCTAAGATGATGGGTTGTTATGTTGTTGGAAGTGCCGGAACCAAAGAAAAGGTATAACCTCAAAATGTAATCCATTTCTTGATTGGATTAACGTCAAATCCACTCTTTTGATTGGTTGAGCTTCTTTAGGTTGATCTCCTCAAGAACAAGTTCGGATTCGATGATGCCTTCAACTACAAGGAAGAGCATAATCTAGTTGCTGCCTTAAAGAGGTAAGTAAAGAATTGTTACATCCACAAATCAAATCAAACTAATCTTCAATTAAACCTATAAAAAGATTCTCTCTTTTTCTAGGTGTTTCCGCAAGGCATTGACATATACTTTGAAAACGTGGGAGGCAAAATGCTAGACGCAGTGATCCTAAACATGAGACCACACGGACGTATAGCTGCATGTGGGATGATCTCGCAGTACAATCTACAGAATCCGGAAGGCGTATACGGCCTCTCGCTCATCACATACAAACGAATCCGTATTGAAGGGTTTAATTGTTTTGATTACTTCCACAAATACTCAGAATTCTTGGAGTTTGTGGTTCCGTATGTAAGAGAAGGGAAGATAACGTATGTGGAAGATGTTGCTGATGGGTTAGAGAGTGCTCCTGCTGCTCTCGTTGGACTATTTCACGGTAAGAACGTTGGCAAACAACTTGTCGTGGTTTCTCGTGATCTTGAATGAGAAAATAAGAGTTTCTTCCACAAGTGATTGTGTTAATTGTTGTGTCCAAAGCCTGGATTAGTCTTTTGAAGTATATGTATTAGTTAAGTTTACAGTTAGTGGTGGTGACTGGTGAGTCCTTTGGTTTATTGTGTTAATTTCTTCTGCATGAACTGTCAGTATGTAATAATATGGCCAAATTATGAAATTAATACACTTGTGTTATATATGGTTTTTGTTACAGAATGAACAACTCATTCAGAAACGTGTTGATGTAAACCTAATTTATCAAATTATAACCGGAAGCATTTCGTCGAACACCTTAAGTGCATTCCTTTTTTTCAATATAATTAAAATTTACTCACCGATTGATTGTATCAAAGTTTTACCGTTGAGTTGTTGTTGTTGTATAAACAGGCCTGACCTGACACGCTTGGTTGGCCAAACAATAACAGAAAAGAAAACGCAGAGTTTCGTAAACAACAACAAAACCAAAAGGCAAAAAATCAGAAACATTTGGAACCGAGCCTCTGTCTTTTTTGCGTTTTGTTCAATCCATTTCTGATTATATAGAGAGGTGTAGTAAGTCAAAACGAATACTCTCGATGTTCCTTACATTCTTATTTGTCGAATTCCCAAATAACTCCTCCGTCTTCTTTGACTTTTTTGTTGATCCAAGCTTCAATAACCATACCAGCACCGATCCCACCGAGGATGAAACTTCCGTAGTAGGCAAGAGCCCTCGGCCATGGCTTTCGCGGGAGGAAGTAAGCTTCGTATTTCTCTTCAAGTCCTCTCGGCATTTGTTTTCTCGCTCTCGTCACCGTTTTCACACCACCACCACCATTTGGCTTCTTCTTCTTCTCATTCTCAATCCCCCACTCTTCTCCTTTCCATGGATCCTTCGCTTCTTCACTTGCCATTTTGTTTTGAATCACCCAATTCAATTGCCCTGAGAAAATCTCAATTTCAGCTTCAACTGGATCAACAGATGTGATCTAGATAGTGTGAATTAGGTCGTAGTGTCACCACCGCCTCTTCAGAAAATTTTATTACAAAATAAAAAGGTTAAGGCCTAATCAAAGTCCTCTAGGCCCACTAAAGCCCATTTTAGACCCAGTTACTTTGTTCTTCTGCTCTTTTGTTGACTCTATCACTTTGGTAGTCACATTTTCAGTTGTTTCACAAAATCTGGTTATCGAATCTGTGACAATTTCTCGTTTCTTTAGATCAAATTTTGCAGATCGGGTTTTGGTTTTTACTCTCAGGTACTATCAATTTATTTTCGCTTATGAGAATCTGATTGTAGATTCAGCAGTAATTAGGCATGGAATCAGAATTGACACTTCATGAAGGTGGGTGCCATTGTGGTAAAATCAAATGGAGAGTCAAAGCGTCGACGAGTGTAGTGGCTTGGAGCTGCAACTGCACAGATTGTTCAATGAGAGGCAATGTTCATTTCATTGTTCCGTCAAGCAACTTTGAGCTTCTTGATGACTCGAGCGACTTCATTACTACTTACACTTTTGGGACTTACACGGCCAAGCATACTTTCTGCAAGGTCTGTGGGATCACTTCGTTTTACATCCCGAGATCTAACCCCGATGGAGTCGCTGTCACGGTTAAGTGTGTCAAGTCGGGGACACTGGATCACGTTGAGGTTAAAAGCTATGATGGTCAGAACTGGGAAATGTCGCACAAAAAGACCGGTATTGCCTCGTTTTCCAAAGAGTGATACGATAAGAGATCAACTCAAGATTGTAATGGCCAAGAAGAAAAGAATCTAAAGCAGTCATCAAAATCTCACCCTTTAGAATCACAGGGGAGAAACAATTTGGAAAACTAGAAAAGCTTTTTTTGCCTAAACCCTTTTGAGAATAATGCTCAGGGTATTGAGCTTCGAGTTGTTCAAATCTACACATGTAGACACCTGTGTTCATGATAAGTTTATATGATTTCATTTCTTGCTACCTGTATCGGTTCCAGCTAGTTTTTTTCTCTGTTGATGCTCCGCGACTTTGTAATCAATGACCTCTCTGAAACGCTCTGCGTCCAATAAGCAGTCTGCGCTTCCATAAACAGCAGCTTGAACGCTCGCCATCAATTTCGCGATTTCTCTACCTGAAAACCCTTTTGTTTTGGCGGCAGCTTCCTTCAGGAGATCCTCGGTGATGCCTTTTATCTCAATCTTCTGCTGCTCTTTCTTGAAAAGGCTTTGGAGCAAACCCGGTTTTTTTAGATTAACCTTAGATATGTACTTGTCTAGGTAGAGGTTTATAAGCTTGTAGCGCTCTTCTTCTCCAGGCAAGGGAAACTCAAGAGTCTCATCGATACGGTCAGACACTGCAGAGTCTAGATCACCAGGTCTGTTTGTGGCAAGCGCTAGGACTATATCTTTGGACTGGTCACCCGTGCGGAAGAGAAGTGCATTTAGTGCACTCCTTTGGGCTTCGCTCATGTATGTTTTGTTCCGCCTGTCAAATTTGCAATCAAATAAACATATTAATAACTACAGCCCATGTTTTAAAGATTAATTATAATCAGCATAAGATCTGGGACTTACTCGCACAGAAATGCATCGGCTTCATCGATGAAGAGCAACAAACCTCTCTTAGATTTTTTGGACCAGTCAAACAGTTGGTGTATCTTTGTAACAGCCTGAGCTCCAAGTGGAGCAACATCTCCACCCGTCATCAACGCATAATCTAGACCCTGAAAGATACCAAATCAAGGAAGAGTGATTATCTAAGTAACAAGCCTGAGAGTCTGCAATTTTAATGCCCATGAGTAACCTAAACCTAAGATCTCAATTTGAAGAATGCATCTATTCTTCATGCCTGATAAAATAATTATAAGCATTAGAAACGGAGAGAACACATACAGATTTACGAGCCAGCTCTCGGGCAGCCATTGTCTTCCCTGTTCCTGGTGGACCGTAGAAAAGCATATTTCGGAAAGGTGCTTGGTGGGCTTTTGTGTTGGCAGTTGCATTAGCTAGCTGTTCGATTCTCTTCTGAAGAGATTGATGCAAGATAACATCACCAAACCCTTCTCCGCTTTTGGATGTAGACTCCTTAGCACCACCCCGCAACGTGGAAAAGGCACGAGAAACCGAACCAGACCAAGGGTACTTTCCTCTCGATGATTCTCTAATTAGAGAAGGTTGTCCTAATATTCTATCAACGTAGCTCCAGATAACCTTGGCACCTTCTCTGCAACAAGCAATCTATATGATGACTAAGTTCTCAACCATTAACGACAAGAAATCATGGCTGACATTTTTTTAACAACCATTCTTAGTCTTTACCTCGTTGTGTAGATCCCAGCTGCAAGAGCGGTGAGACCTCCAACAGCAACAACCAGCTTATTTTGATCCGTTAGAATGGTACGCAAGCCCCCTAGGAAAATGGACAAAGAGCCAAGGTGAGTTTAATGAATCAGTCATACCGCTAAGGTAAAACTGTCATAGAGAAGTTTCCACAAAAAATAATCAAAACGATAAAGAGATAATATTTGTCACTGATGTCAGACCTCCAATATGGTCGAATGTAGTATTTATGGCAGAAACCCATTTCTCTCTTTCAGCATTGGCACGATCAACAAGCATTCTCCTGTTTACATCTTCAGAAAGCTTCGATTCACGGGCTCTCCCTTCAGCTTCTGCCATTGCTTTGACCCTGATTGTCTCACGTTCAATCTCAGCTTTCTCCCTCTCTGTTTGTCGTCTCTGTGCCTGAATCTCCTCCTCAGTAGCTCGTCGAGCTACTTCCCGCCTAATTGCTGATTCTTCTTGCATTTTCACAAGTTCTTGATTTCTTGTTCTCTGGGCCTCGTTCTCAGCCTGTAACAAGACACACATCATAAGTTGTTAGAAATACAGTAACATGAGTTCTCAATGTTAGAAAATAATAAAAAGTATATATAAAATCGCATGCCTGCATCCGTTTTCTTGCTAACTCATCTTCATAGCGGGCCATCTGTGATTTTGTTTGTGCTTGGTGCTGAGCAAGTTTCTTCTGTTCCTCGTATATCACCCTTTGCCTCTCCTGCGAAATGGAATATGTCAGGAACATAACTTTGCAACCAAGAACCTTTAAAGTAAAATAATGAACGATGCAGCAAACTGTAACAGCAATGGCTATAGTTTCAACGCAGCTTTAAGTAAATTCTGGTAGGTAACCAGAGAGTTGTAAGAGCATATATACACTTTACAAGTAACTAAAACATATAGTCGTCTAGAGAAAGCCTAAGAGGTACAACCTAATCAAACAATGTAGTCAAAATATACTGACAATGAACTCAAATAGTAAGTTGAACTCACAGCTTCAGCTTGGGATTGCAAAGCTTTAAACTCTTGCGCCTTAGCAGTAAACTCAGCTTGTCTCGTCTCTTCTTGTGTCTTAATACTTTCAAATACCTACCAGAAACCAAAAATCCATCAAATGGTAAGGCCAAAGGATAACTGAAAACACAGAAACATAACACTTTTGAACCTCCATCCCAGAATTATCTTAGTACAGAAGACTCCTTAGCTCAAATTATCTTAACATAAGCTTCATCATACAAATTACAAACTACCTCAGCCTTAAACACAACTCTTATCTACTTGAGAATCTTTTGTCAGATCTAAGTTACAGCATTGGGTTATTTTCTTAAAAGACCTTTTTAGCATGAGCTGAGTTGTTAATCCCTTTCAAGGCCTTAGCTCCACGCTCCAACGCTTCCGGATCAAACCCAGCCGAACTCGTTCTCGGATTATTGTTTCGAACCCGTGGAGGAGCATCAGAATCTTCGCCGGCAACAGACGGTTCTTTCCCAGATTCCGAAGCCGTCGGCGGAGTAGTAGAACCTTGCTGCTGAGGAATCGAAGGAGACGGAGAAGTTGATGAGAAGCCAGAGAAGGTGAAAGGTCCATCAGCAGCGGCGAATTTAGACGGAGCGAGAGAAGCGGAGGCAGCTAGGGCTGAGATCACACCCATCACACATTTCTGAGCCATTTTGTTTGTTCCAGAAAGCGAATCTACAAGGGGATTGAGAAATAATTAAGACTAGGGTTCTTTCTTCCCGGTGTAAAAGAGGATTTAAGAGGAAGAGATTGGCTTGATGAACAAGAAATTCGAATCCATAGAAATGGAGGCAGAGAAGATTTTTGCCCAGGGTTTTGGGTTTAGGGTTTTTTTACTCTGTCCAAAGGAAAAACAAATTTCATAAGATTTTAGATCTCGGGTCGGTTTTACCCAATAATCTTGGATTTTTGACCCGAAAACCCGACTCGTTTCTCGAAAGATGTACGTTTGTGGCCTCTTTACAAAAATCATTTTATAAATTTGTACTGCTTAATATATATATTTAATGCTAAAATTTTATATTTTTCCAATATATTTGATACGATTTTTAGAAAATATTTACTTGGAATTTATATTCTTAAGTTAATTTAATAAAATTATTTAATAGTATTAAGTTAATTTATAATTTTAATAAATTTTATCATGTTATATATTAATTGTAACAAGTAAAACCTTTAAAAATCTTAAATAGTTATTATGCATAGTTTAAATTTTTCACGTTGAATATAGAATCACAATATTATCAATTTATTTTCCACAAATTTTATTGATAGACCACATATTAACCAAGTTATTAAAAGGATAAAAATATACTATCAATCATACGAATCAAATCTTAATTTAACAAGATTAATCGTGATTGAATTAAAAATTAAACCTTAATGAGAATTTTCAAACTTTGTATATTTATGCTAATCTTTTGAATACATTTGAGAACTTACATAAAAATGACAATAGTTTCAGTTTTACATATATAGAATATTGTTAGACAAGGAATAAAATCTTGGCAATTTATCACATTTAATCGTGATTTCGAGATCTTATTGTGCACTTGAAAATAAAATCTTATCTAAACACGTCGTTTGTCAAAAGCCTAAGCATTATATTAAAAAACTTTCACCATGTTCAAAACTAAAATAAAAACAAACAACAAACATAAACATTCTCATACATAAAATTACAAAATTAACAATACAAAACTTACAAAATAGGGTTTTCCAATCTATCATATTTAATATGATTTTATCCAAAAACTTTTAAAAACATTCAAAATTATAAATTTCAACCCGTCAGGTCATATCTAGGTATATAAAGAAAACAATTCTAAAGTAGTATACAGTTGAATTTTGAATAGATATTATAATGGAAATGTAAAATTTAATAACTCGTACTTGAATTGATTGTTACAATATAAAGTTAGCCTTTTACATGTATAGACTATAACAAGAGAATACTATTATTACAGAGGTGTTATCCGCGCAATGTGCATTGTTGAAGTTCACATGCCGATCAGACCTATTAATATCACGGGAATAAAAATAACGAGTAAAGTCAACATTGACCCCTCAGGTGTGCTAGGAGAATCTGATTTTGGTATGGGAGTCGTACTGCTGGCTGGAGGAGGAGCGGTAAGGGTATAAGCTGGAGGAGTACTATTTTGATCATTATTGTGGTCACTATTGTTGTGACTGCTAGGACACGAAATGAAGGGTGAAGTATGATTATTTTGAGGCGAATCATCATAGATAGTACTTGAAGATTGTAGTATACCGTCGATTCCATGACATTTGATAGACCCTAAGCTACAAATGTTGCGGCTTATAATCTTGACATTGTTGAGGAAGTAGTTTGATCGTCCACCATTGGAGATCTTGAGGGCGTAATGTGGTAAAGAGGAAGGAACCATGGAGCCATTGGGGATGAGATTGAGGTGCTCGAAAAGAAGAGGAGAAGGGATCGAGTGGCGAAGCAAGAACTCGGAAACTGAATCTTGTTGAATAATGTTTGACTTGGAAAGGGTTTTATCCTTTGGCATCAAGAATGTGACATTGGCTAATAATCGAGGGTTTACGGATTGTAACATGTTAATGAGCATGACAAAAGAGAAGTAATCTGCTTTCTCCATTTCTTCGATGGCGATAGAAAGCTCATGGTTGTTCCGCACATGAGGACTTGTTTGGGCTCTTGTTGATGATGTTACGATGATGATTAACAACATGCAGAAGGTTATCACATGAGTTTGAATAGCTCTCATTTTTTTTTTTCAAAAAGAATCGTTCTTGTTTCTTTTGAGGGGTATTTTTGGAGGTTAGATTGGTGGTCGGGACACTTTAGATATAACCTCTCATAGTTATGTGAAGAATTTTGGTAGGTGATAGATAATGTTTAGCTTTGGACATGCGTGTGTTGTTTTCCACCAAATTGAGTGGCCATCAGGTCATGGTATCCGCATGGTGAGCGAGTTTGTAGATTGTTTGTTCAGCTATTATAATATGTGATACATATACTGTGGATAATACTATAAATCACTAGAACATAACTTTTTTAATCGAATTTCCTAATTCTAATCAATAATCACTAACAAGTAACAATTTTAGAATTTTTGGTTAGTATTGGTGAAGTATTTTTCTTTCTGGTGAGATCTATCAAACGACATGCTTCCAATCTCAGATACATAGAAGATTCTTGTTCAAAAAGTATTCACGTTCACGTACGCTAAATATTGTAGATAAGGATTCACATTCCCACATGGTTGTCACGTGGAGTCATGGAGGTTGAAGACCACGTCTGAAAGTTGTTCTAACTATTAAATTTGTCAATAATGTAATTCCCTTAATCCCTTATCATGTTTCATAGCTTGCGTCGCGTGTACGACTTTTTCGGTATGTGAATCATTTTCTTGTTCTTTCTGGACCTAAAATTAAGATAGGATTTGTCATAAATCCAAAGGTTTCTTCATGTTTATCATGTACTTTGCATTTTTGGTTTTTGTAAAGTTTGGTTTCTTGTTTTACTATGATTTTGGCTTTAGTAGTAACAGACGCCACAAAGGCACAAACCAAAGATTATTTACTTTCTGCAAATTACAAGAAGTAAAAGAAAAAGAAAAAGAAGTAAAAAAAAGTTACAACAAGAAGTAACAAATGTAATGTGCAAAACATCCATGTCATATATAAATGTTACAACAAGAGAACCAAAAACAAAAATAAAGACAACGAGAGAAACTAAGTTCCTTCACTGGTCCGAATTATATTTAGCTGATCTCTGTCCTAAACATGACCCATATCATCATCATCAGACAGAAAGAAACAAAAACAAAAAAAAAAAATCTAATAAAGGAATGTGTGTTTTAATAATACAACCAAAAAAAAGAGAAGTTTTTCTTGTTTGTGATTCTTGAGAAGAACTCACACAACCTATCATGGAAAACTGAAG
This sequence comes from Camelina hispida, assembly GCA_023657505.1. NCBI lineage: Eukaryota > Viridiplantae > Streptophyta > Magnoliopsida > Brassicales > Brassicaceae > Camelina > Camelina hispida. Next base: position 8,626,144 of record CP094637.1, on the reverse strand, counting down.
TTTCCTCCGATTTCAGTATTACCAGCCGGAGGATTAATGGCGACCCAAAGAAGAGAAATGGTAATGGCAATAAGACCAGACCACACATACACAATCGTTGGTGTTCTTCCTCTACGTCCCATAAGACCTTTAGCAAATGGATAAAGATGTGCCAAAACCCAAAAACTGAAGAACACTCCTCCAATCAGTTTACTCCACTGAGGAACCACACTGTAAATCGTCCTGCTGAATCCAACCGCAATGGCAATCAAATTCACCATAATGATCAAAATGGGCATGAGCATAAGCGCAGTATATTTCACGATGTACAAATCAGCAAACTCGTCGTCAACATCATCTCCTCCTGATTTACTAGTGAGTGTGAAGTTGATTTCAACTCCAGCTACAATTTTAAGCAAACCTTGAAGCACAGCTGCGATATGAGCGCTTGTTCCTCCAATGAGCCAAAACTGTTCGTTTCTCCACCATTCCTCGAGTGAGATTCCAGACCATTTGATCTCTAGGAGCGCGAGTAAGCAGAGAGTGATGGAGATGGTGAGAAGGTAGACTAGGAAAGTGACGTTGAGCGTCTGCACAATGAACTGACCAGAGAAGAGGGAGAGCGCAGGGAGGAAACAGTAGACGATGAGGAAGATCGATGTGAACGGGTAGATACCAACGTTTAAGTAAGCTATCCTCTGGAGTATTTTCATCTTCGAGCTAGCGAGAAGAGCGTTGTTACGGGAGAAAAAGATCTCAACCGAGCCAGTAGCCCAACGTAGAACCTGGTGAAGCCTATCCGTCAAGTTAATAGGAGCTGTGCCACGGAAAGCATCACGTTTCGTCACACAGTAAACCGACTTCCAGCCACGGTTATGCATTCTATAACCTGTGACAACATCTTCAGTGACTGACCCGTAAATCCATCCGATACGTGATCCCCACTCAGTTTTATCCTCGTACCAGCAAGAGATAACAGCAATGGCTTCTGCTACGGTAGTTGCATCAAGAAGCTCTCTCGGAATAGTGAGTGCACCGGGCGGGCGCCCGTTTTTAACTGATGGATGGTCCGCGAGAGGCCGGCCTTGGAACTCAGCTACTGGGATTGAATCAATGAGGAACGTTGAGTTACCGAACTTCTTCGGGACTAGAGCAAGATTCATCTCTTCGTCATCGTAATCATTCATACGCAAAGCTATGTTCTCTTCAGAATTATTCTTCTTCTTCTTGCCACGAGGAAAACAACAACTCCAGCAACTTGGGGAATGGTCTTTGGCTCGAGGCGGATTGAAACCGTAAAGTGCAATCCTTCGGAAAAGACAACCGGTTCCAACGTAAACTGGACCCATAAGCCCATCAAGAGCTCTCATGTTGACGTCAAAGAAGACAGTGTTGTGATTAGCATATCGATCAGACGGATCAATACCTTCAAACCGCTGTGGAAACTGAACGTAGCAAAGCCTATCCCCGCCTCTATCCATCATGAAGCACATACCTTCTCTCAGTGCCTCAGAGTTGTATATGTAATGATCACAATCAAGATTGAGTATAAATGGTCCATTTGACATAACCGCAGAAGCTCTGACTAGGGCGTTCATGGCTCCAGCTTTCTTGTTATGATCATAACCCGGTCGCTTCTCACGAGAAACATAGACTAGGAGTGGGAGTCGAATATCCACATCGGTTAGATCAAGAAGCCCTTCGGATACTCCATGTAGTGGTTCATCACTCGGTGGCTTCAACATCACCTGCATAGATCAATAATATGTGAAAACAAAATGAGATATTGAAGTAAACAATAACATCTTGAATCTATGGTTATTCTATGGATCTTGAAAACTTCAAAGAAAGTAGAAAAAGGCTTAATACCTGAATGATACCAGCGTGGTCGCCTTTGGCATGATCACTGGCAGAAGTTGACCAAGTCCCAGGCCAGTGAGTACCATCAGCCATCCATGTAGCTTTTGGAATCTTTACTGGCTCTGAAGGCTCATCGTCCCTGTTCTGTCTCTGCATCTTCATGGCTTTAATTTCTTCTCTAGCATGATAAGCATCAGAACGTCGCCTGATAGATTCAGGCAAGCTGTTAATTCTGACTTTGAACTCATCGAACTCACGCTTAACCTTCCTTCGATCCTTCACAAAGTCAGACTTTACTTTGTTCTTGTAAGGATCTTTCTTTAAGCTAAAGTAAGAGTCAGGATTCCTCGGCTCGATGGTATGTTTACGACAAAAAGGAACCCAAATGTTTGCAAAGCTCGCAGCTTCAGCCATGGCTTCAAACGTAAGAAGCGCACCTCCATCATCAGATACATAGCAAGAAAGCTTCTCAACAGGATATTCCGCAGCTAGAATTGATAAAATGGTATTAGCAGTGACCAGAGGAGGTTCTTTATCAGGATCTGCAGTAGAGACAAACACATCGAATCCAGGAAGGTCTGACTTCCCGGTCGGGTTGCTGGCTGTGGGCGTTTCAAACTTTTCCTTGAGGACTTCAAGATCAGTGGCACGGTTAATCGGGCATAGCTTAGGAAGCTGATCAAGAAGCCAAGAAAAGGCGAACCAAAGCTCACAAACCACAGACATTCCCCATAACCATACAGCGTCTTGGTTTTGATGTTGAATCCTCCAATGCAAGAACAATGCAAGTACAACTACACGGATCAAGATCAAAAGCCTACAACAAAGAAAAAGGAAAACATCTTAGAGACTTGGAATTAGTAAAGTGAAACAATAATAAAACAATACACTTGTCTTTTATTACCTGTATGGACTAATAATAGCAGCAGGAATCTTCAGCTTCCTAGTAAGCGGTCTCCACGGTTTGCTCATCAAGTTATGAGACTCCATACCCTCACCATCACCATCTCCATCTCCATCTTTACCGCTCCCGAAATTCCCATCCTTTGTCCAAAAAGCATTCCCATAACCATAAGTTCCACTTGTCTCGAACAACCACCTGTTGTGATCAAAATCTCCAGTTTGACTCCTCATCAAAGCTGATTTATTAGTTGACTTCATCAACGACAATCTTCTCTCCATCTTCGACCCACCACCCGGAGGCAGCATAGGCCTTTGCTGACCGTTCTCATCAGTCTGATCAGCCAACTCCGTGTTCTTGTACGGTTCTTTACACCCGGGGCAGATCCTACCCTCTGTATTGACCGCATCTACGTAGCAGTCCCTACAGATTTTAAAGTCACATTCACAAGGGAGAAGATCTTGACCTCTCTCATCGCTCATAACCTTAGCATCACAGCCAGGGATGGCGCAAGAGGAACCTTTAGCGCCAGCCATTTGAGGATGGCTAGTCTCAGTCTCAATCACTTTGTCCATAAGGTGAGCCCTCGTAGCGCTGTTAAACCCGCCGGTGAACATCGAGTTAGAGACATATTGCTCTTCGACTTTCTGAGAAATGGAAGGGTCCATTGGCTGGTTATCTGGAGTTGGAGGGATGTGAACTGTATAGTTCATGAAATCTTGATTACCCAACTCGCTGTCAAGATCGTCCCTGGAGTAACTAACATAGCGCCCAGAGGGAGTTCTACGAGCAAACGTGACTGAAGTAGGAGCAGGTGGCCTTCCAGGCTCTTGAATATCAGAGTTGTTTGAAAGATTTGATCGGCTTTTACTGAAACGGTTATCAGATGCCATTGTTGTTGATCTACCTCAGGTAGATCCCTGAAGAAAAGAAGTAAAAACAAACAAACAGATGCAATAAAGTCAGCAAAAGAGGAAACACAAATACATCTAAATGCTCATAATTTAGCAGAAGCTTTTAATTGCAATCAAAACACATCAACAAAGAGAAAACAGATCAATCCATGGATCTCTAGTCCACTAAAGGCTTCAATCAACAACAAGCTCATCATTAAAAAAAAAAAGGTGACAATCATTGCTTTTGTAGAAAAAACTCAAATCCGAAAACTCAAACTAGAACAAAAAGGCCTCATCACCTTTTAAAAGCTATCAAGAAGACGACTACACAGTAAAACAAAGTTTCAAACTTTCAAATCCGAGAATATCTCGAAAACAACAACACACATCTTTCTCTCAGCAAATTCAAAAACAAAAGAGAAAGAGAGAGAGAGAGAGAGAGAGAGAAAGATGAGGACAAGCTTTTTGACATTCAGACAAAAGTAAGAGAGACGATCCCACCACGAACTTAATAAGAAAAAGAACATTAGTTTTAAAAAAAACACACGATTTGCTGACAAGAATACCTTAAGAGTCCGTGACAGAGGAAGAGAGAAGGAGAAGAAGAAGAAGAAACTCAGATCTTTTGGGGTTGATAAAAGAAGAACACTTTTCTTTTTAACAAATCTGTATGAAGTATTCAACGCGGTCGTGTCGTGCCACCCAACTGGATATTATGAGGTATTTGATAAATTGAGAAGCGATAGTGAAAGGGAGAGAGAGAGGGAAGAAGAAGAAGAAGAAGAAGAAGAAGAGGAGGAGAAAAAGACTTAGTCGTGTGAGCAAATACTTAAGCACTCCTCTGCTTAACTAATAATACACGTTATGATAGCAACGATTAGCCCCAAAAACCCAATTTTTATATTCAAAGATCTTAACTTCTGTATATATATATATATATAAAACAAAGAAACAAAAAAAGTAAGTAAATAAAATTGCCAAGATTTTGGTAGAATAGAGAGAAGAGAAATTAAGACAGAAGATCTTATTACTGAAGTAGAAAAAAATTAAGACGCGGCGAGACAGCGAAGACGAAGGTGGAACGCCGCCGGGAAACAGATAGACGCGGAGCTGACCCTTTTTTATTTATTTACTTACAGTTTGAAGCGTTTTATGGAGAATGGTAATAAAATAAAAATAAAAGTAAGAACGCGCCTCTATTAACTCTGGTCGGATTTCATTTTTTTTTTTTTTTTTTACCTTTTATCTTTTTGACGCGTTTTACGTTTTCATTATTTCCATTTTTGTTTTTCTTTCTTTTTTTTATACTGAATAAATTATTCCAAAAATATATACTTCCTATAAAAATCACTCTAATTCCTTAGATCAAGATTTTATTTTACTACATTAATGTTAAGAGCAAAGAGAATAAATCCAAGATAAATTCACTTTCTAAAATCACTACATTGGGGGTTTAATTTGATTTAATTACTAAATCCTCTTTATATTGAAGGGAGATTTGTTCTGATTTAATTAATTAAATATCTGTCTTTTACTTTTGAGTTTTGATCCAAATTTTCTACTGAAGAGACCTCAGATATTTTCAAGGTCTAAAAACTACTACATTAGAAAAATAAAAAATAAAAAAAACAAAAACAATATATGGAGAAAAACAAAAAAGAATGTCGTAGGGGGACGTTATTTTCGGGACTCAAATCAAAACGTGTAAGCACACACTGAAAGAGACGATGAGGGGTATTTTTAGACAATTTCGAAAAGGAAAAGGAAATACGTACGCGGTCTCTGGAGTATTTTAAGCCTTTTTATTTTTATTTTCTACAATTGTAATGTTTATATACGTACTGTAGTTTTGGTTGGGTTTAATGAGATTACGTGTGCACGTAGCATTGGTCAAAAATGTCAATATATTCCAAAATTTAAGGTCTTAACTACTACTACTAACCACGAATACTTTTCTCACTATCGTAATTAAACAATAACACAAAACATACACGTAATGTCCCTGTCAACACATCTAATACTAAATATCTGGCATTTAGTAAGTATACTAAATTTATTTTCAAAAATTAAATTTATTTTCAAAAATTATGTGATGAATGGATGTCCAGTTCTACAATCTACACCAACAACTCACCATCTCAGACGCTCCGGATAACTTCAGACGTATCGAAATTGAAAACATTTGTTCAAAGCGCCTTCTATGTAGTGTCTTGGCCCAAGGACTTGTCTCTCAATCCTGCCCTCAAGTTATCATAATTACATTCATTCTTTAACCACAAGTTGCGAATTGAAAAGTATGAGCACAAATTATATAAAATATGGTAAGCAAGATGGTGAAAACTAAAAAGTTATTTGGATAAACACAACAGTATATATATCTGTGGGTCAGAGTGATAGGTTTTAAGACAAGAGAGGACTGAAAGAATTGGAAGCTGTTGAGTTGGGTCTCCAGCAATCACATCTGCAAATACTCCTAGATCCTTCCACGACCCGCTGTGACCTCCTCGTGTGAAGCTTGATATTCACCAGCTTTCCGGCCATCTGCCATTGCAACAAGAACATCATCAAGATTTTCTGAATCTTAGATTTATACATTGCACTAAGTTCTACACCATCAAATGAGTGTGATCAAAGGCAAATACTAAAACCACGGCGGATCACGGAAGAGACCTTGAATTAGTCATTGACAACAACAAAGTAAAGATTTTTTAATCTAATACTCTCTTTTGCAGAATATCAATAATGATTTAGTTACACCATGCTGTCAGATTCTATTATTGCTTTCCATTTTTTCCCATATCGGTAATAGTATTTAAGTTTGGTAGGTACATACCATTCTCCATGTCAAGTCCTCTGGACCTAACGGCTGAGCAGGGCTCGAATATAGGAAATGCCGCGAGTACTGGAAAAGTTTAAAGGAACCATATTACTTAACATACATAAAGATCCACTGCACAAGTGACGCAGATGAACTGTGAAAAATAGGTAATATCATTTTTTTGCAAAATCAAAAGTTTTTGAAGATAAGGAAAAGTAAGTACATACTTGAGCAAGGTTATTCTGCAATTCCTTGATTTGGAAGGGCTTAAGGCTTCTCAGATGATTTACAAGCCACCCTGGCTGTATTGCGTCACTGGAAGAAACAAGCACAGCAGCCTGAGATGTAAAAAAACAAGAGAAAGAGAGCAAAGAGTCATACAAACTCTGCTCATGTATATAAACTAATTTAGGCAAACAAGGGTCAAAACTTAGAGCACCAGTGTCATAGGTTTTCTGACATACCTTCTTGTAATTAAGTATTCCTTCAAAAGGAAATTCTAATTCGTCACTGACTATAACAGGTATACAGCCACTGACAATGGCATCAAACAACCTCGCCGAAGATGGTGTGTCACCAGCAGGACACAAACAGAATAAAGATCTGACAGAAGGTAGACATAATTAGAAAAACAAGTTGAAAGCAAAGAAAGTATTGCACCGCAACCAAACGGGCCAAGAAGCAACTCAGAATATACCTACGCATGCCACCTTGAGCTGCCAATTTTCCTCCCTCTCCAGCAGTCCCCTCAGAAATAATAACATCCTTGATACCACTTAGTTCTGCACCGAGTTTGGCACGTATTTTACCTCCCTAAAACAAATTTCAGCAACCAATTCGTGAGACACAGAGTTTATAGAGAAGGCAAAGAATGACCGAGAGCTTTCCCAGTATAATGAGGTATTCCAATTATTCTTCATATAGCAAAAGAAGTACTCTAACTATTATGGGCATTTTAAAAGTCACCGACAAAGAAAAGGCAAGAGCAACTGAGGTAGCTAATAAAGTAATAGAATTAGAAGTGGCATAATACTCACAGCATTCCTCTTCAACCGCCCTCGGAAAAAAGTAGCGTGGTCCTCATTGGTGCACTTTTTGACAAGCACTTGGCATCACAAATATCAACATTGGGAACATAAGGAAGAATTAGGTCTTTCTCCAGTGAAACTTGCCCAGGCTTATACCTACGACGTCAAGCTCAAACAGAATCAACAACTTATAGCTAAAACAGATTACATGACTCAAAACCAGTTACAGAAGGAAATCTAGAGTCACCAATTTCCAGTGGAGTCCATATCAGGTAAAAGCCAGATTGCTTTTTTCACAAATTTGCGGACGGACTTGAAAGACCAGGGATGGTGAATGGGAAATATGTGATCCCTTCCCTCGGACCTCTTCCAAGCAGGCTGATCTGTGACCCACTTCAAAGCTTCCTGCAGTTGGAAAAAAAGTTTAAGAAAATGTTACCAATAACGTATGGGATTCCACGTTTTTCCAACTAACCTGTATCAACTAATAAGCAAATAAAGATCAGTTTCAAAAATCCACATGCAACAGAAAATAAGGATGCCCTAAATCCCCAAGTAGGACAATTTGGTATCACCTTTTGCAATTGATGTGCTACATTTTACAAACAGCATCTAACAGGATATCAGTTCAAAGAATCTTAGGCTTTTGCTTTGCTAAACACAGGTAAAAATATCAGTAATTCAGTATATTCAAGTGTTAAACCAGCTTGATACTTTTCAAAGGAAGCACATGGAGATGTAAACTATATATCTAAAACTGAAAACTGAATCTAATGTTCTAGATATTATATATAATCAAAGCTCACTCACACCCTATAGAGTGCTTTGCATTGCTGCTTCTCCAACAAGAAGAAGCTGATCGTAGTGAAAAACGGAACATAGAAGAAGTCTGCATCTTGCTGTTTATGAACCCTCACGACACTTTTCAAACGCCTTTCGGATTCAGGAGAGATCAGATCAGCCCAAAGCCAATAGTCAATAGAATGCTGCAATATAGATACAGTTAAGCTTCTTCTAATAATCTAACAGCAAAGCAAATGATTCAATTAAGCTTTCTTATAGTACCTGTTCGATAAGGCGATGCACAGGGCTGCCATTAGAGGTAGCATTCGAAGTCTCTTTGTAAGTATTGTGAAACAACCAGAGAAGATCGAAAGTAAACTTCTTCGGCATCTCGTAAACGTAAACCTTAATCGGAAATCCAACAGGATCTTCGCTCAACCAACGATTCTCTCTCTCAAACACCATATCATCGAGCTTCCTCGCGTCGTCATCATCACTCTCGCCACGAACCGTGTCGTCTCTAACCGCTGAAGTGAGCTTCGGCGCTTTATAGATCAAGAAATGCTCAAGCGAGGTAACGAAGGACGTCTCTGGCCGGTTCGACGAGTTTAGATAGGATACGGAGGGTTGGGCGGAGGAAGAGAAGATGGTGTAGAGTATAACGAGAAGAGAGAAGGCGACGAGGGGAATGATGAGGAATAGGGTTTTGGATCTGGGTCTGGAGGAAGTAGTACGATGATGATTTTGCTGTTTTCCAGACATCGTGAGAGAGAGATCTGATTCTTCTTCTTCTTCGATCCGAATTCGATTACAAATTTTTGCTGTTTTTTTTATTTGATTTTTGCGATGATAGTGAAGTGTGGAAAGTGGCGATGCGCGTCACCTAATCGCGATTGCGTCTGCGATTGTAGACGCTAAATTGCATAACTGTACTGATAAGTCACCTATCACCTATCAGTTTTCTTTTAATCATAATTTCCAATAATAATTTTCTGTTTTATTTCTTCATTTTAATAGAAATAATTCACATAATATGATTATTAATTTTTCTTTTTAACAATGTCAAACTCCTAAAATACAATGCTAGATAAACTCGGATTCACTTCAACATCACACCTCCAACCAAACACATCAATAAGTTTGTTTAACAACAACAAACTTTGTTTAAAAGTTTTCAAATCTATATCAAAACAAACTTATTCCGTTAAAACCCTTATACTATATCATAGAAATGATTCAGTTCTCCTCTGAAATTCACCTGACCAACTCCATATATTTCTGCCATCAAATTAGGGTACATACGATTAAAATACCTCATCACGGAATCTCTCGTCACTCCCATGAAATACGAGAGTCCTGGTTTACGATGAAGCTCACCATGGTGAGAAAGATAATTTCTCACTGCTCTAACCAATTGTTGCAAGTTTCCGTAAGCAACATCGGAAATCCTGAATGGCCCATTAACAATGTCATCCTTGATGGAATGGGGCAACCTATCTAGCCAATGATTTTTTCCAGCGATCTTACGCATGCTATTCCCCATTGCTATCCAGAATTGGTGAGTAGGATCGTAGGGAATGCTTTGAAATTGAGTTGAATCATCATCAACAAATAGCGCTTTTCTGTATAGTGGCCAAAAATAGAGATGGAAGAGGGCAGCTTTGGCACTCAAACGTAATTTTATTAATTTCTTTTGTAATTTCATTCTCATTATAGTAAACTAAAATATATTTTCAAATATAAAATTTATAAATATTTATAGAGAAATAGCTGAATGCATATTTCATTTTAAGAGAGAACAAAATGTATATTTAAAATTACAATTTGACTAGTTTGAAGTTCCTAACATATATATTTATATTTATAGTAATTTAAAATTTTTATATTCAAACCAAAAAATCAGTTCTTTATCCACAATAAATTTATTTCTTATGATTTTTTCACATATTTTATTAACTTACATATTCTATCAAATATTTTGTAACTCTCATATTTATAATCATATCCATATTTTAAGGCACTAAATTTTAATTAATTGCAATTATTTATTTTCTTCACCTCCATAGTATTTATAGCATTCTAATGAATGATTAATGACAACTAAAAATAAAGTAAATAATAAAAGATATTAATATTTAATTATTGCATTTTTGTAATTCTTATATACCTTACGTAAGCTTTTCAACATGTGTGTAGCATATGCTATTATGTTTATAAGAAGTTCAACATGTGTTTATGATATATATATGTAAGATATGATATATATATATATATGTGTGTGATATTTTTAAAAAAATGTGATGAAATATCTAAATTTTATCTAAATTGTTATTTACTTTTTTGGGATATTAGTACTACATATATATTATTCCTATATTATGAACATCAAGATATATAGTTTTATTTTCAATTTTACATGTCATCCTTAAGATATGTCGTGTATTTACTATTTTGCTTTTATTTTTTTATTCATTTTAAGAGAAATAATTCACATTAAACTATTATGGAACAATTTTCAATTTCTATTTATTTATTAATATTATTCTGATCATATATAATTTATCAGTATATATTATGTTTATAATAATTTATTAAAACCAAATTATTGTGAATTGTAAATATATATAAGTTCGGTTTTGGTCTCACTTATACTGGTATAATTAAATCATTTTCCATATGATTTTTATAAATAACTTCATCAATCATCTCAGAAAAGCGTCTTTAGTTTTGGAATAATCATTTCGAATAATATTTATTTTCATAATGAATCTAAATAATATAAAAAATAATAGGTAAGCTAACTAAGAAAGCTATAAAACCATAATTGAAGGAAATTTTTTATAACTTTTGTACACGTTTTGAAAGATATTTATTTAAAAGAATATTTATGTAATATAAATTATTAAATAATCAATTTATTCAATAAGTTACTAAATTTCTTTAAAAGTATATAATTATATTTTGGTTGAAACAATGCAACCAAAGATTATCTAATTCTGAATTAGTCCAGATACAATGGATATTATGAGCTGTTCTTAAACACTCACTAATTGACATACCCAATTACCTTACGTCCATACCTAACTAGTAGTTATACTTATAGTTATGTTGAGAAAGTGAGTAAACAAGCAAACCAAAAGTAAAACACTAGAAATCTAACGTATTGACTTTTAGAAGTGAGTTTCAGGAGTAACGATGATGCGTCCCCTCAGTTTATCGCTAAACTATTAGAAACAAAGGGTCTTGTTGTTATGAAACTAGAGAATCCAAAGGTAGAAAACTCTTGTTCTTATTATTGATAATAGAAAAGAGGTTACATATATATAGTGTTTGATACAAAACCGACTAGGAAATAGAATAAGGCCGATGGGCCTATAGCCGACGGGCTGAAAACACTAAACGTATATGGACCGTACATGGCCGGTTATGGAGTCCACCATCCAGTGTTTTACAAGACTCCCCTTTGGATGACATAACCGTGCAAGTGCTAGGAAGGATCGATGCAATGTGCTTGGGGATGCTGCCTCATTAAAACCTTACCAGGAAAACCCATTGGGACAAAACCATGGTGAAGGAAAAAGAGTACAGCACACATCGCTCCCCCTGTTCCACGCATCACTCTAAGTCCTTAAGCCTCCGCATTCCAATCTGGTGCGTGAGCTTCTTGAATGTTGTTGTCGGTAGTGCTTTGGTGAAGAGATCGGCTGAGTTGTCGCAGGATTGAACTTGAACCACTTGAACTTCTCCGGCCTTTTGTAGTTCATGTGTGAAGAAGAACTTTGGTAAGATGTGCTTCGTCCGATCTCCCTTGATGTAACCTTCCTTGAGCTGTGCGATGCAGGCCGTATTGTCTTCATAGATTACGGTTGCTTCCTTATTGTCGTCCATGCCACTATCAGTCCGAATATGTTGAGTCATGGACCTCAACCAAACACACTCACGGCTGGCTTCATGAATTGCTAGGATCTCTGCATGATTTGATGATGTGGCCACAAGAGTTTGTTTCATAGAACGCCATGAGATCGCTGTACCACCGTGTGTAAATACATAGCCAGTTTGAGACTTACCATTATGTGGATCATATAGATAACCTGCATCAGCAAAACCAACTAAACCTTCTTTGTTATAGTTAGTATAAAATAAACCAAAGTCTGTCGTTCCTTGTAGGTAACGCAGAACATGTTTAATACCGTTCCAGTGCCTTTTGGTCGGACAAGAACTATATCTTGCTAGGAGGTTCACGGCAAAACATATGTCTGGTCTATTGTGGCTAGCCAAGAACATTAACGCTCCTATAGCACTGAGGTATGGCACTTCGGGACCAAAAACTTCTTCATTGTCCTTCTTTGGAGCAAATGGATCTTTATTCACTTCAATACTTCTCACAACCATTGGGCTAGTCAATGAGTGAGCTTGGTCCATATTAAACCTCTTGAGTACTTTTCTGTATGTGCTTTTTGATGCACAAGGATCCCATTATTTCTGTACTCAAGTCGTAACCCCAAACAAAACTTAGTTTTACCTAGGTCTTTCATTTCAAATTCTTTCTTTAAATACTCTACTGTTTGGGCAATTTCACCAGAGGTTCCAAGGATGTTTAAATCATCAACATACACTGCTATTATCACAAATCCTTTGTTTGCAAACTTCTTTATAAATATACATGGACTGATTGGGTCATTCTTATAGCTTTCTTTAGCTAAATATTCACTTAATCGATTATACCACATTCGACCACTCTGTTTCAGTCCATAAAGCGATTTGTCTAGCCTTATGCAGTACTGTTCTCGAGAACCACTCTTATCCTTGAGCTCAATACCCTCTGGTAATCTCATATAAATTTCATTATCCAGTGGACCATACAAGTATGCGGTTACAACATCCATTAACCGCAAATCCAGTTTTTCTCTTATAGCCAGACTTATTAATTACCTAAATGTTGTTGCATCCATCACAGGGGAGTATATCTCCTCATAGTCTATTCCTGGTCGTTGAGAGAATCCTTGTGCTACAAGCCGTGCCTTATATCTTACAATTTCATTATTCTCATTTCTCTTCCTCACAAAGACCCACTTGTGTCCAACTGGTTTAATTTCAGGTGTTGTCCTTAAGATCGGACCAAACACATTTCTCTTCTTTAAAGAGTTTAACTCCACGTCAATGGCTTCTTTCCACTTTAGCCAATCTTTACCTTGAGTGCACTCTAATATAGACGTGGGTTCATGATCCTCATTTATCTCAAGTGCTACCTTGTATGCAAATATTTCATCGATGTCGACATCCTTACGGTTCCATTGGATTCCAGACATAATATAATTGATTGAGATCTCATTATTATCAATACCTTCAGGACCTTGAGGTTCAACGTCCCAAACCTCACTTGGTACCTTAGGCTTTGCCGCGACTATGTCTTTATTTTCTGTAATTCTCTTAACCTCGGTCTGTTTTGCACCTTTAGACTTCCGAGGGTTCTTATCTTTGGAACCTAATGGTCTACCTCATTTTAAACGTGGCTTAGACTCTGTAGCAACTTGATTATTGTGTTCCTTTTGAACATCAATACATACTGGTGCATTACAAGCTGGTATATACGATTTTGTTACTCTCTTTGGGTCAGCAAAGGAATCTGGCAATTGATTAGCTAGCTTCTGTAAATGAATAATCTTTTGAACCTCTGCATCACATGCTAGAGTTCGAGGATCTTGCCAATTTAAGGATGTTTGATTCCATGTTAATTCCATGTTAATTCCTTAACTAGCTTGCTAGTCTCACCACCTAACATAGGGAATTCGGACTCAACAAATTGACAGTCCGTGTATCTAGCCTTGAATAAATCCCCTGTGGTTGGCTCAAGATACTTTATAATAGTGGGAGACTCATATCCAACATATATTTCCATCCTCCTTTGAGGTCCCATCTTAGTTCTCTGTGGTGGAGCAATAGGTACATAAACGGCACAACCAAATGTTTTGAGATGGGATATGTCTGGCTCATGACCCGTTAATAGTTGGGATGGGAAATATTTGTGTTCACTAGATGGCCTGATGCGTATAAGTTCTGCTGCATGTAAAACTGCGTGTCTCCAAGCCGACACAGGGAGCTTCGATCTCATTAACAATGGTCGAGCTATCAACTGTATTCGTTTAATGAAGGATTCAGCTAATCTGTTTTGTGTATGGACATGTGCCACAGGATGTTCCACACTCACCCCCATGGACATACAGTAATCATTAAACGCTTGGGATGTGAATTCACCAGCATTGTCTAGACGTATAGTCTTAAGTGGAAAATCTGGAAAATGTGCTCTTAGCCTTATAATTTGAGCCAACATCCTAGCAAATGCTAGGTTTCTTGTGGATAACAAGCAAACGTGTGACCATCTAGTTGATGCATCGATCATAACCATAAAATATCTAAATGTCCCACAAGATGGGTGTATTGGTCCACATATATCACCTTGTATCCTTTCCAGAAAGTTTAAAGTCTCTCTTGTGACTTTTACTGGTGATGGCCTTATGATAAGTTTCCCTTGTGCACATGCTACACAAGTGAGATGTTTAGGGATAACTTTTCTCTCTTTAAGAGTGTGCCCATTCGAATTCTTAATCAATTTACGCATCATGTTCGAACCCGGGTGGCCTAGCCGGTCATGCCATAGAGTGAATTGTTCATTGAACATTTTGTGCTTTGCCAAGTTAGCTTCTATCATATTGATCTTAGCATGGTATAAACCAGTGGCTAGTGCAAGTATAGTCTCTAGGACCTTCTTATGTTCTTTCACAATTTCTGTAATGTATAGGAATTCTTTATTTCCTTCACCCTTGGTTTCAATATGATAACCATTCAATCTAATGTCTTTAAAGCTCAATAAGCTTCTCTTAGAGCTGGGTAAGTACAAGGCATCACTTAGTTCAATATGTGTGCCATTATGTAATAATATGTGAGCTTGGCCGTAGCCTTCTATTAAGCTTGCTATACCCGTAATTGTACTAACATTGGCACTTTTCATTATGAGTTTATGAAATATCTTTTATCCTTCAATATTGTGTGGCTGGATCCACTGTCCACCACAAGTACACTCATATCCTCGGCCATTTCTATATAAAACAACATTTTGTGTTTTGATTTAATAAGACAATCAATTATAAAATAAAATCTTTGAATTAAACCAAAAATAATTATCCAATACATAGACCGAAATTAAATCATAAAAATCATAGAATTAAACCAAAATAAAACCAAAATTTAGTCATCATCCTTAAGGCAATCGGAAGTCTCATATGCTAGTGAGTCATCATTCTCATAGTCGAAGTCTCCTTCACCATCGAGATGCACACAGTTGGCTTCTGGGTTCTTCTTCAAGACCTCTTGATATCCATCAATGAGATGTTTGGGTGTTTTGCAATTCTTGGCCCAATGGTTAGACATACCAAATCGGTGACAAACCGATTTAGCCTTGGATTGTGGTTTAAAGGACCCACGGCCCCTACCACCACGGCCACGGCCTCCACGGCCATAACCATCAAAGCGGCTAGCATGGCCTCCTCGACCACCACGTCCTCTGCCACCACGGCCACGACCATAGTGTCTTTCTCTGTGGACATAGTTGGTCTCCTTAGGCTCTTTAGGCTCTACATAATTTTTCTTTGCCAAATCAACCTTGTGTGCTTCTGGTTATTGGGTTGTACCAGGAGGTCTCATAGCACTATTTATCAGCAACAGCTCATTGTTCTGCTCAGCTAGCAGTAAACACGAGATAAGGTCCCCATAGTTGTCAAAACCCTTTTCCCGATACTGTTGCTGAAGGACTATGTTGTGAGCGCTAAAAGTAGACAATGTCTTCTCTAGCAGCTCTTTCTCTGTCACTTCAGTACCACACAACCTAAGGAGTGAGACAATCCTAAAAAGCTCAGAGTTATACTCATCCACGGATTTGTAGTCCTGGATCCTTAGGTTTTTCCAATCAAACTCAGCCTTTGGTAGGAGCACCGTCCTTTGGTGTCCGCATCTGCGTTTAAAAATCGACACCCATTCCTCACCATATAAAGTCATACATTTGTTGAACAAAACATCGATTGTTTCATTCCAACTTTGCTATGTTTTTCTGATGTTTTTATTTACGGGGTGATTTCCTTTTTTTGTTTACTATATGTCTATATTCATGCTATTTTATCCAGTATGATATTTATTAATTTTTTAGTTTTTATTTTAAAGAACATCAAAAATATTGTGAATCTATCAAACTCATATGTTCTTATGTGATACGGGTATGTACAAAATATCATTCAATATTTTTCTAATGATGATGTTGATTACGACTAATCAAACTCAATTATGAATTTGATTAATATTTTTAATTGTTTTCAAGACATACGAAGAATTACGAAAAATTATCAAATTACTATATATTATGTGAATCAGGTATACATAATTTGATTTAATATTTGAACTATTTTACATTTTTGTAAATAATTAGACTTAATATATGAACTATATTTTTACTTTTATTTTTTATCCTCTCTAGAAACTCAAGAGAATCTAAAGAAGAAACCAGTAAAAATCTATCTTAAGCAAAACTCACCAACATAAAAAATAAAACCAAAGTTAGCAAATTCTAACAACACAAAAGAATAGATAATTATGATGTAGTGAAAATAGTGGGATTAGTAGTTTAGGGTTTTATTTATTTAATATCTTTTTAGTTCAAGAAATATGAATTTGATATTTTTTTAAAAGTTAATGATATATTTTTGGCTTTAATGCTTTGCTAAATTTCAATTTAGATAAATTTGAGTAAATGATAAATTGTTTTGCTATATTTGAGTAAATGATAAATTAGATTAATTTTTTTGGGTAAGTGATTTTTGTTCTTATGGTTCACATCATACATTAGAGTATTTATTTTATCAAAACTCATTATAGTACCATTTATTCTTTTTTTTCCTGCTATTCTTTTATCCAAACTCATTACATAAATATTTGATTTAATTTAATCGATATAAAAATCAAAATATAACATATTCCAATCTGTTAGAACCGTATATATATCAATGAATATACTTTCGAATAAAAAGTTAAAAAGCTAGCAACCCGTTGAACCATGGATATTAACTGCTTTATTTACATGTGTTGTTTTTTGTCTACTGACAAAGATTTTGGAAATAATATCACTTTTGCTGCTCCATGGAGAGTTTGAAAAGTTGCAACGGAAACTTTTGGACGGCGTGCTACTTCCAGAAAGATGAACAAGATCTGAAGGTTTTTGCTGCTCAAGACAAGTTTCCCTCTTGCGTGAGTTTTTTATAAGTTAAATTGCATAAATGTAGTGATAGTGTTCAAGAAAGCGCTAGGCCTTAACTAGATGGTGATCCCACGCTTAGCGCCTAGAACACTTAATTGGAATTTAGACGATTTTATACGGTTTAGGCGTTTACACTATGAACTATTACATATTTAAAATTATATACATAATTATACAAAATATGTATAAGCATAATAAAAATGTTAAATTGAAAACAAAAAATAGATAAGAAATTATCTCAATTCATTTTAAATAACATATTAAACATTTATATTTATGTTTATAGAAATAAACTTTATAAATTTTAAATTTGTGCAATTAAAATTTGAAAAATACACTAAAATGATGATACTTCAATTTTAGGCGGTCAAAGTTTTGTTTTTTTTTTTTTTTTGTTAAAAGGAAAGTTTTGTTGTTTGGCGGAACGATTGATACAAAGGATTACCAAACGCTTGCTATGATGAAACAAAACGAACTACATATATAGTTTTGATAGTTTGTACGCAGTAATCTAAAATATGTTGAAGTTATTAATAACGGACTTACGGTGACGGTGGCTGAAACTTGTCAGAGTTGTTGTTTACTAAGGAATAAATCTTACGTATGATAACATGTTTCTCTGCATGCACCACAAGGCTGTAGTAGCATGTCCATTTATCAAAACTAGCATATCATGAAACAATTCCTGTTGCTTAGCGTTCTTGCTATTACTCTCTACGGTATTTATACGTACGATTTTGGTAGTTTTGAAGCACCAGCGGGTAAAAACTGGAATAATAAAGATGCGTGACGAGGACAATGTAAAGTAAGTGATCATAACTCTGATTGATCGGATCATCATACAAATATTCTATTTGAATCAAAATATATGATATAAATCTCACTGTATATATTTACTAAAACGTTCGGTCGTCTAGTGAGCCGCATAAAAGAAGGTTTGATTTATTAATGAGACGACGTCGCCAAAAGGCCTCTAATTTCAGTTTATCTGAATATGAAAAGTGAGGGCATAACGGTAACTTCTTGTTACACTTTTACCAAACAAGGCCTTATAATTTCAGTTTATTTAAGGAATTCCCAACTAGCTCGGTTTGTTCTAGGGTTTCTTCGTTTCTCTACAATGGCAACAATACTAAGCGATAAATCGATGTTTGACGAAGGAGTTATTGGCGTTGGAGGAGGATGTTGACTCTTCTTTGCGTATCAAAAAGCAAAAGGTCGACGAGGAGGATCGGAAGACGAAGTGATACAAACAACTTACGATTCCTCAATAACCAACTCAAATAACCAAAGAATTGATCGAGTGTTCATGAAACACCAAATCAACAAGCCAGCTCTCCAAGCGAGAGAAACCCAGCCAAGATATTTTTTAGGAATTTTACAAGTTTTTCTTCAAAATGATTCGATAAAAATGAAAAGAAGGAGAAAACATGTGTTTTAAGCTTCTCCCAACGGCCTTCTAGCCGCTTAACGTCCGCCGTCCACGTGTTCCCTCCAGATTAATCTTCATAAGTCCCTTCCTTCGCACGTGCTGCTCCACACGTGTGGTTCTGCATCACAACTTCCCCCTTTTGCAGAACCTTGACCTTAAGGTTCAAGCAGCTTCAAAACCTGGAAACTTCTTCTGAAGATCAAAAAGAAATTCCCAAGTTGCTTCTTCCAAAGGCTCACCCATCCACTTGACTAACACTTTTGTAACTGCTCGACCGTGTCGGTTAACCATCTTTCTTTCCACAATAAGCTCAGGTTCCCGGACAAACACCTCAGGCATCACTGTTGGAAGTTGAGTTGTAGTGATAACGTTTCCAACAAGAATCCTTAGCTGAGATACGTGAAACACCGGATGGATTTGAGATGAAGCAGGAAGCTCCAACCTGTACGCTCTTCACCACATTTATCAATTATCTTGTAAGGACCAAAGTATTTAGGTGAAAGTTTCTGATTGACTCTCATAACCACCGACTTCTGACGATAAGGCTGCAACTTCACATACACATAGTCTCCAATTCCAAACACCCTCTCCGAGCGATGTTGATCAGCCATCTGCTTCATCCGATGCTGAGCCCGAAGTAAATGGAACTTAAGGAACTGCAACATATGCTCTCTATCCTGTAAAGAGCGAGCTACGACCGCCACTTTAGACTCGCCAGGTAAGTAAGGAAGATGAATAGGGGGTGCTTGACCGTACACAGCCTCAAAAGGTGTCATATTAGTGGAGGTGTGATAATTAGTATTATACCAATATTCTGCCAAAGCTAACCACTTACCCCACATACTAGGATGAGCATGACACATACACCTCAGATAGGTTTCCAAACAACGATTGACCACTTCAGTTTGGCCATCACTCGAGGATGATATGCGCCGACATCTTCAAAGAAACTCCTTGCAAGGTAAAAAAACTCTCGCCAAAATTCACTGGTAAAGACTGCATCTCTGTCGCTACAATAGAAACTGGACACCCATGGAGCTTAAAGACATTGTCTAAATAAGCTTGAGCAACCGTGATAGCACTATATGGATGCGACAGGGCAATAAAATGAGCAGCCTTACTTAATCTGTCCACCACTACCATAATCACCGTCTTCCCCGCAGAATCAGGTAATCCATCTATAAAATCCATGGAAACTTCACTCCACACAGCCTCCGGTATTGGAAGAGGTTGAAGCAACCCTGGTGAAGCAGCATTATCACTTTTGCATTGTTGACAGACACTGCAACCTCGTATATAAGCTTGTATATCTTTCACCATACCCCGCCAATAGAATAACCCCTTCACCCGTTGATACGTGACTTCACGACCCGAATGACCGCCTACCCAGAACAATGCAACCACTCGAGAATTGTATCCTTCAAAGACACCTTACCAGGAACAACAATTTTGTTCTTACGACGCAGAATGCCCTGGCTCCAAGAGTAATGTTTTTTTGCTTTCGGATTTTGCTCCAAGAGTGTGATTATATCCTGCACCACCGTATCTTCAGTATAACCACTCTGTATTTCTTTCAATAAATCACACTCCACCGTAGATAACGCCATATGTAACACTTCTGATCCCTCCACTCTCGACAATGCATCCGCAACAATATTTTCTTTACCCTGTCTGTACTGAATTTCATAATCGAACTCAAGCAATTTTGGGAGCCACTGCTGCTGTATAGGTGTATTAAGCCTCTGCTCCAACAGATATTTGAGGCTCCTTTGGTCAGTCCTGATAATGAAATGCTTGGAGAAAAGATAATGCCTCCACTTCCTTACTGCAAAAATTACTGCAAGCAACTCCTTTTCATAAATGGATAAATGTAATTGCTTTCCTTTAAGCTGACGACTGATAAACGCCAAAGGATGTCCCTCTTGCATAAGTACAGCACCTATTCCCTGTCCACACGCATCAGTCTCCACCACAAATTGTTTATCAAACTCAGGTAAAGCCAACACGGGAGCTTGGCATAACACTTCCTTCAGGTTCTGAAAAGCATTTTGTGCCTTCTCCGACCACACAAATGCATCAGTCTTAGTCAAAGCATGCAAGGGAGCTGCAATAACCCCAAAACCTTTAATAAAACGTCGATAATACCCTGCCAAACCAATAAACCCCCGAAGTTGCTTCAATGTCTTAGGCTTAGGCCACTCCTGCACCGCTTTTATCTTCGCAGGATCAGTAGCAATGCCCTCCTGGCTGATAAAATGACCAAGATATTCTACCCGAGAAACTGCAAATGCACATTTACTCATTTTCGCAAACAACTTGTTGGTCCTCATTACTTCAAACACGCTCCTGAGATGTTGCTTGTGTTCTTCCAAGGATGAGCTATAAATCAAGATGTCGTCAAAGAAGACAAGAACAAACTTCCGCAGAAACGCCTTGAAAACTGCATTCATCAAACTGGAAGGTAGCCGGTGCATTCGTGAGGCCAAACGGCATCACCAAATATTCATAATGACCGCTATGAGTCTTGAATGCCGTTTTGTGAATATCTGCAGGTGACATTCGGACTTGGTGATACCCTGCACGCAAATCGATTTTTGAATACACCTTAGATCCTCCTAACTCATCCATAAGATCTTCAATGAGAGGAATAGGGAAACGATCCTTCACAGTCATCCCATTTAGCTCCCTATAATCCACACAAAGTCTCCATGTACCATCTTTTTTCTTGACTAAAACAACTGGAGAAGCATATGGACTTGAGCTAATCTGAATTGTTCCTCCTGTCAACATCTCCTCCACAATTTTGTCAATCTCATTTTTCTGATGAATCGCATAACGATATGGTCTCTGATTAACCGGGTTTGATCCTTCAAGCAGCTTAATGCGATGATCATGGTCTTCTCTGAACGGGGGCAGTTCAGTTGGCTCCACAAAGATATCAGGAAATTGTTCGACAATATCCCCCACCATTGTCTCTTCCTTGTTATCACAGTTCATAGTGCTCACTGCGCAAGAATTAAACTCTTCACCCTCTTTAGTTTCCTGTATGCATAGCAAAGCAAACTGTGCCTGTTCCTCCTGCAACTTCTGCAACTTTTGGGCCTTGACATCCCGCACTGACCCTTGTTTTATACCACTAAGCATCACCCTCTGTTTGTTGTACTTAAACCTCATCTCCAAATTCAGGAAGTCCCAACTAATGACCCCCAACGTTGATAACCACTGCACTCCCAACACCATATCCACTCCTTGTAAAGGAATAAGCAACACATCCGATTGAAACTGAGTAGTATTTAACTTCCACTTAAAGTTCTTCACCTTTCCTTCAATTCGTAACTTCCTCCCATCCGCTACAGCCACACGAGAAAGCCCTGCAGATTCAATCTTACAACCTAACTTAACAGCCATACGCGAGTCAACAAAATTATGAGTTGATCCTGAATCCACTAACATGAAAAGAATCTTCTTGTCATAAGCTCCACGGACCCGCACCGTTTCATAATCCGAAATTCCAGAGATAGCATTGACTGATATACGAGGCATGTTAGATTCATCTTCTTCCTCCAGTTCTTCCACAGCATCCTCAAACTCCTCTTCTACGTCCATCCGAAACAATTGAGTTTTCTTATGAACCAAATAATGCTCCGGGGTATACTTTTCATCACAAAAGTAGCATAAGCCCTTAGCTCTTCTTTCACTCATTTCCTGTTGAGACAATTTCTTAGCAGGATTACTCGGCGCCTTAAAAGCAGTCTTTGCTACATGTTGCTCAGCTCTCACTTCGACCTCACTACCTCCCTTCACTGCACCACTCTGCTTAGAAGACCAATTATTATTGGACGTCCTCTTGGGATGCGCTTTCTCATACAACCTCCCCAACAAGAAACAATGTCTCACCGTCTCTGGCTGAAACATTCTCACGTGCATTTGTGTATCCAACCTCAACCCTGCCAAATAGACGCTCACCAAATAGTCTTCCGACAAATTCAACCTGATCTTAATCAAAGTAAACTTCTGATGATAGTCTACAATGCCATCAGTCTCCTGCAACTGCTTAAGTTCCACCATAGGATCATCTCCTACCTCTTCAAATCTCTCCTTCAGCAAACGCACATAACCCTGCCAATCATACAACACTTCCAAACCAACACCAGACTGAACGAAATCATGATGCCAAGATGCGGCGTGACTATCAAAGTGAATCGAAGCAGTCCTCACCTTCATATCATTTGGAGTGAAATCCACACTAAAAAACTCTTCAGCCTTAAACAACCACTCCTTAAGCTTAGTACCATCAAAACAAGGAAAATCTATTTTTCCCAACCTAGTGATTCCTCCGTAATAGTATTGAGCTTCAGGTCTTACCACATCCGGTCGATCATTCCTCCGTGCTTCTCTTGGTCCAGATCCCTCCCCTGTGGTTGGAGAAAACACCGATCCTTCCGGCTTCGTCTTCGGTGATGCCTCCGGTGAGATCTGCACCGACTTTCCCTTAACCGAAGCATCCACAGAAGGTTGCGTAGTTACACGCCTCAACAACTCATACAACTCCGTGAATCGCTGTAGAGTCTCTTGATGTTGCTCATCAACCTTAGCTTCCAAACGTGACATCCTCTCCTCCACTGGTTTCACCTTCCGATCTGACTCAACCTTCCGATCCGCCTCAGCCTTCCGATCCGAACCTACCGCTTCTTCCTTCGTCGTTTCCCTGACTTGCGATCTCGTTCCCACCATCTTAACTCCGAGGATCAACCTCGCTCTGATACCTTTGATACAAACAACTTACGATTCCTCAATAACCAACTCAAATAACCAAAGAATTGATCGAGTGTTCATGAAACACCAAATCAACAAGCCAGCTCTCCAAGCGAGAGAAACCCAGCCAAGATATTTTTTAGGAATTTTACAAGTTTTTCTTCAAAATGATTCGATAAAAATGAAAAGAAGGAGAAAACATGTGTTTTAAGCTTCTCCCAACGGCCTTCTAGCCGCTTAACGTCCGCCGTCCACGTGTTCTCTCCAGATTAATCTTCATAAGTCCCTTCCTTCGCACGTGCTGCTCCACACGTGTGGTTCTGCATCACGAAGATAGCAGCGACATCGATATGGATTTCGGCAAGGAAAGCGAGTGGGTTCAGTATAGATACGTTTCAAAAGAACCAGAGTGGGACGTCGATAGCTTTGATGGTCGCGAATTTAAAATCAATCCCAGGATTCGTAAGTTATCTCCCAACCAGCAACTTTATGACATATACTACAATAACAGGCTTTCTTTCCTTTCTCTATATAACTGCAGATATGTTGAAACCTATTCGCTTACTTGACTAAGAAGATATCGTTCAGTTTCATTGGTTTTTTAACTGCAACGATATATTTTTTTATACCTAATTGGTTTAAACTAATTTTGATCAGAAATAAAATGTATTTAATATTTTGGTTTTGTTATATGGGATTTTCTTCCTGATCCTTCTGTCGGAATCTACGACCTTTATATAGAGAGGAAGAATGGTGAGAGGGACTTAATTGCAGATCTTGCTGTGTGTATTAAGAAATTCAACGAGACCAAGGTAATTAATAAAGGTCGAAATTTCTTACCGTTTAGATATGATTTTTGGTTTTGAATAATCTTTGAGTTTTTATACATATCTTTCACAGGGAACGACTTTGGAATTAGTAAATGTTGTGAGACTTACAAGCTAAATGGAAGTTGTACATCACGTTCATGGCTCGTGAGTATCGTGATGGGCCTCTTGTTGAGTACCAAGCCAAGGTTATACATTCTATAATGGAACCGGAGGTACCACCTTTCCCAATTTTCTGCAGACCAAGTCCTAAACCACAAATCTTTTTTTTTTTCCAACCTAACATTAATTAAAATAAAACTCCTAGATTGGTTGTCCAAATTGGAGAAAAGTTGTTTACAAAAATCATTTCCGACAATAACGTTTTAGAAGAACGAGCTAAACAATCAACCTTCACACCGGACGTCATTGGGATCTTGGAAAGGGTAAAAGGAGGCAATGAGGCACTAAGAACCTGGAATTCATCAAGAAGCGTAGAGAAGGTCAGCCACTCCTCTGGAGCTTGCACCATCACAACTAACTCTGCAGAATCTGTCTGGAACCTCTGACAATCAATGCCTCTGGAAAGGATACACTCCATCTCCCATAATAATGCTTCCAGCTCCGAATGAAGTGGGGACGCACTGCGACGTTGACATTTGGCACCCATAACTAAAGTCTGATTCTCACCATCACCACACCACCATCCTAATCCTGAATTTGGTTCCGTAGATTTCCACAAACCATCAACTTGACAATGAATTATCATCTCCGGAGTATGCAAGGATTCCGTCGAACTGGAGCCAACCCTTGCGGCTATTTGGACTTCCTCCCACCACAATTGTTAGCGCAAAACCTGATTAATGATATCTATTGGCTTTGATTGTAATCCTTGGAAAACTTTTTATTCCTATCCTTCCATAAGAACCAGACCAGCCACGGTATCGAACTGTGAGTAGCTCCTAAAGCCATAGAGGCTAACCCTTTGCCATATATAGTAATCTAAATTTGAATAGATCGAACCAAATGAGAACTTGTTCGTGTGTAATCTATCAAAAACCCTCTCCCAAACCTGACGGGAATGAGAACACTCAAATAAAATATGATTAAAAGACTCTGCCACTAGATCACATCTCTTACATACCGTGTCACAATTAAAAGTTATATATATATATATATATTTAAAGGTTATTTATTTCGTCACTGAGAATTTTCATTGTCAACTTCTGCCAAAGTTGTAAAGTTTATTCATTATAAGAAAACATGGTTTTAGTAACGGCCAAATTCGTCATTAAAAGTCACAAACAAGCTATAACAACGACTTAGTGACGACAAAAATCGCTTTTACTAGCTTTACACAAAGACATAATCGTCACTAATTTGTCGCAACGTTTGTGTCTTATAAATATCATCGGTAAATCAACGCAAAGAGAACGTTGCTAATCTGTCATTATGGCCACGACGAATTAGTAATGGAATATTTCAACACACAACATAGAGTCATAGACACATATTTTGTCACTAAAAAATCACAAAGTTAACGACTCCCAATAATCGTCGCTAAATCAATGCAACGTGTATGTTGCTAATCTGTCACATATCTCCCTATAATGTTATATCGTCACAAAATCGTCACTAACTTGGTGATGAAAATTTATATACTTTTTTATATTTGTGATAAATTTATGACTTCATAAAAGTAATTACGAATTTGTGGAGATTGTTTTATATATTTACATTTAAATTACGTATTTTTAATATTAAAATAAAATAAAATACAATGAAACGCTTAAAAAATAATGACAAATTTTATTTTATTCTAGTGGAGAGGGTCTTAGGGTCTTAGGACAGTTTTGATGAAGTTGAATGTTTTATTTTGTAAGACCATGGTTATGATTAGAGGTATCCTAAGTTTACTTATACTTGTCTTCAAGTTATATGTATGTTAACCAAAAAAAAAATTAGCAAAGTTCATAAATATCATCATCCTACATAAAGTAAGTCAACAAAATCTATTTAATTATTCTCTAATTCTTAAATCTGATAATTTAATGTTATAAACTCCTAGTATCGATCATCTTAGGTCGAGTGTCCCACAACCTCTGTCTACTCATCCCTCTCTTGCGGTTTGGTGCTCCTTTGCTCAAGCCTATCTATCTATCTTTAGATCTGATGCTTCTATCTATTAGCAAGCTTTGCCTTAGTAAGCTCTGTTTTGTTCAAAAAAAAAAAAAAGTACTAAACACTAAACTCCATAGATATAGACAAACTAGAGATCGAGCCTAACTTCAATATGTCTTCATCATCTTGAAGAGCTCCCGGCCCGCCTCAACTTACAAGAGTCTGAGTCTGCAAATTTAGATATACTCAATGTTAAAATAATATATTATTCAGTTTTTCTCTCTCCACATCACCACTTGCACAAAAAAGCAAATAAATATATTACATGTCTGCGTTGGGTTTGGGGCTTGGTCGGCAGAGTATAGGAACGGAAGGTTGACGATGTGCACAATACCTCAACGCCTTGGCTTGATACTCAACAAGAGGCCCCTTCTCATCCTCCCGAGCCATAAACGTTATATAAACCTTCATTCGAAATCCCCCACTTACGGTAGCTCCCACAATCTCCTCCAATTTCACACACGTTCCCTATCAAATATATATACATATTTTATGTAGTAGTGAGTTCCATAAATATATATATATATATATATATATAGATTCAATTCACATATGACAGATCATTCATACTCAGTCACTCACCTTGTCCTCGTTGAGTTTATTAATGCACAAGGAAGCCAGATCTGTCAGGTCATCTTTAACAGTCTTGTTTTCACCACATGGTTCGTCCAGACTACCATAATCGTAGATTCCGTTCGTGAAATCTGGTATAAACCCCTGAAAGAAAGCAACACAACAAAGAACAATTTCATCATCTTCTTCAATTGTTTTGTATTCTACGAAAATTCTTCAGTTGGAATCTATACAAAGAAACAAACAAAACTACAGTTTACCTTACTCTCGAGCATCTCGATCTCGTCAAGACGGTATTCTTCATATTCCTTCTCGTTGGCGAACAGCTTACGAACTTCGGGGTCTGATTCGTATTCGCGACTATCGAAGCTGTCCACATCCCACTCCGGTTCCTCTTCTCGCACGACTTTCAACCTCATATAGCCGTCGTCGTCACTGTCAGAATCTACGTCGTCGTCACTGTCAGAATCTCCGTCGTCGTCACTGTCAGAATCTACGTCGTCGTCACTGTCAGAATTTTCATGATTGTCTTCCTCTTCCTCTTCGACTTTGGGTTTTTTCGTGACAGGAGGGGCAGATTCCTCCTCCGCCGTCGAAGCTCGTTTCGCCGTCTCAACATCCATCGATTGAGGTTCCATGATCGGAAAAGCCACACACAAAAAAAACCCTAGCAAAAACACACAAAAAAAACCCTAGCAAAAATAGACAGATAATTAAAATTAATAATGTGGGATGTCATTATATATAGATCCCCAAAATTCGATGGCTCGTGAATAGCCTATATTTTGGGCCTTGTTAATCGGGAAACTTCCCAAAAAAAACGCCAAATAAACATGAACTTTTTTTTGTTTCCAAAAATATATGCAAATTATTTTTTAATTGATAAAAAATACATGAACTATTATTTTTACGGTATTACTATTTAAAAAAAAAACTAGAAAAAAACACAAATGATTCATTGCCAGAAAAATACATGAACTTTTTTTTCTTTGCCTAAAAAATACATAATTTTTCATTTCTTATTTTTCCATTAACAATGTTAGAGATCATAACTTATAATTTTCCCTGCTTTCTTGAACTTCATACTAGTTTTTACTACTATTTAGGATAACTAAATTCAAGAACAAAAATACACAATTAGATTAATCGATTTCCAAATTTCTCAATTTCTCAATTAGTGTTGTTTTTGGATTTATACCTACTTTACAAATTTTAAAACTTCATCAACAATTAAACTCTAAAATTTCATGGGATCTTCACCTTTGAATACCTTTCATAAAATATTCATCTCCTTAGTTTAGTGCCTTTTATGATGCTTATAGCAAGTGTAAATCATCAAATGGGCTAGTGTACGCAAATTTGATCGAGATCGTAGATTATAGCCATTTTGTGGGACATCAACTCTTGCAAACTAACCAGATTCACCATTTATTTATGCAAAAACAATCCTAATTGAGAAGTTTAGAAATCGGTTAATCTAATTGTGTATTTTTGTTATCGAATTTAGTTATCCCAAATAGTAGTGAAAACTTGTATGAAGTTCAATAGAGCAGAGAAAATTATGAGTTATGATCTCTAAAATTGTTAATGGAAAAATAAGAACTAGAAAATTATGTATTTTTCAGGCAAAGAAAAAAAGTTTATGTATTTTTCTGGCAATAATAAATAGTTTGTATTTTTTTCTAGAATTTTTTTAAAAATAGTAACACCGTCATAATGCCGTTAACGATCGTAACGGAGACGAAAAGAAATTAGAAAAATCATGTATTTTTTATCAACTAAAAGATAGTTTGCGTATTTTTTTGGTAACGAAAAAACTTTATGTTTTTTTCAAGCAAATATTAAATAGTTGACGTTTTTTTTGGAAATTTTCCCCTTATTAATCAGACGGATATTAAATAGTATTTAGGCTACGGCTCATTAGTCAACGAGTGGCTCATCGTAACTTACTTATATGCGAATTCATTAAAAGTACAGAAGAAGACGAAGAAGTCTTGTGACCTCTCACGGCTTCATATTTTGTTCCCGCAAAATCCTTGCTTTAATTTCTGGTAAGAAAGAGGGAACCTAAGCTCCCCTAATTAGTTAAAAGAAAAAGTACAAGTTACAGACGAACACGTCGAGGGCACACAAACCCGTTTGCATCCTTTGTAAGAACCGAAAACACACTACTCGGACAAACATCTAGCAACTGTAAACCAAATGGTAAAGAAAATGCATAGCTAGCCAATGCGTCTGCAAGACGATTCGCCTCTTTATACACATGTGTAATATGGACAGACCAGTCCTTCGATAGTAAGCCGTATTACAAACGTAATAGGAATGACAGGGGATGAGCGTCATGTATTCATATCTTGAGAAAACCAACCACGAGTGTGAAATCCTTGCTTGGTTAAGCAGTTGGACACAAAACTTGGATTAATTACCATTTTATCTTATATGCTTTCGTCGAACCATGTGCATGGATTTATAATATTTTGATTGTAATCTTAATTGGTTAATATCTACAATTTAGCCACACACACAAAAAAATGACAATACGAAGGTTCCATACATCATATATATAAAAGTAGAGTTTCAGTCTCTCTTTATTGGTCTACTTGGCAATGCAATTTTAACAAAAAAAAAATTATACCCAATTAATTTTCACTTTTAACTCACATAATATAAAACTGAAATCATATAAATTCTCCCTATAAATTATGCATTAACTTTATTTCTCCACTAAGAGCTTGACTGGTTCTCCCGCTAGTTCCCGCAAACGCTGCGTTTGCGTTTGCGGGCGGTTGCTAGCGTTTGGAGCCAATCACACAAATCGCTCCCAATCGCTCCCAACCGTTGAATTCCAAAAGCTGGTTCCCGCAAGCGTTTGCGGTTGCGGGCGTTTGCGTTTCAAAATTTTTTTTTTTGAGAAAAAACTTGAAACAGATCAATGATAATGAAATATATTTTTTATATATTTTTTACCTAACTATTTTATTCATTAAGGATGAGAGAAAATGAAGTACGGATACGATTGAAAATATTAAAAAAATAAACAATTGGAAGAAAATAATATTTCAATTAACAATAACCCGGAAAACTTGATGTAAATTTAATGGCACATCACACATAATTTCAAAAAAATCTAAATAAATATAACGTTTCATCAGAATTTTAAGAAAATAAGATTATTTGTGAAAAATAAAAACAAATCACGAGTGACTCTTCTCAACTCTCGTTTGATCATTACTACCGATGCAAATACTGCCCCACAGAACTTATTGAGTGTGTGAGATTTAAGAAAAAAGATCTACGATCTAAAACATATGTTTAGTCATTTATCAAATTACTTGATTAAAGTTTTGGTAAAAAGCCAAATGCATAAAGTAATAAGTATTTCATTATGAAATTTATTTATTTTTTTAATAATTATTTTAGTAATGAATTTTAATTATAAATCAAGTTTAATAAAGTTTTTGATATTTTAAAACATTTATATAATTATATATCACATTTATTATGTTCCAACCGCTATTGCACCCGCTGGTCAACCAGTCGTAAACCTCCCGCAAACACACCAATTTTAAACCGCTAAACCAGTCGTTCAAAACGCTTAATAACGCTTGAAACCGCAATCGCCCGCTTCCGCAATCTCCCGCAACCGTAACCGCAACCGCAGCGTTTGAACCAGTCAGACCTTAAGTTGTATTAATCAATTGTATTAAAACAAAACAATAAATTAGAATTGTAACTCTCATTTTTCTTAATGTAATTGTTCATCATTTCTCTTCCTATAAATACTCATTATCTTATTCTCTTAATCTATCACTTTTTCATTCTCTCATCTTCTTCCACTACTCTCAAATCTCTTTTTTGTTTTGTTTTGTTTTGTATTTTTTTTGTAATTGTTGTTGTATGGGTTATAAAAAATCAAATCAAATATCATTGTAAAAGCTTACTTTTAGAGTTTGTATGATATGTATATCTTATATATTTATTTTAATCTTTTAAAATGTTTATCTCCATTTTCTATTTTATATTAACATCTTATAAGTCATTATTTTCATACTTTCTTGCAATATTCACCACACAATAAGATCATAAAGTTGAAATGATCCATATGTAATTATCTATTATGTCTCTGGTTATCTCACATATTCATGTATCATTTTAAAAATATAATATTTAAAGATCAATATAATTATCCATTTATCCATTTATAAAGACTATTTTGTTTTGTGATCCTATTGATAAATCTGCATAGATCAATACAATATATATATATATATATATTTATGATTTGAGGTTTTTGAAAACAAAAAGAACATAATTAAACAATTGGTTTTTTGTGTCTTTAATCAAAATAAAAAATGATCCAAAAAACAAAACATATTGAACTGGAACTTAAATATAAAAATAAAATATAATTTTAAAAATATCATTTCACTAAATTCTCTAAAGATGAAACCATTAGTATGAAATCTAGCACTATAAATTAAATTGATGAGTGAAAACCAAAAAAAATATAAGTTATCCTTGGGGTTTTAAAAATCATTGAGATTGATGAATTCATATAATATTATAAGAAAACTAATTTAGTTTGTCACTTAAAAAGTAATATTTTTTATTTTGAAATATTATGTGTAAGTGTTGAGTTTATATCAACAAACAACCAAATCATGTGAATTTTGATTCAGCCACTTGGTATTCCTTTTATTTTAGGTTATAAAAAGTTAAAATATTTATTTATAATTAAAGACATGTAACTCCATTTAACTTGAATGTAACTCCTATCCAATAATTGTACATTAATTCATTCCTCCTACTAACTTATTTATCTTTCAAGAGAAAATATTTTTGGTTAAATTTTAATATTTTTTATTTATTTTGGTTGGCTAAACTTATATTCATATTTTGGTTGGCTAAATTAATATATTTCTCATGTAAAATTATTGTTTATAATATATTTCTCATTTCAAAGTTTAAAGCAATATATCATATATATAAAAGTAATGTTTTGGTCTCTCCTTATTGGTTGATTCATTTAATGTTTTCTAATTTTTTTTTATTTGCTTTCTAATTACTTTAAACAATATTTAAGACCCAATAAACACAATACATTTAACTCACACATTAAAATAAAATTATAACTGAAAATAAAATAAATTATACATTAATCATATTCTACCACTCAATTTTATTCAAACACAATAAATTACTATTGTAACTCCATAGTTCAAAATATAACTTCCATCATTTCTTATCATATAAATAAGTATTCTCTCAATCTATTATTCTCTCATATTGACATTCTTTTACTATCTCATTTTCACATTCTCTCATTCTCTTCTACAGTACCTCAAATCATTTTTTGCATTTTTTCTGTTATTTTTGATTTCTTATTTTTGTTGTATTGGTTGTAATAAACAAATGAAATATCATTGTAAATTGTTAATGCTAAATTTTAATTTTAGAGACTACATGATATATATTTTACATTGTTCTTATTTTAAAAGATTTATCTCCTTTATCTAATTTGGATTATTATCTTATAAGTAATCATTCTCTCCTCATCTCCCACCAATACCAAATGTTGTTATATCTCATATGTGTTGTAAAAGTTTGATTCTATATTTTAATTTAGAAAGTATTATATATATATATTACATTGTTCTATTTTTTTAAAGATTCATCTCCATTATCTAATTTGGATTACCATCTTATAGTAAACATTCTCTCCTCCTCTCCTACCAATATCAAATGTTGTTATATCTCATATGTGTTGTAACTTGTAAGAATTTGATTCTATATTTTAATGTAGAAAGTATTATATATATTTAACATTGTTTTCAATTTTTATTTTATTTATATAAAAAATATGTCTTTTATATTTCTTGCCTTTCTAATCTATTCACATTTATTTTTTAATTTTGCATAATTAAATTTAAATTCACATATGTTGGTTTTAACAAAACAATCAACTTTATTTGAGAATTAGATGTTCCTATTCATTTATAAACGATCAATGTGTAACATATAAGCATTTTGTCTTGCAATCACAAGTTTCATTTCCATTGCTTAACTCCATGGTTAAACTATAATATATGTTGTCCTATTTGTAGGAATATCAACATACTTATTTAAATTATTTAAAAGAGCAGATGATTAATCGAAATAAACATTTCTCCAAATTTTATAATTCAATCAGTGAGTGTACTTATTACTTTGAAAAACTTTTACATTGAAGTTCATAAAATCATATAAGAAAACTAAAATTCTATGTCACTTCAAATTTGGAAGGAAACACTTGGTATTCCTTTTTTAAAAAGTCAAGACACATATAAAAATTTATTAATATTTAACTCACTTTAAAGACATTAAAAGTCATTTAACTCAAAAATAACTTCTATCCAATAATTTCATACATTTCTCCCACAAATAAATAAATATATATATATATATATATATATGTTCAAGATTGTATTTAAATATTACATAATTTTTTAGTTAGCTAAATTTATAGTCACATATATACATAAGAATTTATATCACTTATTAACACCATAATTCGACCTATTATTTGCTTAACTCAAAATTGGTTTCAAAGCCAACTAAAGAAAAACAGAAACGGTCTTATTGATATTAGACCAAAACATGGGCATACAAACATAATCACTTACACGAAAGATAATTATTTAAAAAAATAACTTATTATTGCAACATCAACGTATGAAGGGTTTACATAAGCAGTTAATTAGAAAATCTATAATACAATAAATGTATTAGAAACAATATCAGTCAATGATAAGATTGGATCCTCAAAAGCAAGAAACAACATCTTCATAATTCATAAAAAATAAACGCCACAATTATACACATCTAAACGAAATGGTATAAATATATAGTGTATAAATAAAAGTGACGGCAAAGCCCATATATGCCTAATTAAAACGAAATAATACAAAAGAGAAAACGAAAAAGACAAAAAAAACAAGAAAATGCCAACTACACCACAACCAACGCGTTGCGTGGGGAACCACCTAGTTACTACTAATAAAAGAGACAATTTGAGCCGTCTAACAGTGTCCACATCAGTTTTTTCGAACTATGTTCTCAAGTTGCCACATCATATTCTCAAAATTTCTTTCACTCACAATTTTCTACAACCCACGCATTCATTAACTTTTATCAATGCAATTTTGCAAATAAATATAGGTACCAAACTCAAAACCCAAAATGCAAACTATTAATAGGTTGGAGCTGAATCGTTTCTTCTCCCTCTATACCTCAACCTGTATTAATATCTCCCTTCTTAATGATTCTTGGAACCTATTCGGTTTTCTTCTAATTTTAGTTGTTAATTTTCCGTTGAAACAAGCATTCCCACGCACATCATTTCTATAGAGAAGACCGAGAAAATAATCAAGAAGGTTGAAACGTTGATGGAGGATCAAGTTTTTAAACTTTGAAGACAACTTATCCATGGAGAGAAAGTGAGAAACAAGCGGAAGCGGTGGTGATTAAATTCATCCGACTTCATTATCCTAAAGTAAGCTTCGACTTTAGTTTAATATTGATATCTTATTGATTGTTGTGAAGTTTATATAATATATTTGTGTTGTTGGCTTAAACCACATCAGCATATGCATCATGCCATCATCTAACTTTGATCATTAATTGCTATCAAATATGTGGTTCCACAACATGTAGCTATTTGTGATCAGGATCAGATCATAGAGTATCGTGTGCACCAACTCATCACTATTCAGTTTTGCTTATTTTCTCTGCTTAGGTTATAGTTAAACTATCAATATCCCCTATCTCCTACAGTGAAAAACAAGATAGTTTATGATGGAAGTAACTAATAATCCGGCTGCTTCTAAATAACAAACTTACAACACTGAAGACATCTAATGGTGGTTCTGTCATGGAGTTCTGACGCCCTTTGGCTCACATGATTTGGGTAACAAAATTTTATGTCAGCTATTACTCTTCGTAAGTTGTAACCAAATGCTTTTTTCCAACATTTTTATCTTCTTTTGCCGGTTTCTGTACCCAAGATATACCGCTCTTGGAAATAGAGCACTTTAATGGACTACAAGGTTTAAATTCACTTAACCTACGACGAGTAACATGTTTTTGTGCTTGACGAGCTCGAAGAATCAAACCTCAACGTCGTAATATCTACTATGCATTTCTTCTCTGTTTTTGTAAGTAGATTTCTATAATAGTGAATTATGATTGTGTTTCCCTGCATTAATAAGTAACCAACTGTTTTTTGTTGAGCATAGGAATAAACAATCTTAACACTCGACATATGCAAACAATGGACAGAGGAGAAATCTGATTTTTCAAAAAGATAAACCATTCCCAGATTATATGATGAATACACCAAAATAAATCTAACAGTAAGGTAAACCATGTTTTACTAGAATTAAAAACTGTGATTTTTTATGATTTGCTTCTGGTTTTTGATTTTAAGTGATATCATGATCTCTTTATGTCAAGGTCGAGAAGACAAATCTCAGATTTGATGCTTTTTCCAACACTACCACACATTTAAGCTTCCTCTTCAACAAGTGAATCAATAGAGTTCCAAATAATATGTGATGTGTGTTTCTACGACTACTAAACTGGAAATGTTTGTTAGTCTATGGACTCTATACTATGACCTTCAAAGTATATCATGCTATTGCTAATTGTAGACATTACCAAAAATGTATACATATTTCAGCTCGAAGAAGAGAGAGAGAGAGAGAGAGAGAGAGATTACATTCGAGTACTATATAGACTACAGAGTATAGACATTGGACACCTTCCACATAATTGAAAAATGCTTTTAATGGTAAGTGCTCAGTTTCACAAGAACCTGCTAGAGAATCTGAGAATATCTAGATGTCCACAATTTTATTTTTAAGGCTATAAAAAGTAATCACAAACCTATATTATATTCCATGGTTGATCCTCATTCCTAATTAGTACAAAAACATTTAAAATTTGAAATCCAATATAACATTGTCTATTTGTATTTACTTGGTGTTTACATTAATCATCACTTGTTGTGGTTGAAACAAAGTCTTTGGCTTTTTAACAAGCCATCTACAATAAGTGACTAATTTCAGGATAACAGACTTTCAATTGCTTATGAACCAAATAATTAGTTAAGCTGGAAACTGTACTAAGCCCTTGATGCAAAGGTAAGGTTTTGTATCTTTTGTGTATACTTTTGTTTTTATGCAGAGGAAGTTGTAAACAATAATGAAGTTTTGTCTTTTTGAAGTATCTCATGAGCATTTTGATGGAGTGTAAAGAATCTCTTTTTCGTTTTAGGTAGTGAAAGATGGATTGATATTCAATGGTGATTTTATTTTTGTTATAAAAACAAAATGTATTGATATTTTCGGCTCTTAACTAATTGGTACGGACACATGCGTGATTGTGGTGCAAAAGTTAATACATTTTCTAATAACCATAATATTTTAGTAAGTTACATTGGTTCATTATGTGAAAGCATCTGCTAAATATGTATGCATATTATCAATAGAATCTTAACCATCAAGTTAATAATTTTCTTATTTCTCCTGTCCATTATATTGTAAACTTATTTAATAATGTATGCCTGACAGAAACAACAAAAAATTGAAATCAAACTATTTGAGAGTAGTATTGTCCAAAAACTAACAGTTCAAATCAAATAAATTAATTCTACTTAAACAAAAAAAATATCATAGAAATATACTTAAAATAACAAATAATTAGAAATTAAACCGCGCGTAGCGCGGAATAGCCCCTAGTCTATATATATAAAGTTAACTTTGCTCACTTCTCCTTCCTCCACGTCAGCATCCACCTAATCATTTCTTTTTGCATAAAAAATATTATTTTTAATATTCATTAATTGTATATTTATTAATTATAATTAGTAACAGTAAAAAATAAAAAACGAATTAACAAAATTAATTAAATTTTATAATAGTATAAACAATAATATAATTTTTTAGTAAATAATAATATTAATAACTATCTAAAAATGAATTAAGTAAATTCAATGAAAATTTTAAAATGGTAAAAATAATACTATAAATTTTTTTAGTAATAATATTATTATTAAAATTATAACCAAAAATGATTATATTCCAAAATTTAGAATGGGTTAATGGGTTTTAGAATGTAAGTAAGATTTTAATGCATGGTGGAATAAAAAAAAATAAGTTATGTAATTGTATTTATAAAAATCTAAACATGAAAATAAAATTGAAGTGAAACATTAATTTCTAAGAAACATATACCATAAAGATTTATTATTAAATTTTACTTATAAGAAAGAAAATATTAATTACTTAACTTAACTTAAAAGTTTTCATCTAAAACAAAGGGACACACTTTTTTTTGGGAAAACTATGAAAAAGAATTTTGAAAAAATAATCTATCTAAAAAAACAAAATCAATGGTCAGGAAATATAGAAAAAATAATATGCAAGCCGTTACAAAAAGTAGTATGTGATCTGTGTAGCATATCTCATAACGTATATTATCATCTGGAGCTACAATTTTATAATATGATATAAAATATATATAACAAATATAACATATATATATATATATATACAATCAAATGCTTTTAACCCAAAACATTGGCAAAAACAACATATTTAAAGTACACCTTTTTTTTTTAGAAGACGAAAATGGGGTTACATCACAATATTAACATCTGTAAATAGCATATGAGATTTTAGAAATATATGTAGCTTGGATTAATGAATAGATATTCATTGTAGGGTTTAAATGTTTTATCATTTAAGCATTTTTGACTTAGTCTGAAATTATATTATGACAGATGATGCATTAATTTTGACAACCTCATTGTAGCGACATAGCAGTAAAACTGTTCATGAAACTTTGTATATTCGCATTTAATGTTGGATATCAATATGTTTAAATGGTCTTTATAATTAGGTCAACGATCGACATTGACGTTAGAACTTTTAAAATTATGTTTTCATGGGATATGAATATGGAATGAACTCTTTTAAAGATAAATTATCAAAAGATTGTTGACAATATTATTGCGACACTAGACAATATATGTTATATATAGATTAGTAAAATAAGTACGGCATTTATATAGATTTATCTTTTAATTATATTCATATTCAATGATTCTTATTAATAAAAAATTTAACTAAAATCCCACGTAAAATCGTAAATAAATATAACAAATAAATATTATCTTAAATATATATATATATATGTTGTATATCATTGAGTAAAGTAAGTTATATATTTATACTCAAAAGTTGGAATTATTATATTTGAGCTCAACAATTTCTGTTGATAAGAAATATTTAAAATAAAATCCCGCGCGTGGGCGGGTGCAAATTCTAGTATAATCATATACCTCAATCTCACTCTTGATCACTTTTCTCCTCCCAAAAAAAAAAAAAAAAAAAAAAAAAAAATAGTTTCATTAGAACTTTAGAAGGAATTGAGCGCTCATAAGAATTTAGATCAGAATGTTGGCGTTCTTACAACATTCCAACATTGTTTGCAAACAAAATTATTATAGTCGATGGGCATGGGATACTTTTCGAATTGAAGAGGTTAATCAGCTAAATGGCTTGTGTATTATAAATAAAAAAGGATGGGAAACTAATTTTTCATACTTTAAATATGTGTACAGGACATAATTGAAGGTTCACTAGATTTGTAATGATTATATTACGGCAAACTAGGTAGAGTGCACGGGTTATTGTTTATTTTTTTAAAACATTTTTGTTATATAGAAATGTTTTGTAATTAAAATCTCTTTTTCTATAAATTGAATTGTTTTGTTTCTATGTCATCCATTCCTCTCATGTGTTCTGCAACAAATTAACAGAATGATCATATTTACTTAAAAAAATAAATCTTCATAAAAATACGCACTATGGGTGTGAGTGGTGACACAATCAAAAGCGGAATTGACGCAAAAAAATGAAAACCGCATATGGTTTACCAATCAACATTTCTTTAAGTGATTTGTGTTTTTACCAAATAGTGAAGATAAGACATATGCGTTTTTCAAAACAGTTAAATTAAGTCATGGACCGCTTTTATTTACATGTATACCAATTACCATGCGGATTGTTTAAAAAACGCACTTGGTATAGCAAATATTTATTTATTTGTTCTATTTACTTAATTTATGATTAATGAAAATAATAAACATGTTTAAGCTAAATTGTTACAAGTTTATAAATTATTTACTTTTTAGATGTATATTTATTGAAGAAATAATTTACTTCATTATTTTCACATATGATAAAATCATTAGTTTTAAGAAAAAATTAGTTTAAATATTTTGAAAAAAAGTTAGAAAAACAAATTTATACTTATAAAAATTCTTAAGAATAAATAATAGATGAAATTACTATTTTATTAACAACAAAAAACAATTTTTGTTTATGATATACTATTTGCTTATGATGTTTATTTATAATATTTTATTTATTATATATAAGTATACTAGTTGTTAATAAAATAATATGAAATCCGCACTACAAATAGTTTTTCACCAATCAAACATTATTTTGTACCGCTTATTTTGCATTAACCGCACTTGTTCCGCAAATATATTTGTCCCGCACGTACCGCAGTTGAACCGTACCACACTAACAATTTTTTTGTCCCGCACTACTAAATCCGCGGTTACCATTCGGACCCTATATATACGAAGAGTTTAAAGCATGGTAAAACACAACGACACATCTATATATTTGTTCTATCCTAATCAGCACATGAATTATTATTTAATAACTAATAAGAACTTTTTGGAAGGAAGTAATATTGTCTAAAGTATGATATTAGAACACCTAATTATATAGGTGATGACCTTATTTTTATTTGGAAAATTCTGTTGATAATTTGGATATAATTATCAAATTTAGTTTAAACGTAATTAAATCATAAGCCCAAATATATGATTTTGGAAATTTAAAAATAAATGTAATTCTCTTAATTTGTATTTCAGAAATGGGGACTACCGTAATTATTGTAATTTGGATTGTAATATTTATTTGTAATAGTTTTGGAAGTGAAAACTAAAAGTAGTCATAAAAATTTGGGCTGAAAATTTCCGTTAAGAATTAATTTAAATAGAGTGACAATTTAATATTTAAGCTTGGTAGGACAGGTAGTAATCTTGGTTTTATGGTATCAGCGTGCATAAAGCTCAAATATCTTCTTGAACCTTATATATAATAATACAACTAGGTAACAACCCGTACATAATGCGGTATAAAATAATTATTTAATGTTTTTACTGTAATTTTTATTTACAAAATTTGTTATATTTATAGGTAATTGAAATATTTAAAATTTGATTGTGTAGTATATATCTATAAAAAAATTTGTATAATAATTAAAATTTAACCCGTGAGAGTTATTATAATATCAATTTTATATTATTATATCATATGAACAAAAGGTTCTTAAAATTTATTTTAAAGATTTTATGAAAATATAATTAAAGGATATAATTAAGTTAGAAAGATAATATAAAAATTTAATTTTGAGTGTTAATTGTATTTTTGGAAAAATACAATGGTAAATAAATGTAAATATTTTTAAAAGCTGATGACAAATAAAGGAAAGAGTGTCATGAGCTCTGTAATGCTAACACCTCAGCTTTTTTGCCAAAATGTTCCTCTATTAATATATAGGGGATACAAAGATATGAGGAATTTTTTTATTATATGCTGAGTAATACAAAAACACTTTTGTTAATTATTGGAGTGTACATTATAATCAAGGGCAATTCTCAAAAATAGCACTATGTAACAACAGAGGACTACTTAACACCTTTTTGGTTGATGTGGAAAATTTGGAAGGCTAGAAACAAGCATGTTTTCGACAGTATCACTCTTAGTCCAACAACAATTGTTTTGCAAACAAAAGCTGAGGTGAAGGAATGGCTATCTACACTGCAATTATCGAATTTACAATCTACTAATGTCATCCCGAATAATGACCATTGGCAACCACCTATTTCACCATTTGTAAAGTGTAACTTTGATGCAAGTTTCAATGAAGGAAATCAGCGTGTAATTGGTGGTTGGATTATACGAGACCATTTTGGAGAAAGTATAGTATGGGGTGCATCAAGAATAGGAACAGCGAGATCACCATTAGAAGCAGAGGCAAAAGCTTTACTTTCTGCAATTCAACAAGTGTGGATTAGAGATTATACATCTGTGCTGTTTGAAGGCGACTGTGCAATACTAATTAACAATTTGATGGGATCAACAGTAAGAGTAGCCATTCGAAACATAAAAGAAGATATATTTTGGTGGGCATCCAAGTTCAAAGAAGTGAATTTTAGATTTACTCGAAGACTTTGTAATGAAGCTGCTCATGTGTTAGCACGTTTTGGTTGTACTCATTGTGATTTCTATTCTTCTTCAGTCGATATGCCTCTTTGGCTATCTTCTACTTTGTATCATTCATATTTTGATCCAAATTAATACAACTTATCTTTGATGAAAAAAAAACACTATTTTAAGTTTTTCTTCCAAAATTAGCACAAATTTATATATTCTTTATTTTGAGAGAAATCTAAATTATTAGTTTCTCCTCTGCTTCCAACAATTATGTACCCAAATCTCAGCTCTTTTAAGAAAACCACAAGAGCCGCCATGCTCGTACGAGTCAACACTCTACTCCAAAATCATTGGAGGTGATGTTCAAGTGGTGTTAGCTGAGGTTTTATCTGCGATCTTCATGGAGGTGATGAGTGGGAAGCCTGAGTTCACCGATCATCTGACTCATCATTTAAAGCATCACCTTGGACAAATCGAAGCGGCGGCGATAATGGAGCTATACTATATAAGGGGAGATCTTATATATGTCCAAAACTATATGTCCATATTTTTTTTTATAACAAACTCTCCAACAATGAACCAGATTCACCACGTGCTGTTTGTGAAATCTGATGGGTCGATTTTTAAAGGCTTGGGGTTGCTTTCTACTATTGATTGCTGGCCTAGAATTCTCCCTATATAGTCTCCTTGTGCTTCTTTATCATCAGTTAGTTGCCCTTATTAGTCCTGTATTGATCAAAGATCTCTTTGACTGATATTATCTAATAGGTCTCTGTCTTGCTTTGTTGATGTTTGAAGCTTTTTTGATTCTAGGCATAGTTTTTATCGATAAAAAGGTCTGTTTCTGTTACTCTGATTTTGTTCTTTACAAACCGAGAGTCTTAGCAAAACAGAACAACAAAGTAAACGCTTGTTCTGTTCTACAAAAGAAGAAGAAGCCTTTGCTTCTAACAGTGTTTCTTTGATAGTTTCCCTCTTAGATGGGTCATCACTAATGGTGTGGGTCTTGCATCTTACCCCATTGACATTGTTCGCAAGAATGATGATGTCTGGTGAGGCTGTCAAGTACAAGAGTTCCATGGACGCCTTCGCCAGAACCTCAAGAATGAAGGAGCCAAGTTATTCTTCAAGGGCGCTGTTTCAGGTGCTGGTGTGCTTTCCGGTTACAAAAAATTGCATCTGATTATCTTCGGTAAGAAGTACGGATCAGGTGGTGCCTAACTGCCTAAGTATCGCTTCTGCCTTCTTCCTCCTTAATCGATTATAATTGCGGTTTAAGATCCGTAAGAAACTGAGATGTTTATGACATTACGAGAAATGATGTTGCAGAGAGAATCAAGTCCAGCTTTTATTTTGGTGAGATGAATGCAAGCTTGTGAATCGAAATATACAAAACTGTCATCAGATTTGCAAAGGAGTTGTATCTGAAATTTTCACAGAGGATTTACAAAGTATTGTCTATTGCAAATAAAACACTGAGCTCACTTGCAGGGATGTAATTGCAGAGGATTTGAAGAAAGGTATCAACACATTCACTAACAAAATACGTCATTTGCAGAGAGCTATTTCTGAACTTTTTGTAGGGAGAACCAAGCATTTGTGGTAACGTCATCAACATGCATTATAGAATATGTTTTTCTTTGGATATCAAATCACTTTTCTCATTGAAACCTATTTCAAGAGGAATGAACACATCTGACGAAATTTTTAAAAAAAAGCAAATCTTTCAAAATAACACCTCCTAAGGTGTGATTTTTGTTATTGGATTTCTCTTGTAAAAATGTATCCAAAGTCTCTTAAAATCTGTGTTTTGATTTTCTATTAAAAAAAAGTTATACTTTGAATAATAGTTGCTTTTATATGATTTTGACAAATTATTAATTGAATAACAAGATATTGTGAGTGATTTTAAATGATTTTATAGAAATTCCAAATTGAATAACATTGAATTTGGGAAGTTATTTTAAAAGCAAACTTATAACCGATGATTTTAATAAAAAACCAAAATCTTCTAGAATCCTTATTTGAATACCCCCCTCTTAGTAATAGAGGGAGATTTGATGATGATGATTACCTCAAATTCTAGTGTTTGCTATTAAAAAGGCTGCAATGTAACATACATACCATGATTTGATAACTTTATTTGTCAACGCCTATTTATTTACCAAAACAAGATCCCAAATATTTTTGATTTTGCCACTATCTAAAACAAATTAAACACTTGCAAGATAATTTGGTTGAGAATATTTGGGCAAAATTTGGAGCTAATCAGTATTAAAATTAATCATTCTCTCCATTTATAAATTGCACTTCTGTTGTAATATGTATTAATGTTTTTATTATGTTTTGTATGTTTGAAAATTAATAAAATAGAATATTTTCTAATT
The DNA here is from genome assembly GCA_023657505.1 of Camelina hispida. Taxonomy (NCBI): domain Eukaryota; kingdom Viridiplantae; phylum Streptophyta; class Magnoliopsida; order Brassicales; family Brassicaceae; genus Camelina; species Camelina hispida. The sequence goes on along the minus strand of CP094637.1, from coordinate 8,582,105 downwards.
TTATAAAATCTTAAATGTTTACACATCTATACCACTTCTATTCTATTTAAAATTTTTAAATTTTAAAAAACAATATTTTAAAAAATAAGAGACTCAAAATAAGAACCTACCAATAAAAAAGAAAATTTTATCTAAAAGATCATGGGTTCTTATATTCCAAATAGTACACAATTAATTCATAAAAAATTTAAGAACTCCCCTTTTAACAACCCACAAATAAATATGCTCTAAACTACTAAAAAATAAGATTGACAAGACTTGACTATTCCAACGTACGTGTGAGGAAATAAATATAGTATACTGATACAGATCTGCCTTTATGAGAGAACGCTCATGAACCACTAATTTTACCAACCAAAACAGAAAGCTTTTCGGAAGAGTCAATCTAGTTACCAATTTTTATAATTATTCTTGTTCACTTGTTTTTGTGGTCCCCATTTCATGTTCAAAAATAACACACATCCCTTATATTTTAATAGAGTAAAATTTTGACAAAAAAGCTGAGCTATCAGCATTACAGAGCTCATGATACTCTTTTCTTTATTTGTCATCAGTTTTTAAAAATATTTACATTTATTTACCATTATATTTTTCCAAAAATACAATTAACACCCAAAATTAAATTTTTTATATTATCTTTCTAACTTAATTATATCCTTTAATTATATTTTCATAAAATCTTTAAAATGAATTTTAAGAATCCTTTGTTCATATGATATAAATCATTTAATAATATAAGATTGATATTATAATAACTCTCACGGGTTAAATAATTATTATACAAATTTTTTATAGATATATACTACACAATCGAATTTTTAATATTTTAATTACCCATAAATATAATAGATTTTGTAAATAAAAATTACAGTAAAAAATAATTATTTTATACCGCACTATGTACGGATTGTTACCTAGTATATATATAAATATTTCGTTATATATAATTGGAAAATACTTAGGTTCACTTCTAGGGTGAACCTTCTTGTTCACTTCTACCTTTCCAACCAATCAGAATCTTCAATACATTATTTTATTTAAAAGAATAAATCAAAATTAAATTAAAAAGCAAAACAGAATAAGGAAACAAATTATGTATTATTTTTTTTAAGGAAAGTTAAATATTGGCTTGGTTTAGATTTTACAATTAGAATGAAATAATGTATCGGTTTGGATTTATAAATAAGGTGATTAGAGTTTAGATTTTACAATTCAAACAAAATTATATGTCGGTTTGGGTTTACAAATAAAGTGGTTAGGATTTAGATTTTACAATTAAAACGAAATTATATGTCAGTTTGGGTTTACAAATAAATTGGTTAGGGTTTAGATTTTACAATTAAAAACGAAATTATATGTCTGTTTGGGTTTACAAATGAGATGGTTAGGGTTTAGATTTTATAATTAGAATAAAATTATATGTCGGTTTGGGTTTACAAATAAGATGGTTAATGTTTAGATTTTACAATTAGAATGAAATTATATATCGGTTTGGGTTTATAAATAAGCGGTTTAAGTTATTAATTTTACAGATTTTGTTTCTTTATTTTATAAGTAGATGAATGAATAGGTTCTTAAATACATTATGACATGTCAGATTCTCATTGGCTAAAATAAGGAGAAGTGGACAAAGGAGTTCACCTTATGAGTAAACCCAAGAATTATTAAATATAATTGTAACATTAATTAACTAAGACAGATCCAGGTTCTGTCAACAAAGCATATAGTACAATCAGTCCTCTGTCAAGATTCCAAAATAGCCATCTATAACGGTCTCTACTCTAGGCACTGATTGACTTCTTTTTACCAGCCACGAGGCCCACGACGGTTCGGGATGTGTTGGTAATGATAAGTAGCAAATGTTTCCTCTTTCTATAATTATAGGCTACCATTTAGCCCCCGTTCTGGAAGGTGTGGTTGGCCACACTGCTCATAATAGCCTTCTTACTTTTTGTATCAGCCATCTTACTATAAAAAAAATTTATACAACCGTCACCCGACAACGCACCAACATTTCATTTCTTACTTTGGTACATATATTAATGTTAAAAGATACTAGTATATAGCAAGGAAAGAAGAAAAAAACATGAATCAAGTATCTTATTGAGTTATTTCATACTTCATAGATATAAGATTATTTATAAAATCAAACATATCTTCAGTTAAAAAGGAAAAAGATACTAGACTATTGTCAAAAAAAAAAAAGGAAAAAGATAGATAACGTACAGAACAAATGTCACAAATACAAAAAATATCATTCTTCGACAAAACGACTTTAAAAAGAAAAAATATATTCTGAAATTAATTTTGCGGAAAAATTATTGGGTTTTTTTTGTAATTATTGGTCAAAATAACTAATTTAGTTAAGAAAGAGAGAGAGAGGTACGTACGTATTGTCTCATGCATCTCTCTATACATATATGTCAAACAGGGTGTAGGAGAGAGAACTAATTATCAAGTCTTCTATGGGTACAGAATGATAATACCCCTTAAATAAAAGATTTTGGAGAATCTTGTGAAAACGAGATGACAAGATTTGGATGAATAAAGGAATAACATAGGGTATTTTGGTTTGAAACATCGCTTCTTTAATTTGATATGGGGTTATTGTCTTTTCAGTATAAGAAGAGGTTGGTCATTTGAATCCAATAATAGATCAATACTAGGCCAGTTTGCGCTGGTGCGATATATAAAGATTAAAGGTTGTGCTAATATATATGCGCTTCCTTGTAAACAACGTAGTATTATTAATTTATTTGATAAATGAGACAAAAAGAGCTATATTGTATTTTAGAGTACTGTCGTTTCTCTATAAATAAATCTTACATATGTTATCATGAGACTACCCCTGTTGCTTAGCTTTCTCAGGGTTTTTACCTGATTACAAAAACGACATTTGTTTTGGTAGTTTGGATCGCAGCGGGTAAAAACAAGATTAGCAGTTACCCACCACCCTAACCAATTAAACTACCAAAATCGTAGATACCGCAGAATGTAATCCCACGAAAGCTAAGCAACAGGAATTGTACGTATCTGACAAGTTTATTTCCACCACCGTCACCGTAAGTCCGTAACTAATACAGTAATACTTGACATATGTTAGATTACTACGAGCTATCTAAACACAAGTCAAAGAGATCTCCAAACACATATTACTTGGACTGAATCTGTTCATTCATACTACCAAATTAAACACCAATTCCATACAAGAGTGTTACTATTTCGCTTGAAAAATAAAACGCATCTCAGAATCGAATGAGATCATCGTTCTTGGAAGAAGACTGTTCCTTTTTCGGGTCATGAACAGCATTAGTCGAAGAGTCACCGCCGCTTTTCTTACCGAATATCATCTCATCAAGATCATCCATCATGTCATCCCCACTAGGCCACTACCACCTCCATGGAATCCACCACGGACACCAGATGATTTTCTAACCAGAGATTCTTCTTTTCCATGAACCGGATAGTCTTCGGGCTCTTCAGCAACAGGAATCATGGCTGGTTCGTGTGCGGTTAGCGGAGCAGAGGGTTTGTTCATCTCCTCATACTTTGGACAGTGGTTTGAGACTGACGACATTGTTGTACAAGTGTTGTTGTCAAGTCATCCTACAAATTACGGAGATAATGAAAATATATCGCTCGTTATCTATGTTTATATTAGATAATAGGAAATTATGCCTATTAATTCCGAGTTGATTTACCTGTAAAGCATAATGTTGAGAAGAAGAGGACAGAACCGTGGAAAGAAGTTCAATGCTGTTTCTTGCTATGTCGAAAGCTTCCTTTGTCTGCTCAGCGGTAAAGCTTCTTACAGGAGCATCTTACTGAACATGTTCAGGCTCATGCACATGCCGAGGAAGATCCGCATTTACTTCTGGTGCTGGAGTTGACCGAGCAGGAGTAAAAATAGGTGCTAAGCTCTCGTTGTCTCGTCCAGGGAAGCGAATACCTCTTGCTTTCAAGCTCTGTGGTATAGCAACAAAAATATAAGACAAAAACATTAAGACCTGATCATAATGAATTCTGACATCAGATTCTCACAGCTTTTCATTTTTCAATCAGTTCCTGCAACAAGCTAGTCGATTGAGCCAATTCAATGAAACAATAGTCATTCATCTGTTTTATACAAAAGTCCTATGCTTTATCTGTTTTATACAACTTCAACTCAGCACGAGATGGAAATGAATTAAGATAGTGTAATAAAATAGTGTAAATGAAACCTGTATGGTAGAGTTCAGTGCCGTAGCATTAGTTGGTACCAGGTCATAGTTACCTTATAAGTTTCTTCGAATACTGGTAGGTAGCGGAGTTCACTGGTCGATTCTCCCCTTCAATCAGTATCAAAGCTTTGTTGCGATTATTCACAACTGTCTGTGGATCCTCAATCAGCTTTACCATTTCATCAAGGACTCTTTCTGCTGCCACCTCTGAAAAAGCCTTCTCACAGTTCTTAACACATGTCTCGAGCAAAACCAAGGCAAGGTATTGAATTCTCGGCTGCTTCATCATTATCCTCTTCTTTATTCCACGGATCAACTCAATGCTATTAATTGTCTCTTGGTTTATCATATCACATATTTCCAAATTCATATCCCAGTCAGGTTCCTCAAGATTCTCCGTAGTAGCATCCTCCACTATTTTATCGGTCGGGTGTGGACCTTGAAAAAGTTCCTTCACTTTGAAGCTCATTGAGCTCACACCAGCACTGATCTTGTTGCTCACTCCCGAACCTCCGATCTTCAGGCGCTCATCAAATGCGGTAACTTTGTCCATAAGATTGTCACTCATCTTTGCTGATACTCAAACCTGTAAAGAAAAGTTAGAAAACATGTCAGCCTAGTCATGCCCAAGAAGCTGGAACTGTAGACACAGAACACTACAGAAAATAGGCTGAAACATCAACTTATTCAAATATGCACAATTAATACTAAACAAAAACGAGCAAAAAAGGAGCTGCTTGTTGTATGCTCATACAAAGGAGCCGTCAGAATCCAAACATGAATCTGCATAGCTCACCTACAGTATTCATTTGCAAGGGATCACAACTAACAGTCAGAAAACACTTAAGAATTCTGCAGAGATTCACCCAAATACACAAAAAGGTCCAAATCTGAGAATCAAGGAATGTACTACGTAATAAAGGAAGAATTACGAACCTAAGTTAGGCATCTATTTCAAGCTTATAGCTAGGGAAGGAAATAAGCATATCCATTTTCCAGAGAAGAATCATGTCTAAGTTCGCACTAAGATGTATAGGCATGTTTAAACTACTGCTAAGTACTGAAACCTAAAAATTCCAAGATCAATGGAAGATAACAGTGATTGTTCTCAGATCACCAAATAATTTTGACAGACGTTGCTTCCTTTCAAACATCTCTGTACACGGGTGAAAGTATCAGACTCAAGACTTTCACAACATACTGCTTCTGATTTCATCATCAATCTCTTGCACCCGAATCAAATAACATACACATATCTTTACTAAGACCAAAAAACGAAGCTACTCAAGACTAATATGGTGCAAGCAAGTTTCTTCTCGTAGAACAAGCATTACATTCGAGATCAGTATTCAAAGCTGATCATGACTCTCTAGGTACACGTTCAAGCCAACCGCGAATCTCCCTCCTCTGCAGATATTGAATCCGATGGTGGTTGTGCAGTAGCTACAGAAGATAGTTGATAGCTCACGGTAAATAAACCAAAACATGCCGAAGAAATGATTTGAAAATAGTAGAAGAAAGTAACAACAAAAACAGACACGTAACTGCTTTCGCCTGGGGTCTCACTCTCACTCGTGGTCGTTATTGTCTCTGATGGTTCATCAATTGTTTCCATGTCAATAGTCATTGTGTCATCAACATCTGCTTCTTCTACCTCTGTCATTATCTCATCCTTATCGCCTCCCATTGCTTCAACAATTCCATTTGGTGGCCAGTTTGCAGCATCCGTTTTTGTGTCTGTGGTTGCTGCATTTGGATCCTCAGTGGTTTGTGATTGTGGGTCTTTACTGATGGCTAACATAGAAGTAACCAACAGATTTTGCAAATTGTCCACAAGATTAATGAAGAAATGTGTATTTCAAGTATAAAATCGAATCACAAGGGTAAGAATTTCAAATCCATACTTTTTCTAATGCAAGAGCTAGTTTTGAGAGATTTGGGTAGATGCTCCTTGCAGCCAAAAGGATCTGCAACAAAAATCAATTAAAAAGCTTTGTGGTAATGATCTAAACCAAAAGCTTATAACCTCTCAAGCAAAATAAGGTGTAGATTTTTAGAAGACACTTTATTGGCATGCTTTGACAATTACAACTTTTGCAAGAGTTACGAATTACAATTGCAATTTATTACTCCTGAACTTGTAAGATGATTAGAAACTGTAAAACATGGAAAATCCTGAATAAATTCAAGAAAATAAGTTTGTTTCGAAATCTATGAGAATGGGGAATATAGCAGAGTGAAGGTATATAGTCAACCGATTTTAGGCTCTTACAATACCACACAAGTGAGTTTTATTATTAAATCATGACGGGCTAATGAGAACATGATATCTCGCCATCTCGGACATTGAGGGAAATAATGGACCAAGAAATGCATCTACTTACCTCACAGAGCCTTTGCAATGTACAAATGGAGGGCCTTCACCAAAACTAAGAAGGGCTGCCAAACAAGACGAAAACAACAGAAAACCAATTAGGCATACTTCAAACGGTGAAAAAATTAAAACAAGAACACTCAAAGTTGTAAATACATAAATAAAACTGGAAATGGTCAGAAACACATAAAAACAACCTACACAACTGATTTGCAAATCCCCTGACACAATTCTTACCGTATGCCTATTTCCCACACTGTACAATGACAAGCCATTTCATTTCATATACACAGGCTACTTTCTTGAAGTTTCAGAGATAGAATTGCTTAGTAGCGATTTTGAACAGATAGATTATAAATTGATGAGATTAAAATTGATTGATTAAGACATTAAGCCAAGCCTCATCTCACAATTTCAAACTCTTATTATCTACACAATTTTTTTTGGCAATGAAAGTAACAAATGAGAAGCTATAGAATATAGACCTTCATCCAATCGACTAACCAGCATAACAGAGGTAAGATAGCACTGCTATCATAGCAGTCAACTAGATGTAGCATAACAGAGATGAGACCGTAAAACCCAGAACTACTCAGAAAGAAACCCATGCATCATTACATTGAACTCTATAGAACAATACGGTAAGGATAAGATAGGATGCCAGTTTAAGTGCGTAATCCAGCAATGCCTAGTCATAGCAATTCAAAAAAGAGGTATTACCAGAACTTCCCGGTAGATGCTACTGCTTCTAGTGTGATCTTTACTTCTTCCTCAGGAATATCTGCTTTCTGCTCAGCTCCACTGCAAAAGAAAGATGGATCTGTATCAGCACAGAGATGAGGTACTATGAAAACTGGAGCACCTGAACAAACTTAACATGAAAAATCATCAGATATTTGAGATGAATGAAGCTAAAGGCCAGAACTCGTGACCGAGCAGCCGACTAAAAATTATGAACCTGAGTAGTGTTCTTCTGGCATTATCCTCCTCCTAAACATATAAGGTCATGCGACCAGCTTAATAAACTTTAAATCAGATATAAACTCACTCGTTTGCAAAAGTTTTGACAAACTAGAGTAAAGCTAGATCCTGAACCGTCAAAAAAGTGACTTTCATCGATTCGAAACGCAGATATATCGAAGAAACAAAACTAGAATTGCACAGTAGAGCTCAGGAACACTATATGAACTAGCAGCATTAACGATCGGAGAGAAAATCCAAAGCGCAGAAGCAAGCAAGAGTCTACGACTATAAAGAAAAGGAAAGCAAACATACGGCTGCTCGAGAACTTGGGGATCCTGGCGTTGAACGCCGTCACTGGGAGGAGCGACGGAGGGAATCTCGGGTTCCGATGATGATGGATTCTCCATTTTGAGGCTTCAGAGACTAATCTCCGCGGATTTTATCGAATAAAAAGCCCCCAAAATTCTCAATTGGATTCTCAACTTTGTTCTAACCCGACCGACCCGACCCTTCCCGGACCGGATCCGATTCGACCCAACCAAATGTTATTGGAAAATGCTTCTTTTTTATATGCGAAAAAATGTGAAGACGAGAAAAGGTGAGTAATCTGGGTTTATTAGGGTTTAGATAGAAAAATATTAGGTAAGTAAGACTTACACAGTAGATATTTTTTCTTCTCGTCTTTCTAGTTGTAAAAAGTAAAAACCATGGATTTTTTTGCTCCGTGTGTTAACAAACTAATTAAAAGTTTGTGTTAAAAACCATGGATTTCTTGCTTTCTTGCTTTTCAATCAATTGCACAGAACAAAAAAAAAAAGAAATCAGAAAATTGGTATAAAACTTAACTTTCTACCCAAAAAACAAAAAAAAGTTGTGGAAAACTAAAGATCTCAAATTAACATTCTTTTTTACAACACATCATACTTCATAGTATTCCTCTTCTTCATTTTACCATCGGGTCAGTCGCTGACCAAAAAATACAGGAAGACCCATGCTTCATCTCTGACCCTAAAAAGTAAAAAGTAAAATCAATTTTACCACCTTTCATTTGTTGATAGTGACATATTATTGTCTATATTTAATAGGAATCTATATTTACATTTTGCTTCTTTGTCTTTTCTTTTGTTATAGGTTGGTAGGGTATGATTTCCCTATCACCTCTATTGTAATAAGTATATATAGAAATTGGATTTATGTTGTTTCTGAAACTTACCTTTCAAATCAATCATAGAACTATTGTTGTTTTATGAGAGAGAACAAAAAAACTGTGGCTCATCAGTAACTTTAGTCGCACTTGCAAAATTAAATTGTCTTTTGTCGATGGTTCTTCATGGTATGAATATGATTCATTGAACGAGCATGGGGTGAATCATTGATTAACTTGGACCATAGTACCCTTTATCTCCAATCCTTGCTGATTTTTGAGTTGCTTATTTGTGAAATGTAACCTTAACCTATGTTATAAAAAATGTATCCTAATCTTGATAAAGAATTTGAATAATTTAACTTTGTTTTGCGGCAAATCTTGAAGATTCAGAATATTAAAATATACTTCTTCTTTTTTTCTCCTGTCTATTTACTTTTGTTTGTTGTATTAATTAATGTTTGTGTTGAGATTGCCTTCCAACAAAAAAAAAAAAAAACACAAAGAATAATGATATTTTCTCATACACGTCTCTCTCTATATGGCTTCATCATGAATATATATATTACCACAATCTTATTAGTGAAATGTCAAATGTGGATTGGTATTAAAAATAAAAGTAAAAAAGAAGAAGCTGAACTAAATCTTAAAAATATACATGCATAGCCCATATTATATAAAAATCTCCCATTACAGCCTATGCAAAATATACTCAACCGTTGTCATAATCTATGCTGCTAATAAGATATTGCTACAAATCGTTCTACAAATCGTTTTTTTTTTTAATTACACCTAACTACAAGTCTACAATATGCTTTTATCCATTGGTTCGATGTGTTCATGATACATATTTTTTTACCTGCAGGCGGGACAAGTTGATGAGACAGAGATATTGATTGACTTGTATAGGCCATGTTTTAATTACTGGTATTATTTTTTTGATTAATTAAAAATAATATCTACCAAGTCAATGACGATCTAGTAATTTGCTAATTACTCTTAATAAGTAATGCAAACCAGGGTACCTAGCTACTACCTGATCAATCATATTATCAACCTTATATTTTTTTCTTAAAATAGTCTACAACCCGATGTAAACATTGGTTGTTGTGAGCATATATGACCAGCAAGTAATGATCTAATTTGTTTCCTCCTACATACACAGAACAGAACCAAGTTCATCGTTATCATCTCTTGCCAGTCGCCCCCATACCCCTAGCTAGTCCTACGCTTCCGTACAGTTTGGTTTTAATTTTTGGATAAAACATATAGAAGTTTCAAATGAAAAAAAAAAAGTTGTCTTTTATTTAAAATAGTAACTAACACACAAAAGTATTTAATAATATAACTATATCTGTTAGTTACTATTTTAAATAAAGATCCTGAACCGTAATTCATCGATTCGAAACGCAGATATATCGAAGAAACAAAACTAGAATTGCACAGTAGAGCTCAGGAACACTATATGAACTAGCAGCATTAACTTATAAAAGATGGCAGTGAAAATCTAAAGCGCAGAAGCAAGCAAGAGTGAAAAGATTTGAAGTAAACATACGACTGCTCGAGAACTTGGGGATCCTGGCGTTGAACGCCGTCACTGGGAGGAGCGACGGAGGGAATTTCGGGTTCCGATGATGATGGATTCTCCATTTTAGCTAATCTCCGGATTTTATTGAATTAAAGCCCCCAAAATTCTGAAATACGCAATTCGTCAGGGATGAAAGAGGAAATTTTCAATTTTGTTCTGACCCGACCCGACTCGATTCTATCCGACTCGTTTCGTTATTTGAAATGCTCTTTTTAAAAAAAATATGCCAAAAAACGTGGAGACGAGCGAGAAAAGGTGATTTTAATAAATTAAAATTTGGTTTTAGGGTTTAGAAGAATATTCTCCTTTTGCCGCCTAGGTTAGGTTATACAGTAGATATTTTTATCTCCTGGTCTTGTTAAGTTGTACTAAAAACCATGGGATTTTTCTTGTGTGTGAAAAAACTAAAAAAGGATTTCAGCTTTGTTATTACAAACACATCATAATAAGTTCATCGTATTCTCTTCGTTTTGTCTCAAACCATCACCGTTCAGTCGCTGACCAAAAAGAAAAAGATCATGCTTTCTTTCTGACCCCTAAAAGTAAAATCAATTTTACCATATTCATTCACTGATAGTGACATCTATCACTGATACAAATGTATTTAATACCCATTTCATGTCCAATCACATCCTTCTCTCTCAATACATGTATTCTAACCGAAAAAAAAGAGATAAAAAAGTAATTTAGGTTGCTTAATTTCTAAAACTTACCTTTCAAATCAATAATATATAATACTAGCTATTACAATTACAACAATCATTATTTGGATCGTTTCGAGAAAGAAAAAAAAAAAAAAAAGAACTCTGGTTGAATTTAACAAATCAAAAGATAATAAATTTTGAAACCCATTCGGACAAAAAAAGAAAGTTAACTTGTACGAGTCGTATCAGTAATTTTAGTCACAGCTGCAATTATGTTGTTGTTATTTTTTTGTATCAATGGGTCATGCTTCCTGGGCATGAATATTATTCATTGAACGGCGCATGTGGCATGAACTACATCACTGACTCGGACCAAAGAACCATTTATTCCGGATTAAAGATTTTTGTGTTGTCTTTCTTACTCATATCGCTTGTTGATTAAGACTTTAAGCTGAGTCGCTCTTTTCGGAAATATAACCTATATTTAGTTTTAATGATTTTTAAACTGTCTATAGTTTTACTACATATTGCTTCGACTTAATCTAGATCATGATAAAGAACTTGAACATTTAACTTTGTTTAATTTGCGCGCGGTGAAACCTAGTTGATTTAGACATTTTTTAAAACAAAATTTGAACAAAAGTTTATTTAGACATTTAAAATCTCCTTTCTTCTTTCTAAGTTTTTAAGAAATATATACGTAGATTGGATTTAAAATGAAATATAACATAAATATTAATGCATGAGTACCCCACTCAGTAGTCCATATGTATAACATCTCCCATTTGAGTATACTTTTGCAGATACGCAGTCGTTCTCATAATCTCTGCTAATAAGATATTGCTACAAATTGTTTGTTCCTATATATTAACTATTTATTGTGAAAATTTCATAGCAAACAAACAAACAAAAAAAGAAACTATACTTATGGTGAATGCATATTTGTATAGTACCTAGTACCTACAACGTTTTAGTCCATTGTGCACTGTGCAGGGTAGTGTTTGTTCTTTTCTGCAGGCGGGACAGGTAAGAAGAGCCAAATATATTGACTTATTTAAAATATAACAATTCACAAAGTTATGATTTATGACCAATATATTATAACTTTTGGACTTGTAATCGCAAGAAGAAAACATTTTTCTCTTTATGTTAAAAATTTGGAATGATCAAATTGGGTTTATGCAAGTTAACTTTATATACCTAATTTTGGTACATTATTATGACTTCATGCACTTATTATATAGAGAAAAAGAGTAAATTTTTTTATAGTTATAAATTAATTAGGGTATAACGTGTTCTTAGAATTCACCCAAACAACGCAAAGGATATTATTATTTTTGTTCCATGTAAGTCTGATTTGTTCTTTTTTTTGGTGAATAAGTCTGAATTGTTCATTGTTATCCTCTCTCTCTCTCTCTCTCTCTCTCTCTCGCCATTAATAAAGGGAACACCCTAAACCTACGCCTTCTCTCTGCATACAGTCAATACAGACAGAGGCTGCGCCTGTCCAACGAGTAATATGACGTCATTTTTCTTTCCCTTTTTTTCCAATGATAAATAGATATTCGTGGTTTTCAAATTAAAATCACAATCACAATCACTTAATGAGCTCTAACAATAATACAAGCAAATAAATTTTATACCGTATACTAAGAAAGAGAGATTGGACAATTTGTTCATTTATAGAAATAAACAAAAATTACATGTTCAAGATTATATTTGTTAATAACAATAATACACTGTATAGAAAGAGATAAATGTACTATGTGATTATATTGACTTATAATAACAATAATAATACGGTAGGTTTGTGGTTTTTCTGAAGTTTTATTTTTTTTATTCCGTTTTATCCTTCCATTGTTTAAATTAGGTTTCGAGATCGTCAAGTTAATTAGAAATCTCATACGGTATATTTTTTTTATATCTAGTAGTATTAGTTAGTTTCGAGCTAAAATGGGTAATTTACTAAACGACATGTAACTTTTAGCTTAGCAAATTGGAGCAAGAATGATCAGAGGAGACTACCTCATTTTACAAATAAGTATTATATAAATACTGTGGTCTTTCTCTTTCATATGTGTTCCCCTTGTTCATCAAGAAATATGAAATTGCATAAATCATCGAACTTGCTAAAACTGTATATGAAATAATGTCTACATACAATATATAAAGTTTATGATTTTATAACTGAATATTCTGATATCATTATAGTCAAAGTTCAGATTATAATCTTAAATCATTGATAAAAGGTTCCCCAACAGAAAATTGTTTATTATATAAATTGCATGGGCCAGCCTACGCTGATATTTAACATATTAATTAGATTTGTTTAATTTTAAAAATAAAAATTTATGAAATTAAGAAGTTATTGCAGTACTGCGTAATATCTTCTGTTATGTCTTTATTCTTGAGAATCCGTTTTGAAATACTGGACCTAAAGTTCGATCTCAAAGGCATAGACAGCCAATCATTTATTTTCGGTTATGAATCAATTTGTTTTAGGAAAATTAAGCCAAACTTCCAGAATATACATACATAAATTATGTAAGTTTTTAACCAGGTATCACTATACCGCAACTTACTATACGTATCATCTTATTAATTTTTACTTACATAACAGACAATAAATATCACAGGGATGGACGGTAACGTTCGTTAAGAATTTTTTGAATAACTTACTATATATTTCCTAGGTGTTTAAATTTCTAAATGTATATAATATGGTCTAGTTTCTTTTTTTTGTTGATAAAGAAAGAGTGTTTTATTATATATATATATATATATATATATATCTAGCCCTATCCAGGTTGTAAAATGTTTTACGAATGAATTGTTTTAAAGGTTTCTGCAATGCAAACATTGATTGAGCGCTTGAGCATGCGGTCGTACATCCAATTTTGTCATCTTATACACACACACACCACCCCCTCTTCTTGCTGCAAAATTGTTGACGTTACACGTCCTTTTCATAATTTGACCATATGTATGTTCTTTGTCTCCTGACTGTCTAATTAATTAACTACTATAATGGACTGACTTAATAATGTTCATATTAATTTATGATAACCAAATTACACTCAAATTTATATGGCTCACATGATAATGCCACAGATGGAACTTTTTATAATTAAAGCACATTGTATTTAATTACAAATGTATATACCTGTTATTAACATTCATATTTATGATATACCAAATTATACTCAAATTTATAACGGTCACACTTTGTTTATTACTAGCTATATTTGATTTTAATACTACTTAAAGAATTAGTTTATATATCGACTTGCTTATTCTAGATAATTTTTCTACATCTTAAGATTCTAAACCTAAAAATGATTCTTCAATGAACTTTAATTATCTAATTTGATAAAAGTAAAAGCTAATACATCAAGACATACACACACACACACACGCACTTATTTATTTTAAATTCTCGTTTTATATTTGTCATTAACTGCTTCTCTTTTCGATAAATTAATGGGTTTGTTTGCAACTCAAAACAATTGAAAGTTGAAGGAAAAAAGAAAATAAAAACAAAATTAAGAATGAAGCTTCATCTTTATCTGCTCACTCTCCATGTACTCGATATAGTCTAGTCTAGTCCCCCTATCATCTATATATCTCTCTACGCAGATCCCTCTCTCACTTTTATTCCCCAGAGAAAAATCAACAAAATCCCTCGTTCTCTCTCTCTCTATCTCTCTCTCTCTCTCTCTCTCTCTCTCTCTCTCTCCTCTCTCTCTCTCTCTCTCTCTTTCTTCTTTCTGTTTTTTTTTCTTTCTTCTTCTTCGTCTTGCAAATCAACAACAATGGAGGCAGCTGGTGATTTTGGGGGTCTCGGCAAAAAAAAGGGCAAAAAGCAAGCCAAACATGATGCAGAGGTTCGAAGGGAACTAGAAAGGATAAGAGAAGACAATCTCGCTTTCCCAGCTCCCGCTTATCTACTTCCACCGGAGGTCATCTTTTGTTCTCTCTTTTTTACTTCTTAATAAAAAAAAATGTTTCAAAACTTTTGTTAGTTTATAGTTTCTCTCTTGTTGCTTGCTGCGCCGTTGTTTGGATCATGCTTATTAGTTTTTTTTTTTTTTTTTTCTAGTGTCTACACGAAATTTGTGGATATGAGATTTAAGTGTTCTTGTACTCAGATCTTCTGAATTAATATGTATGTTTGTTAAACAAAAAATAAAAACCCATCGTAGGACTATATATATATATGGTGTTGGTAGTCATATTTTGTTCTCTCGTTTTTTTACTTCTCAATAAAGAAAAATTAAAAAATGTTCCAAAGCCTTTGTTAGTAGATTCTATCTTGTTGCTTGCTGCGCCATTGTTGTCATGCTTATTACTTTTTTTTTTCCTATTTTTTTAATGTCTACACGAAATTTGTGGATATGAGATTTAAGTGTCCTTCGTACTCAGATCTTCTGACCTAAAATCTGAACCACTGTATGTTTGTTAAAACCATTGTAGCGCTATGCGGATGGTAGTGTAATCGTGAGGCATCTTCTTCGCGAGAATCCAGATCTACTTCGGGGAATTGTCTATCAAACAAGAGGTATCATCAATACATTTGTAAATAAAATATACATATATGCTCTAATAATATTGGGGTTATTATATATAGTTTCTGCGTACGTAAATTAGAAACTCCACTTCAACGCCACTAATTATTGTTTGTTTTTTTTTTTGTATATATCATGTAGATGATTGCTTCAGAGATTCTACTGTTTAGCCTCAACAAAGGTCGTCCTTTCAATCAACACCGTAAGTTGGACACCGAGAAGTTCATCAGAGATGTGAAATTTTCGCCAGAGGAAATCAAGGCTAGAAAGAAGCTAAACCCCATGGAACTTGCTGTTGGCTCTTTGAAGAAGGCCATGGATGTCATGTTTTACCCAGGAATTGAAAAGAAAAATGGGAGAAAGGTACTAAACTCTAGCTATGAACTCTTAATTACTAATTAATACATATACAGATCTAGAAACATAATTAACATGGGCACAATATATTCAACATATAAACAATTAGTGGTATTTCTAATAAACTATAATAACCCCAATATTATTAGAGCATATATGTATGTATATATGTATATTTTATTTACAAATGTATTGATACCTCTTGTTTGATAGACAATTCTGTTGGTTTGATAAAACCCTGACGATCAACACATATAATAAGTTGTATAAATTTACAACACGTGTCTGTTTCAGTGTATTTTTTTAATTTACGATTATGAGTCATGTCTGTCTTACGATTATGAGTCATGGTATTTTCTATTTTCTGTTTTGTAGAGACCTAATGCTAAAGTTTCGACATTTAGAAGTGAGTTTCAGAGTATTGATGATGCCTCACCTCACGTAATCGCTCATCTACTGCAAACAAAGGGTTATGTTGGCGTCATTCTTACTTGTACTCCTACCTTTGTTAACTACCAAGGGGTAAGTGATATAGTTAGAATAAATATATGCTTATTAAATATTATTATTGATAATGATGTGAGAGAATTATTGATTTCAGGGAATTTTAAGGGTAAGCAAGTCAACAAGAAAAGACTGCGGACTTCGTAGACATACTGTTGTCATCGTCGCTTACGGGATTACTGCAGACGGCACTCTTTTCTTTCTTCTGCGAAACAGTTGGGGATCTACATGGGGGGAAAGAGGGTATGCGAGAGTTATCTTCGAAGGGGGATCGAATGTCTTCTACCTAAACAAGTTTGTGTAAAACAATGATATTATGAGGGTATTACCCTACACTGTTTCTGTCTCTGTTTTTTGATAACGCCAAGAACTAAATATCATATGTCATCTAGTACTACATACACTATCATTTGGTGATAAATTTCATTTTGTTTTGTTCCATTGTGTTTTTTTTCCTACCTTTAGTGTCTGGCTTTTGTGATTCTTCTTGGTTTTCCCGAATCAAATTCAAACTCAATTCAAAATTCCTGTCAAATATTTCTTCCTAAGCGAGCTGGTCTTCACTATATTTAATTTGCCTCATGCATATTTCAATATTAAATTGTCTGTTCACACAGCCAATGTTAAACCTTATCACTTACATTTTCCTCTCTCGTCACTCATCTTTACTAGTCAAGTTTTTACCCGCTGGCTGGTGCTTCCAATTAAACTACCAAAATCGTAGATACGTATCTGACAAGTTTATTTCCACCAAAGTCACCGTAAGTCCGTAACTAATACAGTAATACTTTACATATGTTAGATTACTACGAACTATCTAAACAGTATATGAATAGTTACAGCACTTCAGACTCGGATATTATGAGCTCTTTCTTAAGACTCACTAATTGGCATACCAAATTAAAAGGAGTAAAAAAAATGTTGACAATGCGAGTAAGAAAGCAAAACAAAAGTAAAACACATTTCAAATCTTGCGTCATACATCATAATACGTCACCTTTATAAACCCATCACACAAGTCAAAGAGATCTCCAAACACAGATTACTTACACTGAATCTGTTCATTCATACTACCAATTAAAACACCAATTCCATACCATACAAGAGTGTTATTATTTCGCTTGAAAAAGAAAACCCATATCAGAATCGAATGAGATCATCGTTCTTGGACGAAGACTGCTCCTTTTTCGGGTCACGGTCAGCATTAGTCGAAGAATCACCACCGCTTTTCTTACCGAATATCATCTCATCAAGATCATCCATCATGTCATCCCCACTACCACCTCCATGGAATCCACTACGTACACCAGATGATTTTCTAACCAGAGATTCTTCTTTTCCATGGATCGGAGAGTCGTCGGGCTCTTCAGCAACAGGAATCATGGCTGGTTCGTGTGCGGTTAACGGTGCAGAGGGTTTGTTCATATCCTCGTACTTGGACAGCGTTTTCACTAACTCGTCGTTCACATTCAAGGCTTCGAATAGAAGTGCTTCGTTTTCACCTGCTGTTTCGATGATTCTTTGCACAGTGGTTTGAGATTGACGACATTGTTGTACAAGTGTTGTTGTCAAGTCATCCTGCAAATTAGGGAGATAATGAAAATATATCGCTGGTTATCCATTTTTATATTAGATAATAGGAAATGATGCCTATTAATTCCGACTTGATATACCTGTAAAGCATCTTGTTGAGGCGAAGAGGACAGGACCGTGGAAAGAAGTTCAATGCTGTTTCTTGCTATATGAAAGCTTCCTTTGTCTGCTCAGCGGTAAAGCTTCTTACAGGAGCATCATACTGAACATGTGCAGGCTCATGCACATGCTGAGGAAGATCCACATTTACTTCTGGTGCTGGAGTTGACCGAGCAGGAGTGAAAATAGGTGCCAAGCTCTCGTTGTCTCGTCCAGGGAAGCGAATACCTCTAGCTTTCAAGCTCTGCGGTACAGCAACAAAAATACAAGACAAAAACATTAAGACCTGATCATAACGAATTCTGACATCAGATCATACAGCTTTTCATTTTTCAAATCAGTTCCTGCAACAAGCTAGTTGATTGAGCCAATTCAATGAAACAATAGCCATTCATCTGTTTTATACAAAAGTCCTATGATTGACCTTATATTTCCCAGGGCAAGGAATCTCATAAAGGAAGGCCAAACCACTTCAACTCAGCACGAGATGGATATGAATTAAGGATTTAAGATAGTGTCATCTTTAATAAAATAGTGTATATGAAACCTGTATGGTAGAATTTAGTACCATAGCATTGGTTGGTACCAAGTCATAGTTACCTTATAAGTTTCTTCGAATACTGGTAGGTAGCGGAGTTCACTGATCGATTCTCCCCAAGCTTCAATCAGTATCAAAGCTTTGTTTCGATTATTGACAACTGTCTGTGGATCCTCAATCAGCTTTACCATTTCATCAAAGACTCTTTCTGCTGCGACCTCTGAAAAGGCCTTCTCACAGTTCTTAACACATGTCTAAAGCGAAACCAAAGCAAGGTATTGAATTCTCGGCTGCTTCATCATTATCCTCTTCTTCATTCCACGGGTCAACTCAATGCTATTAATTGTCTCTTGGTTTATCATATCACATATTTCCAAATTCATATCCCAGTTAGGTTCCTCAAGATTCTCCGTAGTAGCATCCTCGACTATTTTATCGGTCGGGTTTGGACCTTGAAAAAGTTCCTTCTCATTGAGCTCACACCAGCACTGATCTTGTTGCTCACTTCCGAACCTCCGATCTTCAGACGCTCACCAAATGCGGTAACTTTGTCCATAAGATTGTCACTCATCTTTGCTGATACTTAAACCTGTAACGAAAACATGTCAGCCTAGTCATGCCCAAGAAGCTGGAACTGTAGATACAGAACATTACAGAAAATAAGCTGAAACATCAACTTATTCAAATATGCACAGTTAATACTGAACAATAGCGAGCAAAAACGGAGCTGCTTGTTGTGTACTCATAAAAAGAAGCCGTCAGAATCCAAACATGAATCTGCATAGCTCGCCTACAGTATTCATTTGTAATGGATCACAACTAACAGTCAGAAAAACACATAAGAATTCTGCAGAGATTCACCCCATAACGAAATACACAAAAAGTCCAAATCTGAGAATCATGGAGTGTACTAGGTAATGAAAGAAGAATTACGAACCTAAGTTATGATAACAGAACAACGAAAAAACTTGTTTTGTCAGTTGTTCTGTTATCAAAGTTCCAGTATATTCAAAACACAAGTTTAAAGAGTTAAAATCAGCTCGATACTTTTCAAAGAAAGCACATGGAGATGGAAACTACATATCTAAAACTGAAAATTGAATATAATGCTGGATGTTATATGTATAATCAAAGCTCACTCACACCCTATAGAGTGCTTTGCATTACTGCTTCTCCAACAAGAAGAAGTCAGCGTCTTGCTGCTTATGAACCCTCACAACACTTTTCAAACGCCTTTCGGATTCAGGAGAGATCAAATCAGCCCAGAGCCAATAGTCAATAGAATGCTGCAATATAGATACAGTTAAGCTTCTTCTAACAATCTAACAACCAAACCAAATGATTCAATGAAGCTTTCTTATAGTACCTGTTCGATAAGGCGATGCACAGGGCTGCCATTAGAGGTAGCATTCGAAGTCTCTTTATAAGTATTGTGAAACAACCAGAGAAGATCGAAAGTAAACTTCTTCGGCATCTCGTAAACGTAAACCTTAATCGGAAATCCAACAGGATCTTCGTTCAACCAACGATTCTCTCTCTCAAACACCATATCATCGAGCTTCCTCGCGTCGTCATCATCACTCTCGCCACGAACCGTGTCGTCTCTAACCGCTGAAGTGAGCTTCGGCGCTTTATAGATCAAGAAATGCTCAAGCGAGGTAACGAAGGACGTCTCTGGCCGGTTCGACGAGTTTAGATAGGATACGGAGGGTTGGGCGGAGGAAGAGAAGATGGTGTAGAGAATAACGAGAAGAGAGAAGGCGACGAGGGGAATGATGAGGAATAGGGTTTTGGATCTGGGTCTGGATGAAGTAGTACGATGATGATTTTGCTGTTTTCCAGACATCGTGAGAGAGAGATCTGAATCTTCTTCTTCTTCGATCCGAATTCGATTACAAATTTGGTTTTCTGATTTTTGATTTTTGCGATGATTGTGAAGTGTGGAAAGTGGCGATGCGCGTCACCTGATCGCGATTGCGTCTGCGATTGTAAACGCTAAATTGCATAACTGTACTGATAAGTCACCTATCACCTATCAGTTTCCTTTTAATCATAACTAGGTTCGGACCCGCACGTACGTGCGGGGTTATGTTTATAAAAAAAATAATTTTGTATATATAATCAAACTTATACTAATTGAGATTTTAGTTTGTATTTGGTTTACTTTATTAATATTTGAAAATTTAAAATAATAATGATTTCACCAGTATCTTAAAATTTGAAACAACATAACGGTTGACTGGTAACAAACTAAATCCAATAAATGATTGGTTAGATTCTATTAAATTTGTGAACTATCAAATTGGATATATAACCGCTAACAGCGATAAAAACCATTTGAAACATATACAAATATTTAGGATGGCCATAACTCTCTTTTCGTTTGTCAAGTTCTATTATGTCTTACACCCGTTCTCAAATTTTCGTTGCATAACAGAAAGCATTCCCAATATATGACATTCGGATATGGGAAAAATCTTATTTTCTGATTGAAAACGGGAGGGGATCGGACGAAAACATAAATTCTTGAACTCCCGTATGAAATAAACATAAATATAATTCATAGTATATCTATATATCGTATGTTTTAATAAAAATATTACAAAATTAATTGACTTCTTTATTCTTACTATTTTATAGATGTTTCACCTATATTAGATTATGTTTTTAAATACTTTTAACGGTTATAGAACATATTTTATGAGCTAGCAAAAAAAACATATTTTATGTATTTTTTTTTGAACTTATGCTAGTTCAATTGAAAGTAGTAAGATTTATTTGAAAAAATTAAATGTATTTTAATATTTAATAGAACACGTCAAGAATTAAAATTATTTATTTAGCATGTGTAAACATATTTATATAGTATAACGTCATTAACCCAAAATTTTGTCATTTTGGTTTATGAATATTTGGGTGTTTAAGTGTTAATCAGTACTTTAAGATTTTAATTAGAAATTTTTATACTATGAACTATACTATGAGTCATCGTTACCTTGAATATTTCATTAGGGATTCAAGGTAACCATGACTTAAAAGTCTATAAAAATTTAAAAGTATTGAGATTAACACTCAAACACTCAAATTTCAAGGAAAATTTTAATAGACTTTTTAAAGATAACATGATTTAAAAACAAATTTCAAGGTGCTCATGTTATAAAATTTTACTGCCATGTGTGTTTTTTTTTCTTTTCCATATATTATAGTGCCATTTTAATAAAGACTGTTAACATCATATATTTGAAAAATAAGAAAATAATATAATTTAATACATCCAACTGATTACAGTATAGTCATGGAAGATTAATTGTACTTATATAGATTATGTATACATACCCCTTGCTGTATTTGCCGGTTTCAAAAGTTAATTAATGTTAATGCAAAGCTCAACTACATACTCTAATAAGAATTTCCTACAGAGGTTTCTTAAATAAATCTATATAAAAACTGAAGAAAACAAACACTAATATAGTATTTTGTGACTTACCGGGTTCATATAAAAAATGTGGACTTCTTTTAAGCAATCAAATGTAATTTTCTTGTTTTGCAGATGCTATGTCAATTGGATGAACACCCGTTCATACCACAATCTTCCCTTATATACAATCTCTAGGTAGAAAAATATATGCTTTCAAAAAAGATCTTGATTTATATATGCTTATATACACGATAGAAAATTATAAATTTAACAAATCATAAGAATCATAAATCATAAACTGGACATAGAACATAGTATTGGCGAACTAAAAAAAAGAATATAGTAGATGTTAGCAAGAGGTATATTACGCAAACTCAATACA
This sequence comes from Camelina hispida, assembly GCA_023657505.1. Taxonomy (NCBI): domain Eukaryota; kingdom Viridiplantae; phylum Streptophyta; class Magnoliopsida; order Brassicales; family Brassicaceae; genus Camelina; species Camelina hispida. The sequence goes on along the minus strand of CP094637.1, from coordinate 8,559,716 downwards.
GAGACACTTTTTTATTTGACTTTTACAGAAGCAAAGAGATACAAAAATAATGCTAGAGTGGTGCATAACTGTATATTATATGTGAATGTTAGGTCGATTTCTCTATTTATAAGCTGGAAAGAGTAAACATTTTTACTTTTACGTTTAAAACTAAAAAATCTATATAAAATCTTTTAAAAACTTATTTAGTTTTCAGTTAATGCATATACAACATGTTTGAATCTATATGGATGATTAGATTTGAATTTTGAATTAATTGTCTAGATTTTCCTATTATACCGATGAGAGTACATACATAAGGTTAGTTTTAGAAATAATCCCTAAATTTTAGAAATTTTGGTAAATAATTACTGATTTATTTCAAGATATCTTAAAATAATTCATCTATTTAAATTTAAGTTAAGTTATTTTCATAAATACTATTCGAAATTAATTACATTCATTTGTTATGGAAATCTTGTTAAATAATTTGTTACATTTTTGGTATGTTATTAATTGCGGAAAACTCTTATTATTCTATAAAATTTTAATAACTATACAAATTCAAGAAATTATTAATAGAAATAATTTTGTTTTTATTATAATATTTTAAATTTCATTTTGTAATCTTGTTGGCTTTAATTTCATTTAGAAAACTATACATGTTTAGTATTTAATTTAGAAAAATATTTGGATAACTTAATATAAATTAATTATTTATGCTTTATACCCATATCAAAAAATAGATATGAAATCTATAACCAATTATAAAAAAGTTAATTATTTATTTCTTTAATAGTTGTTACCATTTTTTAGGAAAGTTTAATTTTTTTATTATGTAGGCAAATGGGTCTGTTTGGCAACATGGATATATGTTATATTTTTTTCTTTTTTTTTATCCCTAAGTGTACTCCCCATTTAATAGTATAGATTTCCAATAATAATTTTTTATTTTTTCACTTTAATAGAAATAATTCATATAATATGATTATTAATTTTTTTTAAACAAGAACTAAGTTATAAATTATTGTATTTTAAATAATAATTTTTAATTTATTTAGTTTTCAAATTTTCAATTAATTAACTTTTTGTCTGATTAATTTCGAATTTTGTTTAGACTTTTTTTTTTCCTACGTTTTATAAAGTTTATAACTTAATTACATTAAATTTGTTATTAGATAGAATATAAAATTCTAGATTTGTTTTGTTTTCTAGAATAAAATAGAGGTATATGCCTATATAGTATGTTGGTGTATATTTTTATGTGTATTTGTTTTTTTGGAATATTAAGAATGTGTTATAGTATGTATAATATTTTGTATTCATATATTAAATAATTTATAAGTTAATTTTCAAAACTATGATTACAAATCTATAGTATATATGAGATAAACTAATAGTTTAGTGTTGGTTCTATATTCCAAACCCGCCATGCTAGGCGGGTCAAACAATATATTCAAAGATTTTTAATCCGCAAAAACTCATCATATAAAACCCATGAAAATAAAAATTATTTTTAAATATGTAATACAAAATAAAAATAAATCTGTGAGCAAGTAATATCTTTTATATTTTATTATTATTCTTTGAATAAGATATCAAATTGAATGGTAAATATGTTTGTTACCTTTTAAAATCATACCGTTAGTTTTTTTGAATGATATATTTTATTTTTGATTTTGAACATATATTTTAGGAGGAAATCAATGCGTTGAGATCAAAAATATCGGTCGCGGATCTTCCTCCAAGATCGAAAATCAATTCGTTTTTTGGTATAGCGCTTCTCTGTATAGTGGCCAAAAATAGAGATGGAAGAGGGCAGCCTTGGCACTCAAACGTAATTTCATTAATTTCTTTTGTAATTTCATTCTAATTATAGTAAACTAAAATATATTTTCAAATATAAAATTTACAAATATTTATAGAGAAATAGTTGAATGCATATTTCATTTTAAGAGAGAACAAAATGTATATTTAAAATTACAATTTGACTAGCTTGAAGTTCTTGACATATATATTTATATTTATAGTAATTTAAAATTTTTATATTTAAACCAAAAAATCAGTTCTTTATCCACAATAAATTTATTTCTTATGATTTTTTCACATATTTGATTAACTTACGTATTCAATCAAATATTTTGTAACTCTCATATTTATAATCATATCCATATTTTAAGGCACTAAATTTTAATTAATTGCAATTATTTATTTGTGTTTATGTTATTTCTTCACCTCCATAGTATTTATAGCATTCTAATGAATGATTAATGACAACTAAAAATAAAGTAAATAATAAAAGATATTAATATTTAATTATTGCATTTTTGTAATTCTTATATACTTTACGTAAGCTTTCAACATGTGTGTAGCATATGCTATTATGTTTATAAGAAGTTCAACATGTGTTTATGATATATATATATATATATATATGTAAGATATGATATATATATGTGATATTTTTTATTTTAAATGTGATGAAATATCTAAATTTTCTATCATCTAAATTGTTATTTTTTTTTGGGATATTAGTACTACATATATATTATTCCTATATTATGAACATCAAGATATATAGTTTTTATTTTCAATTCTACATGTCATCCTTAAGATATGTCGTGTATTTACTATTTTGCTTTTATTTTTACTCATTTTAAGAGAAATAATTCACATTAAATTATTATGTAACAATTTTCAATTTCTATTTATATATTAATATTATTCTGATCATATATAATTTATCAGTATATAGTTAATTAACATATATATATATATATATTATGTTTATAATAATTTATTAAAACCAAATTATTGTGAATTGTAAATATATATAAGCTTGGTTTTGGTCTCACTTATACTGGTATAATTGAATCATTTTCCATATGATTTTTATAAATGACTTCATCAATCATCTCAGAAAAGCGTCTTTAGTTTTGGAATAATCATCTCGAATAATATTTATTTTCATAATGAATCTAAATAATATAATAAATAATAGGTAAATTTTTTCCATTTTTGAATAGTGGAAAAACTATTGAAGGAATTAAGAAAGCTATAAAACCATAATTGAAGGAAATTTTTTATAACTTTTGTACACGTTTTGAAAGATACTTATTTAAAAGAATATTTATGTAATATAAATTATTAAATAATCAATTTATTCAATAAGTTACTAAATTTCTTTAAAAGTATATAATTATATTTTGGTTGAAACAATGCAACAAAATATTATCTAATTCTGAATTAGTCGAGATACAATGGATATTATGAGCTGTTCTTAAACACTCACTAATTGACATACCCAATTACCTTACGTCCATACCTAACTAGTAGTTATACTTATAGTTATGTTGAGAAAGTGAGTAAAAAAGCAAACCAAAAGTAAAACACTAGAAATCTAACGTATTGACTTTTAGAAGTGAGTTTCAGGAGTAACGATGATGTGTCCCCTCAGTTTATCGCTAAACTACTAGAAACAAAGGGTCTTGTTAGCATCATTGTTACTTGTAGTCCTACGTTTGTTGACTACGAGGGGTAAGTGATATAGCTAGGTAGCTAGAACAAATATATATAATAAATATTATTGATAATGATTTGAGAGAATGATTGATCTCAGGGAATTTTTACGGCTAAGCAAGTCACCAAGAAGAAGAGACTGCCGATTTCCTAGGCATACTGTTCTGATCGTCGCATATGGGATTATGGCAGACAGTACTATGTTTTTCGTTTTGCAAAACAGTTGGGGATCTACATGGGGGGGAATTAAAGAGCGTATGCAAGAGTCATTTTTAAAGGGGATCAGATGTTTTACCTACACAAGTTAGTGTAAAACAATGGATATTATGAGAATATATTTATGGATATTACCTACACTGTCTACACTGTCTTGTCTCTGTTATTTTATAAGGCCAAGAATTAAATATCCTATATCATCTAGTACTACATACACTATCATATGGTGATAAATTTAGTTTTGCTTTGTTCCATTGTGTATTTTTTCTTCTTTAGTGTTTGGCTTTTGTGATTCTTCTTGGTTTTCCGAATCAAATTCAAACTCAAATCAAAATTCCTGTCAAATATTTCTTCCTAAGCGAGCTGGTCTTCATTATATTTAGCCTCATGCATCATGTATTTCAACATTAAATTGTCTGATCACACAGCCAATGTTAAACCTTTATCACTTACATTGTCCTCGTCAGTCGTCACTCATCTTTATTAGTCCAGTTTTTACCAGCTGGCCGGTGCTTCCAATTAAACTACCAAAATCGTAGATACCAATTAAACTACATGGAGTAAATGTCTAAAATTGAAGACTTAATCTAGTGCTAGGTAATATATATAAACAAAGCTCACTCACACCCTATAGAGTGCTTTGCATTGCTGCTTCTCCAACAAGAAGAAGCTGATCGTAGTGAAGAAAGGAACATAGAAGAAGTCTGCATCTTGCTGTTTATGAACCCTCACAACACTTTTCAAACGCCTTTCGGATTCAGGAGAGATCAAATCAGCCCAGAGCCAATAGTCAATAGAATGCTGCAATACAGATACAGTTATTGTGAAACAACCACAAAAGATCGAAAGTAAACTTCTTCGGCATCTCGTAACCGCAAACCTTAATCGGAAATCCAACAAGAGATCCCGGATCTTCGCTCAACCAACGATTCTCTCTCTCAAACACCATCTCGTCGAGCTTCCTCGCGTCGTCATCATCACTCTTTCGACGAACCGTGTCGTCTCTAACCGGTGAAGTGAGCTTCGACGCCTTATGCATCAAAAAAATGCTCAAGCGAGGCAACGAACGACGTCTCTGGCCGGTCCGACGACTTTACATAGAACGGAGGGTTGGGTGGAAGATTTGAATCCATATAAACATTTTGAAGTACATTTTGTTTATGTCTTTAGGTTTTACTTATTTATTTTTTATTTTACAACAATAACCCCTAAAACAATTCCATAAATAACATTCCAGAAAAGCTTAAATACTAAACCTTCTTAAATTGACCAACATTTGTTATATTTATTGCCATAAAATCTTAACAACATCTATACATTCCGATTTTTCAAAAAATAACTCTACCCATTAAAGTTTTAACACATTAAATCTCCAAAACTTTTTTTATGGATGCTAGAATCTCTCAAACTTAAATGATATACATTAGATTTTTCCTAACAAAAGTTTACAATCTCCATCATTATATTAACATTAATAAATTTCCTAAAATCCAATTATAAATTGTCACATATGTATGTTGAAAACCCCCCATATAATTTGGTTTATTTTTTATTTTTTGAGTAACTACCAAAAAATTAAAATTCTATTACTGATCATAAACTATATATATTGACATGGAAAAATTATAAACTATAAAAATATGCTAATTTGGTAAAACAACAAACATAATTAAACTTGATAAAAAAACTTATTTTGATTATTTCTTTTACGCAAAAACTTATTTTAATTTTGATGAGACGGGTTGGCATTAATCCCATATAGGAAGTTAAGTGGAATTGTTTTTTTTTTTTTTTAAACACTTTTAGATGTGTACCAGGAGATAAATGTATTTTTAGACTATACATATATATACCACACGGGTCAAAACCTTGAAAACACTACAAAAATCCTATACTTTGAATACTTATATCAAATACCTGTAAAATTTTATATTTTTAAAATTAATAAAACAATAATAAATACCAAATAAATACAATATAAATTTAAAATTTTTAAAATTAAAAATATTATCCCGCGGTATACCGCAGGTTAAATTCTAGTTACCTATCAATTTTGAATTACCTTAAAAAAAATGGAATGTAACATTAGCATAATTTATGCAAAATTATTATTCAATTTAGAAATTTAACCATCATATATGATTAGATTTCAAAGATTTTCACATATCTCTATTAATTTTGAATTAACTAAAAAAATGGAAAGCATTGTAACATGAGCATAATTTATGCAAAATTATTATTCAATTTGGAAACCAATAAATATAGTTTAACAACCAGTCAACCATATATGATTAGATTTCAATATGTAACTAGATATTAACTCGCGGTACACTGCAGGTCTATATTTATTTTTAAATTTATAATTTATAATTTAAATTGTATGTTGTAGATTTTTATTAAATATTAAATATAAATTTGGTTAATATGTATATTATTTTAATTTTGAGGCATTGGTAAAACTGATTATTGTTAATTAAGAACATTATAGAGGAATATAAGTCCCAAAGTTCCAGCTCACTCTCTTACATTTGTTTTTTTTTTTTTCTGTAAAACTGACAAATGGTAGATCTCTTTGCAGGTTTTTTTAACAAACCAAGTGGAATTGGGGGCATTTTTTGTCTGCACTTCAAGCAATCTGTAGTAAGTTATTACTATTGTCTTTCACTTCTATTTCGAAACTTTAATAATGGTGGAATTTAATTGAATAATACTTAAATGAATGGCATATAAACCATCCCTTATTAGCTTAACATGTGAAAGTACAAAACTAAAACTAAAAAAACAAAGTATGTAGGAATTTGGAATTTGGCTAATAGGCCAGCCAGTTGTGCCCCATAATGCAGAAATGTTAAAAAAAAAAAAAAAAACTAAAAAAACAAAGATAGAAACAAAAAAAGCATAATCCACCATCAAACACACATCTTACACTTACTGCTTTTTCTCAATTTCAGCAACCCATTCGTGAGACACAGAATAAAGAAGGCAAAGAATGACTAAGAGCTTTTCCAGTATAGTGAAGTATTCCAACTATTATGGGAATTCTAAATTCACTAACAAATAAAAAGGCAAGAGCATTTGATTGTAACTTATAAAGTAATAGAATTAGAAGTGGTATGATTCTCACAGCATTCCTCTTCAACCGCCCTCGGAAAAAAAGTAGTGTGGTCCTCTTTGGTCAAGCACTTGGCATCACAAATATCAACATTGGGAACATAAGGAAGAATTAGGTCTTTCCCCAGTGAAACTTGCCCAGGCTTATACCTACAACGTCAAGTTCAAACAGAATCAACAACTTATAGCTAAAGCAGACTACATGACACACAATCAGTTACAGAAGGACATATAGAGTCACCAATTCCCAGTGGAGTCCATATCAGGTAAAAGCCAGATTGCTTTTTTCACAAATTTGCGGACGGACTTGAAAGACCAGGGATGGTGAATGGGAAATATGTGATCCCTTCCCTCGGACCTCTTCCAAGCAGGCTGATCCGTGACCCACTTCAAAGCTTCCTGCAGTTTAAAAAAAGTTAAGAAAATGTTACCACTAACGTATGGGATTCCACGTTTTTCCAACTAACCTGTATCAACTAAAAAGCAAATAAAGATCAGTTTCAAAAATCCACATGCAACAGACTATCAGGATGCCCGAGTAGGACAATTTGGTATCACCTTTTGCAGTTGATGTGCTACATTTTACAAACAGCATCTATATCAACTCATCTTTTGTCAATGCAAACAAGCATGGACCAAACCAGAACCCTCATGGGTTAAGTGTAACTATGATACATCTTTTGTCAATGCAAACAGGGAACCGCAAGCTGGATGGATTATAAGAGATGACAATGGATCTTACATGGGTGCAAACCAAGGCAAAATGAGCAAAAGTCCAGAATGCTCTTGAGAGTGAATGCCAAAGTCTACTACAAGAAATGCAACATTGTTGGTGAAGGGATTTCGCAAAATAGTTTTCGAAGGTGACTTTTTGGAGCTAAACAAATTTACTACACAGACAAACCATCAACATTGGAATGTACAATTGGATACGAGAAGTCATACAATGGAAAGGAAAGTTTGAGGATGCTAAATTTACATGGATTGGAAGAGATACCAATAGAGCAGCCGGCTATCTAGCAAAAACTTCTTTATCCGGAGATAATCTTTTTACTTATCATTTTTATGTTCCGAATGGAATTACTCGTTTCCTCCATGAGAACCATGCATTGTAAGGCAAACGTCTAATGATCAATAAAATCAAATGTTAAAAAAAAAAAAATCCCAATAATAATTTTTTGTTTTATTTCTTCACTTTAGTAAAAATAATTCACATAATATGATTATTAATTTATTTTGTAATTTTATTCTAATTATAATAAACTAAAGTATATTTCAGTATAGAGTTTATTCTAAAAAAATATTCTAGAACTCACTTAAAGAGTTAACATCTGCTATAAATCAATTTGAATTAAACTAATATATTATAAGATGTTCAATGTTTCTTCTACTTTTAATCATAATTCCAATAATAATTTTCTGTTTTATTTCTTCACTTTAATAGAAATAATTCACATAATATGATTATTAATTTCTTTTGCAATTTTATTCTAGTTATAATAAACTAAAATATATTTTAAAACATAAAATTTATAAATATTTATAGAAAAATAGGTGAATACATATTTCATTTAAGAGAGAACAAAATGTATATTTAAAATTACAATTTGATTAGCTTGAAGTTCCTGTCATATATTTATATTTATAGTAATTTAAAAATTTTATATTCAAAACAAAAAATCATTTCTTTACCCACAATAAATTTATTTTTATGAATTTTTCACATATTTTATTAACTTACATATACTATCAAATATTTTGTAACTCTCATATTTATAATCATATCCATATTTTAAGGCACTACATTTTAATTAATTGCAATTATTTATTTGTGTTTATGTTATTTTTTCACCTCCATAGTATTTATAGCATTCTAATGAATGATTAGTGACAACTAAAAATAAAATAAATTTTAAAAGATATTAATATTTAATTATTGTATTTTTGTAATTCTTATATATTATTGAAGAGTTCAACATGTGTGTAGCATATGCTATTATGTTTGTAAGAAGTTCAACATGTTTGTATGATATATATATATATATATATAAGATATGATATACATATATGTGATATTTTTAATTTAAAATATGATGAAATATTTAACATTTCTATCATCTAAATTGTTATTAATTTTTTTTGGGATATTAGTACTATATATATGTATTCCTATATTATGAATATCAAGATATATAATTTTATTTCAATTCTACTTGCCATCCTAAAGATATGTCGTGTATTTTCTATTTTGCTTTTATTTTTTATCCATTTTAAGAGAAATAGTTCACATGAAATTATTAGGTAACTATTTTTCAATTTCTATTTACTTATTAATATTTTTCTAATCATATATCATTTATCACTTATCAGTATATAGTTAATTAAATATATATATATATAATATGTTTATAATAATTTATTAAAGCCAAAGAATGTTTATTTAAAATATATATTTTTAAATTTTTTGTACAAGTTTTAAAAGATAATTATTTAAAAAATATTTATGAAGCATCTTGTTCACGAAAATCCATATCTACTTCGGAGTATTGTCTATCAAACAAGAGGTATCAATACATTTGTAAATAAAATATACATATACATACATATATGCTCTAATAATATTGGGGTTATTATAGTTTCTGCATACGTAATTAGAAAGTCCACTTCAACGTCACTAATTGTTTGTTTGTTGTATATATCATGTAGATGATTGCTGGGTCATATGTCTTTATGAGATTTTACTGTTTAACCTCAACAAAGGTCGTCCTATCAATCAACACCGTAAGTTGGACACCGAAAAGTTCATCAGAGATGTAAAATTTTCGCCAAAGTAAATCAAAGCTAGAAAGAAGTTAAACCCCATGGAACTTGCTGTTGGCTCTTTGAAGTTGGCCATGGATGTCATGTTTTATCCAGGAATTGAAAAGAAAAATGGGAGAAAGGTACTAAACTCTAGCTATGAACTCTTAATTACTAATTAATACATAACAGATAGAAATATAATTAACATAATTAACGCTTTTTCAAACACTTGCAACTCCGGCTCAATCGTTTTTACGTACTAAAATGACACAAACGTTACTACCAAAACAAAGCAACCAAAGATTATCTAATACTGAATTAGTTGAGATACAGTGGATATTATGAGCTCTTCTTAACATTAAAATTACATACCAAACAATATTACCCTTACCTAACTATAGTTAAATTTAAATTTATATAATAATATTCTATAAATTAATAACTTATAAATTATAAAAATAAACTGATCACATATAGATATTTAAAAATTTAAAAAATAAATAATAAGATAATATTTGTTTTGAAATTCTTATAAAATTGATCTTAGTAAATCATAAATTAATAATCTTGTAAATATGTGTCTTGAAATTAATAATGTAATGCATATTTTGATTATTTCAAGATCATATATATAAAATTAATTATGATTTTCTGTTTTCATATTTTACAAGAGATATAAAAACAAATATTATGTTATAAATTTAACTTATTTTTAAAGTTTTCAAATATAATATATTAATAAAATTTATTTTTATAGAATATTAAATATACATTTAATACATAATTATATTATAAACGTAATAATTTTATGCCATTGTGTGTAATATGTCATATATTTGTAGTATAATGTAATTTTTAGTTAATAATTTTTCTTAATATTACAAATTTAATTCTAAAATCAGAAAATTTATAACATCACAAAGTCTAATCGTTTTCTAATTTAAAATTGAAAAAATTAATTTTTAAACAATTAATATAGATATATATATCTATAAATTAAAAATTATTAATTACAATGAAACTAAAAAATATTAATATAGTATTAATAATCTTTGGTTGCTTAGTTAGTAGTAAACAAATTTGCATAGAAAAGAAGGAGTAAAAAATGTTGAGAAAATGAGTAAAAATGCAAAACAAAAGTAAAACACAATGCATTGAGAAGATTTCAAATCTTGGGTCATACATAATACGTCACCTTTATAAACCCATCACACAAGTCAAAGAGATCTCCAAACACAGATTACTTACACTGAATCTGTTCATTCATACTACCAAATTAAACACCAATTCCATACAAGAGTGTTATTATTTCGCTTGAAAAAGAAAACCCATTTCAGAATCGAATGAGATCATCGCTCTTGGACGAAGGCTGCTCCTTTTTCGGGTCATGATCAGCATTAGTCGAGGAATCACCACCGCTTTTCTTACCGAATATCATCTCATCAAGATCATCCATCATGTCATCCCCACTACCACTTCCATGGAATCCACCACGTACACCAGATGATTTTCTAACCAGAGATTCTTCTTTTCCATGAATCGGAGAGTCGTCGGGCTCTTCAGCAACAGGAATCATGGCTGGTTCGTGTGCGGTCAGCGGTGCAGAGGGTTTGTTCATATCCTCATACTTGGACAGCGTTTTCACTAGCTCGTCGTTCACATTCAAGGCTTCGAATAGAAGTGCTTCGTTTTCACCTGCTGTTTCGATGATTCTTTGGACAGTGGTTTGAGATTGACGACATTGTTGTACAAGTGTTGTTGTTAAGTCATCCTGCAAATTAGAGAGATAATGAATATATATCGCGGATATCCCGTGTTATCCATTTTAATTACATAATAGGAAATAAATGATGCCAAATAGTTCCGAGTTGATTTACCTGTAAAGCATCTTGTTGAGGCGAAGAGGATAGAACCGTGGAAAGAAGTTCAATGCTGTTTCTTGCTATATCGAAAGCTTCCTTTGTCTGCTCAGCGGTAAAGCTTCTTACAGGAGCTTCATACTGAACATGTGCAGGCTCATGCACATGCTGAGGAAGATCCACATTTACTTCTGGTGCTGGAGTTGACCGAGCAGGAGTGAAAATAGGTGCCAAGCTCTCGTTGTCTCGTCCAGGGAAGCGAATACCTCTTGCTTTCAAGCTCTGCGGTACAGCAACAAAAATACAAGACAAAAACATTAAGACCTGATCATAATGAATTCTGACATCAGATCTCACAGCTTTTCATTTTTTCAATCAACAAGCTAGTCGATTGAGCCAATTAAATGAAACAATAGCCATTTATCTATTATATTTCCCAGGGAAAGAAATCTCATAAAGTAAGGCCAAACGACTTCAACTCAGCACGAGATGGATATGATTTAAGATAGTGTTATCTTTAATAAAATAGTGTAAATGAAACCTGTATGACCTGCATTAGTTGGTACCAGGTCATAGTTACCTTATAAGTTTCTTCGAAAACTGGTAGGTAGCGGAGTTCACTGGTCGATTCTCCCCAAGCTTCAATCAGTATTAAAGCTTTGTTTCGATTATTCACAACTGTCTGTGGATCCTCAATCAGCTTTACCATTTCATCAAGGACTCTTTCTGCTGCCACCTCTGAAAAGGCCTTCTCACAGTTCTTAACACATGTCTCAAGCAAAACCAAGGCAAGGTATTGAATTCTCGGCTGCTTCATCATTATCCTCTTCTTTATTCCACGGATCAACTCAATGCTATTAATCGTCTCTTGGTTTATCATATCACATATTTCCAAATTCATATCCCAGTCAGGTTCCTCTAGGTTCTCCGTAGTAGCATCCTCGACTATTTTATCGGTCGGGTTTGGCCCTTGAAAAAGTTCCTTGACTTTGAAGCTCATTGAGCTCACACCAGCACTGATCTTGTTGCTCACTTCTGAACCTCCGATTTTCAGGCGCTCACCAAATGCGGTAACTTTGTCCATAAGATTGTCACTCATCTTTACTGATACTCAAACCTGTAAGTAAAAACATGTCAGTCTAGTCATGCCCAAGATAGATACAGAACATTACAGAAAATAAACTGAAACAGCAACTTATTCAAATATGCACCATTAATACTAAACAATAACGAGCAAGAAACGAGCTGCTTGATGTATACACTCATACAAAAGGAGTCGTCAGAATCCAAAAATGAATCTGCACATCTCGCCTCCAGTATTCAATTTGCAAGGGGGATCACAACTAACAATCAGAAAACACTTAGGAATTCTGCAGAGATTCTCAGATTCATTCACCCCATAACCAAATACACAAAAAGGTCCAAATCTGAGAATCAGGGAGTGTACTACGTAATAAAAGAAGAATTACGAACATAAGTTAGGCATCTATTTCAAGCTTATAGCTAGTGAAGTAAATAAGCATATCAATTAGCCATTTTCCAGAGAAGAATCATGTCTAAGTTAGCACTAAGATGCATACTGCTAAGAACTGAAACCTAGAAATTCCAAGATCAATGGAAGATAACAGTGGTTATTCCCAGATCACCAAATAGTTTTGACAGACGTTGCTTCTTTTCAAACATCTCTGTACACAATATACCACTTCTGACTTCATCCTCAATCTCTTGCACCCGAATCAAATAACATACACATATCTTTACTAAGACCCTAGATAAAAAAACCTACCTAGATGATCCATCAGGTTTTAGCATACACACGATCTACTCGATATACAAAAAATCCTATTGATCATTAAACAAGGTTTCTAAAGACGAATCTAATTAGGGTTTGCTAAGAAAAAACCCGAATTCGATATTCGAATATCAAAATCCGAAAGAAAATAAAAAAAAAATTCTCAGCGATCAGCAAAAACCCCATGAGAAAAACGCAGTTCATATCATCGAACTAGAGCGATCAACAAGAAACAACAATAAACCAAAAAAGCAGCAAAATCGCAAGTAACCAAAATTTTACCTTGCGATATGCTACAAAGAGATGCGAAGCTCGAAGAACAGAAAAGCTCGAATAAGGTGGTCGATCTGGTAAAAAATGATGGAGGAGGAAGACTTGAAATAGGAAAAGCTGTGACAAGGTCAATTCCCGTTGACGCCGTACATATAATTCTGACGAAGAAGAAGAACAAAACTGCGTTTTCGTCTTTTCTTTTTAAGTTTGTTTGTTTTGTTTGGTCGCTGGAATAACTTTATCCTAAGTACGTTTCCCTTTCTTTACGCTAACATTATTGTCAAAAAAATATATGCTTTTATATTTGGGGCCTTTTCCTAGTACTTTTATTTTTCTAATATCTGTATATTACTTTTAAAAAATTCGTCTAAGCCAATCACGTTAGGGGAACTTCATCCAACGAACCAAGATAATCGGTAACCAAACTATCATTATGTGGATTTTGAATTTTAGTTGGTGAAAAATAACATTTATATAAAACCATTAAATTGTTTTTGATTTTGATTTAGCTTAATTAATGGTATGCAATTAAAGTTAAATCTTCACGCCGGGTTGAGAGAAAAAGGAAAAAAAGGAAAAAAAACTGCATTATCACAGTCAGAGCCGTTTCTCATTCTCGAACTCGTAAGCTTCGTCGATTATCTTCTCCAGACTTTTGATAATCCTAAATTGTCCCATTTCTACTGTAGAAAGCTGATCGCTGTGAATTGAAAAACGCTTAATTTTCAATCATAGATTCTCTCAGTTTTCAATCAAATCACTTTTGTGTGTTTTCAGGTTTTGGGTAGGATAGAAGGAATTTACTTGGCGATGGATTTAACGTGGTTGAGTGCCCTAATAGTTGGAGCTGCACTTGGATTCTGCATTGGCACTCGCCGTTCCAATTCCAAACCTGTTGTTGTTGTTGCTGCTGCTGCTGTTGATGGAGATACCAAAAAAACTCAATCCAAGGGTCTACTCGAGATCGAGAAGCTCGCCGATATACTCGATGATTTCAAGATGGTTCTTTAATTTACTACATTTGTGGCTCTGTCTCTTTTATACTGTAATCGAAACACAATCAGTTGTTGTTGAATTGACTTTGTTATCAATCTGTTTTTGTCTTCTCACTCCTCAGGTTTTGGTTGTGAGGAATGATCTTAAAATGGGCAAAGGAAAGATTGCAGCTCAGTGCAGGTGATTTTAACTAACTAATCATTCTCTCTCTATTTCTCTTTAGTGTATTCATCTTTAGGATTCTTACATTTGTGTGTTCTTGTACTGCTTCTTTTGCAGTCATGCCACTTTAGGATTATACAAAAAGCTTGTTCGTCGAGCTCCAAAAGCATTGGACTGGTATTCCCTCTTAAGTCATAATCAAATCAATTTGTTACTTAATGATTGAAGTAATGGTATTGGTTTGCTATTGCAGCTGGGAGGAGTGTGCACAGCCAAAAGTGGTTGTTAAAATCGAGGACGAGGATGAGATGCTAGAATTGCAAGTGAGTTTACTAAAACAATTTGTAGTTGTTACTGTAAAGTGGATTGTGTGATTGAAATCTTTTTTGGGATCCACAGTTTTAGTGCTGTTGCCAAATTTGATCTTCAGGGGCTCTGTAGGAGTTGCCAGATGTTAGTTTTTTTGTTTTGTTATATCATACCCATCTACATGAATATTTTAAAGGGAATTTGAGACTTCTTGGAGCTGATCCATTTCTTAGATGATGCATTAACTGTTCACATTTCACAATATTGACAGGAAAGGGCCAAATCCCTTAAACTGCCTACCCATATCACCATCGATGCAGGAAGAACGCAGATCGCCCCAAGTGAGTTTTATAGTTCATGCCCCTCTCAAATGTCAAAAATCCCTTGGTGCTTTTACCTTTGTTAGCTGGTTAATTAACAGGGATAAATCATCCTTCACCTGATCATCTTTTGTTAGTATTTTAGGAGCATTTTTTGCAAATATGTGAATCTAATACACGTCTATGTTTGTTCCAGATTCAAGGACAGTTATGGCTATTCTTGGTAAGTTGTTATATCTGATCCATGTCGTTTGTTTTAAAGTTAACTCTGATGGAAAAGAGATGAGTTTGAGAGTTGCAAATCTCAATTACCCTAGATAACTACATGTGCTAGCTAATTAGTTCAATCTTGGTGCGTGTCCTTCAACCTGAATGGAATCTATAGCTCATAAGAATACAAAATATGAAAATGTAAGCTATAAAGGAGGACGTATAGTGTTGTATGGTATCCAAATTCATATGAATTGTTCTGTGATGGAGAATTGAAACTCTTCTAGTAGAATTTGTTTATTGGTTGGTTATCATCAGCTTTTCTTAGCATAACATTCTCACACTTAAGAGGTGTTACTTCTCGCAGGACCAGTTGAAGTTGTTGATGAAGTAACAGGTGGACTAAAGCTTCTGTAGCACCTTCAAATTTCGATGTGACTTCTATTCAACCGGATCTCTCAGATGGACCAAGCAGAAGCGAGAACATGAACTCCACCTTCTGACTTCGTCTGGGACTATCTGTGAGAAATCTTTAGTTGTTACGTTTACTCATGATGATGACGAAATATCCCATTTAAAACATTTTGGACATGTAGAATTTAGAATTTGCCTCTCCAAGATTAGATTACTTTGACCAATGGTGATATCAATTTTTTTGCTGGCTTTGTATAAGGGGTACCAAATGCTCGAGCCTTTTTTGGCACATTGAGAAAATGGCTTTGTTCTAATGCCCAATTCACGGGAGTGTCGATTATATGAAAATGACAAATGCAATCTTGTTTTATTATGAACAAATATGGAGTGTGATTTTGTATTCTTCACCACAAATCTACAAAATTTGCTTAAATTATACAATCTACATGAGGTCTATAAGACAGTGCTTATGATCGTTCCTGAAATCTTCACCACAAATCTTTGTCTTTTAACAAGAGATCGTTCCTGAAATCTGCAGCAACCATGTGAAAGCCCTGAATGTATGGTACCACTCAGGTTGCTTTCGTAGCCTGCATGATGTTGGAAGACCCATTCAGGTAATATGAATTTGCAAAGAGAAATTAAACATCAAACAAATATCGGGAGGCAACTAGAGGAAGAAAATGTGAACCTGTTTGGTGATTGTTTTCTGGCTTTGTACCTAGCTGCCAAGCTTAGCTTTGTGGCACTGCTACTGATCTGTGGCTGACGGATGCAGATATAAACTGATGTGCTGCTTTTTGAATGGGATGCTTTAATAATTACCAACTTGATATCCTCAGAACAGCGGATCGAAACTATTGTTTCTGTTTCAGTGAATAACAAGCAGACCTCATACGATCCTACTGTTTGGTGGAGTGCATAGAGAAAGCAACATCACCAGAAACCTTTGCAGGAACACAGCCCATTATTGAAATGATGGAAGCGACTAGAGTCTCTCAATATAATCTCATGATCAATGATTCTGGACATGTATGTGAATGCAGTATGGCAATCACCACATACCCGTAAATTCTTAGTGATCCTGATAGCAGCACCTTGAGGAGTTGTTAAAATACCGTATGCAAGAGCTAACTTCTCACTATGCTCCAAAAGAAGATCATCTTTCTCTTCATCGTCTACATCATGAAGAGCAAAACCTGTTTCAGGAACATAACCAATGTCCTTGATGCGTTGCATATGATCTGAGAGGACCTGGTATATTTCCTTAGTGTATGGATGAGTTTTATCACCAACAAAGAACGTAGTAGTTCCTTTAATTCCTTCGACCCAACTACAACCAGGTCTTTTTTTAATACCTTTATGTTTCATCAGTGATCTGATCCTAGCCACATCTTTCCAACGACTTGCATTTGCATATAAATTTGAGAGCAATGTATATGATCCATCATTATTAGATGCTAGTCCTGTTATTTTTTTAGCTGCGTACTCCCCGAGTTCAACTTTTCCGTGGATTCTACAGCAACTGAGCAAAGCAACCCATACCACAGTAGGAGGCTCCATTGGCATTTCTTCAATGAGACGTAACGCTGCATCCAACCGGCCAACACGACCTAACAAGTCAACCAAACATGCATAATGCTCCGGGCCAGGACTAACCCCAAAATCAGTTTTCATTCTATTGAAATACTCCATGCCCTGATCTATCATTCCTGAATGACTGCAAGCATACAATACAACAAGTAATGTAACACCATCAAGCTTAAAACCTATTCTCCTCATCTCATCAAAGATTCCAAGAGCTTCTTTTCCATAGCCATGCATACCGTAACCAGTCATTAGAGATGTCCAACTAACTTCATTTCTCTCCATCATGTTGTCAAATACAAGCCGGGCATCACCGATAGCTCCACATTTTGCATACATGTCTATGAGACAGTTTGATACGAACAGCGGTACTGCATTCTGCTGGTTGCGCAATGCATAAGCATGAATTTGCTTGCCAATTCTTAATGCAGCCAAACTAGCACATGCCACAAGGGCACATGATATGGTAAAAGCATTTGGTCTTGTTCGGTAATCTTGCTCGAACATCTCAGAGAATAGTTCGAGAGCTTTATTTGCATCCCCATGTTGGGAGTATCCACCGATCATTACTGTCCAAGTTACAACATCCCTATCCTTGGGGGTAAGTGAATCAAACATAGCACGCGCAACATCAACCTTTTTGCACTTAGCGTACATGTCAATCAGTTGATTAATGACCATATTATCATCACCATGACCATTTTTACGCAAATCTATAGGATATTTGATGGCATAACAATGAATCTCCTTACCATGCATCAATGCTCCAACAGAAGCACAACCTGAAAGAACTGAAATTAGCGTGACTTCATTTGGTTTTATCCCAGAAGACAACATCTGCCTACACACACCCAAAGCTTCATATCCAAGTCCCCGCTGAGCATACCCTGAAATAGCAGCACTCCAAGTAACAACATCCATATTGATCTTTTCTTCCTGCATCTTCTCGAATAACCTAACAGCATCATCAAATCTTCCAATCTGTGAATACCCAGCAACCATGGCATTCCAGGACACTACATCCTTCACTGACATGTTCGAAAACACTGCGTTTGCCTCATCCATCATCCC
This sequence comes from Camelina hispida, assembly GCA_023657505.1. Classification (NCBI taxonomy): domain Eukaryota; kingdom Viridiplantae; phylum Streptophyta; class Magnoliopsida; order Brassicales; family Brassicaceae; genus Camelina; species Camelina hispida. The sequence continues at coordinate 8,541,096 of CP094637.1, read as the reverse complement.
ACACTTCGCATACATATCCACCAAGCAATTTCCTACAAACATATTCTGTATTATCCCACTTGTGATCGCAAAACCATGCAACTGCTTCCCTAGTGAACGAGCTCCAAGGGAAGCACAAGGAGGAAGAACATTCACAATAGTAATATCATCAGGTCTGAATCCGAACTCATTAGTCATCTTGCTAAACAACTCAAGCGCCATCTTAGGTTTGCCTAACTTTGCATAACTTTCTATTATAGAGTTCCACGATACAACATCCCAAACAGGCATTTCGTCGAACACCTTCCGTGCATCACTCAATGAACCACAACGAGAATACATAGCAACAAGCGCGTTCCCCACAAAGACATTGGAGATAAATCCAGTCGCCAGAGAAACACCGTGAGCAGAGACTCCACAACGAACGGAGTTGATCTCTCCACAAGCCTTGAAGACGAAAGGGAATGTGTAATTATCCGGCGTCCATGACAGAGAATGCATAAGACGGAATAAAGAGATACATTCACCGGCGCGGCCATTCTCGCCGTGGAAGCGAATGAGAGAATTCCAATGGTAGACACCTGAATCGGAAGGAGGGAAACGACGGAGTAGTGAAACAGCAGAAGATGAGCAACCGAGGGAGATGTAAGTGGAGATGAGGTGGGAAGTGATATTCAAGGTTAGGATTCTGAAGGAGATGAGTTTCTGGTGAATGAGCTTGACTTGGGAAACGTTCTTGCATCTGTGAATAAACGGCGGTGTTATCTCCGGCGGCGACGTGGAGAAGAGAGTGACTTTAATGTACTGGTGGGATTTCGCGGCGGCGTTGGGTTTGGGAAGGCGGCGGATCATACTAGAGATACTAGAGTGGCGGGTGATTTTTGCGTTTTAAAACTAAAACAAATTAATTCGGTTCGGTTCGATTGTAAGTTTTAAATTTTCGGTTTAATCCGGTTTTGGGGTAGAGATTCGAAGAAATTAATGAGAACCGGATGTGAGAAAAGAAGAAAGTTAATATCGGTTCGGTTTAATTGTCGGTTTACGAATGCAGCAGAAAAAGCGATCTCCGGTTGCGGTTGAATGAACGCGTTTGTGGTTCAAATTTGAAAAGTTTCAAAAAATCTAAAAAAGCAGTAAATCGCAATTTGTAGTTCCGAGAAGGGAGGAGCACAGACCTTTAATCTCCCGCCTGTTTCACGACTCCATTATCGAAGCTCGTGTTCACTCTTCTCTCTCTATCTCTATACTGAGAAGAAAGGTGAAAATGCGGCGTAAACCTAGAAATCGTGTACCGGAGACTCTATGGAGGTTATTCGGAAAAAGAGCCAGGAATTTGAACGACGCGATAATAGATCTGATTAATTGCCGGAATATCCAGCCGGAGCAGTGCCGATGCCGGGGTCAAGGTTGTCTCGGTTGCAGCAGCGATAAACCGGCGTTTCTGTTGCGTTCTGATGATCCTATTCACTACCGTAAACTTCTTCACCGATGTTTCGTTGTACTCCACAAACAAAACCCTCCGCTTCTGGATTTTTCGCCAAAAACTTGGTGGTCACAGAGAGAGGTATGATTCTGCTTCGCGCTGTACCACTCATTGCTTTTGAGTTCTTAATTTGATAGATTTCGAACATTGATGGATCTAAATTGTAAACGTATTTCTTCAATTAAGTTTTTCAGATTGTTGAAAGGGTTATTGAAATTAAGCAATCTGGATGTGATTGCCAAAATGTGATATGTGCTAGATATGACAAGGTGAGCTCTTCTACTATTAAGTGAAGCCTTCTTCAGTCACTTGTGATATAATATAACTAATGGTTTCATCTGTTTGACAGTATGATCAGTCGAGCTCTATTTTGGAGTTATTGACAAATTCATCTTGGGAGTTTCTACTCAACCGGGTTTGTGTCAAACCTTTCTTTTTGATGATTTACTTTCAATCTTCGAGTTTTCCGGTTGCTAATATTCAAGTTTCCCTTGTTTTGTAGGTTGGTCAAAATGTCATGGTTTATCTTCTGCAGCAAACATCAATATTCATACCATTACGAGGGAAAAAACACCAGCAAGTGTCTGGACCTTCTCTATGTGTCAAGCAAAAGGGTAAGTCTGAGTATACTCTTTTGGAGTTTCCACTTGTTAGTTCTCTAAATACGCTATGGTTTCTCTTTGCAATTTTTCTTGGCCATCTATTATCTTGGTAAAGTGTGCATTCTCCATTGTATAGAGGCATTGTCATTGGGTGAAAACAAAAGAAAGAGGGATGACAACATGCAGCCATCAAAGAAAAGGCAGCGACTTTCTTCTGCTGTCAATGACTGTCCTAGGAATGACTCTGCAGCTGTTATGCCCATAGTTGGCGAGGATGTAACTAAACATAGTGAGAAAAAACCTAGTAAGCGTTCAAGATTGTATCTTAAACGTAGGAGAAAGCAGAGAAGGGTCCATTTCCAGAAACTTGACTGTGATGCACCTTGTATAACTTCTTGTACAAATGGTAATGCTTCAACTCGGAATGAAGCTGATAAAAGGAATATGCACATGGGTGTAAATGGAAGTCTCACTGATTTTGCAAAGCAGGTAACTTTCGTGAAATGATTTGTGCAGTCAAGTTATAGTTGAAAATTTCTCAAGTTTAAGCATAAATTTATTGCTTAAAATTGGCTAAGCGACCAGTATAAATTTCTCTTGATTTTCCCCAGCCTTGAAAGATTGATGGGGAGGTTATTTTTAGTTTTACTTGATGCATTTATTATCAGTAGTATATATCTTGTTGGTATTAGTAGTTACTAATATTCTTCCTGACACTTCATTACCTAATTTTTACTAGCCACTGTTTTGTAGGCTAAACAAGTTAAAAGAAAGAAGCATTTTGAGTTTGGCAACTCAGAAACGTTTTCAGTTATCCCACCGAAGCGTATCCTTCATTGATTTGAACATGTTCAGTGACTTGTAGCAACGTTAGCTTAATGGGAATTTTATGTGTCTCTTCTCCATACAGTTTTTCTGCACTGAGTCTGATTCCTTATGATATACAGACATTTTAAAAACCTTGAGGCCCAACTGCTCTGATTCAAAGTTTCTAATGAACCATATATTTGGTGAAGTAAACGCATGGTCAATGGCACCATCTCATGGCAAAGGCAATTGTCCCAGTGGATCTATTTGCTTGTAAGTCATGCACTTATCCCCATGAGTTCTGTAACTTTTCATACCTTAAATCCTTGGCACACTTCTTGTTTTTCTCTGCATATTATTTTGGTGTAGTTCAACACAAAAGGATACCAAACTGGGTTCAATTATATTATTCCAAAATGTTCTAATGTTTCAAGAAAACTATAGTTATTCTGAAACTTGGAGCATGTATTCAGATAATGTATATCAGATAATTAAGTAGTCTGAGCTGACTTGAAAAATGACAGAGATTTTTGTTGATTTAACTGATGCAGAGAAGTAAAATGATATCATAACTCTTTTTCCATTATTCTGCAGATACCATTCATTGCTCAAGTCGCTTAAAAGTCTAATAGGAAAAGCGAAGTCCTCACATTTGAAAGTGTTACTAGATAAACACTGTCCAGTTGTCTTGCTGCAAGATGATGCACTGAAGTCAGCAAATGCGAATTTACAGGTTGATATTTTTCCTTCAGAGACAGTTTCACATCAACTTTAAGCTTAAATAATGCCTGAGCATTTTTATTTCAGATAAATTATGTTGAAAATTCGAATATGATCAACAGAAAGAAACTAGAAAGTTGAAAATCAAAACAGCTGCTACTTGCTAGACTTAAAAATACATAATGCCCAAACCTTCCAACTGATCTTTGGATTAAAAAAAACCTTACATATTTTCTCTTACAGAGTACCTCGAAGCAAAATTCAGATAAGCTGCCTCATGGATCAAGTTCAGAAAAGAGACCAACAACCAATTGTCCAAGTGTCGAAGAAGCGAAACTGTATTGCACGAAAGACCAAATAGTTTCCTTTATTTGGGCCATATTTAGGTACATTGTTCCAGAAAGTTTGCTTGGGACTACTCATCAGATGAGGGTGCTTAGAAGAAACATAGCCTGGTTTGTTTCAAGGCGAAGAAATGAGAAATGCACGGTGAAGCAATTTTTGCATAAAGTGAAATCATCAGATTTCCCGTTCTTCACCAGAAAACAGTTATGCTGTATGGTCAATGGGCATGAACTCCAAGATGAGTCCATCAGAAGTACACACCAGATGTTGTGCACGAAATGGATTTCTTGGCTTTTCTTAGAGATTGTCAATAAATTGGTGCTCTTCAACTTCTATGCCACTGAAAGCCAAGGAGGGCGGCTAAATATTTATTATTACCGGAAAAGCAGCTGGGAAAGGTTAATAAGCAAAGAAGTTAGCAAAACCCTTGATGGATATGTCCAAGTGGACAATGTTGAAGCTCAAAGTAGAATGAAAAGAATGGGGTTATCGAAGTTTAGATTTCTACCAAAGGCAAACGGTGCGAGGATGGTGTTAGATTTTAGTTCCTCGTCAAGGTTGCGATCTCTTCGTGATACACATGCTGTGTTGAAGGACATCCAGCTCAAAGAACCACATGTTCTTGGGTCTTCTGTTTTTGACCATGATGATTTCTACAGAAACCTATGCCCATATCTAATCAGTTTGAGGAGTCAATCAGGAGAACTTCCTCCTTTGTTCTTTGTGGTTGCGGATGTATTCAAAGCATTTGATTCAATCGATCAGGGTAAACTGCTACATGTCATTCAAAGTTTTCTGAAAGATGAATACATCTTAAACAGATGTAGATTGGTCTGCTGCGGGAAGAGATCAAATTGGGTAAACACTGTAATAGTCTCGAGTGATAAGAACGCTCGCTTTTCAAGATTCACATCAACTGTTCCATATAATGCTCTACAAAGTATTATGGTTGATCAGGTATGTTTTTTTATTCTTAACCTGAAACTCTTTAACCTAAAAGCACATTATGTTCATAAGATGAGAAATATGATCAACTAGAACAAGAGTTCCAGTTCAGGGTATACCATTGTCATTGTGTTTTGCCTCTTAAATTATTGACTGATCTGTTTGTGAAACTAAAGTGACATACTCCATTGTTTGGATTTTGCTTGATAAAAGAGGTTAATATGTTCAGGATGGTAAAACCAAAAACTATTGGACTGCTGACAAAACTCTAGAACCTTTTCTTAGAGTTCCTAGCGTTCTTGTTGTTCTTTACTTATTTTATTAACATTGTTATAATTTGATTCAATTTTGTAGGGGGAAAACCATCAAGTGAAGAAAAAGGATCTCATGATTTGGATAGGAAATATGCTACAGAACAACATGCTGCAGTTGGATAAAAGCTTCTATGTACGAATTGCTGGAATACCTCAGGGACACAGACTGTCATCCTTGTTAAGTTGTTTTTACTACGGGCATATGGAGAGGACTTTGATCTACCCGTTCCTCGAGGAAGCCTCTAGAGATGCGTCTGCTAAAGAATGTAATAAAGAGAACGAGCTAATCAGTCCGGCGAGCTATAAGTTACTGAGATTTATTGATGACTACCTGTTTGTGTCTACCTCTAAAGACCAGGCGACTAACTTCTATCATAGGTTGAAACATGGATTTAAAGATTACAACTGCTTCATGAACGAAAAAAAATTCTGCATTAATTTTGAAGATGGAGAAGAATCTAGGTGTTCTTCGAGCAGGATGTATGTGGATGGTAATGGAATTCCTTTTGCCAGATGGACGGGTTTGCTTATTAATTCCCGCACATTCGAAGTGCAAGTTGACTACACAAGGTCTGCTTCATCTCTTGTCACTTCACTCATATTCATACTTATTTGTCTCTGTTTCCTTAGTCTTTGTTGCGTAATGGATGGTCTGTCCGAGTCTAATTTTGTCACTCAAATTCATGGAAACAGGTACTTGAGTGGCCATATAAGTTCAACCTTTTCTGTAGCTTGGCAGAACCAACCTGTTGGTAGTCTTCGGAAAAAATTGTGTTACTTCTTGGTTCCCAAATGTCATCCCATTCTATTTGATTCGAACATCAACTCAGGGAAAATTGTCAGGTTAAACATCTATCAGATCTTTCTGTTAGCCGGAATGAAGTTTCACTGTTATCTCTACGAGTTGTCGCGGTTTTGGAAGCTTCATCCTCAAATTCTGTTCAAAGTTATCACAAGTTCCATCAGGTATGGATTAGAAACTTGATTTCTTCAACTAATTTGGTTTGCTTTTGGTTCTGTTAAATAACGTAGTGCTCTTGAAATCCTTCCAACTGATAGGTATATGTTCAGACTCATAAATCGAAGGATGCGCAGATTCAACAGTGGTCCTAATTTCAGACCAGTTCTTAGATTATACAAAGAAGAAGTGATATGGCTTGGCTTACATGCTTATATTCAAGTTCTGAAGAAGAAAAACTCGCGATATCGCATCCTCTTGATCTATTTAAAATCTGCACTTTCTAAACACAATCTTTCTCACCTTCTATCCCCGGAATTGGAGTATGCATCAGACCATTCAAACTCTTCTTCACTTTGGAAATTGAGGTACTGATCCTTTATTATTGAAGCTCATCTCTACCTCAGATTTTATTATTGTACTTTCTTGATCAAACTTTTGAATTTTATGTAACATGTTCAAGTTATTTAATAGATATTGGAAAAAAAAAAAACCCCAACTATAAGTCTAATAGTATTAAAGGAAGATCCAGGCATTGCTTTTATGTTACATCCCAAAGATTAAAACCAAATTCCCAGCTTTCATACCAAAGAAACCAACAAGGAAGCAACAAACGAAATAGTTTAAGTGGATGATATTAGTTCTTTGGGAATTCAGACGAAATCGGAGAATACCCTTCTGGCAGTTGCTGCTGCGACTGTGATGGTTGTGACGGTTGCTCAGCTTCAACCTTCTCTTTTGTTTTCTGTCCAACCTCTCCAGCTGCTTGAGCCACTCTGTTGAATGCTCCTGCAGCCCAACTCACACCAGTTAACACGTAACGGTTCTTCATCACAGCACTTCCTGCGGTGCTCACAGTCTGTTCCGCAGCTGCATACACAGACTTGGTCCTCTCTGATACCTGAAAGTTTTGGTCCACCGCTTTGATTTTTTCGTTCACCAAGCTTGTTCCAGCTGTTAGTTTTTGGCTTAGACCGATTTTTTGGTCTAGTGAAGCAACTCCTGCAGTTGCGGTTGAAGTGAAACCAAGTTTCTCATCAAAAGCTTTTGCTTTACCAACTGCATCTTTCCCAAGAATGAAACCCCTTGCTAACATGCTGCTCACAACATCTTCTGCCTTTTGGACAACAGATTCTGCACCGCCTCCACTGCTGGCCTGTGTTTCCTGATGAAATTAATACAAATTAAAACCCCTCAGAGATTGCTGATCCGCTGTATATCTTTTACTAAGAATGAGATGAAACCTTGCTTGATCTATGAATGGATTTAAAAGGTATATGTTTATGCAAGTTCGTATGAATAATCAATTCTTTTTTAACCAATCCTATTGATTGGAAGAAAGAAAGAACGAATGAACAATATATGAATAGATACATTCAAGATGAAAGACATTACAGCATGAGGGGCAGCCGGTGGAGTGTAATCAGGAGCCATTTCAATGACGACTGATTGATCTGCAATACTCGCTCCCTGAGATAACATTTCTTGTTAGTATAAAATGCAAATTACAAACTAAAACTAAACTACTTGTAATTCTTGTCCAGACAGAGAACAGGTTCCATTAGGACTGAGAAGTAAAAGTAACTCTTGAGTATTTCTTAGCATATTAAACAAAGGGTTAAATGTTGATGAGAAAGGCATGGATTGGTAACAAAATTAACAGTCATATATGTATTTAGCTGATAGTTACATTAATATTAAGATTAGAGAAAAAGGGTTTGCAGGTGACTTAACTGATAAGAGCACAGCTGTCTCTGCTCCTTGAGGAGCTTTGAATGTGACATAAGCACTATGCTCATTACTGCTGGTTACAACATGAAAGAAAAAAAAAACGCAAGGGTGAAGAAGATTAAAAGAACTGTATCTAAATTTGCTGAGAAAAAGCTACCTTCAACTAATCTAAGAGTGAAATTGATTTAAAAAACGCTTGAAAGTTCTCGATAATGAAATCAATGAACCCGATGACTAACCTTTGGATGTCGATGCTTTCAACTTCACCAGAAAAAGAGAAAAACTCTTTGATATCATGCTCTGTAGCTCCTGAAGAGAGATTGCCAACTTTGACTGACCTTATCTGTCATCAAAAGATTATAGTAATATAACAAAACACATTAATCTAGGAATCTCATCATACAAAATCAAAGCAGATATACGAAAACCATGTTGAATCAGAAATGACACATAACTCATGGGTAGACAAAACATTCTAACTCAAATAATATGCTTCTTAAACCAAAATGATTGAGAGAACAAAGGAAAACGATAGTTAGCTTACAGCTGCTTCACTCAATCTCATCTTTCACAAATTAGACCAAAAACTTCACAACTAAGCACGTTCCCCCCAAAAAAAAGTGCGCAAAGGAATCAACTCATCTAAACAGTATCACTCAATGGAATTATCTTTTTTTCTATATTCCACCACTATTAACACCTTATCATTCAGACGCTTAAGGCTGAACAATTTCACAAGTAGTTTGACCAAATTACCTCAGCAAGTTTCTCGTTCAAATTGGGGAACAAAAAAATCGCGATTTACAACAACAAGCACAAAACCTAGAAATCACGATTTTCTCAAAAAAAAAAAAAATATATATATATCCACAGTTGCATATATATAGATTACACCGAGACTCAAAAATCAATTCGATTCCAGAAAAAAAATAAAAAAAAAAATAACGACGAAGATAATCAAACACGTCCAAAATCAAAATAGCATCGCATCGAAGATATATGTCGGTAAGTGCATAACAATAATCAAACCACAGATCACCCAAAACTTCTGAAGCAGAAATCAAAATCAAATAAAAGAAATCGTTCCAATCATCAGAAATTAATTTTCCCCGAGAATCAAAAATAGATAACAACAAAATCTGGCAGCAGAGGAAAGGGATTACAAAATCATACTAAAGTGAAAAGGAAAAAGATAAAATGTAGAACATACCGCCATGGATTTGATTGCTCTTGCTTTGCTTTCTAACGCAGATTCAGAGATTGAGGCCTATAAAAACCAAAACGCGCTTCGAGATCGATGCTTATAGAGGGAGAGAGAGGGAAGTGTGTATTTTGCTTTATATGACACCGCACACCCAACGTGTGGGATTGCGTTTCGCCTTTAATCCTATTTTTGCTCCATTTTAATAATCGTTCCCCAACAAATTACATTTTTCACTTTTTTCCTCCTTTAATGGACTTTTTCTTGTTATGGCCCAACTCTTCCTCTTTTCTTCTTTTTGCTAATCCCACAAACCCATTAATGTGGCCCAAAACTATCTATATAATTTTTGAATATAAATTAACATTTTATTCAAAAAAAAAAAAAAAAAAAACTATGCGCAAATGATTTTAATGGTCTTTGGGTAGTATAGTACTATATTAGGACCCGCGGTACACCGCGGTGCAAATTATTTATAACTAAAATATATAAATTATAAATTTTATTTGTTGGTTAAATATGTTATAATTATATAATAATTTTTAATTTTATGATTTAAAATTTAAATCATATAATACCGCAATATAATTTGTTTTTTACATAATATTTATTTAATCAATTTAATTTGATATGTCTATTCTCTTATACAGATAGTGTTAACAAAATAATGAAATGATGTATTACCCGTGTAACACCAATTTAATGATATTTTAAATTTATGTAAATATCGACAAACCCGTCCCGTTATATAACTCCGTCCCGAGATATTTTAACTCGCACTATATCATCTTAATTTTTTATGTTTATTTTCTTGTATTATAAATATTAGCTTGAGTTGTTATGTTAATTATTAAGATTGTAACCATTTACATTTTATAAGATTGGTGCTTCTTATAAATTTTTTACATTTTATAAGACTGGTGCTTCTTATAAAGTTTAAATATTTATCATATTGAAGTTTCGTAAAAGTATAAATATATTATTAATATTTTAAAGGTCTATTAACTTTTTAAAAAGTTGAACTATTTATAATATTTAAACTTTATAAATTTGAAACTTCATGAACGTTTAAATATTATTAATATTTTAAACATTTTATAAAGTTTAACTTTCTAAACAATATAAATATTTATAATAATTCTACTTTATATAAAATATAAATATTTATAATATTTAAGTTTTTAAAAATCTTTAATAAAGAATCGGAAGAAACCAAATAATTTTTTTTTAAGTTTGAATATCTGAACAATCAAAATTTTTGTATTATAAATCATTTTGGTCTCTTATATAGTATGACTCTAAACTATTGCTCAAATTTTTTAGGCGATGTGGGATATTATATCCGTAAATTGGGTAATATATGTCTATTTTTAAAAATTTGTATTACATCATATGCAGGAAAAAATTACAATTTTTACTAACTAAATGTATTATAAAATAATTCAAGATAATTTAAATATAAATTCAAATAAAAATGAAAAAGAATCATATATATATTTATGTTTAAATGAGGTAGAAAAATTTCCTTATTTTTAAAAATCTTACTTATAATTAATTTGAAATTTTTGGTAACTAATATTAAAGTGAATGCAATAAATGCAAAAACTTTCCAAAAAGTATTTTTGAACAAAAATTGCTGCAAAAATACTAGTATAGATGTTGTAGTATTTGAAATTGATTAGATTATTTATCTACTACTGTAACACAGGCAACATCTTTCTATTGTTACTTCTGTTTCCCCAATGTTTGCAACACTTTTAATCTATTCAAAACTTGTAACTGAAGCAACAGAGTTTTTTGTTCCTTTCTTGCATGTAACAATGAACCATTTATATATTGAACCATATATATATATGGATTCAGAAATCTGAATCTGGGTATTATTACATAAACACTCAAACTCCAAATATTATAGAAGACGATGGATCAAATCCACTTTCTTGATACAACATTGCGTCAATTTCATCTCCATCCTTAAGCTTCAGCTAACAAAAAAAAAAAACACAGTGAAAAAAACGGATCAATTATAACTGACATACGTATCTTATATGTATATTATAAGAATCATTGAGCTCAAATGATAATACATACGTCATCCGGAGTATGGTACTCCCGAATTCTCGAGCCATCCAAAAGAAAGCGAAACGTGTTCCACTCGACACCTCTCATATCGCTGTAATATTGCATCAACTTAAGCAACTTAGTCTTCCTTCTCACCTTGAACACTCTAACCCCTTCCTCGTCCTATATCCAAACATGCTATTAGTTAGGTTAATGTAGAATATGTATAACAACAATCGAATCTTACATGGAATCTTACCTGACCCTTCACGTTCAAAGTAACATGAGTTGACTCCGATGCAACATTACGCTTTGCCCCTTCCTTCTTCACCTTACTCCTTTCATAAACTTTTGTCGTCTTTGACATTTTCTCTAATCAGATCTTTCAATTTCTCAAGAAGTAAAAAAATAAAAAATGAACCATTGTATATATATACATGAAGTTTTGGTTAAAAGAATGATCATGGAAAATTAACATCGGAAATATCAATATTATGAATTTAGTCATACATTTGTTACCGATGAGTGTATTTCTACAATTAAATGAATTAAGGAGTATTGTCTCTTGTCTTTTCATCTTTTTTTTTTTTGAATGGAAGATGACTACTCCGTAATTCATTTAATTGTAGAAGATGATTAATTTATAAGTAGGAGGTAGCCGTACCCGCCCCATTTATGTGTAAATTCATTAACCCCATTTAAGGTTTTTGACTTGACCCATTTAATATTTTCTTTTGTTGTAAATAGATGAATAACTAAATTTTCCGGTCATTTGTACGGTTAAATATTTATATTAATTTTTAATCTGCAATATATTTTTGTTATAATTAGTTTTCAATTACATTAGGTTAGAGGAGACTTTAAAGAACAAGAATAAGATTAGAGAGATCTACGAGAGGGCTATTGCTAATGTTCCACCTTCCCAAGAGAAACGATACTGACAAACGAATTAGTATCCCATAACTAAAATATTTTCCAAAAATGTTTATTCTAAATATGTTTAACTTAATAAAAGTAATTTAAATGCTTACAGACTACAGTATGTGATGAATTGGATTAGATTTTTTTTCATAAATATGATTCTATATTTTTTTATGGATTGTCTACTAAAACACATAAAATATTTTAATTTGAAATTTGAAAATATTTTAAAGGTAGTCTAAAGTTTTTTATAAATAAACAATAAAACACATTTGAAAAAAAAAAAATTGTTAAAAATACCCCTTTTCAAAAATACTCTCTTTTTGGCCATTTTTATTTTTGACCTCCTTTAATTTTAATGATAATTTTACCCTTTGATGAAAAATATTTTAATCAATAAAAAAAACAAAATTTTCCCGCAAAAAAAATTTCCGATATATCACTTCCCGCCAAAAAATTTTCGAAAAAAATTTCAAAAAAAATTTGATAAAAGTTTTTGACAAAAAAATTTCCCGCAAAAATTTCTCCCGCCAAAAAAAATTTACAAGATTTTTAAAAGGTTTTATAAAGTTTCTAACTTATAAACACCTTGTAAAGGCTTTTACAAGATTTTTTAAAGAGTTTTAAAAGGTTTTTTAAACACCTTGTAAAAACGTTTACAAGGTTTTCAAAGGTTTTTTAAGGTTTTCAAATATTTTTTAAAAAGATTTTTAAAAGATTTTTAAACACCTTGTAAATGCTTTTACAATGTTTTTTAAAACCTTATAAAAACGTTTACAAGGTTTTTAAAAGGGTTTTAAAAGGTTTTTAAACACCTTGTAAACTATTTTAAAAAGCTTTTAAAAGCGTTTACAAGATTTTTAAAAGCGTTTACAAGGTTTTTAAACATATTGTAAACGCTTTTAAAAGGTTTTTAAAAATGTTTACAATGTTTTTATAAGATATAAATTTCAATATTATTGGCGGGAAAAATTTTGATTTTAGCGGGAAATTTTTTTTTGGCGGGAAAAAAAATAATTTTTGACGGGAAAAATTTTCAATTTTGGCAGGAAAAAAAAATTTTGGCGGGAAAATTTTTTATTTTTGACGGGAAAGTATTTTCGATTTTGATGATGGTACATTCTTGCTGTCACTCAAAACGGGCAATTTGGTCATTTTGTATATAAAGAGGGGTAGTTTTAAAAATGATCAACATAAAGGGGTATTTTTAAAAAAGGGTATGGAAAATGGGCATTTTTGAGAATACCTCTTAAAAACCCTAAGTTGGCATTCTCTATATTGTCTATCAAAATTAGATTAAATCATACTTTAAATTAATTTCCAAAAATATTTAAAATAAATCTAAAAGAAATTAGTATCAGATAATTAAAATACTGTTTAACAAATATTTAAAATATTTTGTTAATTCTTAAAATAACACTTAAATGCCCACGGGTGATATAGTGGATTTGAGATTACAAAATATGATTATATAGTTTTAATTTACAGGTTGTCGACACACATAAAATATTTTAGTCTTACGCAAAACTGATAATTATAGTAAATTTTTATTATTCAGATTAAAAGTATATTATAAAAAGTTAAATAATGCATAATAATTACAATTATTAATCACACACAATTACAACTATTAATCACACAATGAAATTATTTAGACATACCATCATTTCTATATTAATCTCACCCCTTACTTTATTCTAAAAACACTATAAATTGAATTTCTATAATTTAAATAATATAACACAAAATACTAAAATATCATTAGATGCAAAAATGATTCCGCGGTGTACCGCGGGTGAGATCCTAGTTCATTTAATTGTAGAAGATGATTAATTTATAAGTAGGAGGTAGCCGTACCCGCCCCATTTATGTGTAAATTCATTAACCCCATTTAAGGTTTTTGACTTGACCCATTTAATATCTTTTTTTTGTTGTAAATAGATGAATAACTAAATTTTCCGGTCATTTGTACGGTTAAATATTTATATTAATTTTTTAATCTGCAACATACTTTTGTTATATTTAGTTTGTTTTGTTTATGTTTGAGATTCTATTTTGATTTTTAATTATTATAACAAAAAATAAGGGATCTAAAAATCTAATAATTCATTTATACGCAATGCTTAAGTCACATTGTTCCTATTGTTTTAACTATTTTACACAATCTTAGTTGAATCAACTTGATTTTATATATCTAATATTTTAATATTAATAGTGTTGAAAAATAATAAAATGAGGATTTAACCCGTGTTAGCACAAATTTAACGATATATTATTAATTACAACATGTCCTCTTTAGTATTCATCTACTAAATAACCCTATTATATAGTATTTTAAACTTTTACATATTCAAAATATTTTAAAAATTTATTAAGTATATGTATATTAATTATAATATTTAAATAAATGTTAATCGAAGTTCTTCTTACGTTAAGAATCAAAACTCATAGGTATTGTAAAACAATATGGGAATCAAATTGTTTGTTTTTTTTTTTTTTTGTAAATGATTCAGAGATAGAATATCTTCAAAACAAAATAAAAGGTGTGGTTAAATATATCATAGTTTATGTTTCCATAATTATTTTGCTGTATTTTTTTAGTTGGAATGCAATGTAAAATATTTAGGAAACAAATCTGAAATAATGATATTTTTGGAATTTTTTTAGGGATTAACTTTGTAAATAAATTTTTAAATAAATATAAATAAAAAGGTAGAACAAAAAATGTACTTCAAAAATGTATATATAGATTTTAACACGCGGTACACTGCATGCATATATTTTTTTATTATTGATAGTTTATGTTGTATTTGTTTGTTAAATATTAGATATTTTGTAAATAGAGGAATAACTAAAAATTTTCCAACAGTTTGTACGGCTAAATGTTTAGATTAATTTTTTAACCCGCTACTTCATGACTATTTGTTTGTTATGTTTAGTTTTGTGACAACCCGTCCTGCGAAACCCACTAGCCCACTGCTATCTGCCCCAATGGACCGTCCGTGGACCCTGCTAGCCCACTGCTAGCCGTCCCAACGGACTCCAAGCTGGCCTTGCAGGGCATCGATCCTAACCCATCACTGTGGATATCCCAATCCACCAGTAGGTTATTGGTGCGCCAGACGTTCCTCGAACCTTGGTCCTCACCCTTTAACAACCTTCCCACAGGACAAGCCAGCTTGGAGTCCGTTGGAACGGCTAGCAGTGGGCTAGCAGGGTCCACGGACGGTCCGTTGGGGCAGCTAGCGGTGGGCTAGTAGGGTCCGCGGGACGGGTTGTCACAAGTTTGTTTTGTTTAGTGTTTGAGATTCTATTTATATTTTAAATTATTATAATAAAATAAATAAGAGATCTAAATACATAATAAGTCATTTAGACGCTATGATTAAGTCACATTGTTCCTAATGATTTAATTATTTTACACAATCTTAGTTAAATCAACTTAATTTTATATGTCAAATATTATAATATTAATAGTATTGGAAAATATTCTATTAATTTGGAGGAAAATATATAGGAGGAGGAGAGAAGAAAGATATGAGTTTGGTGGAGTTGTTCATCGTTTTTGTTGAATGATGATTGTTTAATTGATTCCAAAGTAGCTATTAAGTGCTCAATGTACTTTCTAATGATTTATTAATGTAATATGTGAGTATGATAATCATGTAATTTATATGATAATTAAAGATTTTTTTCTGTAACTAGATTCATATTTTATTGTATATGTATAATGGGTTGAATCTAAAAACAGTAATACAATACTGAAAAGCTGTAAAAATCCAACCGTTAAACCATAAAAAAGGAAATTTTGACGATGTACAATCAATATTAAAATAGTAAATATATCTATCTTTAAGCTGATTTTTTACGACTGTAAAAAACAAATCATCTTGCGTGGTATACGGGTGAACTCCTAGAATTAATATTCAAAATACAATTATACAATATTAAACACAAAAAGAGAAACAAAAATAACAAACAAATAGAATTTTTAAAAAATAATTAAAAAAATTGTCTCGCGGTACATCGTGGGTTAAAATCTACGGTTTAGATATTTCTTACTTAAATATTAATATTTTGAATTATTTCATCAAATCTTTTTGATTGCTCACCAATATTTACTCAATTTGATATCACACTAACACTATAAATAACCTATACATCGTCAATCTACCAAATAACCTCATTTGTACTTTTTTATTAGTTTTTTTTTTTCAATTCATCTATGATAGAAAATAGTAGATTTCTTCACAATTTGCATCACTAATACATATTTCTTATTGTTTTTTTTTTTTTTTTTTTTTGCAGCTCAATTGTAATCATGGCAATTAGAGTGGGATTGGTGCATCAAAAGGTATGTGCTTTTTCACCATGGTCAAATTGGGTTTTAGATCTAAAATTTATTAATATTTTGCTATATACTTCTTATTGTTTTTTTTTGCAGCTCAATTGTAATCAAGGCAATAAGAGTTGGATTGGTGCATCAAAAGGTATGTGCTTTTTCACTATGGTCAAATTGGGTTTTAGATCTAAAATTTTGCTAATCTCCACCTGATTTTTTTTTTTAAATTATGCTACAGATTTCTTTAGGGGCATTCCTAAAAATACCTCTTTTTCAATTCCTTTTTTAAAATACCCCTCCATGTTGACAATTTTTAAAACTACCCCTCTTTATGAAAAAATGACTAAATTACCCTTTCTTTAAATGACAACAAGAATGTACAGTCACCAAAATAAAAAAAAAACTCCCGCCAAAAATAAAAAATTTTCCCGCCAAAGTTTTTTTCCCCGCCAAAATCAAAAGATTTCCTGTCAAAAAAAAAATTTTCCCGCCAAAAAAAAATTTTCCGCCAAAATCGAAAAATTATCCCGCCAAAAAATTTGAAATTTATACCTAATAAAAACATTGTAAATCCTTTTAAACACCTTGTAAATGTGTTTACAAGGTGTTTAAAAACCTTTTAAAAGCGTTTACAAGGTGTTTAAAAACCTTTTAAAAGCGTTTACAAGGTGTTTAAAAACCTTTTAAAAGCGTTTACAAGGTGTTTAAAAACCTTATAAAAACATTTTAAAAGCATTTACAAGGTGTTTAAAAATCTTGTAAAATTTTTTACAAGGTGTTTAAAAACCTTTTTAAAAACATTTTGAAAACCTTTTAAAAACCTTGTAAAGGCGTTTATGAGATGTTTAAAAAACCTTTTAAAACTCTTTTAAAAACCTATTAAAACCTTTTAAAACTCTTTTAAAAATCTTGTAAAAGCATTTAAAAGGTGTTTATAAGGTTTTTATAAAGTTTCTTCTACCTTATAAAACCTTTAAAAAACCTTGTAAATTTTTTTTTGGCGGGAAATTTTTTGTCGAAAATTTTTATCAAAATTTTTTGGACAAAAAAATTTTTGGCGGGAAAATTTTTGGCGGGAAAATATGTTGGAAATTTTTTGGCGGGTATAATGGTTATTAAAAATTAAAGGAGGGCAAAAATAAAAATTGCCAGAAAAGAGGGTATTTTTGAAAAAGGATATATCAAAAGGGATATTTTTAACAAATTTTCATTTCTTTATCAGCTAAACCAAAAAGACTATCATTTTGATCATAAGCATCATGGTGATAATAAACTTTTAAGTATTTTTTTTTACATGAACATCATCTTTTTTGTCTATATCAAAACTTCTCTTATTTTGTTTTATCTTTCCTATTTATTTTTATTCCTTCTAAATAACTGATTTTTCTTATTTTTTATGTTATTAGATATAGAATACATCACCATATTTTTGTCCATCATATGAGTTTTTTAAGGATAAGGAGCATAAATCTTTTGTTTACCAAAAAATCTTATTCATTTATATTTTCATAGATTTTTCTTTTGTTTTAAGAACTTGGTTTTCGAAAAAAAATATTTGGTTTTTTTAATGTAAGATAAAAAATTATAGGGCAATTGACAAAAATAGCACCATTTTAAGTTTTTCTTCCACAATGTTCAAATGTTCCAAAACTAGCACAAAAATTCTAATATAATACTAAAAAATACAATTATAATTAAAATCTCATCTTTATCTCTACAGATGAGCTCAAA
The DNA here is from genome assembly GCA_023657505.1 of Camelina hispida. Taxonomy (NCBI): domain Eukaryota; kingdom Viridiplantae; phylum Streptophyta; class Magnoliopsida; order Brassicales; family Brassicaceae; genus Camelina; species Camelina hispida. The sequence goes on along the minus strand of CP094637.1, from coordinate 8,522,956 downwards.
GCCCGACGAAGGAACGTTTCCATGAGCCAATTTAATCTTTACTCCCACAAGACTTTGAAGCATCCAAGATCTCTTGCCATTCGATTCTCATCATCGATCTGTTGTTGTCGCCGTGTTCTCGCCACTGTGTTTGCCTAACCCTTTCTCGGTTTATCGATTCATTTCTCTATTTTTCTCGCTGGGATATGAAAATCAACATTTCATTGTACCGGCCGGTGAGTTTTAATCAAGGTGACAAAAGCCGACGATGTCAATTTGAAGCCGTTGTTGTAGTTTTTTAATATCAAAATGATTGGGAGAAGCGAAAAGAGGTGTCGTTTCCTCATTTCATATGGTGTTTTGGCTCAACATGCTATGGTCGTGGTTCAGCTTAATGATCGAGTCAAGTCATGACAAACTGATAAAGGATATATCGTTTAGCTTATTGATTATATTTGCATCGATGTTAAAGGCCACAAGAAATTTTTTAACCTCTCTATTCCTTTCCTATATATCTGGTTAGATCTAAACCACAATTGAGTTGATTAGAATTTGGATTTTTAGTTTAGTAAGTGACTCGAAGGTTTGATAAGTGTTATTGTTTTCGTATGATGGGAGAAAATATTAATCTATGTGGTTGTGTTCAACGTTTTTGTTTTGTAGTCTCATCTGTATTTTTTGTATGAGAACGTAATATGTAGACTAGCTTTGGCTTTGGATACAACTTTTTGATTATGTGATGTACTAAGTTTCTTATTTTCTATAGATTCGCTTTGTTGAGTAATTGAAGAAAGTTAAATACATTAACCTTGGCCAAATACAACTTTTTTATAAGAGAATTCACTTGTCTTGTTTGTTAATGTCTTTCTTAGTCACATTTGAAAATTAAGGAAATATTGTTGAGAATTTATGAAGGCTTTCCTGAAACTTATATTTCCTGATTTCAATTTCTACTATGCAAGTATGCTTTGGATATGTTTAAGGAGTGTGTTGGTATTTAATAGGACTATGTTTGAAAATTTTTAACATTGTTTTTGGTACTTCTATGATGTTTTTGTATTATAACAGTGTCACATGTTTCTGTTAGCACTTTACTTTAACTTTTACTGAACTTCAAGAAGGATTCTTCAAAATTTAGAAAGGATTCCTTTAACTTCATGATGTCTGTCATGAAAAAAGTTTGGCTTTCCTACTCGTTATTAATGAAGATGTCTACTAAGATCTGAACAAAAATGAAATCACTACTCGTTACTAATGAAGTAATCTAGGGTACTAATATTAAACACATTGAAGCAAAATACACACAAGAAAAAATTACACATATATTTAAATTTATGAAGGATTCAATAATATTCAAGAATGACTCATTGAAATTCATGATGGTTTTCATAAAAATAATAGTTGAAAAAGATTACATCTTTAAAGTGTTCTTACTTAAATCTCATAAAGGTTTTGGGTGCTTTGCCATGGAGCATGCTGTTCATCATCAACTCTATGTTTCTTCTTTGGAATAACATACTCAACTTACATTGCACTGTTTCTTTGTTCTTTGCTGAAATCAAAATGTAAACAAAAAACCCACATTACAATCCGTTTAGGAAGGTTTTCCTAATTTATGAATCCCTTCCTAAAACTTCAGTAACGCGTCCTAAATTTTAGACAAGGCTTAATTCAATCAATGTTTCTATGAGAAGTTCCATGATATTAACATATAAAAGAAATTCTAATGCAATAAGCAAACAGACCTCTAACAGTAACACTAGCATTTACCATTCTCATAGAACCATCCCGAATCTGTTTAGCTTAAATGGATGGAATAGTTCTAGGACTGGAACTTCTCCAAGAAACACTCATACGGTCATACCAGTTCAAGAAGAACACATGGCACTGGTCCCTTTGACTCTTAGCATTCATGTAACAGCATAAAAGCTTGGGACAAAAGTTATGTACCTATAAGACTAGGTGAAGGACCTCTGCTAGAAGCGTATGACAATCATCAAATGATGGTGTTTCAATAATGTACCAACAAAACCATCAATTCTCTAATCTCCTAAACAATATCAATAATATATAAAGCCTCTCTCTAGTTCTCTATACAAACTCTTAACTAAACAAACAAACATATTAAATGCATATTCAATTCCAATGAAAAGTTTAAGCATTTCATATAAGAATCAAAAGTAGCATAAAACATGGGACTGGATAAAAAAAAATTGCAATAACTATCAAAAACTGAGTTAAGTCGTTGTTGTTGGCCCTGTTCGTCTTCAAGTCTCTCAATGAGCGATTGCGACAGAAAAATAAGCAAAAACAGCTCATACTAATGTGAAGAGGAATCGATGCCAGTGTGAAAAAGAGTCGCTCCACTGTTCAGATGAGCTGTCGCAACGATCGCTAGAAAATCCGACGACTTCTCTCTCCCCCCTGCGACAATTTTCTCTCCCCCTGCGACACGTCTGCGTCTTCCTCTTACCCTTTCCGTTGTCGTTTTGTTTTTTAATTACCGTTACCACCGCCATTTTAAGCTGTCGCTGTCTCTGTTTCAGCGACTTGAAAACGAACAGGCCCGTTCTCTAAAATATAAAAACTAAAACCTCAAATAGAAGAAGTAAAGAAACAAACAAACCTCCTTTCAATTCTCAGGAACTTCAACTTCACCATCTTGAATCTTTACCATCCACTATACACCCAACAAAAGCACAAGTCCCCAAGATCTCTCTCACTAAACTACCTCATGATCCTAGCGATCTCAGTCACATCATCAAACATTATGCTTAATGTTTTTCACCTTCATCCTATCTCTCTCCAGCTCTTTTAACGCCGTCATGACCAGCACCGCCGCCAAAAAAACCATTGTGACCTTCACATGACGGTCTTGTACCCAGCAGCACCGCCACCACCAGTTCAACACCGTTAGCCTCTCTCTATTTTGACCCAATCACAATTTCGAGAGATTTTATCAAATCCACATTGTTAAAAAGTAGATCTTATAAAGGAGAGAAGTATATTAAGGATACATTTGTAATTAGTAGTTATGAAAACCCTACTGTCTGGGACTATATATATATGTAATGTACATTCTCTAATAATATATAAACTCATTCTTATTATGGTATCAGAGCAGTAAAAGTTTAAAAACCTAAAAATTTTTGGCCGCCGCTTCTCTCTTTTCTCTTCTTCTTCTTCTTCTTCATTCTTCTAGCTTTACCGGTCATGTCTTCTTATTAGATCTAACCAAAAATGACAAAAATGCAGAAGAGAAGAACACAACCTCTAGATGATTCGCTTCAGGTTAAAAAGGTAACACGAAGGATGAGATAACAAGATATATGTAGAAAAGGGACAAGGACGAGCTCGTGAGAATCAGAAATGAGAATTGGGAAATCTCTGGTGAGAAGACAAGAATTGGGGACATCTCTGTATTAGATCTTTGTGTGAGGTTAGGTAAAGAGACGACGTGAAAGAAATTATGTCAATTTTTCCTTTTTTCTTTTTCTTTTCTCTAATTATTATGTTTTGGAAAATTCAAGAATGTGTTCTAGCCTTCTAGGTTTGGAAGAAAAACTTAGATTAGTGTTATTGAGGGGTATTTCTCAAAATTATATTTCATCAAATCAAAGGTTAATTCTCCCAGACTTTTAAAGTCTATAACAATTTTTTTTATAGAGTAACATCCTACTATATTAATTGAGAAGTACAAATATGAAACTAACCTTAAATGTGTAAAAAATTACATTCAATTGCCATTAGAAAAACATAATTAAGATTTAATTAATTAATTAATATAAATAAATATAATTAATTAAAAATATAAAACCCTGACAGATCAATTATAAAAAAATCTAGAAAAGTAAAAGAAATCTATTCAATTCAAAACTAATTGTACTTCAAAAAAATAAAAAATAAAAATTAACTACTAAGATTTTTTAAATTAAAGGATAAATTTTTTTCAAGAAGAGTTTATTTTCTTCTTTAATTTTACATTGTCATACCATTGATTTTAAATAACTAGTAGTTAAAAGAAAAAAGTTTCTCTCTAATAAATTATGGACGAAATTACAAATTATGTTTTAAAAAAAAATATAAACAAATCATAATTTCAAAAACTAAGATTTTATATCCAAATAGTCAATATAATTATTTTTTATAACTATTTCGATTTTCTCAAGATTTCAAATAATGATTCTACTATCATCTTTATTTTATTTTATTTACAAATTGTTTGGAATTTTCATATAATACTTATGATTATTAAAATGCAGATTTTTTCTGCATATGTTGTGATTTAAATTTTTAAAAACAAAAATATATTACTCGATCTATGAAAATAAAGTGGGTGTTTTAATTTTCACATTGGCAAATTGGTAAAACTAAATTTATATAGCTGATAAATTAATAAACTTTATTTGTTCATAATTATGTTATTAAAATTACTACTTCATATTTCACTAAATAATGATGCAAATACAACAAACAAACAATATAAAACTGTAATATACGTCCAAAATAAAATATTATAATATTATAAAATAATTAATATTTAATATATATATAGATTTACAGAACAATTAAAAATAATTATTATCTCAAACAAATATATTTTTTTTTAAAATATAACAATAACTTTTATTATTTTATTATAATTTTTTTTAAATGTTGATCCGTGCTTAAAGCACGGGATATCTCCTAGTATATATTATTTTTCTTTCTTTTTTTGAAGGGTACGTATAATAGTGATATTTCTTATTTTTAAAAGTCATAATGATTTTTCTAATTTATGATTTATATAAGCTTACTATATATTTTAAAGTTTTTCTTACTATCTTCATCAGACATGTTTTGTTTTTATAAGTTTTCTATGTGTTCTTTTCTTTTTGATTTGATTTTAACAAATATCTAAGATCTTTAATAATTTTCTTTAATTTCTTGCAGGAAAATAAAAATATGTACAATCATCCTCTTTTGATTTGATCTCATCTTCTAAGTTTCGAAAAACATTAGAGCAATTGATGTCAAAATGGATAGAAAAAAAAACAGAAAACTAAACTAAAGACCATTGTAGATTTTATTATACTATCTGTTTTTACCTTTTTGTGTTCAATTACACAATTTATATATTGACAATCAAATTTAGTCCTGAGTAATACATATCAGCAATGTTACTTTGTGATAAGAAAACTAAATCTGTGTAAATAATGATTTACCAATTTAACATATACAAAATATTAAAAAAGAAACCAACAATACTATATGCAAAAATATATAATTGTACCATCAAACTTGTGATTATTAGTATTATACATAGTAACATATGTTTAGTCTCACACCAACTAGATTTGATTGATTAAATTCCAAATGAAAATAATTTTGATTGATTAAATTCCAAATGAAAATAATTTAATTGTATAAATTCTAAATGAAATTAATATTTTGTATATACATAAAGCATTTTAAACATATCTAATTGAATTGATTAAATCACAATTATGTAAAAAAAAAGTTGTCATGCGGGTTAAATCATAAATTAAAAAATAAAATAAAATTATTTAATTTGTATTTTCAGTTTTTAAATTACAAAAAAATAAAAATCTAGTTTGATCAATTCTAAAAGTTAAAAAGCCATGAAAGTATTGACCCAAAGTCAAACAAACCAGTAGAAGATTTTCTGATTTGACTCTAGTTAGAGGTGTCAAACAGGCCGGCCCGCGTCCATCTGGGCTGTCTGCAGCAGGCAATTTCTATTTTCTGGACCGCAACGGGCCGGCCCGCTAAGCCTACGGACATAAAAGTTATGTCCAAGCCTGCCCACTAAGTCCAGCGGATTAGCGGGCTGACCCGCAGGCGTAAATAATATATTAAAAATAAAATAAAATAAATAAAAAAATATTCAAATAAAGTAAAAGTAATAAATAATAATTTAAAAAACAATTTTAAATAAAATCAATGTTTATATAAATTTTTTTATAAATGTTTTAATTTTTTATACTCCCTCCGTTTCATAATATAGGATGTTTAGAGGATTATTTTTGTTTCATAATATAGGATGTTTCCAACTTTCTATGCAGCTTTTAGATTAATTTTATATTTTATATTATGCAGTCTTAGGTATGATTGGTTAAACTTTTCAAAAGTAACTTTTTCTTAATATGCGTGTTTCTACTAAAACATCATATATTTTGAAACGGAGAGAGTATTAAATTATTTGTGTTACCACATACTTTTAATAGATATTTATTTAAAATTATATAAAATAGTTATATATCTATATGTAATATTTGAAAATCGCAGGCCGACCCGCCAACCCACGGGTATAACCCGCTAAAACCCGCAATCCGTTTGGACTAGGTCTGCAAAACCCGCTTTTTAACGGGCCTAATATTTAGTGTTCATAAGCTAAAGTACTATTTGGGCTAGGTCCGCGGGCATTAAGCCCGTTTGACACCTCTAACTCTAGTTCTATATACCTGGTAAAATTAGAAAATTGAATCGGCCCGGTTCGAACAAAACCGAGATTCAAATTTACACGAAAGGAAAGGTCAACTTCGACAGCGCAGGATCCTTCCCTCGTAATGACGTGGCACCGCCAAAGTATTTTGTTACGTATTAAATTATTTTAATTCCCTCCATCCACCACCATAATCACGCGGACCACATGAGATTAAAATAATTTTATATTTTTTACACAAATTATAAAATAAAATAAAAAAACAATAAATTTGGGGAAAAAACTTTGTTCCTACCAAACTCATTTCCATCTTCGTCCCGTCTCGTCTTTGTTTTGTTATCCCCTCCCAAAGAGAGAGAGATTCGATCGTGAAGATGAGTTTCCAAGATCTCGAAGCTGGTTCTCGATTGCAAAAGTCTAATGGTTTTACCGGAGGGAGGCAACAACAACAACAGAGACCTTCGTCTCGTGGTGGTGGGGATCCATCTCGGGAAGTCGCCGCTGGGATTTTTAGGATCAGCACTTCTGTTAGTTCCTTCGCTCGCCTCGTTAATTTCATCGGAACGTCTAAAGATACTCTTGAATTGCGCGAGAAGCTGTTAGTACCAATTTTTTAAACCAACAACACTCTTCTCTTCGTTTTTTCATTTGCTAAATCTCTGACTTAATTAGGGTTTTGGTTTTGAATTAGACAAAATATGAATTTTAGGGTCTGAGGAAACTGATCCTGCATTATGATTCCCTTACCTGGAGAAAGAATTTTAGATTTTTGATTTATGTTTTGGCAGGAAAAAGACAAGGTTGCAGATAACAGAATTGGTGAAAAACACTTCATCGAATCTTAAGGAAGCTAGCGAAGCCGACCATCATGGAGCAGTTAGTGTAAGTACATGATTACATTTTTGTTTCCTTCTCCTACGATGATGCTATGAATTGTTAGATATCTAAGAGAACATTTTACTATTGACCCTTTTGTGGTTCCTGATAGATGATTTTGTGTATATAACCCTGTTTATATTAAACATACACTCCTATTTATGTGTTGTGCTTACGTTCCCTCGCTTTACATGCAGTCAATTAAGAAGATTGCGGATGCTAAACTGGCCAAAGATTTCCAAGCAGTTCTTAAAGAGTTTCAGAAAGCTCAGAGACTTGCAGCTGAAAGAGAAATTACATATTCTCCTGTGGTCACTACTAAAGAAATACCTACCAGGTAACCACTTTTTTGAACGTGTAGAAAACTTTGAACTTATGATTGTTACTTTCTGATAGTTTGTGGAATGTGAGTCTCACTTACACATGCGTCATTGTTATGCCACTTCATGCAGTTATAACGCACAGGAACTCGATACTGAATCTTTAAGGGCCTCAGAGCAGCAAACTCTTCTTCAACAATCAAGAAGGTGAGGATTATGATCTGATTATTCACTTGATCATTTGTTAGCCTAAACAGAACCCAAATGTGACTCTAAGCAATCAATTTTCTCTTACACCTGTTTTGAGTATATAAGCCATCTTTTCACTTTTCCTTTCTTCCTTAAGGAGATACATAACTGATTATCAAAGTTGTAGTTTACAATCGTCAATTCCTGTAGCCTGAGTTGTTGATAGATTTGGTCTTTAGAAATTAAGAAGTTGGTTATGGCCTTGAAAACCCATCTTCTCTTTATGGTCATATTACGTTTGAAGCGAGGTGATATTTACTAACTTCTGATATTCTCATCGCAGGCAAGATATGGTGTTTTTAGATAATGAGATAACATTCAATGAAGCAATTATTGAGGAAAGAGAGCAAGGAATTAGAGAAATTCAAGAACAGATTGGTGAAGTAAATGAAATATTCAAAGATCTAGCTGTTTTAACGCAGCATCAAGGAATTATGATCGGTAAGTAACTCCACCAATCACGATTGTAAATCTGCCTGTTTCCTTTTTGCCTCTTCAAAATCTCAGAAAACCTATAATGTGTCTTGACAGATGACATCAGCTCTAACATTGAAAACTCACATGCTGCAACTACACAAGCAACTGTTCAACTTAGAAAAGCAGCTAAAACTCAAAGTTCAAACTCATCTTTGGTACACACTAAGAGGACTCTTCCCAATCTTTCATTTCTGTGATTTCATATATTTTTTGCAGCTAAAGCTAAATTTGATATATTTTAACACTGTTGCAGACATGCCTACTTATTCTCATTTTTGGGATCGTGCTACTCATTGTCATCATCGTCGTCTTGGTCTAACCATCAACTATCAAACTACAAGCTTCGATCTTCAAGCATCAAGCGAAGACTTATCGATGAAACTATACAAAGGACCATTAAAGAGATATATCTATTGCACAGATTCTTTATACGTCATCATTCCCCATTTATTCGAACTGATCGTTAACTTCTTATCGTGTGAATGTTATATATTATTAATCCATCGTAATGATCTTTATGAGCAAAAGATATAAACGTGTATGTTTTAATCAACATGAAAATACTTTTTCTTGGGCTTGAATTGGTAATCTGTCAGGGATCACAGGATTAATTTTATCGAGATGATAATTGAATACGATGGACGTTTTCACACAAAAGTAATGTACAATGTAAAACAACATATAAAAGGCGAGGATCACTATTTCAAGTTATTTACAAGCATGGTAGACTTGGTAGTTAATCTTTTACGTTTCTACCTTTTCCTGTTAAAGTTTTGTGTGTGTAATGCAAAACAAAAGGGGCACAAACACCCTCTGGTATATCCCTCCCTCCTCCTTTCATATTCCCTTTCACAACCTCACCTGAAAACCAACATCAATGAGAAACAGATGATAACCATCAAGACCATTACAACAAGGCAGAGAAGCAGGTCGTGAAACTGAACCGATGTTCTTACCTTCACTTCCTCTGTGCCTCTGAAGAAAGAAGTCCCATTTGTTCAGTAAGATAATTCATTTGCTGTTGATTCCGGGACCACTCATTTGTTGTAGGTGGTTCTTGTTCCACTACCATGTCATTATTCTCCACTGATCCTGATAGAATCTCGTCTGTATCTCCAATCGCTTGGCTTTCATCAGAAAAGAACTGTTCCCAGAATGGATCCTGGACTCCGGGCAGCTTAGGGGTTCCTTCCAGTAACTCACTTATCATGCCCTCGCCTTCAGGAGAAATTGCATCGCCTTCTAGCGCATCTAAAGCAGCCATTATTGGATCGAAACACTCTCCATTACCTGTCTCACATCCAACTAAATCAGATTCAGGGCTCCAAGAAGCTGCAGGTGCTACTCCTTGAGCCAGACTTGAATCCAAAACTGGCTGAACCAGACCAGGTTGAGGATGATGAGCCAAGTTTACTTCGGGTACTTGATTCGTTGCTGAAGGAGCTGCCATGGGTGAAACCTCGGCCAATGTTACTCCAGAAACTCTATTTGGAGGATTCCCATTGTCTACAGAGTTAGAACTGGGAACATCACCCAATAGAAAACTGTCAGAATTGTTTGAAACTGTTTCATACTGAGGTGAGGAACTCGGATTTAAGAACTGTCGAAGCATATTTTGTGCTGCTTCATTGATCGATGGCTGATATCTAACAATCTGACGGTTACGATCATTAGCCTCATGGGTTCCACAATTCTCCTGTTCATCTCCAGGAAGTCTCCTCTTTTTGTTGCTTCCCGGAATTTGTCTGCTGCCATCGTTATTCTGTTGAACTAATTGGTTCAAGAAACCTGGACTTTGAACAGCCTTTGCCAAAAACGACATCATTTGTTGTTGCCTCTGCTCCATCACTTGAACTTTCTGTCCCACGTTCTGCAGTTGGTTTTCAGTAGCTTGTTGTTGCTGCCTTAATCTGACGAGTTCTTGCATAAGAACATTTTTATCCCGCTTAAGTCTTTCCACTTCTTCTTCTAGTCCAAACTTCCCCACCTCGACACAAGCACCAACGGATGAGTTCTGAACTTGAGTTTGTTGTTGATTCTGCTGCACATGCGAAGTTTTTCTCCTACTAATACTCTTCAGTAGTTGTTTTTGGCCTCTTAAAAATCCTTCATTTGCAAATTCCCATCTATCTGGATCAACTTTTCTGAAACCCTAGACATTCAGAATACAGAAAGACTATTATAGAGATCGAAATCCAAATTGTGTAGAATTGAAACGACGCAAAGTTGCTTAAACTTTATGGAAGTAGAAAGCCAACATAGAGTAATGGTACGAAAAGGTATAAACAAAACAGGTAGATCAGATTACTAAGATGTTCTAGTTATAGTATAAGTTTGAGAAGGAAACAAATTCTCCAAACTATGTCCGGCTGCAACCATGGTATTAAGGAAAGCAATAGTTCTTAGTTTATCAAAATGTACCTGAACGAACATATACAAAACGAAAGCAAAGCTAATGTGTTTTTGTGAATTAGAGCTACAAGGCAGAAAGCAATTGAGGAAACGAATCTTCAGATACATGTGAAAGTGAGCCTGCAAAGTTCTGTGGAATCTTTTGGTGAGTACTAAAAAAGATTGACAAGGTTTCAAAAAAGAATCAGGATTCATATAAACCACTATGGTAAGCTATATATAGTTGAATCTAGATAAAACAAAACGCATACTTCTACTGGCTTAAGGCAACAAGTAGAAAACATCTAATTATGTAAGTTACTATCTAGATTAACACTTCAAAATTCAAATGTTAAAGTTTTAAGGGTTTCCTCCAAATTTGAAAAAAAAAAATTCAGTGTAGCTTGCTTACATAAGTATTTAACTGCCTGACAAAGCTGGAGAAATTGTTGTGCTTGAAATACTTGGGCAAGAGCAACTTGGAGAACTCAGGCACGTTCCAGACGACGAAGCTGTTGTTCCCACTGCTCCAAGACACGACCTCATTTGTCAACGGATCATCAACCATGTCGTATGTTTTGCTCAAGAAAGGCGGCACAGAGTTCACCGGCGGCGGTATAGTTACCGCCGGCGTATTCGAATTCCCCGACGGTGCGGATTCTCGAACCGATTCCATATCTCCGAATGAAAAAAGCAAGACACCTAAATCCAACGATCAATTGCTTTCTTCGCGAGCTCAAACACCACCTTACAAACACTCTCTCTCTCTCTCTCTCTCTCTCTCTCTCTCAAGTGTTAAGAGACCACTTCAATCTTTGATCTTTTCCATTAAAAAGCCAAAGAAAGGAGAAGGACTTCTCGAGAAAATTACAGGCATGGGCATTTCGGTTCGATTCACTTCCGGTTATGTTACAGTAGATTTTGACATTTAGTTCGGTTTAAAACGGCTTAAATGTACACGTAGCATCATCAAAATCATTTTCTCGTTGAGTTTTCGTACGTGGCATATTATACACCGTCAAAAGTAATAAGATTACAATATCATTTAATTATCTATGTATCTGTATAAAAAAGCCACGTAGGACGAAGAGTAAAACTTTATTCCTGGCTCTTATCTCTCGTACTGGGGAGACACACACACACACTAGAGTCGCTGAATCATCATCCATCATCGGAAAAGGAATTTGAACGTGAAGCGGCGTAAACAAGGATGAATCTGGTCGCTGTTAATCGCGCTTCTTTGGAATGCGTTTCGCGTTTCTCTTTGATCCATCGAGAATCATCAGGCGAAGGATTCTCCGGTCCTCGGATTTCGAATTGGCGCGGAAGGAATCGGCGGTTGCATGTGGTAGCGGCGGGTTTGATCACCAGCGCTGACTCGTTCGAGGTAGGGCGTCTTATCGGAAGCTACGGATTCATGAATGTTACTAGGTATGTAACTACGGACTTTGTAAGTTATGATTATTGCGCATTTTGCTTTTTGCTAGATTCTGCTAAGCTTGTTGGTCTCTTTTTTATATATGGCTACTTCGTTTCTCTAAGCTTTTTTACCTCTTTCATACCCCCTCCTAGTTATTCAGGGTTGCAGTCAGGGGCTGACTTTGAATATACTTCTTCTTCTGATGATATTGGGCGATTAAAATCTCAAGATATTGGTGAAGGCGGCGTTAAGATCAGGTGCAGTTTTGGCGTTTATGTAATTTTACACGGGTGATATATATATTTTGGTCAAGTTAAAAAAAGTGTATTAGCCCCGGCAGTTTGTCTGCAGACTATATGAAGGAAGAATATCTCAGGGTCCGTTTCGAGGAACACCTGTTGTCTTTAAGGTGATTCGATTCTCCATAGCTAATATTCTTGTTGACAGAATAGCTAATATTGCATTGTAAGAATGTTGCCATATATCTATTCTATCACTTGTTTCCATTTTTTATGAATCTGTCTACATTATCAGGACAATGTTCTTATAGTATAAGAATCAGGATCAAACTTCATTTCGGATTTTAATTTGTTTTCCCTTTTTCTTTGTTGTCTCATATACTCGTCTTTTGGAAAGGTTTATCCCGGGAAGCGCGCTGGTGGAGTTGAGGCTGATATGATGGCAGCAAACGAGCTTAATGCACACTCTTTTCTCCAGGTTAGATCTAATAAAGAGCCACGCAAAATTACTAAATGGATTCATACAACAGTTACATCTCCATTGGCTTTATATAGTGCAATTACCTTTGTTATTCTGCTTATCTATGCAGAGCAAAAGCCTGCCTGCTAATCTGCTTTTACTTGTTGGTGGCTTTGAGACACAATTTGGAGAACAGGTCAGGCTTACAATCTCTGAGTCGCTTAATAAGTGTAGTTTGTTGAGTTCTAAAGTGCACAAAAGTATGTGGATATTTTGGTATACCTTATAGAACATAGGTTGAATCGTTTTTTTATTCATACAGTGGCTGGCATTTCGTGATGGTGGGAAAAATAGTGCAGCTGACTACGCACGAAATGCGAGTGAAAAAACATCCAAAGCTCGCTCCCAAGGAGTATGGAATCCTTATGAAAAAGACCAGATGATGAAACGAAGGAGAATCTTCGTCATTAATATCCTACAGGGTGCAATGAAAGGTCTAGCCTTTATGCATGCTAATGATAGGTTACACCAAAGTCTCGGCCCATCCTCAATTGTTCTCAAGTATGCCCCCCTACACAGACACCTCTCTCTCTCAGTGCAAGTGTATCATCTCTCCGCTAATTTTGTCGATTTTTTTCCTGTGAAAATGATCTTTAGTACACCAGCAGAACGAGAAGCTATCTATTTGATACCGCGGCTGCGAGATCTAGCCTTTTCTGTTGACATAAGGTTCCCTCCCTGATTGATTATTTATCCTTAGCAATTGTAGTTTTCTGATATTTCGCCATTTTGTTCTTGCTGTTCATAAGTGGAACTAGAATTGTTAAGATAATGTTGGTTCGCTGTTAACAGACTGAGCCATACCTTACAGGCCTTCATGCTTGGAAGAAGGAGCCACTTCTGGTGCACTGTCAGAGCAACTTTGGCGAAGGGCAACTGCTTCTGGTGCCTTCACAGTTTTTGAGAAGAGAGCTTTTGGAATTGCAGATGACATGTAATGCTTTTGCTTTCTAATTCTTTCGTGTATTGAGTTGTGAATGTTTTTTGATAAATTCTTAACACATTTCTTGTGGCTTACAGATATGAGGCCGGTCTTCTTTTTGCATACTTAGCCTTTGTTCCATTCTGTGAAGCAGGCGTAATGGATTCTCTTTCTCTTCAGGCAAGATTGGACATATTTTGGATGCAATTAAGTTAAACAGATCTGTTTTTTAAGTCATCTTAACACAATATCTCCTTATTGATCCCACAAACATATCGGCTCTCATCTTTTGTCATCTCCAAACAGTTTCTGTTTAACCGTTATTTAATCTGATGAACTGCAGAGGTTACTAGAAAACACTTTCCGGCTGGATATGGAGGCTGTAAGAGAGTAAGCCTCTTGCTTTGATAAAGCATTTTTTCTAGCACCAAAGAGGCGTTGTTTTATCTTGTTCCTCCAACTCTCTGAGTTACTTTTTTTAAAAAACCCTCACTGATGTGTTATACAGGTACTGTTTAGCCGATGAACGCCTTGAAGAAGCTGTTAAGTTTCTTGATCTTGGTGATAGAGCTGGTTGGGAATTACTACAGGTAGTATAATCCCAGTCCCTATAATTATCTCTATATTATATCTTTTTCATAACAAAAATTGAACACTGATCTAATATCTCTTTTAACAGTAGTTGGTAGTTTGAGATAAAAAGGAAAATGGTAATGAAAAGAAAATGTAGAGAAACATAGAATATTAGAAATGTTTGAGAAAGGCTTATAATATTAGTCGACTGATTTAAACCTTAGTAAATGTTAGATCCAATACTGTATTAATTTTTTCATATTTGGAAAGTTTTGGTCCTTTGGCCAATATAGTCTGTGTGTGTGGTGTTTTTGGTAGGCAATGTTGAACGCTGACCATAGGAAGCGGCCAATGGCGGAAGCTGTTCTTAATCACCGATTTTTGAACGGCGTTTAGTTGAGAAGAGATGAAGATTATGTATTTACATAATTATGTTACAAGATGTAGACTACTACTATTAATCCTAATCCATGTTCTGGATATATTGTAATCAAAGTCTTATGTTACAAACACTATTTCCAAAATTGCCTTCTTTACTTCTCTCTTGTTGCAGTAAACCAAAACAATAGGAAAAGAATAGTAGTGAAGATGCACGTGCTTATTTGTCGCAAGGCACGTGATCCGAAGAATCAAAGATGATGCTTGGCTTTAAACGATGTTGTTGGGGAAAGAAGGCAAAGCAAAGCAAAAAAGGTCGTTTCTTTTTGTAAGATCAACAAACCCCATCTTCGGATTCTGGAAACCCTAAATCCACCCGGATCCGGTTCAGACAAACGGGTCGTAGACCGATTTTGATCTGTATAAACTAGATTCTTTTCTCAAATGAAAAGAGTCATAAATATACAAAATATAAAGTAGTTTGAGTCTTAAAATCATC
Organism: Camelina hispida; assembly: GCA_023657505.1. NCBI lineage: Eukaryota > Viridiplantae > Streptophyta > Magnoliopsida > Brassicales > Brassicaceae > Camelina > Camelina hispida. Next base: position 8,507,668 of record CP094637.1, on the reverse strand, counting down.
TGGATCCAAATGTCGCGTTTTCCGCGTGGATTCGTGGAGAATTCATCATCAATGGAAGAAGCCAAAAAGGCTCGTCGTCAAAGTATTTGCTTCAGGCCAATAAACCCTTGTGATTTAGAACGTTTGGAGCAAATCCATCGAGATATATTCCCAATCAGGTAAATACATACATCAAAATGCCTTTGTTCGGAAGATCTTTTTTTTTTTGTTGGATTTGACTTTCCCTTTTTGGAAGTCTGATCAAAAAGCATTTGATTTTGTTCAGGTATGAATCTGAGTTTTTTCAGAATGTTGTCAACGGAGGTGATATCGTCTCTTGGGCTGCTGTTGATCGGAGCCGCCCTGATGGTCATTCTGAGGAACTTATCGGATTCGTTACTGCCAAAATCGTGCTTGCCAAAGATAGCGAAGTGAGTTTTCCCCTAAATTGTCTTCCTTTTTCGTTTTTTGCTTTATTTTTAGCTTCTGCAAACAAGTGTAGATTTTTGAATGTCTGATATAGTGATACATGGGTTTTTTTACAATTGGAGAAAAGAGCTTCAATCTGTAACGTTTTAAGTAGTTATGATTGAAGCTTGGTTAGAAGGTTTTGTAAAGAAGCTGCAAGGTCTGGTATAAGTGTGGATTGTGAATGTAGATCATTATAAATTCAGCAGGTTTTACGTTTTTGATTGAAGCTCGTTTAGTGGTATGTTTACGACATGGGTTTTAAGCATTTGTCTTCTTCTCTTAGTTCTTCGCCTTTCGGTTTTCTACTGATATTTCCTAGTAATTTTGTTCAGCAAGTAACGAGTTTGTTGTAAAGTTTAGATTTTGAATGTTGTCGAACCATTTCGTAATGTCCTCAACATCAACCGAATCCATTTTTGTAACTTCTTTATTATTGATTAAACTTGCTTTGTACTAACGAGTGTTGAGAGTTTCCTATGTCTTTGCACAGATATCAGATCTAATAAGATATGACTCGACCAAGGGAGAGGAGACATTGGTTTACATCCTAACACTTGGAGTTGTAGAAACATACAGAAAACGCGGAATAGGTATTAATTTATGACCCCATGTAGTAGTAACCCAATGACATTCATCTTTCATTCTTCTCTTGTCTTGCTTGGTTTTGTTAATATAAAAGTTTTTTATTATGCAGCTAAGTTGCTTATTAATGAGGTTGTTAAATACGCTTCTAGTATCCCTGTGTGTCGTGGTGTTTACCTTCATGTGATTGCACACAACAATCCTGCAATTCGACTTTACAAAAGAATGTCTTTCAGATGTGTAAGGAGGTTACACGGATTCTACTTGATCAACGGCCAGCATTTCGACTCTTACCTCTTCGTCTACTTTATCAACGGTTCTCGCTCTCCTTGCTCACCCTTGTATGTACAAAAACACAAGTATATTTTGCATTCTAAATTCTTTTTTTTGCTCTATGCGGTTTTGTTTCTTCATAGATGGGGTTATCGTTGAATCATGGCTGCATTGCAGAGATCTTGCGGTGTTGGTTCTGAATTACATGAGGAGTGGAATCAAATCAGTCGCATCAAAACTGACGATAAACCATGAAGAGAAAGGCTCGAAATGGCTTAAATCCAAAGACAACACGCGGTGTCTCTTACCCACTCAGACCAAACGAAACCTTGCATCCGAGAGAGTATCATCCGGGTACGATGATTATGTTTAGTGTCCGTCTCCAATTCATAGACTTTGTTAAAATCATTCATTTTCTATGTCATCCATCCATTAAGCTCTTGTTGTGATCTTAATGTCTGTGTGTGTGCTGTGTAGAAATAATTATGTAATCAATAAAAATGTAAATATTGTGATAGTTGAAGACACTTAGAGGGCTTTATACCACTGTAACTAGATAAATTATTTTTAGCTTGTTGAAAAATAGCTTTGTACTCATATATTACTCAGATTTACACTAGCTCCCCAAATTTCTTACTGTGTAACTGGATTAGTCTTTAATTCCGATCATGAACACCTTCGTTTTGGCTCTAATTGGGTCTATCCAATCCACATGATCTGAACCGGAAGTTTACTATTCTAAAATCGAGTTGAGTTTTAATGTACAGGTCGGTAATAATTCTATATAAAAAAAAATCGAAATCGATCTAAACCGAACCAAAACCCATAATCAAGAATAAACCATTTTGGAATCTAAAGTCCAAAATTTTCTGGTTTATATTGTAAATTATAAAAAGAAAAGGGTTAAGTATACAATAAAATAAAAAGTTCAGGACCTTATATGCAATTTATTCAGTAGAGAAGGCAAAATAAAAAAAAAACGAGCAAAGTGAACTGAAGAACGAGGGAAAGGGCAAGGAACGGAAAGATACAAATTAGGGTTCCGATTAGAATCAGAGAATCACAATTTATCTGGTTTTGGAATTTTGATCGTAGCAGAGGCGCCTCGATCTTGGGTTCCGGTTTTGCAGATTACATATTGGGTAAATCTCTCTCTCTCTCAGTCTCTCTCGCTCTCACGGCAATTACTAGTTCGAATGTTTTAGTGAACTCCCAGGTGAATCGAGTATTGGACCTTAGTGTTTCTCACTAGCTTACATTTGTATGATTCTGATACTGCTTTTGCTTAGCTTATGGTTATGGATTGTGTTTGTTCTGCAGATTTTGAGTTGAAAATTAAAAAAAAAGGAAACTAGTAGTTAAGATGTCTGTGAGAGCTAGGAGGATTGTTTCTGGTAGGTCAGAGACTATAGCAGCCGCTAATTACGCATTTGATCCGTTAGAAGATGACAAAATCATAAGAAATAGGCTTCTCACACGCACCACTACCACCAGAGGCGAACCTCCATTGAAGAAGCTTCAGAAAAAATTCACTTCATTCGTTATCGAATTAGACAAAGAAGAAGAAGAAGAAGATAACTACAGTGAGTGTGGTAGGCTAGCGAAAGCTTTCTTACAGGAGCTTTCTGCTTTTGAGATTCCGCTTTTAAAGAGCCAAGCGGTTGTTGCTGCGAATCTTAGGGAAAAAGAGAACTTCAACGAGCTTAAAGACGAGACGAATAGGCAGATTATGCAGGCACAAGCTGATATTGAAGTTCTTAAGAAACAGCTTGAAGAGAGTAAAATAGAGAGGCAGCATAAAGAGGAGTGTGAAGCCATTAGGAAACTTATCTCTGCGCAGCCACCGAGGTCAGAGACAGAGAAGGTTATACATGAATTGAAGAAGGAGATTGCTGAACTCGAGGCTGAGAGTACAGCTAGCTGGCGACTTCTTGAGCTAAGGAAGAAGCAGTTTGCGTTGTTGTTGCATGTGGTATGTACATGTTTCTCATTGTGTCTTATACTTAAAGATTCTTCTAAACAAAAATGTTGCCTTTCTTTTTCGTGTTTTGTAGCTAAATTCTAAATCCTTTTTTTTTGTTTTTGGTTTTTGTGAAATTTTGTGTATGTTAAGGTGGATGAGTTGCAGGAGACAATGGAGGAAGAACAGAAGAGTATGGTGGAAGAAATGCAGAGGAACATGTCCGACGAAACAACTGCTGGTGGCGCTGAAGCCATGTCCATCGATTAGCTCCTAATCTTAGCTACTCTATGTCTTCTCTTGAATGCTCATTGCTAGCCAAGAATCGGTTTTATAAATTTCTGGTTTTACCTCATTGCAACCGGTTTTGACTTTTGAGTCTTCATAAACCGATGTTTTTTTTTGGTCATATTAATATATACATAAACTAATTAAACCGGTTTAGAATTATACCGACTAAGATTTAAACCGGAATATTATCTTCTCATTTTCTATTATTTTGCCCAATCGTTCTTCTCTCGTCGCCACCAGAGAGTCTCTCCGTCTCTTTCCACGGCGAGCCTGAGTGTTTTCAACCTTCTTTGTCCGTCGATCCGAATATCTCAGTACCTTCCTCTTGATCTCGAGGTAACTCGAAGTTGAAAAGTCTAAAACGATTCATGTTTTCTGTCTTTTGTGTTTTCTATCCTAGCTCCTCGGATTTGATTCTTAACTCTTATCTTTGATTCTTTTTGGAACTTTTTTTTTTTGATGATCCCGTCAGTAATATTAAGTTCGTGTTAGGGAAAAAAGAAGAAGAATTTTTGGGTGTGTTGTCTCTAGTAATCTTTCTATTTAACCTTAGTATTTAGAGCTGAAGTGATTTTAATCATTGATTCTGTGATACTGTGCAGGGGAGGGAATGAGATCCCCTAGAACCTTGGAGGTTTGGAGGCTAGGCACTGTCAACTATTTGAAATCCCTTAAAATTCAAGATAAGTTAGTTTCCGAGAGAAAAGCTCATCAAATTCCAGATACACTCCTCTCCCTTGAGCATCCACCAACTTACACACTCGGAAAACGTAGAACAGATCACAATTTACTGATCCCTCAATCTGAACTTACAAAAATTGGAGCTGAACTTCATTATACTCAAAGAGGAGGAGACATCACATTCCATGGCCCTCATCAAGCCATCTTATATCCCATCATTTCTTTACGCAGCATCGGTTTTGGTGCTAGGAACTATGTGGAGACATTGGAGCGGTCAATGTTCGAATTTGCTTCAATGTATGGCGTGAAAGCTCGTGCTGGAAACAAATGTGAGACTGGGGTTTGGGTTGGGGATAGAAAGATTGGTGCTATTGGGGTTAGGATATCTTGTGGAATCACTTGTCATGGTTTGGCCTTTAATATTGATCCTGATTTGAACTACTTTGAGCACATTGTGCCTTGTGGGATTGCTGATAAGGAAGTTACATCTTTGAGAAGAGAGACAAATGCTCTGTTTCCTTCGGAAGAAGTGATTCATAAGCAGTTGATTACTTGCTTGGCCAAAGCGTTTTCTTATGATGATGTTGTGTGGAAGGAAGATCCCTCGGTCATTTTGGACACCAAAGATGACGAATAAAAAATACTGTTTGATCTCTTCTCGTCTCCCAAAAGTGATTTCATCATACTCGAAGCAGCCTTGTATATTCTAATCTAGTGCGGTTTTGCTCTTGTTATCTATATACACAGTTTTAATCTTAGCTACTCTTGTCTTCTCTTGAATGCTAAAGAAACCTTTCATTGCCAAGAATCGGTTTTATAAATTTCTGGTTTACCTCATTGCAGTGATACACAGTCACACTTACAGCTGGTTTTGACTTTTGAGTCTTCATAAACCGATGCGGTCACGAGATTTTTTTTTGGTAATATGTACAGTAAACGAATTAAACCGGTTCAGAATTATACCGACTAAGATTTAAACCGGAATATTATATATATACACGTATATCTTCTCTTTTTTCCATTTTTTGTGCATAATCGTTCTCCTCTAGTCGCCTCCGTCTCTTTCCAACGGCGAGCTTGCGATCGTCCGCTGTATGATTTTAACCGCCATCTCTCTGGCTTGAAGCATTATCTTCTCACTTTCTTCGCAGTTACTTGGGCTTTATTCTTCTCAATCTGCTCTATTCGTTCGGTGTATTTTCGCAATTTTTCTGTAAACCCTCGGAAATTTCTCAAGCAATTCTGAGTGTTTTCAACCTTTTTAGTCCGTCGATCCGAATATTTCTGCACTTTCCACTGAAGGCTTGATCCCGAGGTAACTCGAATCGGATTTTATTGTACTTTTCTTTTCGGAAGTTTTCGTTCTGTTTCCGATGAATATCATATTGCTTGACCGTGCTCCCTTTTCCGTCTATTCACCGGACTTTATACTTGGTGCTATAACTGGAACCAGTATTTGATTCTACCTTTTTCCCCAATATTAGTGAAATCTTCTTAGGTTAGGGTTTTACTCGTTAATTGTATTGTTTGGGGGATGTTGGGATACGTTTGTTGTATAAGTACTTCGTCGGAGTAATTCACATGTAGCTGGTTGTTGTATCTACTTATTAATTTGCAGGAATAGTAGTTTTGTTAGTCTGCGACCACTGTCAATTGTTGTTTATGAGTTGTTCCATTTGGTGATTAGGTTTTGATTGAAGTTCTTGGTATTCATGTAGGCGTTTGGAGATGGAAGTTGAGAAGTCTAAATCGAGGCATGAGAGCAGGGAAGAGAGAGCTGACAACGAGGTTTCTCCTGTTAGAGAACACAGAGATGGAAGGAGGAAAGCAAAGGATCATAGGAGCAAGGATAAAGAAAAGGACTATGACCGAGAAAAGAACAAGGATAAGGAGCGTGAAAGGGAAAAGGACCACCGCAGGGATAAGGAGAAAGAGAGGGACCGAAAAAGAGATAGAGAAGGAGACACTGAGAAGGATATCTCTAGAGGTAGAGATAAAGAGAGGGAGAAAGAAAAGACCAGAGATCGGGAAAGAGATCGCGTAAAAGAAAAGGAGAAGGAGAAAGAGAGAGATAAACATAAAGATAGAGAAAATGAGAGGGATAATGAGAAAGAAAAAGACAAAGATAGGTCTAGAATTAAGGAGAGATCGAGTAAGAAAGGTCATGAAGATGATGATGAGACTCAAAAAGCTGCTGAAAGATATGAACATTATGACAACAGAGGTCTAAATGAAGGTGACGATAATGCTGATGTTACATCAAGTGGCAAAGAAGCATCTGCGTTGGAACTTCAGAATCGCATTTTGAAGTAAGTGATTCTTGCTTTGTGTTGTTAACTATTCACTCCTTGAAATTTTATTTCAAATACTTAAAATCTTACGGTTGAGAAAGTTCTGCCTTTCCATGATTTTGGGTAGAGTGATTTTCTGGATATTCTCTCTTTCTTGTGCTCTTTTTGTTTGTATGCTGTGGTCGTGTTTTATAATTAACTATAACACCTAGTTAAAATGATAAGAACATCACTTTCTGATTTCGATTCTCTTCCAGAAGTCCTGCTGTTTAGTTTGCTGGTTACTAATTAGTCTGGTTTACTCACTGAGTATTGTTTTTGTATATCTTATGATAATCTTTGTCTTGTTATACAGTTCTGTGTTATTACTAAAAAGGTCCAAGGCTCTGCTTATTTCTCGTATGTTATATGACATCTAGATGTACAGTTAGTATGCGAATTAAAAAGCTTTTGTGTTTTCTTCCTTAGGATGAGAGAGGAAAGAAAGAAGAAAGCTGAGGATGCTTCTGATGCTCTATCATGGGTTGCAAGGAGTCGTAAAATTGAGGAAAAAAGAAATGCTGAGAAGCAAAGGGCACAGCAACTCTCGAGAATATTTGAGGAGCAGGTGTTATCTCCATTCCTTTTACATAATTCTTTTATTTCTCCACAACGTCCTTTATTTAACATTTATTAATCTAATCCTATCTTATATTTGTTCAGGACAACCTTAATCAAGGTGGAAATGAAGATAGCGAGGATGGCGGTATGTTTTCCTTTCCAGTTCTTTCACCAGTAACTTTAAATCGTCAAAGGAACTAATCATGTAAACTCAAATAAGTAAAATGATACATGTATTCCATCATACCTATAGGATTCCTTTTTCTTTCTTCCTTTCTAAATCAAGTTCTTCATGTGATGTGTTCTGGTTGATAATGTTATCTTGACACATTCTGGTTAACAGGGCATCTATCAGGTGTTAAAGTTCTACATGGTTTGGAGAAAGTGGTGGAAGGTGGAGCAGTTATCTTGACACTAAAAGACCAAAGTGTCCTTGCTGATGGAGACGTTAACGATGGTTAGTATCTTTTTATGCTCTCTTTCATTTATGTTATCAGCATGGTTAATGTGAGGGTGTGTCATAAACTAGATTTGCAACTATTCTGGCAGAGATTGACATGCTAGAAAATGTGGAAATTGGAGAACAGAAGCGTCGAAATGAAGCTTATGAAGCAGCCAAGAAGAAAAAGGGAATATATGATGATAAGTAAGTTAAATATCTGTGTTTCAATGGCATTTAGATAAGCATATATGTGTTGCTTAAGACTGAAATGCATGATATTGATTTTTAGGTTTAATGATGATCCCACGGTAGAAAAGAAGATGCTTCCGCAGTACGATGAGCCCGCTACTGATGAGGTAAGTTACTCTCTAGCGGATTACTCAAAACCAGAATTATAGGCACTCCATTGGAATAATCGATGTTACTGTTTTTGTCTTTAGGGGATCTTATTGGATGCACAGGGTCGCTTCACCGGTGAAGCTGAGAAGAAGCTGGAGGAGGTACTATGCTTTCTAACTTTTTTTGATATGAAATGGACCGTAGTAAGTATACACTAGTGGTATTAATTGTCTTTCATGTTCTACCTATCAGCTACGTAAGAGAATTCAGGGTCAGACAACAAATACTTTTGAAGACCTTAACACGTCAGCAAAGGTCACATCAGATTACTTCTCACATGAAGAAATGCTAAAGTTCAAAAAACCCAAGAAAAAGAAACAATTGCGGAAAAAGGATAAATTGGACTTAAACTTGCTTGAAGCAGAAGCTGTTGCATCGGGATTAGGAGCTGAAGATCTTGGTTCTCGTAAAGATGGCAAAAGGCAGGCCATGAAAGAAGAGAAAGAGAGGAACGAGTATGAAAAACGGAGCAATGCCTATCAGACAGCCATTGCTAAAGCTGATGAGGCATCCAGACTACTCAGAAGGGAACAAGATCAGCCTATTAAAAGAGATGAAGATGAGAGTATGGTGTTGGCCGATGATGCTGAAGATCTTTATAAATCCTTAGAGAAAGCTAGGAGGTTAGCTCTCATTAAGAAAGAGGAAGCTGGATCTGGTCCTCAGGCTGTTGCACATCTTGTGGCCTCCAGCACCAATCAAACAACAGAGGACAATAGAACCACCGGAGATGAAACACAAGAAAATACAGTGGTTTTCACAGAGATGGGAGACTTTGTTTGGGGTCTCCAGCGCAATGAAGGTAAAGTTTAAATCATCTACTGACACATTTACACTGTTATCTATGTTTTGCCTCTATTATATCGATCTGCTAAAGTACTACGTTATTTGAAACATTTATTTGGTGTCATACACGGACACTCTCTCACACACATGCATATACTAATCCAATGCATGGGGTTTTGACTTGTCTGCAAATAGTTCTGGTTACTTTAATCAGTTCTCCAACCAGCTGATTATTATTTTCTTAAAACAAAACTATGCTTAGTCTTTAGAAGTGGCATGGAGTTTTTGATCTAATGGTGTGGTCTTTCAGTTGCGCGGAAGCCTGAAAGCGAAGATGTGTTTATGGAAGAAGATGTAGCACCCGAAGCTCCTGTTGAAGTAAAAGAAGAGCATCCCGATGGTTGGACAGAAGTAAAAGATACTGATATGGTTGCAGCAGATGATTCATCAGATACCAAAGAGGTAACTCCTGATGAAACTATACATGAGGTTGCGGTTGGAAAAGGATTATCTGGTGCATTGAAGCTTCTTAAAGACCGAGGAACTCTAAAGGAGAAGGTCGATTGGGGTGGTAGAAATATGGACAAAAAAAAGAGCAAGCTCGTGGGTATTGTGGATGATGAAGGAACTAAAGAATCTAAAGATAGATTCAAGGACATCAGGATTGAGAGAACTGACGAGTTTGGTAGAACTGTAAGTTTTCTAAAGCTTTGCTTCTCACTCTTATTAAACTCGTTCTTATGTGTATATGTAATCAAATCGATCTTGAAATCTATGTTGTTTAACAGTTAACCCCAAAAGAAGCCTTCCGATTACTCTCTCACAAATTCCACGGTAAGGGACCTGGAAAAATGAAGGAAGAGAAACGGATGAAACAGTACCAGGAAGAGCTCAAGTTAAAGCAAATGAAAAACTCGGACACACCATCGCAATCTGTTCAAAGAATGAGAGAGGCTCAAGCTCAACTGAAAACTCCTTACCTTGTCCTCAGTGGCCATGTCAGACCAGGGTATATATAGATGATTCATCATTCAGTTTTAGTTTTAGGCATCACTTAGAAGTGACGCTCCTTTAACTAACACTTGTTTATTAACCTTTAACTAACACTTGTTTGTTATTTTTCAGACAAACTAGTGATCCTCAGAGCGGGTTTGCGACTGTTGAGAAGGATGTTCCAGGAAGTTTAACACCAATGCTTGGTGACAAAAAGGTTACATGATCTAAGATTTAAAAAAAAAATACATTCCTCTTTAACAACTTAAGCCGTATTCAGGATTAGTATTGATCTTTTGCGATGAAACGTTTCAGGTGGAACATTTCTTGGGAATAAAGCGGAAATCGGAGCCTGGAAACTCGGATACACCACCACCAAAGAGACCAAAGCCTTGAAGGACACTTATAGATAATCTTGCTTGCGTCTTTGCTTCACATCGATTTGTCTCTGGTAAACTCATTTTCAGGATTCTGATTGCGTCTCTGATCTTTTGTTACAGTCTTTAGAAGAAGACATAGCTCAATATATAGATTCATGCGGAGACTGATGATATTTTGATGGAGTTGCCAAAAACGCGAATTGGTTTGGTTTCAGTTCTTCAAATCACACTTCTGTTTCTTTTCCTTCGAAAAATTTTGTTTTTATCGCATCCCAACAAATTTTAAAAGAAAAAAATCATCTCTTTAGTAGAAAATAACTCAAAAGTTCTCTGAATTTTGGTGTAGACAGACAAATTAAACCAGATTAAAAATCTAACCGTTGGCTTTTTATTTTCTTGAGAGAAATCTAAGTACCTTGTCAAAAAAATTCAATTAAATCGTTAAAACACGTTTCTCTTTATATCTCCCTGTCACAACCCAAAAATGAAATGTGGTTGATTGAGTGTTTAACTTGAATTAATATTGAGAACGATGTTTCCTTTGACTGAAAGTATTCAATTTTGTTAATTTAAGTAGTAATTTACCCTTTCCATCTTAATATCAAATCATAAGTGTTCATGAGTCGGTTGACCAAAAAAAATGTTCATGACTTTTAGTTTCTGGCCGCGAGATTAAAAATAGTGCCAAGATGTTCTGTCCCACGAGACATGTAGCGTAATATATGTAACTAAAACTTTATTCATTTAAACCCTTTTGTCTCCTACCAAAGTCAAAACGAAAACAAGGTTGTGTCACTTTCGAGAGATATTTTGTAGTTCACTTCTTCTTACCCATCGCCAACTAAATCTTTTAACTTCAATTATATTTGGTAAAACAAACAAAAGTACTTACTACTATATATTTATTATCCAAAAGTAATCAGATTTATTTGTTTATTCGGCTTGGGAGACTCAAGAATCTGTTTTGGTTTTACTTGGTTGACTAAAAATACAACTAATAGAAGACATCACAAGCTTGTTTGTTTTACTTGTATTTGCGTATGCGTTTACGTGTCGATGTACCTTTTAATTAAGAAATCCAAATGGATGAACAAAAAAAAAAGAAATTAAATCAACGTTTGTATTTTTCATCAAATATAATTTAGAAGTATTCAAGTAATTACAAACACGAATCATTTGTATCTAATACGGTAAGGTACAGTAATTAAGTTTGTACAACATCACGGTTTACCACACATGGTCCTAAAAAACAAAATGTAAGGAAGATTAGTGAACAACAATTATGCTTTTAACTCTATTGACAACAAATAAAATTATCAAAGTATTCTCTCTTTAATTATTTTTCAATCTTGTCTATTCAGGAAATGGCCATGGTTCCGAACACGTTTGCCTGCAAAATGGAGAATTAAAGCATTAGACTAGCCCCGAAGCGTCCATTATTCACTGAAAACGTTCATGTGATCTCAAAACAAGATATGTATGTGTGTGAATACTGACAAAGGACTTACTCTATAATCTCTTTCCAATAAGAATCACTTGCTCCATCATCAATAACGTCACACCATGGCTGATGATAATCTTGTGTGAACGTCGAATTTGATGAGGAAGGGTTTGCAGTATGATCAGGAAGATGGTAATCCGCGATGTCTTTGTTCTTGATCATCGTTTGAGTTTGTTTAGATTCTTCATCAGGAGAAGCAGGAACCAATAGTGGGAGTGAATTATGATCATCTTGAAAATCGGGTTGTATGGGGCCGGAAGTTAAAGAATCCAAAGGGTTCTCAAGAATATGAGAGAAGGTTTGAGACTGACCAAATATATTTTGGTTCTCCAAGTAAGAAGACTGGCCAAAGAGATTGTTGTTATTGGTTTGCATGGTTGATGAAGAAAAAGAAGGATTGGTGTTGTTATTGGTGCTAAGGACTTGAATCATGTTGTGTATCAGTTGAGCTTTAGCAAGAGTTGTTGCATCCAGTTGCACATTTTGATTGAGATTCAAGAGGCTGTTCAAATTTGCGGCCGCGAGAAGCTGTGGGAGAGCAGCTAGAACATTTAGATGGTCGGTTCTTGGCCTATGGGTAACCGGATCAATCCCCATTTGAAGAAGTTTCTTTCTCAAATGTGTGTTCCAATAGTTTTTAATTTCATTGTCCGTTCTCCCAGGAAGATTACCAGCTATCGACGACCACCTTTCAGAAACACATACAAAAAAAAAAAAAAAAAAAAAAAATAAATTAAATTCAAACTGATATTATCCTAGTGGATTAGTTTAAGACTAATACCTAATATTGATTTTGCTTTAGTCATAACAAGAATTAATTTTCAAGATTGAAAAAATGGCTACAGACGTATGCACCTAGAGAAAACCAGTGTAGTTGGTATACATATGTCAATTATATTCTTTCATCCACAAGCCATATAATACTAATATGTATGTTCATTATATATTTCATATATCAGACTACTCTTGATTCTGGTTATAAACTTAATGAATCCTAGCTCGCTTCACACTAACTATTTAAACCACCTGTGAGATATAATTAAAGATTTGACTAGAAGAATTAACAAATGGTTTAAATTCAAATCAATGTAAGGACTTATAAAAAAATTAATCGTTACTTGTTTCCAAGAAGGGAATGGAGGTTGATAATAGTTTGTTCTTCCTCTTCAGTGAAATTTCCTCTCTTAATGTCAGGTCTCAAGTAGTTAGTCCATCTTAATCTACAACTCTTTCCGCATCGGTTTAAACCAGCTTGCTTCGGAAGAGCTCTCCAGCTTCCATGGCCATGTTTTTGAATGTGAACTATCAGTTTCTCATCCTCCTCTTGTGTCCATGGCCCTTTCTTTAATCCATTCTCATCGCAACATGGTGATCGCCCCATTATAATTACTATAACACAAATATGTATATGTTATTTAAGTTCCTGAGAATTAATCTTGAATAAATAATTAAGCATAAGTGTGAATTACATCAATCTAGCTAAGAGATAACAATATATAAATTAAGCAAACACCGTAATTGAATTCATATGAACTTGTACTTGTTAACAACGTGTATGAGCAGAATTAATGATACGTATATGTTTGCATGCATGTAAGTATGTATATCAGAATATGTATCGTCGAACCTGTTGAAGAGCACTTAGAAGGGAGAGAAATTTTGATGAAGCAAGGCGATGATCAAAATAATAAGGATCTTTAGTGAATGAGGCTAAGTGTGTATGTGTGATCTTTGCATTAAATAGGGCTTTCGTGTCTTGTATCTTGTCGGAGGGAGAAGATCTTAGTTTAGCTTTTGACTTTGATGACCTGATAAATAACGAAAATGCCCTTGTGGAAAGTTTTATCAAAAACATTTTTGTAAGAAGAAGAAAAAGAAAGGAAGAGAAGAAGATGATCAAGTTTGTGAAGCAATGTAGGTACACAAAAGTTGCTGCAACTAATCCATATGTTGACAAAAGGAAGTTTGTAGATACAGCCTTTAAAAATTTTAAATGTACAAAAGAAAATTAAGTATTATGGATATGTATATCAAAGCTTTTTGTATGTGTACACAATAATCCATATCAAATTAAAGCCTTTAAAAATTAAATACTGTAGGTCTAGAAAAATATGCATGCATGTTTTTGTGAAAGATAGTTTATGAAATTTCAATATTTTACCATTGTTCTTGATCAATTTATATGCATATCATTTTTCCACGTGAATTAGCCATTTGGATTTACGCCAAATATCAAATTTCACTAAAGACTGTCATTGCATGCATACTTAATGGCCAAATATATATATTCTACAAACTGCGAAATTAGTGTTTTGATCTAGGAATTTTTTTCTAGCCACACTGAAGAAACACATTTTTGTTTTTTTTTTCTATCCTAGAAATATATAGATGCAAAAACTTTATGATTTGATATTTAACTAGTTTAAAAAACAAAAATGAAGCAATTTTTTTTTGTAATTGTTTACATAATAAACAATGGAGGGTGGTATCAAGGTTTTTTTCCCAAGTATAAAGTTTTTTATATAGGATTATGACTTACGTACGAGACACCATGCATGTTGCATTATCATGATTCTCCCGTTTAATTAATTATTTATTTCAGTTATATACATAAGTTAGTCATCTCCCTTAATTCCAAAATATACGTACATGCATGGAACCACCTTATAAAAATTAAATTAGGTTTTTCGCTTTGTCGACAAAAGAAAAAATATATTTAGATTTTCCACGTGGATACGTTAAACTTGTTCTGTCAGACGTTAAATTATTGTATTGTGTGTATTGGTGTATACATACATAGTATTTGATAGTAAACTATAGATGATTATACATAAACAAGATTTTGGAAGAAAGTGTCCACAACAGTATGCATTACTGGTCATTGGTCAACAAACGATCCACACCATGCCACGTATCACAACTTAACGTATATTTTAACAAAAAAAAAATTATTATTGATGAAGTCAATTTTTTCATCATTGAATATATCGTGTTCTGATTAATAAAACAGTTGGCAAAGATGAACATATCAATAATACATCTCACCTTCTTCTCTTTTTTCTTAGCCAAGTGTTTCTTATTCTAAACGAGCCATGCAGAGAGCTAGCTAGCTAGTGTTCCCATGAGAAGTTGAGAACAACGCTTTAGATAAAACTTTAATGTAATTTACACGTTTACATTCCATCGAATGGAAGCTTAATACTTAAACTAATCAATTTTTAAATTTCATAGTTTATGCTTTTCCATGTGGCACATGGCGTTAATAATTTGATAAGTTATTGAAGACATTTCGTGGATCTCTATAAATTTTAAACACGGATTTAGTTAGACAAAAAGGACAATGCAAAGAAATTGAAATTAGAGGTTTAGCTAGTAAATATTGACGAAGAAATAAATATAAATGTACGTATACTGAAAATAGTATAAATACAGATATATGAACATTGCTATATCAAGTATAAATTTATGAAAAAGAAAAATAAATAAAACGTCTCGATATTGGTGGTTGATTATTGGTGTAAATTTAGTTTTAAGCACATCAAGTCACGCAAACATAAAACCCTGGGACCCGCGAAAACCCTAACTCTTCTAACGACTAAACTAATTCTTATTTAACACTTAATTTTTAATCGCCTTTTTTAGATGCTTCTACGTTGACGTTTAATTCGTCCATATATAAAAGATCATTCTCATTGCTTCGAAGTTGACGTTAATTGATCCACGAAACACCATCCATAAAATTATCAGATCATCGGATTTTAATTTTATCGATACAACGATACAAATCTTTAGATTATAACTTTCTAATAATACGTTCTAATTTATCATAACGCACTAGTTTATATATGTTTTGAGTTGGATAGTTATCAAATTTAAACATTTTTAAAGAAAATAATTGTAATCTATCAAAAGTTTCTTCTAATTAACAATATTTTATAGAAAACAGATGAAAGATTCGTACGGAAGAAGTTTCCAACTAATCCGAAGGAGACAACAATGCTACAGTTGATCTTCCGCTAACCAAACACTTTATATCATCCTATCTAATGGCTTTTAGTTTTTAATTAGGACATGATCTTTGTTTGAATACTGCATGCATTTATTCTTATTTTACTCACAATAGCTTCAAAAATTATCTCTAATAACTCATATTTTAGATTTCATAACTTATTTGAGTCAAATGCCACAACATATACTAATACTTTTACGGATATCTCGATCTCAACAGAAGCTTTGTACAATAATAAAACCACTGACATTTTAATTCTGACTGTCTGTTTGCTTTTAACGTTTGTGTTTGCGTTTAAATATATGATATGATTATTTTTACTTTTACGCAAACCCAAACCTAACAGCAAACAAAAAAATCAAGACTTATTTTCTTTATTTTGCTCAAATTGACATTCACTAAAAATTATTAAAGGACAAAATTTGCTTAAGTACTTGAGTTTCTCCAAAATTTCAGAAACCAACACCACAAAAAGTATTTATACACGTCATATACTGAAAAACCAAGTTAAACTTTGTATCTATATATACATTTAACTCCGATATGCATCAGTGTGACCCGTTTCTGATTATGATAATTACCTGACAGTATATATTATCTTCTTGTGTATGAGTCAAACCTAACATCTTGAAAAAAGACCAACCTACAAAACGATTTGCACGTTACATTGCTATATGCATATACTACGCAAAATAATATTTGGAATCCTAAAGCTTAGTAATTCAATTAGTTAGTAGGATGGTGCGTCAACGTTGTAGACCACTATATTCATAAACATATGAAGAAAAAGTTAAACTCAGCGGTTCATGGAATTTTTTTTTTTTTTTTACTTTTACTTGGGAGAAGTTACGTATACAATGAATTATGCAGTGGTTTGGGATATAACTAATCAAACACTCGTAGAATAAGTTAATAACCCATGAATTATTTCACCTTACGCATGTACTTTTAGGTTAGGAATAAAACCAAAAATGAAAAGAGTTGGTTAAAACGAAGACTTCCATGTCAAATATAACGTAGATAAGTCTTCGATTTTACCTTCTCTAAGTCGACTACGGTACAGGTCAAAATTATGAGAAGGACTATGTAGACCTTTTTGAGTAAGTAGTATATAACAATTAGAAAGTGAAAAAAGCTTACATTAAGCTACCTTGAGGCGTGAGGGACTAGAAGTTCGATGCAGTCAAATAAAGGTCATATTCCTCTCTATCAATTTGATGGATTCGATATATATAGCAGAACCCCAAAAGCTCATTGGCTTTTCGAAAGGTATATATATATCTCAAATTTTATTTCGTAATTTATACACAACTTCAAAAACATAATTAATAACGATACTATATAACGAGTAGACAAATTCACATAAACATCTGTTTATTATTATCTTATTATAAAAAATTTGATGTCAAAATTACTAATTAACAAGATCGTGACACGTGTCAATTGTATCATTCAGATGTTGACACATATCACTTCTAAATTAATTAATATTTTTTTAAAAATGTAAAAATTCAAAATCTACCATAAAAATGTTTTTCTTTTTTATAAAAGTACAATAGAGAAAAGAAAAACTAATTACGTTTAAAATCTTTTAAAGAAAAAAACCTTCATAAACTTCCAAATGTAAAACAAAAGTTTTGTTTTTAACAATTTTAAAAATATTAAAAAGCAATTACAGGCAAATAATAAATTTTAAACAGCTTTTAAATTTAGAAAATATCATTATAAGGAAATATATATATATATATATATATATATATCATAAATTCGAAATTATAATATTGTTTACTTCTTTTAATTTTAAGTTGCTAATTTTACAAGAAAAATGATTATTTTTTATATAAGATAAAAACTGATTGTTAAAATTATACAATTAATTATTGTTTCTAAAAATATAATTTTATATCGTGACACGTGTCAAATGTATCATTCAGATGTTGATACATCTCACTTCTAAATTTTTTTTTAAATGTAAAAATTCAAAACCTACCATAAAAAGATTTTTTTTTATAAAAGTAAAATAGAGAAAATAAAACATAATTTTATTTAAAATCTTTTAAATAAAAAAACACCTTTATAAACTTCCAAATGTAAAACAAAAGTTTTGTTTTTAACAGTTTTAAAGATATTAAAAAGCAATTACAGGCAAATAATAAATTTTAACCAGCTTTTAAATTTAGAAATATCATTATAAGGAAATTATACATATATATATATATATATCATAAATTCGAAATTATAATATTGTTTACTTCTTTTAATTTTAAGTTGCTAATTTTACAAGAAAAATGATTACTTTTTATATAAGATAAAAAATGATTGTTAAAATTATACAATTAATTACTTTTTCTAAAAATACTCATCTTTACATAAAGAAAAGATTGTTGAAGTAAAAAAAGTAAAATAAAAAAAAAATCGTCTCATAGTTTTTTTACCAATCAAATAATTTATTCAAAAAGACTGCTATTGTAATATATAAGATATGAGTATGTAAGATTAACATATGCGTTTTTGTAACTATAAAAATGTTAAAGTTAAGAGACATATAAGAGGTTATTTAATGTGCTCATAAAGACAATTTGTTGGTAGTAGTAAAGACTAAAGAGTATATTTTAGTCCCATTGATGAAGCTAAAATATATTTGTGCATATTAATAGTGGTAATGTAGATAGTAGATTTGTAAATGGATATATATTACTGTATTATAGCAAAAAAAAACTATTTTCT
The DNA here is from genome assembly GCA_023657505.1 of Camelina hispida. Lineage (NCBI taxonomy): Eukaryota > Viridiplantae > Streptophyta > Magnoliopsida > Brassicales > Brassicaceae > Camelina > Camelina hispida. The sequence goes on along the minus strand of CP094637.1, from coordinate 8,489,303 downwards.
ATAACTAAAAGTTTATATTTTTACTTTTATACATTGCTTTTACTTATCAAAAGAATTAAATATATATTTTTGTTAAACTTAATTTAATTTAAATAATTATGAACTCATGTACAACTATTTTTTTTAACTAAAAGTATATCTATTCACTTTTTTTTCCAACCAAACAGTAAATTAAAAGGAAATTTCTTGGTTAGTTGTCCAAGCTGGAGGGAATGAATTTACAAAAGAAACTTCAGAGATAAGAGAACGCGAAGCACAAGTAAGACAATCTGTCTTCGTATTTGATGCACGCCGGATCAAAGAGATGGGGAGTAGTGGGAAGGACTCCAGCGAGTTAAACTCATCGAGCAGGTTGGAGAAGGATTGCCAATCTTCAAGAGAATACACCATAGTGAGTAACTCAGCACAATCATTCTTGAAATATTGACAAACGATCCCTACAGTACGTATCCGCTCCATGGCCCTACAACAACGCTTCTAACTCCGAAAATGTAGGGGGAATGGGCTCCGTCTTAGACACTTGGCCCCCAACAACAAGGTTCGCTCCTCACCAACACAACACCACCAGCCCATTCCTAAATGCACATTGGTTGCTTTCCAACAACCATCAATCTGACAATAGGTGAAGAAATATGGACATCCGAAGACAGAGATGGAGCTAACTTATCGCCTAAAGCCTGAGCAATTATATCATTCGCTTGGATCTCTAAACCTTGAAATTTTTTAATTTATGGCCTTCGAGATTGTCCATCAAATTTATGGTAATTGAAGAAGTTGATCAAGATCACCCTGTTGAGAGGCACCCCTCCATAAAAGAAAATCTAAATTCGAGTACACCATATTCATATGAAAACTTTCTAATGAAACCGGAGTCGGAGATAAATCTCAAACTTCACACGAGCGAGAGCATTCAAAGAAAACGTGATTAATAGTCTCAACTGCTGAGTCGCACATTTTACACCAAATAGCGTATCAATTTACTTTTACAGATAATTTTTACTTACTAAAAATATTTACTTTATATTATTTATTAAATTTTATTTTATTTTTAAAACTCTAAAGCCGTACATTCGGTTGATCTAATCTAGTTTTTTTATAAAATGAGAAAGTACAGATTACTAATTCATATACATATTTGATCTAATTAGGGTTGTTAAAAGAGGTTGTAATCGTGTAAGGCTGGATGGATCATGGATATATAGTCCAACCTCGAGATAATCAAAGCGCTTATTGTTGTTGAATGGCTACAAAAACAAACCCGGAATCAATGAACACTCAGATTAAATGGCAATGACTGAAATCATCTTCTTTGTAAAGATTAATCAAGATCGCGTTATTCATATATAGAAATAGAACAAAAGCAAATCCAATGGACTTATTATAAACAATAAAATGGCAGACCAATTGAGGCAAGAGGAAGACCACTTGAGACCATGAAAACAACCCACACTAACTTATAAAACAAACAAACATACACACAAATAAATGTCAAAAGCCCAATCTATACTAATAAAAGTAGGAGCTATAAGCTCTTAAGGGTATCTTTATCGGGAGAACACTTTTGGGTGTTCTTAGAGTAAAAATATTATGAAAATAATGTAAGATTATTAGTTTAGATCTTTTGTTAAGAAGTTTGTTATTGAGAGAACATGTTTAAGATCATAAGATTTAATAATATAATAATCTTAAACATATTACATTTATAAAAACTTTAAAAATAACATTTAAATTGCAAAGTGCAAACTTATAAAACTTTACTAAAATTCAAAATACAATACCAAATTTTAATGAAACAAAAAAAAACATTAAAGATAAAAAAAACAAATATATTACTTAATTAAAACACACAAACATTTTATTTAATTAATACATAGTCTAATGTCCAAATTTATTTCATATATTCTCAATCAAATCATCTTTTAATTTATGAAAAATTGTTTACAAAAAATTGTATCCATTCACAGCTTGCCACGTCAGCTTAGAACTGAGCCAAAATCAGTTCTACATCAAGAACTAAAAAAGTGTTCTATGGACACTGTTCAATATATTTATCATTTTATTGGGCTAAGAACATCCAAACTGTTCTGCCAATGCAGATGGCCTAATGCTGTCTACATAAGATTTAGAACAACCAATAGAGACTAGACATGTCACTCATTAGCATTTTTTAAATTTTCAGAATTTTCTGTATTAAGTTTTTTTTTAATGACCAATTAATATCAGACATCTCAATATTTAACATTCTCAAAATTATGTTAAATTTCTATATTAAATACTTATAAATAAGTATATGCAAAACATCCTACATCGGCTAGATCTTTTTAGACAATGGCTGAGAACTATTATAAATAAGACTAATATGCTTCCAACTACGAATGAGCAGGAAGCTTGATTTATCATGCATCCAAATTTAAAAATTTAAAAAGTTTAAAATATTATAATTAATGAAACTTTTAAAAGGTTCAAAATATTATAAATATTTAAACTTTATATATGTTACAAAAATATTATAAATACTCCTATAGAAAGTTTAAAATATTACAAATATTTAAACTCTATCAAAAGTTTAAGTATCGTTAAATTTTACTCTAAAATATATATTTTCAGGTCTAAGGAAGAAGTATTGAAGTTGCAAGACCTTGATTTGATATTGTTTGAGAAAAAAGATCGACGAAAAGCACACATGTTTTATTAGCTATACATGTGTTCATATTACTTTCTCTGCAAGTAATTTGTAATTTTGTAGTATTAAAGATTTTAGTTTGAGAAGTTTCAATACATCGGAATCTAAAACCGAGTAAGTATACACGTGAAAGCATCAATAGTTGAGTGCATGTGGTGACTATGCTGGCCCATGAATTTTACAAAATTTTTGAGAGAATATGCAATAATTTTGGTCTTGAAGTTTGACGGGTTAACAAGTTGTGTTGTAGTCTAAGAAAATAGTTTTCAAATAATTATTCAGTGGAAGAATGTGTGGAAGCTGACAGGGAAGAGAAAGAAGAAGAGTATAACGAAGAATCAGATAGTAAAAGTAACGATGAAAAAACAATATGGAGACATAGATGGGGTGACGGTTAATTATAGTTGAGAAAACAAGATTAATTCATGATTCTAAAAATGTTTCGTTTCTTTGGTGGTTAAAGAAACGGTTTAGAATATGCAAGCTCACCAGTTCGATCGGCCTCAGTTGGACGTCAGGTTAAATTCCTAATTGTTTTGATCAGATTTAATTTTTTTAAACAACTGATTTTTATATTTTTAAACATTGTGTATCTGAAATAGACTTTTGCATTAATAGTAACTAGGTAATTAGTCCACGCAATGCGTGGTTGTATGCATAATAGTTTTGATTATATTTCTTAAATTTTCTGAAACTAATATATTGTTTTACTAATGTATAATCTCAAAAAAAATTACTAATGTATTAATCTCAAAAATTTTATAGCAATTTCTCAAAATAACACTCCTGTCAACATTTTTTTGGTATGGTTATTTATTATACAAAATCTAAAATATATAAACTTTTCTATAAATCAAAGATTAACCAATACTAGGAAAAAATTATTACAAATTGATTAGCTATATTAATATAAATAATAATGTAGAAATTTAAACATTTTCCTAATATGAGAGAATCTATGTTTATGATCATGTTTTATAGAGGTTAAACATTGATTTAAAGATTTTTTCTTAATGACATTGTAAACATAAGACTGTAGTATAGTAAAAACCGAATCAAATAAAATTATCAAAAAATTAGTAACTACGTAAAAAATTATTGTATATAGAATATTCCTCATTTCAAAGTTTAAAGCAATTAAAATAATTAAAAATAATAAAATTTTACCAAAAACATTTTTTCTTGAAATATAAATATATTAGTTGGCGGAATGAATGTAAAATTATTGGGTAGGAGTTACATTTGAGTTAAATGTAGAGTTGAATGGAGTTAAATGCCTTTAAAAGTGGGTTAATTATAAATAAATATTTTAATTTATTTTTGACTTAAAAGAAAAGGAATACCAAGTGGCTCAATCAAATTTAAACTTACACTTTTTTGTTGTTTTGTTGATATAAACTCAACACTCACAAATAATATTCCAAATTGAAAAATATTACTTTTGAAGTGACAAACTAAATTAGTTTTAAAAAAAAATTATATGAACTTCAATCTAAAGATTTCTTAAAACCCCAAGAATAATTTCATGTAACACCCGCAAACCTTTTTCTTGGTATTTTGGCGAGGGCGTCGATCGACACCACCGAAGGTGGCATCGATCGACACTGTTTGTGGCCAGTTTGGTCGGTTCGATTTTTAATCGTCCGGTTTGCGTGGTTGGTTTAAGAATTCCTAAATCGAGTGTAAAAGAAGGGAAACGACCCAAGGTCGTGTTTTTGGTCAGTAGTCGCCGTTTTTGAGAGAAAATCAAAGAGAGAGTGTTCTTGAGCTTTTAGGAAGAGATTTGGGAGATTCCTTGCTGTTCTTGAGAGATTTGGAGCTAGGAAAGGGTTAGAAGCTTGCTAGGAGTGAGGATTTCGTTTCTTTTGGTCCAAATCTTCCTGGAAAGAGGTGAGTGCTTGACCATGGTTGATCTAGGCATGAGATCTCTTGTAATTGGGTGATTTGTTTGTTGTTATTGCTGTTTGCTTGCTTGGGTGTGTTGTTCTTGAGTTTTCTACAGGTTTGCGCATCATCTGGGCGAGTTTGGGGACGAAATTGGAGTGATTAGACTCGGAGTTTCGTATTTTGCGTCGCTCTGTTCGTGGTTGCAGAAGGAGCATCGATCGACACCTTGTGGCATCGGTCGGCACCTTCTTGTGAGGCATCGATCGGCTCCATATTGTGGCATCGATCGGCACCAGGTCAAGGAGCATCGATCGGCACCGATGTAGCATCGGTCGGCACTAGCTTATATCTGTTACTCGTTTTCCTGGTTTGATGTATTGTTGTGTGTTTGCTAGTTGCTTGATTATGAGGGTCTCAAATGCTTGTGTGTATAACCCAGTGGATGGGAGGACGGCCTCACTAAGTATTTGTGATAATACTTACGCATCTCAATTTGTGTTTGTGGTGCAGGTAAAGGCAAAGTGTGATCGTGGAATCCAGGCAATGAAGAGGAGGATGTTCTAGGGACTCGATTGGATGTTGTCTGGCATTGTTAGGTTGCTAGAGTTGAGTCATTAGAAACATTGTTAGGTTGCCGATTCATGTTTTCTGATGATTGATTACTGGATATTGTTATGCTATGGTATTGGTTATATTATTGATTTATTACTGGTTATTGATATTGAGTTTTTCCGCTGTTGATTGTGAATGTGGTTAGGTGGATAGTGGGTATGGGACCACTAGCTGTAGTTTATATCTATTATTATTATTATTTATTATTTATTATTTTTTTTTAAAAAAAAGGGTCGGTCGTTTCATTTTGGTATCATAGCCCTTACAGTTCTAGGTTTGGGTTCACTAGGTTTCTGTTGTAGATGTTTGGGATTGCATGTCTTGTTTGATTATGTGAGTTAGTCAATTGTGTGTGGCATGGAGTCCTAGAACATCCTCTTCGAGCCTACTTGTGATTCCACGGTGAGTTTTTATTTCTGTGTTAATTAGAAATTGTATGCTTAGCCTTCTGTTCATGGTAGTGCAGATGGTTAGAGAGGATGCTGTTGCTGGTCGTGGTCGTGGACACGGACGTGGTCGCGGACGTGGTCGTGGTAGGGGCAGAGTCCCAGTGGTTAGTGAGACCGAGGACCAGAGTGTGACAGCTGAGGGTGTTGGCAAGTCGCAGGGAGCTCTGGGGGATTCTGTGAGTGTGGCCGGAGGGGGCGGTGTTGATGCTCCAGTGGCCGGTGATGCTAGGGTCCCGGGTGTTGGAGCCCCAGCGGGTGGAGTCCCTGGTGTGGACATTGCGGCTTTGCTAGCACAGGTGTTAGAGCGGTTACCACCAGTGGTACCGGCTCGGGCTCAGGTAGTGCCACCAGTTGTGGCGGAGGAGCGGCAGCCAGTGGCTGTGGATGTGGGAGTCCATGCTCGTTATCTCAGCATGTTGACAGAGATGGGTCGGTTGCGTACCGAGCAGTTTTTGGGAGGTGTAGATCCTACTGCTGCGGATGCGTGGAGGACGAGAGTGGAGCGTAATTTCCATACTCTGAGATGTCCTGAGGAGTTCTGGGTGGACATAGGGGTCTACTTTTTGAGTGGTGATGCTGAGTTGTGGTGGAGATCTGTGGCTGCTAGGAGGGTGCAGCGGGAGATGACTTGGGGTGACTTCGTTTTGGAGTTCAACCGCAAGTATTTTCCTAGGGAGGCGTTGGATCGTCTGGAGGTGCAGTTCCTTCAGTTGTCTCAGGGGACACGGTCAGTGCGGGAGCTGGACTTGGAGTTCAGTCGACTTCTGTGTTATGGGGGTCGGGCTATGGAGCCTGAGGAGGCTCAGGTCAGGAGGTTCATGAGGGCTCTACGTGATGATTTGAGGGTTCATTGTAGAGGGAGGTCTTATGCTACGCGAGCAGAGCTGGTTGAGACAGTGGCAGAGATTGAGGAGGATATCCGGGCACAGTCAGTGACGGTTACTCCAGCAGTTCAGCCTGGTAAGGCTCAGCAGCAGGGTGGTCCCAGCAGGGGCGGTAGGCATGCTCAGGGAACCAAGAGGAAGTGGGAGACTACGCATAAGCCGAGTGGTGCGGGTTGCTTCGGTTGTGGGAGCAAGGATCACAAGGTTGCTAGTTGTCCCAAGAGGAGTGCTCCGACGGCAGGGCCTCAGGTATATTATCATTGTAGGGAGGCAGGGCACATCAGGCCTTTCTGTCCCAAGTTGCAGCCGGTAGCAGTGGCAGCGTTGCAGCAGGTGCAACCTGGAGGTCATCAGGTGGCACGGATTGAGCAGACGCCACGTGCTTACACGACGGCAGAGACTGGTGGAACCAGTGCCGGGGCGATCACATGTATATTTTTCTGGTATTTAATCCTTGTGATTTTAGTAGGGTCAGATTTTTTATGTTTCCTGTGATAAAGTGTTAGGTTCTTAACACATAAGATTTGTGTAGGGACCTTGTTGGTGGGCGGGTTTAAGTCCCATGTTATGTTTGATTCTGGAGCTTCTCATAGCCTCATTACTCCGGAGTGTTCAGAGGGTGCGGGAATCAGAGGGGATCCCGGGGAGCGTACAGGAGTGGTCAGATTTGCGGGAGGCAAGTTCCTGAGAGTTATCGGACGAGCTAGAGGGGTTGATATTCAGATCGCAGGAGAGTCGAGGCCAGCGGATTTGCTTATCAGTCCAGTGGAGTTATATGATGTTATTCTCGGTATGGATTGGTTGCATCGGCATATGGTGGATTTGGATTGCCATCGGGGTAGAGTGGAGTTTGAGCGTCCAGGAGAGAAGTTGGTTTTTCATGGTAATAGACCGACTTCGGGGAGGCTCGTGATCTCAGCCATTCAGGCTGGGAAGATGATCGAGAAGGGCCGTGAGGCTTATCTGGTTACTATATCTATGCCAGAGTCAGTAGGGAAGTCTACGGTTAGCGGTATTCCGGTAGTAGAGGAGTTTGAGGATGTGTTTCAGTCTTTGCAGGGATTGCCACCATCTCGGTCGGATCCTTTCACCATTGAACTGGAACCGGGGACGACACCGTTATCCAAGGCTCCTTAAAGAATGGCTCCAGCACAGATGGCAGAGCTGAAGAAGCAGCTAGAAGATTTATTGAGTAAGGGATTCATCCGTCCTAGTGTATCACCGTGGGGAGCGCCGGTGTTGTTTGTGAAGAAGAAGGATGGGAGTTTCAGGTTGTGTATCGATTATCGGGGTTTGAACCGGGTCACTGTGAAGAACAAGTATCCTCTTCCTAGGATCGATGAGTTGTTGGATCAGTTGAGGGGTGCTACTTGGTTCTCTAAGGTAGATCTGGCGTCGGGTTATCATCAGATACCGATAGATGAGGCAGATGTGAGGAAGACTGCTTTCAGGACGAGGTATGGGCATTATGAGTTTGTGGTGATGCCTTTCGGGCTGACTAACGCACCAGCAGCGTTTATGAGATTGATGAACAGTGTGTTTCAGGAGTTTCTGGATGTATCTGTCATCATTTTCATCGATGATATCCTAGTTTATTCGAAGAGTCCTGAGGAGCATGCAGTGCATTTGAGAGCTATTATGGAGAAGCTGCGGGAGCAGAAGTTGTTTGCTAAGTTGAGCAAGTGCAGTTTTTGGCAGTGTGAGATGGGCTTTCTGGGTCACATTGTTTATGCAGAGGGGGTTTCTGTGGATCCAGGGAAGATTCAAGCTATCAGAGATTGGCCTAGACCGCAGAATGCCACAGAGATCAGGAGTTTTCTTGGATTGGCAGGATACTACAGGAGATTTGTGCAGGGGTTTGCAAGCAGAGCACGTCCTATGACTAAGTTGACAGGGAAGGATGTTCCTTTTGTCTGGTCAGAAGAGTGTGAGGAAGGCTTTGCAAGCCTGAAGGAGATGTTGACTACTGCGCCAGTGTTGGCTTTGCCTGAGCAGGGAGAACCCTATGTGGTTTATACAAATGCATCTAGGGTTGGTTTGGGGTGTGTTCTGATGCAGCATTGGAAGGTGATAGCCTATGCATCGCGGCAGTTGTGGGTGCATGAGGGCAACTATCCTACTCATGATTTGGAGATGGGTGCTGTAGTTTTTGCCCTGAAGATTTGGAGATCTTATCTTTATGGTGAAAAGGTACAGGTGTTCACAGATCATAAGAGCCTAAAGTATATATTCACTCAGCCTGAGCTGAATCTGAGAAAGAGGCGGTGGATGGAGCTTGTGGCGGATTATGATTTGAAGATAGCCTATCATCCTGGTAAGGCTAACACAGTTGTAGATGCTCTGAGTCGGAAGAGGGTAGCTTCGGCTCAGGAGCAAGAGATGGAGTCTCTGGTAGGTGAGATCAGTGCTTTGAGTTTGTGTGCTGTTTCACTAGAACCGTTGGGTTTGGAAGCAGTTGACAGAGCAGATCTTCTGAGTAGAGTGCGGTTGGCACAGGAGAAGGATTTGGGGCTGGTGAATGCCTCAAAGGATGTTGGTTCAGAGTATCAGGTCTCAGATAATGGTACTATCTTGGTGCACGGTCGGGTTTGTGTGCCCAAGGATGAGGAGTTGAGGCAGGAGATTCTGAGAGAGGCTCATTCGTGCAAGTTATCCATTCATCCAGGAGCGACTAAAATGTACCCTGACCTCAAGAGGTACTATCATTGGGTCAGGATGAAGAAGGACGTGGCTAGTTGGGTTTTGAGGTGTGATGTGTGCCAGCTAGTGAAGGCTGAGCATCAGGTTCCTGGTGGTTTACTGAAGAGTTTACCCATTCCTGAGTGGAAGTGGGATATGATCACCGTGGATTTTGTGGTAGGAATGCCAGTATCACGGACTTTTGATGCTATTTGGGTCATTGTGGACCGGTTGACTAAGTCAGCACATTTTCTGGCCATTAAGAAGACTGATGGAGCAGCGGTCTTGGCTAAGAAGTATGTGAGGGAGTTAGTCAGATTGCATGGGGTGCCATCGAGCATTGTGTCTGACAGAGATTCTAAGTTCACTTCGGTGTTCTGGCAGGCTTTTCAGGCAGAGATGGGGACTAAGGTGCATATGAGAACAGCTTATCATCTCCAGACAGATGGACAGTCTGAGAGGACGATCCAGACATTGGAGGATTTGCTGAGGATGTGTGTCTTGGATTGGGGTGGCCATTGGGCAGATCACCTGAACCTGGTAGAGTTTGCTTACAACAACAACTATCAGGCTAGTATTGGTATGGCTCCTTATGAGGCTTTGTATGGGAGGCCGTGTCGTACACCGTTATGCTGGACTCAGGTGGGGGAGAGGAGCATGTACGGGGCAGATTTTGTTCAGGAGACCTCAGTGAAGATTCGGGTTCTCAAGCTGAACATGAAAGAGGCTCAGGATAGGCAGAGGAGTTATGCTGATAGGAGGAGGAGAGATCTTGAGTTCCAAGTAGGAGACAGAGTGTACCTCAAGATGGCCATGTTGCGGGGTCCGAACAGGTCATTGACTGAGACTAAGTTGAGTCCGAGGTATATGGGTCCGTTCAGAGTGATTGAGCGAGTTGGACCAGTGGCATATAGACTGGAGTTACCTGAGGCTATGCGAGCTTTCCACAAGGTATTCCATGTGTCTATGTTGCGGAAGTGTCTCCGTGAGGATGATCAGTTGTTGGCTAAGATTCCTGAAGATCTTCAGCCTAACATGACTTTGGAGGCGAGACCAGTGAGGGTTCTCGAGAGGAGGATAAAGGAACTTCGGAAGAAGAAGATTCCTTTGATGAGAGTCCTTTGGGACTGTGATGGTGTGGAGGAGCAGACTTGGGAGCCTGAGGCGAGGATTAAGGCAAGGTTTAAGAAGTGGTATGAGAAGCAATCACGACTTGAGCTTGCCTAGTCTGGTTCCGTCTGTAATCCGTGGCTGGAGCGGGAATGGAGTATTCCAGCCCATCTCTCTTGTTACTCGGTAGCTTGGGGTGGTTGGTTGTGCGACTCAGTAACAAGATGAGGTGGTGCTCGGGGTACAAAGTTTCCGTGAGGCGGGATTTGGGGAAAGTTTCCCGAAATAGAAGTTTTCCTGAAGTGGAAAGTTTACAGAAATGGAAAGTGCTAGTTATGGAAAGTTTCTCGGGAGGGAGAATTTGTCCATTGTAGCGGTGGGAAGCCTTGGAGGGGGCTTTTGTGGCCTTTGTGGCAGACTTTCGAGTCAGTGTGCCCGTGTGTGGCGGTTTTTTTGGACAATGTGTGGTCTTTGTGACGGGCTTTTTAGCCAGAGTGTCTTTGTGACGGTCCTCTTTAGGACATTTGTGTGGCCTTGGTGGCGGTCCTTTTTAGGACATTTGTTTGGCCTTTGTGGCGGGCTGTTTAGCCAGAGTGTCTTTGTGACGGTCCTTCAGGACAGATGGTCTTTGTGACGGTCCTTCGGGACAGATGGTCTTTGTGATGGTCCTTCGGGACAGATGGCCTTTGTGGCGGGCTTTTTAGCTAGAGTATCTTTGTGACGGTCCTTCGGGACAGATAGTCTTGGTGACGGTCCTTCGGGACAGATGGCCTTTGTGGCGGGCTGTTTAGCCAGAGTGTCTTTGTGACGGTTCTCTTTAGGACATTTGTTTGGCCTTGGTGGCGGTCCTCTTTAGGACATTTTGTTGGCCTTTTTGGCGGCCTTTGTGGCGTATATATGCTCCTTGTGTGGTCATGGGGTATCCCGGTGAGGGGATATGTGGTTGGTAGGACATTGAGATGTTTCTACGCGAGCCACGGGAAGGAAACCTGGATAGGGATAGGACTCAGACGTGTTCAGAATCGTTTGCTCGCGACTCTTGGGGGACTTAGGTTCTCCTAGTACTGCCATATTCAGAGACTTTGTGGCTCGGGAGTATGGTTGGTATATCGACTTTGGACGACGGTCCGGAGACGCGCTGTAGGGTGACGACCCGAGAGACGAGTTTGGATTTTTCCTTATATATTATGGCATGCGGGTTTAGGCCCGATGAGGAGCCAACATTGGCATGCAGACTTAGGTCTGATGAGGAGCCAATGAAAACTCAAGGTTTAGGCCTATGAGAAAAGGAAAGTACAAAAGTCGAGAGCAAATGACGCCTGGAGCGTGAGTCTATCGCCTAGAGGTGACCTTCTGTAGATCGGTCGGAGGAGTGCGGGCCGTGGAGACGATTGCACGGGAGTCCTTGACTGATGGTTGTTCGAGATTCGAGGATGAAACTAGATTGGTGGGGGAGAATTGTAACACCCGCAAACCTTTTTCTTGGTATTTTGGAGAGGGCGTCGATCGACACCACCGAAGATGGCATCGATCGACACTGTTTGTGGCCGGTTTGGTCGGTTCGATTTTTAATCGTCCGGTTTGCGTGGTTGGTTTAGGAATCCCTAAATCGAGTGTAAAAGAAGGGAAACGACCCAAGATCGTGTTTTTGGTCAGTAGTCGCCGTTTTTGAGAGAAAATCAAAGAGAGAGTGTTCTTGAGCTTTTAGGAAGAGATTTGGGAGATTCCTTGCTGTTCTTGAGAGATTTGGAGCTAGGAAAGGGTTAGAAGCTTGCTAGGAGTGAGGATTTCGTTTCTTTTGGTCCAAATCTTCCTAGAAAGAGGTGAGTGCTTGACCATGGTTGATCTAGGCATGAGATATCTTGTAATTGGGTGATTTGTTTGTTGTTATTGCTGTTTGCTTGCTTGGGTGTGTTGTTCTTGAGTTTTCTACAGGTTTGCGCATCATCTGGGCGAGTTTGGGGACAAAATTGGAGTGATTAGACTCGGATTTTCGTATTTCGCGTCGCTCTGTTCGTGGTTACAGAAGGAGCATCGATCGGCACCTTGTAGCATCGGTCGGCACCTTCTTGTGAGGCATCGATCGGCGTCATATGGTGGCATCGATCGGCACCAGGTCAAGGAGCATCGATCGGCACCGATGTAGCATCGGTCGACACTAGTTTATATCCGTGACTCGTTTTTACTGGTTTGATGCATTGTTGTGTGTTTGCTTGTTGCTTGAGTATGAGGGTCTCAAATGCTTGTCTGTATAACCTAGTAGATGGGAGGACGGCCTCACTAAGTATTTGTGATAATACTTACGCATCTCAATTTGTGTTTGTGGTGCAGGTAAAGGCAAAGTGTGATCGTGGAATCCGGGCAATGAAGAGGAGGATGTTCTAGGGACTCGATTGATTGGTTACCTGGCATTGTTAGGTTGTTAGAGTTGGGTCTTAGAGCATTGTTAGGACTGCTGGTTAATTGTTTTATGCTGTTTGGAATCAGTACTGGATATTATCTTTATTGGTTATTGGTTATTGGTTATTGGTTTATTGGATATTTGTTGGTATGTCATTTCCGCTGTTGAATGTGTTGGTGTTTAGGTGGCTAGTGGGTATGGGAGCACTAGCTGTAGTTTATTTATTATTTATTATTTATTAAAAAAAAAAAGGTCGGTCGTTTCATTTTGGTATCAGAGCCCTTACGGTTCTAGGTTTGGGTTCACAAGGTTTCTGTTGTAGATGTTTGGGATTGCATGTCTTGATTGATTATGTGAGTTAGTCAATTGTGTGTGGCATGGAGTCCTAGAACATCCTCTTCGAGCCTTCAATGAGATTCCACGGTGAGTTATTGTTATGTTTCTTTGTGTGGTATTGTTTTGTTTTATGCTTGTTAGCCTCTGTTCTTGGAAGATCAGTGGTTAAGGTGTTTGAGTTGTTGGTCGTGGTCGGGGACGTGGTCGTAGTCATGGTTGGGTGAGTCTCGAGGCCAGTGAGTGTGTGGTCCAGAGTTCCACGGGGAGGTACGTCAGAGGGTCGCAAGCGTATCAGGAAGGACCAGAGTGTTAGCCGGTGAGTGTGCCGGGGGTGCTGGGAACCCAGTTTTGGGGTTGCAGCGGGTGGATCCCAGGGTTGAGATGATCGCTTGGCGGATCTGTTGGCGTGCTGTTGGAGCAGTTACCAAGAGGGGTACCAGTGTAGGCTCCAGTTGTGCCGCATGTGGCAGGGTGCAGCCGAGGGCTGCGGATGTTGAGGACTTTCCACCTTATGTTAAGAGGATGGAGCAGTTGTAGATGACCGGTATGAGATTATTTTCAAGGGGTATCGGGCCTAGAGAGGCGGATAGGTGGACATATGCAGTTGGAGCAGATATTTCTCTGCTTGGTGGTTAATCCAGTTTGATATTATAAGTTGAGTGGGCAGGTGTAACATTGCAATGTTATACTTGGACCACATGAGGTACTTGTGTCGAGAGATGTTTATATTCCCCTGAATACCGATAGCTCGAGGGGCTGAGGGCTCCGAAAGTGGCAGGGGGGATGATGTTCCCCTGAGGGGATGAGTAGTTCCCCTGATACCGAGATCTTGAGGATTGTGATCCAAGAGTGAGACGGTATAACTCGAAGACGCTGGTCTGAGAGTGAGATCGGTATGTCTCGAAGGTTGCGACCTAAGAGTGGAGGATTTGGGAGCAAGCAATTCCTAGGACGTGAGTATAAACATAACGATTGAATGTAGACCTCAAGAGATTGATGGTGGTTTAATCTCGGGTTTTAGATGTGTTGACCAATGGGTCAGGGTTTTATGAACCAGAGCGGTTATGAATGTGTGGCTGTTTCGCCAGGATTGTGAGGCCGGTGGTGCTGGAGTCCTGGGAAGGGGAGTTACAGCAGGTTTGAGCCGGGAAGGGCATGTTTGCAAGATACATAAGTTCAGGAGAAGCCTTCATGGCAGGATAAACTAATCGTTGCGACGATGTTGGATGAAGTTCATTGGAGATGGACAGGGTTGCTAGATTCAAGGTTTTGGTAAGCTTGTTGGAGGGAATAAGTCAAGTGGTTTGAGTAAGCGGCCTGCAAAGCATTTGAAGCAGTGAATCAGAATATGCGAACGTATGGTACTTGTTTGTTTTATTACATTCGTATTGATGATTTGCTGTGGAGAATTGCCAAGCGAAATGCTATCTTTGGAATAAGCTAACTTGTGGAAGTTTCCCTAACTGGCAAGTTGCTAGAGGTTCTTGGAGGAACAAGAGGGTTGATATTCAGGTGGCGGCGAGTTGATGTCTCCATACTTGAGTATTTGTTTAGTTGAGCTGAGTAAGTAACTAGAGGATTTATGGAGCAAGGGATTCATACGCTCTAGTGTATCACCGTGGAGAGCACCGGTGTTGTTTGTTAAAAAGAAGGATGGAAGTCTCCGCTTGTGTATAGATTAATGGGATTTGAACCGTTATTGTGAAGAACAAGTACCCCCTTCCCAAGATTGATGATTTGTTGGATTAGTTGAGGGGTGCTACTTGGTTTGATAAGGTATATCTGGCGTCGGGTTATCATCATATACTGATAGATGAGGTAGATGTGAGGAAGACTGCTTCTAGGACGAGGTATGGGCATTGTGAGTTTGTGGTGATGCCTTTCGGGTTGACTAACGCGCCAGCAGCGTTTATGAGATTGATGAACAGTGTGTTTCAAGAGTTTCTGGATGTATCTGTCATCATTTTCATCGACGATATCCTGGTTTATTCTAAGAGTCCTGAGGAGCATGCAGTGCATTTGAGGGCAGTTTTGGAGAAGCTGCGGGAGCAGAAGTTGTTTGCTAAGTGGAGCAAGTACAGTTTTTGGCAGCCTGAGATGGGCTTTCTGGGTCATATTGTGTCTACATACGGGGTTTCTGTAGATCCGAAGAAGATTCAGACTATCAGGGATTGACCTAGAATGCAGAATGCCACTGAGATCAGGAGTTTTCCTTGGGTTGGCAGGTTACTACAGGAGAGTTGTGCAGGGTTTTGTAAGCAAGGCACGTCTGATGACTAAGTTGATAGGGAAAGATGTTCCTTTTGTTTGGTCACAGGAGTGAGTGGAGGGTTTTGCAAGCCTGAAGGAGATGTTGACTACTACACCAGTGTTGGCTTTGCCGGAGCAGGATATGGAGTCTCTGGCAGGAGAGATCAGTGCGTTGGGGTTGTGTGCTGTTTCACTGGAACCGTTGGGTTTGGAAGCAGTTGATAGAGCAGATCTTCTGAGTAGAGTGCGGTTGGCTAAGGAGAAAGATTTTGGGCTGGTGAATGCCTCAAAGGATGTGGATTCAGAGTATCAAGTCGCAGTTAATGGTATTATCTTCGTGCATGGTCAGGTATGTGTGCCTAGGGATGAGGAGTTGAGGCAGGAGATCCTGCGAGAGGCTCATGCGAGCAAGTTATCCATTCATCCATGAGCGACTAAGATGTACCGTGACCTCAAGAGGTATTATCATTGGGTCAGGATGAAGAAGGATGTAGCGGGTTGGGTTTCAAGGTGCGATGAGTGTCAGCTAGTGAAGGTTGAGCATCAGGTTCATGGCGGTTTACTGAGAGTCTACCCATTCCTGAGTGGAAGTGGGATATGATCACTATAGATTTTGTGGTAGTATTGCCAGTGTCACGGACTTTTGATGCTATTTAGTTCATTGTGGACCGATTGACTAAGTCAGCGCATTTTCTGGCCATTAAGAAGACTGATGGAGCAGCGGTCTTGGCTAAGAAGTATGTGAGAGAGATAGTCAGATTGCATGGGGTGCCAGCGAGCATTGTGTCTGACAGGGATTCTAAGTTCACTTCGGTGTTCTGGCAGGCATTTTAGGCAGAGATGGGCACTAAGGTGCATATGAGTACAGCTTATCATTCCCAGACAGATGGACATTCTGAGAGGACGATCCAGACGTTGGAGGATTTACTGAGGATGCGTGTTTTGGATTGGGGTGGCCATTGGGCAGATCACCTGAACCTGGTAGAGTTTGCTTACAACAACAGCTATCAGGCGAGTATTGGTATGGCTCCTTATGAGGCTTTGTATGGGAGGCCGTGTCGTACACCGTTATGCTGGACTCAGGTGGGGGAGAGGAGCATGTTTGGTGCCAGTTTTGTTCAGGAGACCTCGGAGAAGATTCGGGTTCTCAAGCTGAACATGAAGGAGGCTCAGGATAGGCAGAGGAGTTACGCTGATAAGAGGAGGAGAGATCTTGAGTTTCAGGTAGGAGACAGAGTGTACCTCAAGATGGCCATGTTGCGGGGTCCGAATAGGTCATTGTCAGAGACTAAGTTGAGTCCGAGGTATATGGGTCCATTCAGATTGATTGAGCGGGTTGGACCAGTGGCATATAGATTGGAGTTACCTGAGGTGATGCGTGCATTCCATAAGGTTTTCCATGTGTCTATGTTGCGGAAGTGTCTCCGTGAGGGTGAGCAAGTGTTGGCTAAGATTCCTGAGGATCTTCAGCCTAACATGACATTGGAGGCGAGACCAGTGAGGGTTCTCGAGAGGAGGATCAAGGAACTTCGGAAGAAGAAGATTCCTTTGATGAGAGTCCTGTGGGACTGTGATGGTGTTGAGGAGCAGACTTGGGAGCCTGAGGCAAAGATGAAGGCAAGGTTCAAGAAGTGGTATGAGAAGCAAGCCGCGCCTTGAGCTTGTTTAGCCTGGTCCCATATGTGATCTGTGGCTGGAGCGGGAATGGAGTATTCCAGCCTATCTCTCTTGTTACTCGGTCGCTTGGGGTGGTTGGTTGTGCGAATCAGTAACAAGATGAGGTGGTGTTGGGGTATAAAGTTTCCGTGAGGCGGGGTTGTGAAGGAAAGTTTCCTGAAAGAGGAGTTTCCAAAAGTGGAAAGTTTCCAAAAATGGAAAGTGCTAAATATGGAAAGTTTTATGGGAGTTAGAATTTGTCCATTTTAGCGGTGGAGAGCCTTAAAGGGGGCTTGTGTGTGGCCTTAGTGGCGGACTTGTGAGTCAGTGTGCCGTGTGCGGCGGTCTTTTTAGACAATGTGTGGTCTTTATGATGGGCTTTTTAGCCAGAGTGTCTTTGTGACGGTCCTCTTTAGGACATTTGTGTGGCCTTGGTGGCGGTCCTTTTTAGGACATTTGTTTGGCCTTTGTGGCGGGCTGTTTAGCCAGAGTGTCTTTGTGACGGTCCTTCGGGACAGATGGCCTTTGTGGCGGGCTGTTTAGCCAGAGTGTCTTTGTGACGGTCCTTCGGGACAGATGGTCTTTGTGACGGTCCTTCGGGACAGATGGCCTTTGTGGCGGGCTTTTTAGCCAGAGTGCCTTGGTGGCGGTCCTCTTTAGGACATTTGTGTGGTCTTGGTGGCGGTCCTCTTTAGGACATTTGTTTGGCCTTGGTGGCGGTCCTCTTTAGGACATTTTGTTTGGTCTTTGTGGCGGCCCTTGTGGCGTGTATATGATCCTTGTGTGGTCATGAGGTATTCCAGTGAGGGAATATGTGGTTGGTAGGACATTGAGATGTCTTTACGCGAGCCACGGGAAGGAAACCTGGATAGGGATAGGACTCAGACGTGTTCAGAATCGTTTGCTCGCGACTCTTGGGGGACTTAGGTTCTCCTAGTACTGCCATATTCAGATACTTTGTGGCTCGGGAGTATGGTTGGTATATCGACTTCGGATGACGATCCGGGGGCGCGCTGTAGCGTGGCAACCCGAGAGACGAGTTTGGACTTTTCCTTATATATTATGGCATGCGGGTTTCGGCCTGATGAGGAGCCAATATTTGGCATGCAGACTTAGGTCTGATGAGGAGCCAATAAAAACTCAAGGTTTAGACCTATGAGTAAAGGAAAGTCCAAAAAGTCAAGAGCAAATGATGCCTGGAGCGTGAGTCTATCGCCTAGAGGTGACCTTCTGTAGATCGGTCGGAGGAGTGCGGGCCGTGGAGACGGTTGCACGGGAGTCCTTGGCTGATGGTTGTTCGAGATTCGAGGACGAATCTAGTTTGGTGGGGGAGAATTGTAACACCCGCAAACCAATTTTTGGTAATTTGGTAAGGGTGTCGATCGACACCTTCTAGTGAGGCATCGATCGACACCAGCTGTGGCCGGTTTGGTCGGTTCAATTTTAATTGTCCGGTTTGCGTGGTTGGTTTAGGGAATCCCTAAATCGAGTTGTAAAAGGGGGAAAACGAGCTAGGGTCGTGTTTTTGTGTGTTTTGGCCGCCTTTAGAGAAAAAGAAAGAGAGAAAAGTGTTCTTGAGCTTTTGGGAAGAGATTGAGAGATTCCTTGCTGTTCTTGGGAGATCTAAGGCTGGGAAGGTGTTAGAAGCTTGCTAGGAGTGAGGGAATTCGTTCTTGTTGGTCAGAATCTTCTTGAAAGAGGTGAGTGCTTGACCATGGTTGATCTAAGCTTGAGATCTCTTGTATTTGGGTGATTTGTGTGTTACCAAGCATCACAAAAGGCAAAAGAAAGGGATGTTGAGACCAACCTCATCCATGATAAAGCTGGACTTTCTTTCCATGGCCTAAACGATGAACCCCATCTTGATGTAACAAATTTTCTCGTTTATAATGAAAACGAAAAATCATGCGAATAAGGCCGATATGCCATGATATGCTTTGTCATAGTTTGATATGTACTTTATGTTTATAAAATGTCTTTTTGGATAATAGTTTTATTGTAATATATAATAAGTTTTTTTTTGTAAGACTTTTTGTTATTTTATTAATCTTTAATTTATAAATATTTTATCTCAGAAAATGTCAAATTTTGAGATTGAGGATGGATACATGTGTCTAGCAGACAGTGCTACAACACACTCAATACTTAAAGAGAAAAAATATTTCTCCTCTCTCAAAATAAAAGACTCCGCTAGAAGCGTGAGCACTATATGTGGTAATGCAAAGATTATTATAGGCTCTGGAAAAGTCAGTTTTTCAATGCCAAGGGGAACAAAATTTGAAATTGATGCATTATATTGACCCAAGTCTCATAGAAACTTGATTAGTTTCAGAGATATCCGAAGATATGGATATCATATAGAGACTCTGAATAAGAATGGCATTGAATATCTTTGCATAACATCTGAGGAGAAACATATATTAGAAGAATTACCAATGTTATCCTCTGGATTGTATTGCACAAGAATAAATAAGTTTGCATCTTATGTTACAGTAAACTCTAAGTTTACTAGTACATTTAAGATATGGCATGAAATCCTTGGACATCCTGGTTCAATCATGATGCGAAAAATTGTGCAAAATTCTAATGGCCACCCATTGAAGAACCAAAAGATTTTTAGATCTGATGAGTTTTCATGTGATGCATGTTCTCAAGGAAAACTCATAATTCGGCCATCGCCAGCCAAAATTGGGAATGAATCACCATTATTCTTAGAGAGAATACATGGTGATATATGTGGACCTATACACCCTTCATGCGGGCCATTTTGTTATTTTATGGTAATGATTGACGCATCTAGTAGATGGTCAAATGTGTGTCTATTGACAACAAGAAACACGGCCTTCGTAAAATTCATTGCCCAAATAATCAGGTTGAAAGTTCAATTCCCTGATTATGCCATAAAGAAAGTCAGACTTGATAACGCTGGTGCATTCAACTCACAAGCTTTCAATAACTATTGTATGTCAATAGGAATCGATGTTGAGCATCCGGTTCCTCATGTTCATACACAAAATGGCATGACTGAATTTTTGATTAAACGGCTACAACTCATTGCTAGACCGTTAATATTGAGAACAAATCTCCCAATTTCTATATGGGGTCATGCTATATTGCATGCTGCGGCATTGGTCCAAATACGACCAAGAGCATATAATAACTATTCCTTTTTACAATTGGAATCTGGCCAAGAGCCAAACATATCCTATCTCCGTATTTTTGGATGTGCGGTTTATGTGCCTATAGCCACACCACAAAGAACAAAAATGGGGCCACAACAGAGATTGGACATATACGTCGGTTATACATCCCCAATTATAATTCGGTATCTTGAACCGTAAACTGGTGATATGTTTACAGCACAGTTTACCGATTGTCATTTTAATGAACATGAATTTCCAGCGTTAGTGGAAGGTATTAAACAAGAATCAAAAGATATCACATGGTATACACCATCTTTGATATACATTGATCCCCCTACAAATCAACGTGAACTGGAAGTTCGGAAAATTGTACATTTACAAGGTTTGGCAAATCAATTACCAGATGCGTTCATAGATACAAAAAGGGTGACAAAGTCATATATCCCCGCTGCAAATGCACCATCAAGAGTTGAAATTCCTAGAGAGGAACTTGATGGAAGCAAAGCTAATGAACCTAAGGTTCAATTGAAAAGGGGGAGGCCAATGGGCTCTAAAGATAAAAATCCCCGGAAGAAAAAGAAAATGGGAGATGAAAAGGTTCAAGAAGAACCACATAAAGAGAAAAGTCCTCAGGATGATACAGAAAAATATGAGGTTCCTATTAACTATGCTCAAGATGGAATGTTATAGGCTAGAGATGAAATCGATGATGATAATAGAATATTCTCTTTTTTGTATCTAAAGAGATCGATCATGAAAAAGATGATCCAGATCCAAGGTCCGTATCAGAATGCCAACATAGGCCTGATTGGGAGAAATAGAAAAAGGCTATGCAACTTGAGTTGCTCTCCCTCAATAAAAGAAATGTCTTTGGACCTCTTGTCACTGTATCTAAAGATGTAAAACATGTTGGTTGCAAGTGGGTATTTGTGCGAAAAAGAAATGAGAAAGATGAAATCACAAGATATAAAGCCCGACTTGTTGCACAAGGTTTTTCTCAAAGACCTGGAGTTGATTATGAAGAAACATATTCTCCAGTCATGGATGCAATTACATTCAGGTACTTAATGAGTCTAACAGCTTCTAAGATTTTAGAAATGTACCTTATGGATTTAGTGACAACATATTTATATGGATCATTGGATAATGATATATACATGAAAATCCCAGAAGGATTTAAGATTCCTGAGGCATTAGACTAAGTCTAATGAAATTTGTCCGATCAAATTACAGCGATCACTTTACGGATTAAAACAATCCGGGCGCATGTGGTATAATCGCTTAAGCGAATACCTATTGAAGAAAGGGTATGTTAATAATGAAATATGCCCATGCGTCTTCATAAAGAAATCTTCATCGAGATTTGTGATCATTGTTGTGTATGTTGATGATCTAAATATAATTGAAACTCAAAAGGAGATTGATGATGCAAGAACTCATATGAAGGAGGAGTTTGCAATGAAATATCTTGGAAAGACTAAATTTTGTCTCGGGCTTCAAATAGAGCATTTACAAGATGAAATATTTGTGCATCAATCAAATTATACGAAAAATATTTTAAAGTGCTTTAATATGGACAAAGTGACTCCTTTGAGTACTCCAATGGTCAATAGATCTCTGAATGTCGATAGTGATCCATTCAGACCTTGTGAAAACAACGAGAAAATACTTGGTCCCGAAGTACCTTATATGAGTGCTATCGGTGGACTCATGTATCTTGCAAATTGCATTAGACCATATATTTCATTTGCTACAAATCTACTTGCAAGATACAACTCATCTCCTACTCGCAGACATTGGTATGGAATAAAACATATTCTCCGTTATCTTCAAGGTACGATTGACTTGGGATTATTCTATCATAGAAACTCTTCGGTTGGTTTTGTTGGTTTTGCAGATGCAGGATATTTATCAGATCCACATAAATCTCGATCTCAAATTGGATATGTTTCCACAATTGGAGGAACTGCAATCTCATGGCGCTCACTGAAACAGACTTTGGTCGCCACTTCCTCAAATAATGCAGAAATAATTGCTCTTCATGAAGCATCGAGGGAATGTGTATGGCTCGGATCAATGACTAACCACATACAAGAATCAAGTGGAATAGTCACCAAGAAAGAGCCAACAACATTATTCGAAGACAATGCTGCTTGTGTCGCCCAAATCAAAGAATGTTACATCAAGAGCGATAGGATAAATCATATACCTCCAAGATTTTTCTCCTACACTCAAGAACTCGACCAAAAGAAGGAAGTTGATATTCAACATATCCACTCAATTGACAATGCAGCAGATTTATTCACAAATGCGCTTTCAACTGCCACATTCAGAAAGCATATTACAGTATTAGAATGCGTCATCTACGAGATTTATGAAGAAAGATCATACATATCTTTTCGAGGGGGAGATTACGTTACTATACTCTTTTTCCCTTGTCATGGTTTTTATCTCAATGGAGTTTTCCGTGACAAAGTTTTTAATGAGGTAGCACGCAACTCGTCAATGGTGATGGATAATCAAGGGGGAGTATTGTAAAACACATGTGTGATTATTCCATCACAAGACACATAGCATTACACTTGTCTATGTAATGTTTGAAGTGTTAACATTTGTTATTACATCTCTCCACTTGTCATTACCAAAACTAATAAGTAATGACTCATGTGTTTTGTAGTACACTATAAATAAGAGGTTGTGTAAGAAGAGTTAGTGATATAGTTGTTGTCTCTGATCAAAAGGAAAAGACTTCACAATCTCTCTCTCTCTCTCTCTCATCCCTACATCACTCTCTCCCTCTCTTGATTATTTCTTGTTCACTTCACAAAATATTGCAAACACATATAAGTGTACTTGTAGTTATAATTCACAACAATTTTCTATATTTCACTTCCTGTTAAACATGATTTCTTTTTTGGAATCATTTTTTTCATTTTGCTTAAATCAAGAAAATCAATTAAATAGAGAAAATGGTCACAACCCAAAAAAAAACTATTTTTTTAATTTATTGCTTCGATTAGAACTTTCTGGATTAATAATGTTTCCACTTTCTTAAAACGATGCGTTATTGTTTTTTATGTAAAAAATAATAATAATAAAAGGTAATTCGTTTGGGGATTAGTTGGCCATTTGTTGTTTTTTTTTAAGCCCAATAATAAAATAAGTTTTTTTTTTGCTCATCTCTTTCTTTTATAGCAATTTCTCAAAATAACACTCTTGTCAACATTTTTTTGGTATGGTTATTTATTATACAAATCTAAAATATATAAACTTTTCTATAAATCAAATATTAACCAATACTAGAAAACAATTATTACAAATTGATTAGCTATATTAATATAAATAATAATGTTGAAATTTAAACATTTTCCTAATATGAGAGAATCTATGTATGATCATGTTTTATAGAGGTTAAACATTGATTTAAATTTTTTTTCTTAATGACATTGTAAACATAAGACTGTAGTATAATAAAAATTGAATCAAATAAAATTATCAAAAAATTTAGTAACTACGTAAAAAATTATTGTATATAGAATATTCCTCATTTTAAAGTTTAAAGCAATTAAAATAATTAAAAAATATTAAAATTTTACCAAAAACATTAAAACATTTTTTTTTGAAAAAAAAGAAAAAAAAAACATTTTTTCTTGAAATATAAATATATTAGTTGGAGGAATGAATGTAAAATTATTGGGTAGGAGTTACATATGAGTTAAATGAAGAGTTGAATGGATTTAAATGCCTTTAAAAGTGGGTTAATGTAACATCCGTGAACCGGAATTCCGGTTTAGGATGTGCATCGATCGATGCAGTAGGAGCATCGATCGATGTTGACTCAATTCTGTGCGTTTTGACTTAAGTCAAACGCTGCGTTTTGGGGAAGGAAAACCCTTAATTCGAGAGTTTTGTCTCATTCGTGTTTTTGGCCGCATTTGAGAGAAACGAAAGAGAAAGAAACTGTTCTTGACTGTTCTTGAGTTTTCTGGAGATTTGGGGCGTTCTTTGGTGAGATCTGTAGCTGGGATTGCTGTAGGAGCTTCCTGGAAGCGTGTTCTTGCTGTTTTATTGTTTAGATTCGTCTTGGCACAGGTAAGTGCAGGACCATGGCTTATCTAAGCTAGAGAATTCAGTGATTTTGCTTGTTTCTTGTTGTTAGACGTATTAGGTTGATGTTATGGACGTTAGGAAGTTTTCTTGTGGCTTGGGATTGAGTTTCTGTGGTTGTAGGAACGAGATCCGGCGAGAAACTTCGGAGAAATCACGGTGCTCGACGTTGCGTCGATCGATGCATAGCTTGCATCGGTCGATGCAAGTGCGAGGACGGCGCGATGAACTTTAGGGTTTTCATGTGCGTCGAGCATGCGTCGATCGATGCAGATTGGGTATCGGTCGATGCAAGTTATACTTGCATCGATCGATGCAGCTTCTGTGTCGATCGATGCTTCTCCTGTTGGGCGTCGATCGATGCATGTGTGGCATCGGTCGATGCTATGTCCTGTGTTGTTATTGTTGTTGATTGTTGTGTGAAGATTACTGATACTCTATTGCTTGTGTGTATAGCCCAGTAGATGGGAGGATTGCCTTACTGAGTATTTATAAAATACTCATGCATTGCAATATGTGTTTGTGGTGCAGGTAAAGGCAAAGTGTGATCGTGGGATCCAGGCAATGAAGAGGAGGATGTTCTAGGGACTCGGTTGGTTGCTGATCTGGCATTGTTAGGTTGCTAGAGTTGAGTCTTAGAGCATTGTTTAGGTTGCTGGTTATTTGTTTTATGATGTTGGATCTTTAGTTAAGATTGGAGTTGATATTGGAGTATTGTTATATTTTTTTTTATTGGATTATATTGGATATTGCTATTGAATTTCCGCTGTTGGTTGTGTTTGTGGTTAGGTGGCTAGTGGGTATGGGACCACTGGTTGTAGTTTCTTTTATTATATTTATTATTTATTACTTAAAAAAAAAAAAAAAGGTCGGTCGTTTCATTTTGGTATCAGAGCCCTTACGGTTCTAGGTTTGGGTTCACTAGGCTTTGTGCTGTAGATGTTTGGGATTGCATGTCTTGATTGATTATGTGAGTTAGTCAATTGTGTGTGGCATGGAGTCCTAGAACATCCTCTTCGAGCCTATTGGTGATTCCACGGTGAGTTTCTATTTCTGTGTTAAATAGTATTTGTTTGCTTAGCCTTCTGTTCATGGTAGTGCAGATGGTTAGAGGTGGTGCTGTTGCTGGTCGAGGTCGTGGACGCGGTCGTGGTCGTGGTCGCGGACGTGGTCGTGGTAGGGGCAGAGTCCCAGTGGTTAGTGAGACCGAGGACCAGAGTGTGACAGCTGAGGGTGTTGGCGAGTCGCAGGGTGTTCCGGGGGATTCTGTGAGTGTGGCCGGAGGGGGCGGTGTTGATGCTCCAGTGGCCGGTGATGCTAGGGTCCCGGGTGTGGGAGCCCCAGCGGGTGGAGTCCCTGGTGTTGACATTGCGGCTTTGCTAGCACAGGTGTTAGAGCGGTTACCACCTGTGGTACCGGCTCAGGCTCGGGTAGTGCCACCAGTGGTGGCGGAGGAGCGGCAGCCAGTGGCTGCAGATGTGGGGGTCCATGGTCGTTATCTCACCATGTTGACAGAGATGGGTCGGTTGCGTACTGAGCAGTTTTCAGGAGGTGTAGATCCTACTGCTGCGGATGCGTGGAGGACGAGAGTGGAACGTAACTTCCACACTCGAGATGTCCTGAGGAGTTCTGGGTGGACATAGGGGTCTACTTTTTGAGTGGAGATGCTGAGTTGTGGTGGAGGTCTGTGGCTGCTAGGAGGGTGCAGCGGGAGATGACTTGGGCTGACTTCGTTTTGGAGTTCAACCGCAAGTATTTTCCTAGAGAGGCATTGGACCGGCTGGAGGTGCAGTTCCTTCAGATATCTCAGGGGACGCGGTCAGTGCGGGAGCTGGATTTAGAGTTTAGTCGACTCTTATGTTGGGGGTCGGGCTATGGAGTCCGAGGAGGCTCAGGTGAGGAGGTTTATGAGAGCTCTACGGGATGATTTGAGAGTTCACTGTAGAGGACGGTATTATGCTACGCGTGCAGAGCTGGTCGAGACTGCAGCAGAGATCGAGGAGGATATCCGGGCACAGTCAGTGTCGGTTACTCCAGTAGCTCAGCCTAGTAAGGCTCAGCAGCAGGGTGGTTCCAGCAGGGGCGGTAGGCATGCTCAGGGAACCAAGAGGAAGTGGGAGGCTACGCAGAAGCCGAGTGGTGCAGGTTGCTTCAGTTGTGGAAGCAAGGATCACAAGGTTGCTAGTTGTCCCAAGAGGAGTGTTCCGACGGCGGGGCCTCGGGTATGTTACCATTGCAGGGAGACGGGGCACATCAGGCCTTTTTGTCCCAAGTTGCAGCCGGCAGCAGTGGCAGCGTTGCAGCAGGTGCAGCCTGGTGGTCAGCAGGTGGCACGGATTGAGCAGGGGCCTCGGGTTTACACGACAGCTGAGACTGGTGGAACCAGTGCCGGGGCGATCACAGGTATATTTTCTGGTACTTAACCTTGTGAATTTTTAGTAGGTTCAGATTGTATATGTTTCCTGTGATAAAGTGTTAGGTTCTCAACACATGAGGTTTGTGTAGGGACCTTGTTGGTGGGCGGGTTTAAGTCCCATGTTATGTTTGATTCTGGAGCTTCGCATAGCTTCATTACTCCAGAGTGTGCAGAGTGTGCGGGGATCAGCGGGGATCCTGGAGAGCGTGCAGGAGTTGTCAGAGTTGCGGGAGGCGAGTTCCTGAGAGTGATTGGACGAGCTAGGGGAATTGATATTCAGATCGCAGGAGAGTCGTGGCCAGCTGATTTGCTTATCAGTCCGGTGGAGCTGTATGATGTTATTCTCGGGATGGATTGGTTGCATCGGCATAGGGTGCATTTGGATTGCCATCGGGGTAGAGTGGAGTTTGAGCGTTCAGGAGGGAAGTTGGTTTTTCAGGGTATTAGACCGACTTCGGGGAGTCTCGTGATCTCAGCCATTCAGGCTGGGAAGATGATCGAGAAGGGCCGTGAGGCTTATCTGGTTACTATATCTATGCCAGAGTCAGTGGGGAAGTCTACGGTTAGCGGTATTCCGGTAGTGGAGGAATTTGAGGATGTGTTTCAGTCTTTGCAGGGATTACCACCATCACGGTCGGATCCTTTTACCATTGAACTGGAACCGGGGACGACACCGTTATCCAAGGCTCCTTACAGAATGGCTCCAGCAGAGATGGCAGAGCTGAAGAAGCAGCTAGAAGATTTGTTGAGTAAGGGATTCATCCGTCCTAGTGTATCACCGTGGGGAGCGCCGGTGTTGTTTGTGAAGAAGAAGGATGGGAGTTTCAGGTTGTGTATTGATTATCGGGGTTTGAACCGGGTCACTGTGAAGAACAAGTATCCTCTTCCTAGGATCGATGAGTTGTTGGATCAGTTGAGGGGTGCTACTTGGTTCTCCAAGGTAGATCTGGCGTCGGGTTATCATCAGATACCGATAGATGAGGCAAATGTGAGGAAGACTGCTTTCAGGACGAGATATGGGCACTATGAGTTTGTGGTGATGCCCTTCGGATTGACTAACGCACCAGCAGCGTTTATGAGATTGATGAACAGTGTGTTTCAGGAGTTTCTGGATGTATCTGTCATCATTTTCATCGACGACATCCTGGTTTATTCTAAGAGTCCTGAGGAGCATGCAGTGCATTTGAGAGCTGTCATGGAGAAGCTGCGGGAACAGAAGCTATTTGCTAAGTTGAGCAAGTGCAGTTTTTGGCAGCGTGAGATGGGCTTTCTGGGTCACATTGTTTCTGCAGAGGGGGTTTCTGTAGATCCAGAGAAGATTCAGGCTATCAGGGATTGGCCTAGACCGCAGAATGCCACAGAGATCAGGAGTTTCCTTGGATTGGCAGGTTATTACAGGAGATTTGTGCAGGGGTTTGCAAGTAGAGCACGTCCTATGACTAAGTTGACAGGGAAGGATGTTCCTTTTGTCTGGTCAGAAGAGTGTGAGGAAGGCTTTGCAAGCCTGAAGGAGATGTTGACTACTGCGCCAGTATTGGCTTTGCCAGGCAGGAGAACCCTATGTGGTTTATACAGATGCATCGAGAGTTGGTTTGGGGTGTGTTCTGATGCAGCATGGGAAGGTGATTGCCTATGCATCGCGGCAGTTGCGGGTGCATGAAGGCAACTATCCTACTCATGATTTGGAGATGGGTGCTGTAGTTTTTGCCCGAAGATTTGGAGATCTTATCTTTATGGTGCAAAGGTACAGGTGTTCACAGATCATAAGAGCCTGAAGTATATATTCACTCAGCCTGAGTTGAATTTGAGACAGAGGCGGTGGATGGAGCTTGTGGCGGATTATGATTTGGAGATAGCCTATCATCCTGGTAAGGCTAACACGGTTGCGGATGCTCTGAGTCGGAAGAGGGTAGCTTCGGCTCAGGAGCAGGAGATGGAGTCTCTGGTAGGAGTGATCAGTGCGTTGAGCTTGTGTGCTGTTTCACTGGAACCGTTGGGTTTGGAAGCAGTGGACAGAGCAGATCTTCGAGTAGGGTGCGGTTGGCACAGGAGAAGGATTTGGGGCTGGTGAATGCCTCAAAGGATGTTGATTCAGAGTACCAGGTCTCAGATAATGGTACTATCTTGGTGCATGGTCGGATTTGTGTGCCCAAGGATGAGGAGTTGAGGCAGGAGATTCTGAGAGAGGCTCATTCGAGCAAGCTATCTATTCATCCAGGAGCGACTAAGATGTACCGTGACCTCAAGAGGTACTATCATTGGGTCGGGATGAAGAAGGATGTGGCTAGTTGGGTTTCGAGGTGTGATGTGTGTCAGCTAGTGAAGGCTGAGCATCAGGTTCCTGGCGGGTTACTGAAGAGCTTACCCATTCCTGAGTGGAAGTGGGATATGATTACCATGGATTTTGTGGTAGGATTGCCAGTGTCACGGACTTTTGATGCTATATGGGTCATTGTGGACCGGTTGACTAAGTCAGCACATTTTCTGGCCATTAAGAAGACTGATGGAGCAGCGGTCTTGGCTAAGAAGTATGTGAAGGAGATAGTCAGATTGCATGGGGTGCCAGCGAGCATTGTGTCTGACAGAGATTCTAAGTTCACTTCGGTATTCTGGCAGGCATTTCAGGCAGAGATGGGGACTAAGGTGCATATGAGTACAGCTTATCATCCCAGACAGATGGACAGTCTGAGAGGACGATCCAGACGTTGGAGGATTTGCTGAGGATGTGTGTTTTGGATTGGGGTGGCCATTGGGCAGATCACTTGAACCTGGTAGAGTTTGCTTACAACAACAGCTATCAGGCGAGTATTGGTATGGCTCCTTATGAGGCTTTGTATGGGAGGCCGTGTCGTACACCGTTATGCTGGACTCAGGTGGGGAGAGGAGCATGTACGGGGCAGATTTTGTTCAGGAGACCTCAGAGAAGATTCGGGTTCTCAAGCTGAACATGAAAGAGGCTCAGGATAGGCAGAGGAGTTATGCAGATAAGAGGAGAAGAGACCTAGAGTTTCAGGTAGGAGACAGAGTGTACCTCAAGATGGCCATGTTGCGGGGTCCGAACAGGTCATTGACAGAGACTAAGTTGAGTCCGAGGTATATGGGTCCGTTCAGAGTGATTGAGCGAGTTGGACCGGTGGCATATAGACTGGAGTTACCTGAGGTTATGCGTGCTTTCCATAAGGTATTCCATGTGTCTATGTTGCGGAAGTGTCTCCGTGAGGATGATCAGTTGTTGGCTAAGATTCCAGAAGATCTTCAGCCTAACATGACTTTGGAGGCGAGACCAGTGAGGGTTCTCGAGAGGAGGATCAAGGAACTTCGGAAGAAGAAGGTTTCTTTGATGAGAGTCCTTTGGGACTGTGATGGTGTGGAGGAGCAGACTTGGGAACCTGAGGCAAGGATGAAGGCAAGGTTCAAGAAGTGGTATGAGAAGCAACCACGACCTGAGCTTGCCTAGTCTGGTTCCGTCTGTAATCCGTGGCTGGAGCGGGAATGGAGTATTCCAGCCCATCTCTCTTGTTACTCGGTCGCTTGGGGTGGTTGGTTGTGCGACTCAGTAACAAGATGAGGTGGTGCTCGGGGTACAAAGTTTCCGTGAGGCGGGGTTCGGGGGAAAAAGTTTCCCGGAATAGAAGTTTCCTTAAGTGGAAAGTTTCCAGAAATGGAAAGTGCTAAATATGGAAAGTTTTATGGGGGTTAGAATTTGTCCATTTTAGCGGTGGGAAGCCTTGGAGGGGCTTTTGTGGCCTTTGTGGCGGACTTTCAAGTCAGAGTGCCTGTGTGTGGCGGTCTTGTTAGACAGTGTGTGGCCTTTGTGGCGGACTTTCGAGTCGAGTGCCTGTGTGTGGCGGTCTTGTTAGACATTGTGTGGCCTTTGTGGCGGGCTTTTAGCCAATTGTGTGGCCTTTGTGGCGGGCTTTTAGCCATTTGTTGGCCTTTGTGGCGGGCTGTTTAGCCAGAGTGTCTTTGTGACGGTCCTTCGGGACAGATGGTCTTTGTGACGGTCCTTCGGGACAGATGGTCTTTGTGACGGTCCTTCGGGACAGATGGTCTTTGTGACGGTCCTTCGGGACAGATGGTCTTTGTGACGGTCCTTCGGGACAGATGGTCTTTGTGACGGTCCTTCGGGACAGATGGTCTTCGTGACGGTCCTTCGGGACAGATGGTCTTCGTGACGGTCCTTCGGGACGAGTGGCCTAGGTGGCGGTCCTTTTTAGGACATTTGTTTGGCCTTTGTGGCGGTCCTTGTGGCGTGTATATGATCCTTGTGTGGTCATATGGTATTCCAGTGAGGGAATATGTGGCTGGTAGAACATTGAGATGTTTTTACGCGAGTCACGGGAAGGAAACCTGGATAGGGATAGGGCTCAGACGTGTTCAGAATCGTTTGCTCGCGGCTCTTGGAGGACTTTGGTTCTCCTAGTACTGCCATATTCGGAGACTTTGTGACTTTGGAGTATGGTTGGTATATCGACTTCGGACGACGGTCCGGAGGCGTGCTGTAGGGTGACGACCTGAGAGACGAGTTTGGATTTTTCCTTATATATTATGGCATGCGGGCTTAGGCCCGATGAGGAGCCAACATTGGCATGCAGACTTAGGTCTGATGAGGAGCCAATGAAACTCAAGGTTTAGGCCTATGAGAAAAAGGAAGTCCAAAAGTTGAGAGCAAATGACGCCTGGAGCGTGAGTCTATCGCCTAGAGGTGACCTTCTGTAGATCGGCGGAGGAGTGCGGGCCGTGGAGACGGTTGCACGGGAGTCCTTGGCTGATGGTTGTTTGGGATTCGAGGACGAATCCAGTTTGGTGGGGGAGAATTGTAACATCCGTGAACCGGAATTCCGGTTTAGGATGTGCATCGATCGATGCAGTAGGAGCATCGATCGATGCTGACTCAATTCTGTGCGTTTTGACTTAAGTCAAACGCTGCGTTTTGGGGAAGGAAAACCCTTAATTCGAGAGTTTTGTCTCATTCGTGTTTTTGGCCGCATTTGAGAGAAACGAAAGAGAAAGAAACTGTTCTTGACTGTTCTTGAGTTTTCTGGAGATTTGGGGCGTTCTTTGGTGAGATCTGTAGCTGGGATTGCTGTAGGAGCTTCCTGGAAGCGTGTTCTTGCTGTTTTATTGTTTAGATTCGTCTTGGCACAGGTAAGTGCAGGACCATGGCTTATCTAAGCTAGAGAATTCAGTGATTTTGCTTGTTTCTTGTTGTTAGACGTATTAGGTTGATGTTATGGACGTTAGGAAGTTTTCTTGTGGCTTGGGATTGAGTTTCTGTGGTTGTAGGAACGAGATCCGGCGAGAAACTTCGGAGAAATCACGGTGCTCGACGTTGCGTCGATCGATGCATAGCTTGCATCGGTCGATGCAAGTGCGAGGACGGCGCGATGAACTTTAGGGTTTTCGTGTGCGTCGAGCATGCGTCGATCGATGCAGATTGGGTATCGGTCGATGCAAGTTATACTTGCATCGATTGATGCAGCTTCTGTGTCGATCGATACTTCTCCTGTTGGGCGTCGATCGATGCATGTGTGGCATCGGTCGATGCTATGTCCTGTGTTGTTATTGTTGTTGATTGTTGTGTGAAGATTACTGATACTCTATTGCTTGTGTGTATAGCCCAGTAGATGGGAGGATTGCCTTACTGAGTATTTATAAAATACTCATGCATTGCAATATGTGTTTGTGGTGCAGGTAAAGGCAAAGTGTGACCGTGGGATCCAGGCAATGAAGAGGAGGATGTTCTAGGGACTCGGTTGGTTGCTGATCTGGCATTGTTAGGTTGCTAGAGTTGAGTCTTAGAGCATTGTTTAGGTTGCTGGTTATTTGTTTTATGATGTTGGATCTTTAGTTAAGATTGGAGTTGATATTGGAGTATTGTTATATTTTTTTTTATTGGATTATATTGGATATTGCTATTGAATTTCCGCTGTTGGTTGTGTTTGTGGTTAGGTGGCTAGTGGGTATGGGACCACTGGTTGTAGTTTATTTTATTATATTTATTATTTATTACTTAAAAAAAAAAAAAAAAGGTCGGTCGTTTCAGTTAATTATAAATAAATATTTTAATTTTTTTTTTGACTTAAAAGAAAAGGAATAGCAAGTGGCTCAATCAAAGTTTAAACTTACACTTTTTGATTGTTTTGTTGATATAAACTCAACGCTCACACATAATATTCCAAATTGAAAAATATTACTTTTGAAGTGACAAACTAAATTAGTTTTACAAAAAAAATTATATGAGCTTCAATCTAAAGATTTCTTAAAACCCCAAGAATAAATTTCAATCCTTTTTTTTTTTTTTTTCACTCATCAATTTAATTTAGTACTAGATTTCATACTAATGGTTTCATCTTTAGAGGATTTAGTTAAATAGTATTTTAATAATTATATTATTTCTATATTTCACTTCCTGTTAAACATGATTTCTTTTTTGGAATCATTTTTCATTTTGCTTAAATCAAGAAAATCAATTTTTTATAATTAAGTTCTTTTTGTTTTCAAAAACCTCAAATCTTAAATAATATAAATATTATATTGATCTTTAAATATTTATCTATTGGATCACAAAACAAAATAGATTTTACAAAATAAAATAGACTTTATAAATGGATAATTATAGATCATTCTAAATTATTAAAAATGATACATGAATATGTGAGATAACCAGAATACATAATAGATAATTAGAGATGGATATTTTCAACTTTATGACCTTATTGTGTGGTGAATATTGTAAGAGTATGAAAAATAATTACTTATAAGATGCTAATCTAAAATAGATAATAAAGATAAACCTTTTAAAACAGATTCTCAAATAAACTTGATTTTTTGTTAAAACCAACATATGTGAATTTAAATTTAGCTATGGAAATTTTAAAAATAAATATGAATAGATTAAAAAGGCAAGAAATATAAAATAAATATTTTATTTTTATATAAATAAAATAAAAATTGAAAACAATGTTAATTATAGATAATACTTTCTAAATTAAAATATATAATCAAACTCTTACAACACATATTAGATATAACAACATTTGATATTGGTGAGAGAGGAGGAGAGAATGATTACTTATAAGATGATAATCCAAATTAGATAATGGAGATGAATCTTTAAATATAAAAACAATGTAAAATATATACATCATGTAGTCTCTAAAATTTCAATTTGGCATTAAATTTTTATAATGATATTTCATTTTTTTTTGTAACCCATACAACAAAAATAAAAAATTGAAAACATAAAAAAAAAAATGATTTGAGATATTGTGGAAGAGAATGAGAGAAGTGGAAGAGAATGAGAGAATGTGAAAATGAGAAAGTAAAAAATGTCAATATGAGAGAATGGGGCAATGCTTATTTATATGATAAGAATTGATGGAAGTTACATTTAGAATTATTGGAGTTACAAATATTATTTATTGTGTTTGAATAAAATTGAGTGGTGAAATATGATTAATGCATAATTTATTTTATTTTCAGTTATAATTTTGTTTTAATATATGAATTAAATGTATTGTGTTAATTGGGTTTTAAATATTATTTAAAGCAATTAAACAATTAGAAATCAAATAAAAAATTAAAAATTAAAAAGTATTAAATGAAAATCAACCAATAAGGAGAGACCAAAACCTTACTTTTATATATATGATTAAAAAATTTCAGTATGATAATAATTTATAACTGTCAACAATAATATATAATTTTCATTGAAATATATTAAAATAAACCCACTTGTAGACCTAGTATTATTAATCCCCTATATATTAATAGAGAATGAAAAAGCTTATGTGTCGCCGCCAGAGAGCTCGAAACACTTTTAGCAAAAAACCTTAAATTTTCTACTTAATTACATTAACATGCCACTATATTAAAAACAATTAACTGAATAATAATTTAATATGTCATCAATTTTTACACAAATTTAGATATTATATATTAAAACTAATAAAATAATTACATACTATTTTAAGTCAAAATTTCACTAAAATTTACTTACAAATATACAAGTCAAAATTATATTATTTTTAAGAAATCAATATTTATAAAATATTGATTTCTTAAAATAAATATAAGTAAAATATTCTAAAAAAGCTATAAAACATATAAAGTTAATACAAATAAAGAACATATAACTTATTAAACATATAACTTATTAACAAAATCTTATAAAAATATTATTTTTTATGTTAGTATTATTACCTATCATAATAATTTAAATAACAAGCTTTCAATAGTTATTATAATTGATTATAGAAAGAAATATATTACCCCTGAATTATCTCCAACTCATTGAAGAAAACTTAATTCTCAATAAATATAGATTAATATATATTCATAAATATATATTAAAATGACAACAAATTAGAGGATATCATGATGTGTGATTATTTATAAATATCTAAGTATGTACACTAATTAATCTCAACATTTAGTGTGATTATTCATTAAAAATGGAAATATTGATAACCAAATAGGAATATACTTTTTAATTATACATTAATCAATATGCTATTAAAAAGAATAAGACAATAACCCTTATCATTATAAATAAATTTAGTACCCAAAAAATCATAATATATTTAAAATGAGTGATATATTTAAAAAACTTTAGTTAAATATTATGTTTGATACAAACAAATATTGGTTTTAAAATAATAATTTTACTTATAATAATTTTCTTTAAATCGATTTATCCCGCATATAGTGCGGGTTATTACTAAATACCTAGAGAATAGCGAACACCCGATTATTATTGATCGTGTGAAACCGTAATAGGAACATAGGAACCACACAAACACTCATGTGTCTCTTTCATGTAGTATTTTCTATCCCACGCTCTTAACTTGAGAAACTTAGTCGAAACATCCAATCACTCACTAGCTGATTTTACCAATAGAGAAACAAATAAAATAACACTTATCCCTCTCTCTCTGTTATCTATATAATCATCACCTTTACTTTATTCGAAAAATGGAGATTAAGTAAGAATCTCAAATTTGTCCAGAATCAACTTATCAGCTTCAACCAAGTTGCTAAAGCACAATTGCCAACCCCAATTAAGAATCACACATGTGTAGGAATATGCATATGATGCACACATCAAATCAGAAGAGTATAAGATTCTGGAGAAGCTAAAGCACTGGTTTCAACCTTTGGATTTTTAAAATCAACCACTGAAACTAGGGACCTATATTCTCAGGACATCCACTAACAGTGAGAAACACAAAAGATGTGACAAATGTTTCTAGATTCATTTTATCTTATGTAAGCCATCTAAACATCTTATGAGAATCTTCAAATCCAGAAGTGAACATACGACAAGTTTGCTTTATCAGGGGAAAAGCAAAACATTCCAAGAGATTCATGATGAAGTTTAGACAATCACACACCTTACTAAAGATGATCACAAACAATGAAAATATATTTGACATGAGTTCTGCACCAAGAATGCAGAAACAATAAGCATAGGACACATATACATGTACAATTAAAGTGAGTATATCTTGCAAACAATCTTCATTGTTGATGTATGAAATCGATGATATAAATAATACTAGAATTTAGTGGGAATAAATCGGAACTGGTCATTTATTTAACATAGAATTTTAGAAGGGTTTACAGAAAACGACAATTAAGGAGCTAAGCGCAGTTAATACGAAAATAATTGCTTTTCTCTCTCTAATTGCCCAAAAAAGTCCATCCCCTGACGTTAAAATGACATCAGGTATTTATAGTAAGACATTGATCTAGGGTTTCTTCTGCCTCTTCGTAAAATGACGATTTTACCCCTGCAGCCTGATGGGCCTGATCCAAGACTTTTAGACCAAAATATCTTGAGAATCTTCTGTTTGGGCTTTAGGAATGTTGAGGGCAAAGCCCATGTCCAACAATGGTCCCCCCTAGTCCGAAGTGCGATGGCTTGCTTGAGCCCGTCGGTTACAGTTCTGCGTCTCTAGGTCCGTCTTGCAGAAGGAACAAAAGATTTTTAAGAGCTTGAACGCCCTCCAGAAGGTCCCTGGATAAATAGTGCATTGCGCACATTTTTCGAGGCATCCGGGAGATTCCGGGATGAATAGTGCATCGCGCACGTTTTTCGAGGCATCCGGGAGATTCCGGGATAAATAGTGCAACGCGCACGTTTTTTGAGGTCCATTGGGCTTTAAACGGGAGTCTTGTGTGTTCTGCACGTTTCTCGATGTGCGAGAAGTGGAGAGCTTAAAAATTAGGGTTTTCCTTTTTACCTCGGTCAACGCGTTGGTCCTCTCCATATAAATATGTCCCCTGACCTAATTTTTACTTCCATCTTTCTTCTTGTCTCCAAAAGGTAAACTTCTTTCTATCTCTCTCCCTTATCTTCTTTTTACTTTAGATTTTTTGTGTTTGTTCGACCATGGTCTCGCCGAGACTGAATCCTTGCCGCCAGCCATGTTGTCTTGTCGCCGTCCGGATTCCTCTTGCCGTCGGTCACTGCCGCTTGATCTGGGTTGTTTAGTCCGCCGGTGTTGTCTTCTTTCGGCTGGATCCGGTCCTAGCATGCTCAGCTCTTCCGCCGCCACGGAGCTGACCTAAGCCGCGAGTTGCTCCAGCTCTTTACGTTGTCGTGCCCCGCTCTCCGACCAGCCGTCTCTCCTAGTTTGCGTGGTTCCGTTCTCGCCAGATCTGGCCGCCGCCATACCTCGCCATCCAAATTAGGACCGTTAGGCGTCCTAGTTACACCGCCGTGCCGCCGTTCTTTGTCATCCGGACCAGGACCGTTAGGCATCCTGGTCTTGCCCGCCGTGCGGATCAGGACCGTTAGGCGTCCTGGTCTCGTCCAACGTGCCGCCGTGCTTGCCATCCGGACCAGGACCGTTTAGCGTCCTGGTCTCGCACGACGTGCAAGACGAGACAATGGGTGTAGTCCGAGCGCTTCGTGAAGTGGTGGCGCGGTCAGCTCGAATTTTTTTTTTGCGTACGTGGCAGCGAGGTGGAGGTCTTTGGTCGAGTATCAAGATTGATACGGGGCGTGATGGTCATGATATGAGGTGAGATGATTCAGCGAGATGGCAAGCTTGATGTTCTGTTCGATGTTCTTAGTTTTGTGTTCGTCTGATTGGTGATATTGAGGCTTGTTGCGGTTGCGTTCATTGCGAGGTCGAGGATTTCGGAGGCGAGATGGTGTTTGGCGTTGGCGTTGTGGCGTTTCCGCGTGCGATTGCGATTGCATCCGTGCGGTGATGGCGAGATGATGGCGTCGTATGCTATGATTGACCTGGTCTTGGTTCATGGGACGCGTTCGGCAGTTAGGCGATGTTAAGTCAATGGCGAGACCACGATTTACGAGTGATGAGTTTGAATTCAGACTATCGTGTTCGCGAGATGGCGTGACGAGTTTCGTATGAGGCTGGCGAAGTCAAGATTTTGTATGCGTTCGTGCCTCTTTGAGTGAATGGTGGCGAGATGAACGTATCGGCGAGATGGAGTGCGGAGACGAGATGGCGAGTTGCACGCATTGGCAAGGTGCCTGTTTGGTCGGGATACTGGTTTCGGTGAGCTTGAGACTTGGCGAAGTGGAAGCTGATGGTGTTCCCGCAAGTGACGTGTTACGGGACTATACTTGTGAGATCGGAAATTGCTATGCCGAGATGACCAGTTTGCGAGTCGTGTATGATGTCGAGCTGGTATGATCGAGTTGTGGTCCAGGGATCGACGAGCAAGACGGGATGGACACACTAGCGAGATGGGGATTATGCCCGAGTCCGTGACGAGATTGTCGTTTTGAACTTCATTGGCGAGGTCACCACTTGCGGTGAAACTGACGAGCTGTAGATTTTGACAGTGAATTGGTTTGTGGCATTGAAGCGTGTCGCGAGATGATATGCCGAGACCGAGACTCCGAAGTGGCGAGATCGCATAGAGATGAAGTTGAGGGTCTTTTCCGTGAGATGCGCGTAATGGCGAGATGGCGATGGTGAGATAGTGAGCTTGGGGGGTTGGATATGGGCTTTGTTCGGTGGTGAGAAGGTCGCAAGATGGAAATTTTTGTGGCCAAATGACGAAAACGCGACCCTAGCGAGAGCGAGATTGCTGCGAGCTCGGCTTGGCGAGATCAAGTTTAATGTGATGGTGGAGTTCAACATTTCTTCGTACGGAACCATTGGATAGGTCGAGATTGCCGCGTATGGGCCTTGGTGAGTTCAAGTTAGCATGAGCGTTCTTTGACGAGGTAACCACTAGCGGAGAAACTGACGAGCTCATATGAGTCAAAATGTGAGCAAGACTCGACAGTGCGCTACGGAAAGTGACGCAGTACAATTCGCGGGAAGCTGTAATTTGGTTGTGATTGAATAATACGGAAAGTGACGCAGTACAAAATGTGGTTTTATCCCTCCAGTACTGACCGGTTGCTTGGTTGGTTTTGCAAGGTCTCGCGCAATGGCTTCAAGATGACCAGTATCGCGCGGAGCTTGAAGATGACCAGTATCGCGCGCTAGAGAGGAGCTTTGACGAAACTGGACCGAGCTGCCCTTCCTGGTGGGAGTTATCAGAAGGAAACGGTGTTGTGACGGATTTGGTGGATTTCTTGGTAGAAGATATTCGGGAGCTCGAAGTAATGTTCCCAACGGGTAACCAAGTGCTCAGTCTGATTCCCCTTCCTCCAGGTTGGCGTCGTGGGAAAGTTCTTCCGTACAAAGAACGAACTGTTGTGGAGGATGCTCCTAAGTCTCTAGCCGCTGGTCTAGCTGTTGGTGATGGAATTCCGAGACGCCGTAGACACCGTAAGGGAAATAAGGAACACATTTCCCGTGACGCAGGGAGTACCTTATGCGATGAGAGTTCCATAGCCCGCATCCTTGATCTCTTCCGAATGCCAGGCGACCTGAAGTTCGTGTTACCAAGTGAAGACTCATGCCCGTGGGAATGTCTAGAAGGTCACCTCTATGTTTATGTAGACCACTTTACCGAATGCCGCTTGTGGTTTCCTATCCCCGAATTTTTTACGAGCTTTTGTGCGCATCGGAAGATTGCGTTCTCGCAGCTATCGATTTCCACCGTCCATAATGCAGTGGGGCTTGCGATAATTGGTAACCATATGAAAATCAAGATGAGCGCAGACCTCTTCGGGTTGCTGACTCGATTTACACGTGACAGTTTGGGGCTATGCGTAGCTTGTTGTGCGGCCGGTCCCACAATCATGAATGGCCAGAAGAATCATATCCATGACTGGCGGAGGCGGTTCTTCTTCATGGAGATAAACGACACGTCGGTCAAAGATCCCGGCACGACCTATCCTCCTGTTTGGAACTTCACCCCCGGTAGCCGTTGCTGGGTTGGGTTCCTATCATTTTGGTTCTCTTAACTCTGTTTTCTGATTGTATGTTTTATCTTTGCAGGAAAAGCGCCATCTTCTGCTGCGTGTGACTTGGGGACTGTTGACAAAGGTGCTGCTTTTCTTTGGTGTAAGACTTTGCGGTGGCCGAAAGTTCTTTCTCATCTTAAGACTTATAAGTTTTGCTGACTTATCTTCGTCTTTGAGATTTATGTGCCTTTGTGTCTGACACTCCTATTTATTTTGTAGGTTCGCAGACTGGATTGCAAATGGGAGATTGCCCGATACCTTACTACGCTGACTTGTTCGACGCCGAGGATGCGCCAGCTGTGGAAACCGGGGTTGTTGGGCCAAACGCCGAGACCGGCGGGGAGATCGTTGTTGTGGAGCGCGATGATGGCGAGGTGCCTGTTACCGAGGGTGAGCCTGATCGTAGGTCCCGTTCTGCCGAGATTGCTGTGGCTCGTGCTGCGAAGAAGCCTTCTTCAAAATCCCGTAGGAGTGCTCCGGCAGCTGGTGGTGATTATTCCTGGAAGAGATCGTCACGCTCGAGTCCTCAGAGCGATGCTGGGGGAGTTCTAGGCGTTCGCATCGTGCGGAGGATGGTCGCGGGAGGGCCGGCCATTTCTCAGAGGATGGTCGTGCGAGGTTTGACTATTCCTTTTCCTTTCGCTATGACGTGAGAGACCAAGCGATTACTGGCGATTCATGAGCTTGCGCGGAACTCACCAGCAAGATTCATGGCGACTTTGTTCCGCTTCCTGCTCCTGGTGATTTGGCTTGTCCAACTACGTACGAGGAAGCCGTTCATCGACAGTTTCAGGTTTGGATTCAATCCTTCAACTCGCCTTAATATGGATTTTACTTGCCTGTAATCGGATTGTTTGCTTGTTTCCTTAGGCGATGAGCTGGATGAACCGTCTCACTGGCGACTACGAGGACAAGGTGCGTACTGCTAGGAGGGAGGCTGCGCTTGCTCAGGATACGCTTGTTTGGGCTGATCGGTCGAGCAAGGAAAATGAAGCGATGGTGAAGGAGCTCAAAGCTTCACTCAAACAATCCCAGCGAAAGCTCACTTCCGAATCGGAGCGACTTAGGAAAGCGAGGGATGAGCGCGGAGAGCATGAGCGCGCTAAGGCCGCTGTCGTGATTAGGGCGCACGAGGAGCGCATCGATCGTTTAAGGACGCACATGATTGCATCGCACAAGAAACAACCTCATTTGCTCACTCTTAGCCAGGTGACGGGGACTAGAGAATGTCTTGAGTGGCGCGTCTTGCTGCTGGAGAAAAAGAGTTCACGGCGAAATCGAACTGGGTTGTAGTGCCGCGGCTTCAAGACGATGATCTCGAGCCGTTTCCGGAAGCTACTGGTGGAGGTGCCGATGATGTCGCAAACGAGTGATATGTCCTCGTATTATTGCTTGTTGTTCTTGCTTTTTATTTCTCCTTTTGTTGTTGCAAACTCGATTGCCGATTGTTTCTGTACCTTTCTTTTCGGATATTTGCGAACTTGGTTTACTTGATTTCTGAATTTGATTAATTGCTTCTTATCGCGCAAATGTTGACTATTGCCTATCTTTCGTTTATTCCATTACGATGAAGTGGCCTTGAATTTATCTTTTATCGTTGCGGGGCATATTTTGCTGTGCAGGACGTCTCCTGGCTTATCCTGGATATGTGATTCCCTGTAACGGCAAGAGTAGACAAGATGGACTTGTCGTACTAGTTAGGTGCGTTCAGTTGTGAGCGGCTTACCCTGTGGGTGCTGCAGGAATCGCGAGAGTGTGCGAGTCGGGGTCTTCTGCTTATTTACTTTGTGTCTTGCTAGCTTTGCGAGTCTGGGCTTGGCTTATAAGTCCTTACGAAAGTGAGGACGTGGATTATTTCACCACGGCACCCATGCGGAGCGCTTGCGAGTATGGACTCGGCTTTTATTTCACCATTACATTCATGCGGAACGTAGAACTGTGCACCTGGCCATGGCGTCAGCGTAGAAAAGAAGGATTTGCTTGAAATTTTTATTATTATTTTTGAAGTTATAGTTGCACCTCGTGAAAGGTTGTCTATGTACCCTCGAGAGGGATCAAACCATTCGTAATTCGTATTACGTAAGAATGCTCGGTGACGAGCTGGTTTTTTTTTTTTTTTTTGTGGCAGGCGTGCTCATTCTTGTTGGACTAGTGGTAGTAGCGCTTAAGGTTGGTGGAGTTCCAAGATCGCGGGACAGGCGTGCGTTCATTTCGAGTAACTGATAAACTCCTAGCTTGGCAATCTCTGAGACTAAGTAGGGTCTTCCCAATGTGCACCTAGCTTTTCAGCGTTCTTCTCGGCAGTGTTTTTGTAAACTTTGCGGAGGACGAGATCTCCCTCAGCAAAGTAACGAGACTTGACTTTTTTGTTGTAAAATTTTGCCGCTGCTTGCTGGTAGTTCTGGATGCGCAATAGTGTCTGGTCGCGTTCTTCTTCGAGGAAAAGTAGTCTGTCGCACAACATCTTGTTGTTCAACTCCGGATCGTGGACTAGCATAGAGCGTCGAAGCGTCGGGATCCCGACTTCTACTGGTGCGAGAGCCTCCATGCCGTATGCGAGCGAGAATGCTGTTCGTCTTATGGATGTCCGCGGTGAGGTATGGTGAGACCATAGAATGCCGTCGAGCTCATCTGCCCATAACCCCTTCTTTTCGTCGAGGCGTTTTTTGATTCCAGCGAGAATTGTCTTGTTGGTTGCCTCTGCTTGTCTGTTGCCCTGCGGATATCATGGAGTCGACTTGCTAAGGTGTATCCGCCAGCCAGCTCAGAATCCCTCACACTGGAGTGAGATGAATTGTGGCCCGTTATCGCATACAATTTCGTATGGGAGTCCATGCCTGCATATAATGTTTTTCCAGACAAAATTCTGGACTTCGTTGGCTTCAAACGAGGCATACGACTTTTCTTAAACCCACTTGGTGAAATAGTCCGTCATGATCAAGAGATATTTCTTTTGGCGGGATGGTGTTAACGGACCGACAATATCCATCGCCCATTGCATGAAGGGATAGATGGTGAAGTTGTGCGCAGGAGTTCGGTCGGTGAATGAATGAACGGTACGTGACGTTGACATTTCTCGCACTTTGCTGCGAAGGCAAAACAATCGGCGACCATGGTTGGCCAGAAATGGTCATTGCGGCGAATTCGAAGTGCCAATGGTCGCCCCCCCCCGTGTGGATACCTCCAGCGCCTTCGTGGACTTCTCGCATGATGTCGTTTGCTTCCCACTTATCTTTTGGCATAGTTCCGTCCGCGATGAACGCTATAATCTCAGTTTGCCAGTTGTCTCGCGAGGAGGCATCGGGTGCTGGTACGGGCGTAACTGGAGTGGTTGATTTGTAGCTGTTGCGGTTGAGTTCGTGACTGCTAAAGCGATTGCTAAGACGCTGCTCGGATTTGCTCACGTTTCCGTTGAAAGGGAAATTTCAAAAAGCCTGGAATCGATACTCGGTTGATCAATGCTCTCTACAGGAATTACTCGGCGGAGGTCGGGATCGGATGTAGAAGCTAGCGTTGCAAGTGCATCTGCTGGAGCATTGTCGCTGCGTGGAATCTTGACGAACTCAAAGAATTCGAACTGTTGTGAGAGGTCGCAGACGACTTTCAGATAAGCATCCATGCGTGCGTGTCTTGTTGCATAATCTCCACTGAATTGGTGCGTGACCAGCTGAGAATCACAGTAGGCTTGTATCTTTTTGAATCCAATTCCGTGCGCGAGACGCAATCCAGCGATTAGTGCTTTGTACTCGGCATCGTTGTTCGTAGCAGAGAAGGCAAGACGGAATGACTGCTCCAAAATTTTGCCTGTTGGCGAGGTTAGGCGTACGCCTGCTCCTGAGCCCATTTTTGATGATGCGCCGTCTACATGTAATGACAATATCTCAGGTGGAAGGGTGTCAGCTTCGAGTTCAGGAGAGAGCTCTACGAGAAAATCTGCGAAAACTTGTAACTTAGCGAACGTGCGATTCTTGTACTCGATGTCGTACTCGCTCAATTCAAATGGCCACTACGCTAGGCGACCTTATTGACTTGGGCTGTGAAGGATTGTGCGCAACGGCTGATTTTTCAGGACTTCAATAGTGTGCGATTGGAAGTATGGGCGGAGCTTGCGAGCTTAAATAACGACCGCGTATGCGAGCTTCTCAAGAGTCGGGTACCAAAGTTCTGCTCCATCAAGAGTTTTGCTCACGTAGAAGATTGGATGTTGCTCTCCACGATCTTCTCTAACGAGCACACCACTTACAGCTGAACAGGAGATGGCGATGTAGAGATACAAAGTTTCTCCTTGCTCGGGTTT
Organism: Camelina hispida; assembly: GCA_023657505.1. Classification (NCBI taxonomy): domain Eukaryota; kingdom Viridiplantae; phylum Streptophyta; class Magnoliopsida; order Brassicales; family Brassicaceae; genus Camelina; species Camelina hispida. Next base: position 8,445,048 of record CP094637.1, on the reverse strand, counting down.
TGCCAGGACTGGCGGCGATGATAAGTAATCCTTCAATTGCGTGAAAGCTAGCTCGCATTTCTCATCCCATTCAAAACATTTATTGCCGCGGAGGAGCTGATAGAATGGCAAACACTTGTCTGTTGAAAGAGAGATGAAACGGTTTAGTGCGGCAATTCGCCCAGTAAGCCTTAGTACTTCGCGTGTATTCCTTGGAGACGGGAGGTTGATGATTACCGAGATCTGTTTCGGATTCGCTTCTATGCCGCGCTTCGTAACGAGGTATCCCAAAAAATTCTCCGGAAGTAACCCTAAATGTGCACTTCGCCGGATTCAGCTTCATGCTGTACTTGTTGAGTATCTCGACACACTGCTTTAGGTGTGCGACATGGTTTGCGGCCTGAGCTGACTTGACGAGCATATTGTCAATGTAGACTTCCATCATTCTCCCAAGCTGACTTGCGAACATCCGGTTCACTAGTCGCTGATACGTTGCACCCACGTTTTTTAGTCCGAAGGGCATAACTCTGTAGCAGAAAGTACCTTGTTCAGTAATGAACGCCGTCTTCTCGCGATCATTTTTGTGCATCATTATCTGGTTGTAGCCCGAGAACGTGTCCATGAAAGATAGTAATTCGTTTCCAGCTGTGGCCTCGACGAGCTAATCGATGCGCGGAAGAGGAAAACTGTCCTTCGGACAAGTTTTGTTGAGGTCTGTGAAGTCGACGCAGACTCTCCATGTACCATTCTTCTATTTAACGACGACGGGGTTATTCAGCCAATCAGGATAACGTACTTCAGTAATTGATCCCGCATCAAGTTGCTTTTGTACCTCATCATTGACCGTTGTTGTTTGCTCCGCACCGAGCTTTCGACGCTTTTGCTTAACAGTTTTGTAAGTTGGATCGATGTTGAGCTCGTGGCTTGTAATGCTTGGATCGATCCCGGTCATATGATCTATTGTCCATGCGAATGTAGTTGCATTTTTGCGCAAAAACTGGACGAGCTCGTCAATTAGAGCCATTGGTAACTCGGCGCCTATTCCGACGCAGCGTTTGGGATCAGACAGATCGATGTTGACTTGGATTACAAACTCCTTTGGAGGAGGTGTGCGTGGGTCTCGCGGTGGAGTTGATTCCGCAATTACGAAAGCCTTTGCATTCCGCATCTTTTTCTCGATGATGAAACAAGTTCGTGCCATTAGAGGGTCTCCACGCAGCGTATAGATTTCGTATGCGTTCGGGAATTTGACGCATTGATGGTATGTAGAAGCGACATCGCGCATCTTGTGAAGCCACAGTGTTCCAAGAATGACATTGTAGACGATGGGTTTGTCCACAATTGCGAAGTTAAAGCATTGCATCGTGCCGCCGACATAGATTGGAAGTGTGATGGTTCCTACAGTCATGATAGTATCTCCATCGAATCCCGTCAGAGGCTACTTTTCATGTACCGTGTTGCGCAAATCAATATCCATCTGGATCACTACATCCTTGAATATCACGTTGACCGAGCTCCCGGTGTCAATAAGAATTCACGTCACCGAGCTTTCCCCGATCACCATTTCTACGATAAGCGGGTTGTTGTTTGGACTTGCGTTGCGCGCGTCTTCTTCAGTAAATGTAATTGGAGCGGAGGATGTCTTGAACATGATGCTGTGGGAAGACGTGTTGCGCTTTTTTCTGCTTAGCGGCAGTAGGCTTGGATAGACCAAACAAAATCGCGGCATATCGACAAGCCACCCATGATCATGTTGATCCTTTGGCGAGGAGCTGGTGGTTCATCGTGCTCTTCCGCGTTATGATTCCGTTTGGGGGGAGGGGGTAAGCGAGCGATTTCCCGTGTTCGGTCATTTTGTGCCCATGCTCAGTTATTTTGTGCTGCAGCTTCCTCTTCGCGCTGTCTGTCGTGCTGCTGCTAATCTCTTAGGCAATACTGGTTGTCTTTGTGTGTGATAACTTTTCTCCGTTCTCGTTCTACATCGACGTCACCTTTTTTGTACTTATTCAGAAGCAGCATTTGTAGTGTTTTGTACTCTTCAGTCGAGTGTCCGTTGAACCTATGGAACTCGCAATACGGGCGCTTGGCTTTGAAGCTGGGATTATCGGATTCGCGGTGCCATTTGTTCCAAGACTTATTCTGTTGTTCTTTTCCATCGATAGCGAACATCTTCGCTTTTCTTCCTTTCTCGCCTCGGGCGTAGCCCTGTTGTAGTGTTGGCGTGGTTCGTGGTACTCGTCTGCAGCTTTGTTTTTTGAGCTCAGAGCTTTTTTGGTTGCTTTCTCAACCGCATCAGTTTGGTTAGGGTTTTCTTTCCCTTGGTCTTCCTCTACCTCAATGTATCGGTTTGCGCGCGCAAGGACTTTGCGCAAGGATTGGACGGGTAAGATTGTCAGGTCTTCCTTGAACCTGGTTCCACGGGCGAGTGCGTTCTTTAGAGCTCCTATCGCGGAATCATCGTTGATCGCAAGCTGGGATACGACTCCTCTGAATCTAGCCATGAAAGTTTGCAGCGACTCGTTGGGTTTCTGACGCATTCTCCATAAATCGGCATTTGACGCAGGGACGTGAATGAAACATTGGTGATGCTGAAGGAAGGCAGTTTGCGAGTGCTTCATAACCATCGATCAAATCGGCCTTGAGCCTTGAAAACCAGTTCAATGCCTCTCTGGTTAAGCTTTCGACGAACAGTTGACAACTTTCCGCGTCCTCCTCTTCAGGTGAAAAGTACGAACTACCAATATGGATGGACATCGATTTCAGGAAAATAGTGGGATCCCCCTTACCGTCGTACGACATCGGTTTTTTCTTGTTGGTATCAGGGTTGCGTCTTACTCTGACGCCTGATACTCTTGTGGTGAAAGGTGAACGTCGCGCCTCTACTAATACAGTCTCGAGCTCTGGTGCCTCGCTCGTTACTCAGTGCATCTGAGTCGTGATCGTCTTCAGCTGAGCTTGCATCTACTGAAGTTCTTGCCGTAGTGCGCGATTTTCAGCATTCTCGGAATGACTTGGACCAGCATGTTGATCTGCGAACACTTGGATGGTCTGGAAATGTATCCTTGGCTGCTCGCCATTGGGTCCGACGATGATCGACGAGAGACGGGGCCTTCCATTAGCGTTGTGCTCTACTCGCGGTATGTTAGCGGCGTTATGGTTAGCTCGCGGAGCTTGGTGGTCAGCTCGCGGAGCGTTGAGGTCAGCTCGTGGAGCGTTGTAATCAGCTCGCGGAGCGTTGCGATCAGCTCGCGGAGTGTGTGGCGCCAATGCGTCTACATTTTGTTTGTGTCGAGGCTCAGATCGTCGCCTTGCGTTGTCACTTCGCCCTTGAGATTCTATCTGTGCCGCTTGACCGCTCATCCGATCCAAGGCTTTCCGTACAGCTTGGTCAAGCGCGGCTTGCTTGATGGTCACTTGTCTGGATGATCGACGGGGGTGAATGTTTGGAGCATCTTCAGCAACTACACGATCTGGAAGGATTGCACCATTGGTCAAGCCGTTTGTCAGAGCGACGCGCGTAACGCCTACGGCTTCGCGGTCGGTTGGATTAACACCAGCGGTTTCACGAGCAGGGGACGTTGCGCCTACGGCTACGCCATTGGTTTGAGCGACGCGCGTAGCGCCTACGGCTGCGCGGTCAGTGAGTGTCGCGTCCTCGCCCGTAACTGCTTCGGTCCTGTTGACGCCTTGGAGTTGGCTCGTCCTTGCACGAGTGCGCCCCCATATGGTTGGCCTAGGGGACTCGACGCGAGCTGAGGGAGACCAACGCACGGAAGAGTTGACGCCTTCGTTGCTGGAGAGATCGGTATGAGACATGCTTCTGGTTTTCCGAAAACGCCTTGACTTGAAACTCTTTTCGTCAAAAAGAAAGGATTTCGTTCAGCCCCACGGTGGGCGCCAAATTGTTGATGTATGAAATCGATGATATAAATAATACTAAAACTTAGTGGGAATAAATCGTAACTGGTCCTTTATTTAACGTAGAATTTCAGAAGGGTTTACAGAAAACGACAAATAAGGAGCTAAGCACAGTTAATACGAAAATAATTGCTCTTCTCTCTCTACTTGTCCAAAAAAGTCCATCCCCGATGTTACAATGACATCAGGTATTTATAGTGGGACCTTGACCTAGAGCTTCTTCTGACTCTTCGTAAAATGACGATTTTACTCCTTCGACCTGATAGACCTGATCCAAGACTTTTGGCCCAAAATCTCTTGAGAATCTTCTGTTTAGGCTTTAGGAATGTTGGAGACAAAGCCCATGTGCAACATCCATGTCTCTTGTTCATATGAGAAGACCGATACAAAGAGCTTAGCATCGGTTTCGTAAAACAATTTAGAACATAGAGAATGGATAAGCATTTTCGAGGGAAGGTTACCAATCAACTTACACCTCAAAATTGGCGAAAACATACAAGGTCCTTGAGACTTAAGGAAAATAGGTGCCATGAAAGCTTGAAAGAGAAGTCACAAGCTACACTACTAGTATTACCAATAGGTAAGAACAGAGCAAATGACCAAGAATTTAGAGATCCAATGCATTTCAGGAGTAGCAACAGTTATGCATTTGAACAAGGCCTTGCAAAACTTGGAAGTAAACAAAAGAGAGAAACAACTAAAAAAATATATTAAAAAAAAAGAAAAAAAAACCACAAGTTCAAGAATCCAAATGAAAATTAGCAGAGGAGCTAGTCACCACAGGCCAGAAGAACCAATTGAGATGCTTGTAATGGGCAGTTGCAACAAATGTTCCTGCTATTAAACTTTTGGCAGACCTTTTCTCAGACATGATTCTTCTTCTTCTTTGTGACCATGTCCCAGAAGAACTCCGTCAACACAGGCTCGTAAGAAGGCATCTTAGCATATCCAGGAAAGTAGTTAATATCAATAATAAGGTACCTATTAGCATCTTTCGCATCCCTAATCACGTCGAAGTTAAAGAGACTGAGACCCATTGATTCCCTCATAGCCTTTGCTAGATCAGTCAAGAAACTCAACGGAGGCATCTCCACTTTCTCTAAGCTCCTATCCTCACCATACTCTATGTTCTTGTCTTCCTGAGCAGTCAGATTCGATATCTGCGAAAACGGAAGAGACCCTTTCGATGTCCCAATCTTCTCTTCAGAGATATCAGGTAAAGATCTTCTCTTTACACATTTCACATGATCACCAACCACATAGACCTTAAAGATCACACCACCATGATTCACAAACTCCTGCAACACAATAGGAGCTTTCAAAATCTTCATCCCTTCTTGATCATATATCAAAAACATCTTGTGAGACTTGGCACTCCCATCAGCATCCAACGGCTTAGCAATCACAGGAAACTTAAGCTCCCCTAAAGCTCCACCACCGCTCAAAACGCTCGAATCCATAACAACAACTTGCTCGGGAACACCAAACCTCTCGCTATCTGAAACAGGAAAGCTCAATTGAGTTATGACCTCAAGCATCGAAACCCTATTGTGCAATCTCTCGATAGCCTCAGGCAAATCGATTACAGGAACACCAGGACACTTGTGGCGAAACTCTTGAAGATTCTCTTTCCAATACACATCGTAAAGCTTGTGGATAATGCAATCAAGCTTCCCTTGCTCCAACAACGATTTCGTCGGATCAAGCTTGACCAGATCAATGCCTCGTTGCCTTGAGTGTTCGATCAAAGAAGGTTGGATGAAACTTTGTTGTTTCTTGGCTGCGAGTGCGTATCCAACTAAGTATCTTTCTTGGATTGAATCCGACATCTTTGGCTGTTGTTCTGCTTCGAAGGTAACAACGTTAGGGAAAAGTTCATGCCCTAGAGAAATCAAAACCTCTTCCTAGAGAAAAAGATTCAAGCTTTTAGCGAACCCTAGATCGAAGAGATCATACAGAATCGAAAAGTTTGGTTTTTTTTTTTTTTTTTTTTTTTTGTGTGTGGCCTTTTCTAGAGATGATATAACAGAGAAGAGGAATGTTGTACACGTGTGGAATCGAATATTGGTACGTGTGAAGATGCAAGTGGCGAATGTTAAACACGTGTCAGAAAGAAGCGTTCGAAAAGTGGGCTAGTGTAGGTCTTTTTCATCAGATGGACGGCTACGATTGCTTCTTAATTTTTATGGGCCGTTGTACTGTTAATGGGCTTTGATATTTTATAATATATCAAACGTTTTGCAAACGCAGATCGCAAAACGCGTAATTTGGTACCACCAATTTAAAAAAAAAAAAAAGAGATATAAAAGTGAGCGGCTTAAACCCTAATTCTTTCTCCGGCTACCTTATTTACTTCGCGCAAAGCTCTGAAACGTTCGCTTCTTCACCACCGGACGGGTAAAAGAGAGTTCGCCGTCGTGATGGCTCCTCATTCGTTAAAGAAGAACTACAAGTGCTCTCGATCTCTAAAACAGTTCTACGGTGGTGGTCCTTTCATTGTTTCATCTGATGGTTCTTTCATCGTCTGCGCCAGTGGTGACGCCATTAACATCGTTGATTCTTCGGATTCATCTGTTAAATCCACGATTGAAGGCGATTCGGATACGCTCACTGCTTTGGCTCTTAGTCCTGACGATAAGTTCCTTTTCTCTGCTGGACATAGTAGACAAATTCGAGTTTGGGATTTGGAAACATTGAAATGTATACGCTCTTGGAAGGTACTTAAATTGGTTATGTATTGGTGTTTCTGAGCTCGTCCGGATTACTATTGTTTTATATATATAAATTTGTGCTTAATGATGAGCAGGGACACGAGGGACCTGTGATGGGTATGGCTTGCCACGCATCTGGAGGGTTGTTAGCTACTGCCGGAGCTGATAGGAAAGTGCTTGTTTGGGATGTTGATGGTGGATTTTGTACTCATTATTTCAAAGGCCATAAAGGGGTTGTGTCAAGTGTCTTGTTCCATCCTGATGCAAATAAAAATATCGTAAGTAACAATTCTGTCTATGGGTTGAATTATCTGGGAGTAATATTTCTGTTATAAAGGGAGTGACTTTCTCGAGTAAGGAGATATGTTATTCTCCGTTTAATGACGAGAGTTGCGTTCTGTGTAGCTTATCTCCGGAAGTGATGATTCAACAGTTCGTGTCTGGGATCTTATGGCTAAGAATACTGAGAAGAAATGTCTTGCCATTTTGGATAAGCACTTTTCAGCTGTGACTTCAATTGCTCTGTCAGAGGATGGATTGACTTTATTCAGTGCTGGAAGAGATAAAGTGAGTTCTAAGCACTCTCTAGTTTAATTGAGTTACACATTTCAGGAGTAGGATTGTTTTCTGTTGGTGTTTTGTTAAGTGGTATGAGACATTTGAGTTTATTCTAATGTTCAATTGGTCAGTGGTGCTAACTTATTGGTTAATCACAGGTTGTAAACGTGTGGGACCTTCATGATTATAGCTGCAAGACTACAGTTGCAACGTTTGAGGTTCTAGAAGCTGTGACAGCAGTTTCTTCTGGGACGCCTTTCGCTTCATTTGTTACTTCTTTGGATCAGAAGAGTAAAAAGAAGGATTCTTCTTCTCTAGCAACATATTTTATTACTCTTGGTGAACGTGGTGTTGTGCGACTATGGAAGTCTGAAGGGTGAGCCGTTATACCCTTTAATTGGTTTTTTTGCGGTGATTAATGTTCTGTAAAGTCATATAAACTATCCAGCGTAAGAAAATTGTGTTAAGATCTTTGGCTTTTCACTTTGACAGTTCAGTTTGCCTCTACGAGCAAAAGTCGTCGGATATTACTGTCAGCTCGGATGACGAGGAATCTAAAAGAGGTTTCACTGCAGCTGCTATGCTGCCTTCTGATCGCGGTCTGCTTTGTGTGACTGCTGATCAGCAGTTCTTTTTCTACTCCGTTGTGGAAAATATAGAAGAATCAGAGTTAGTGCTAAGCAAGAGGCTTGTTGGATATAATGAAGAAATAGCTGAAATGAAGTTTCTAGGTGATGAAGAACAGTTTCTCGCAGTAGCTACAAATCTTGAGGAGGTAACCGAGTATTCTGCACTCTGCATCATGCTGGCTTAATCATTATCCTGGAGTATAATCAAGTCATTTTGATTATTTAATGGACTAAGATTTGCAAATATATCTGCAGGTTCGTGTTTATGATGTTGCAACAATGTCATGTTCCTACGTTTTAGCTGGCCATAAGGAAGTTGTTCTGTCCCTTGACACTTGTGTATCTAGTTCTGGGAATGTTCTAGTCGTAACTGGAAGTAAAGACAAAACTGTAAGTCCATTTACTGACTTTGTAGTTTTCCATAAACTCTGTCCCTCTTGAGACTTTTTCATTGAGTTAGCTGGCAAAGCACAGAGTACTAGGGATGGTTTCTTTTTGTTTCAGATTTTTCAGGGTTGTTTGTTGCTTATACCATTGATGTTTTCATGCACATCACTCCCAAAACATCCCCACAAAACGCCTTTTCTGTTAGTGATCTGTGGAATCGGTTAACTTATATTTGATTACTTTACAGGTAAGGCTATGGAATGCAACAAGCAAAACTTGCATTGGAGTTGGTACGGGTCATAATGGTGATATCTTAGCAGTTGCTTTTGCGAAGAAGTCCTTCAGTTTCTTTGTCAGTGGCAGTGGGTACGTGCTACTTAAACGATTGCATATACCTTCTATTTTGATATAAGTGAAGCATGGTACTGCCAGCATGGGAATACTATAGGCAGTTCCCTGAATTGAGGCATATATTGTTTCTAACAATAAGGAAATCCTGATTAGGACTCCGGGGAAATATAAGAAAGGTTCAAAATTGAAGTTGTAATATGCTGACTGTTTACTGTCAGGCCTTATGCTCGAAATGAAAATTTACTACCAGAAGTATATAGACTGTGGTCTAGAAAGTATGATTAGTGTTACCTACATTCCTTAGTGAAATATTGTTGTTTAAACCAATGTGTACGTAAATGTGGACACGTCCATACCATGATAGAAGGTGTAGAATAGAGATATTTATCTATCGTTATATCCACTTCCAAGTTTGTCTCCCAAAATTTATTATCATTTTTCTCTTAGTTTATTTTTAATCTGTTAATTTACGTTCCTGTGGATTAGTGATCGCACACTGAAGGTCTGGAGCCTTGATGGTATCTCAGAGGACTCAGAGGAGCCAATTAATCTGAAAACTAGAAGTGTTGTCGCTGCTCATGATAAAGACATCAATTCCGTGGCTGTTGCTCGTAACGATAGCTTAGTTTGCACTGGTTCTGAGGTAATAAAATATGATGAGCAAACCTTTTCTGTTTAATTTTGTGGAGGTCTCATTCAAGTACCTTTGTCAAATACAGGGGAATTGAGAAATATATCTTTCTTTCTCTCCTATTAAATGAAGATGCATTGAGCGCTGACTGTTAGTTTCTTTCTTGCAGGATCGTACGGCTAGCATATGGAGACTACCAGACTTGGTGCATGTTGTTACACTTAGAGGACATAAGAGGCGGATTTTTTCTGTTGAGTTCTCAACTGTTGATCAGTGCGTAATCACAGCATCAGGTGATAAGACGGTGAAAATATGGGCTATATCTGATGGTTCATGCCTCAAAACATTTGAAGGTCATACTTCAAGTGTACTTAGGGCCTCATTTATCACTGATGGAACCCAGTTTGTCTCATGTGGTAAGTTTCACTACCCTGAATGTCATAAGTTCTTCCTTCTTTTTTAGTCCTAACATTTAATTGTGCACATGTAGGTGCCGATGGTTTATTGAAACTTTGGAATGTGAACACTAGCGAATGCATTGCCACATATGACCAGCACGAGGACAAGGTAACCTAAACAGTGAACTTGGTTTCTTGATGTATCCATATCTTTGTCTGCCTTTGATGCTATTATTTGTAGGGTATAGAACTATTTCCTTGCCTGTATTAGTGTTGGAAGTGTTTATTTCTAGCGTTATGATGGAACATGTTCATTGCCATTAGTCACAGACCTCTTGCTATTCTTTTCAGACAAAATTCTCTTTATCTTTTACAGGTATGGGCTTTAGCTGTCGGAAAGAAGACAGAAATGATTGCAACTGGTGGAGGTGATGCAGTTATTAACTTATGGCATGATTCAACAGCTTCTGATAAAGAAGACGAATTCCGAAAAGAGGTCTGTCAATTTCACTAATTTACTAAGTTTTAATAGCCTGGTTTCCAGGGAGCTGTCAATACTTAATCTTTTAGTTCGACCATCATCTTAAACCCCACTTTCGCTGTGCAGGAAGAAGCAATCTTGAGAGGTCAAGAGCTGGAAAACGCAGTCCTAGATGCTGAATACACTAAAGCTATAAGATTAGCATTTGAGCTTCGTAGGCCTCACAAAGTTTTCGAACTCTTTGCTGGTCTCTGTAGGTAAAAGCCATACAAGAACACGTAGCAACTGCTTTTCTCGATATCAAGTTTCTTCCTTTTCTAACCTGCAATTGGTGTAACAGGAAAAGAGAATCGGACGAACAGATTGTGAAAGCGCTTCAAGGACTTGAAAAAGAAGAGTTTCGTTTGCTTTTTGAGTATGTCCGAGAATGGAACACAAAACCAAAGCTATGTCACGTTGCTCAGTTTGTTCTTTACCAAACCTTCAACATACTTCCTCCCACTGAAATTGTTCAGGTATGGTTTCTAACCTAAAAATCAAAGATCAATAGCAGTAGAGTTATTATGGGTTACTTTTGGCTTGATCTTGGGAACTTTTCGACAGATAAAAGGAATCGGAGAACTCCTGGAAGGTTTAATTCCATATTCCCAGAGGCATTATAATAGAATCGACAGATTCGTAAGAAGCAGCTTCTTGTTAGACTACACACTTGGAGAGATGTCTGTAATTGATCCAGAGACTGAGAGCGAGTATCCTAAGGAAAAGAAGAAAGAAAAAGAGGTTAGTGCTGCAATGGAACGAGACACAGAAGAGCTAAACCAGGAGACTCCTTCGAGGAAACGAAAGTCTCAGAAATCCAAAGACAGATCTAGTAAGAAGAGACTAATTGCCGAAGCTCAGGGAAGCGTAATCGCAGTTTGAGTCAAACAAATCCCATGGATGAAATATGAATTATATTTTTGATTGAGATTTGAGGGAATGGAATCCCAATTTTTGGTATTTCTAGTTTTCTTGTGTAATTGTAAGTGCTGTTTGTTTTTTAACGTTTAAGCCTTCCATTTAAAAGAGTTTCACTTGCTGACTTTTCTGAAAATTCATAGACTCTTCCCTTTTCTCCAAATTCAACAATCTCATTTATCCCCTCTTGCTCTCTCCTGCACTCCATTGAAACTACCAGTTGTCTTTCAGATTTCAGAATTCAGCGGCTTTCAAGTTTCTGTTATTACCAGTATTGTTCCGTTCCATTTGTAAACTTCCTTTTGATTGTAAAAATTCATCACCAATGAGATCTCTCTTTCTCTCGAAAACTTATCAAAACAGAACGAACTATACATCTCGCCAAACTAGTAATAACTTATTTACCGAACTTGTAATAACTTGTTTCCCTGATGAAAGTATACTACTTTCATAGGTGTGTTTGTTGTTTCTTTTGTAGAGTACTTTTGTATCACGTCAGCGTATATTCGCGTCATGGGAACAAACATTATACTGATTAATAACACAAACATCGACGGCCATATTAATATATTAATTCTTCATAGAATTAGAATCTGTGTAATACACGTCATGATGCATCGCATAAAACATAATCTTATGATTCACGAGGATTTTCACTTCCTTCTCATTATTCCCTCTACTCACTTTTTTTTAGGCTTCATTATTTTTATCATCTGACATCTCCTTAACATTGCAACTTACAAACTTTTAAGTATTTCTGGTTTCATAAATATCAGTTCATTTAACACCCAAAATTTTACATTGATTGATATGAATTTTCCTCTAAATAACTTGGTTACTCTTAGTTAGCTAGGTACTTTAAATACTGAAGATTCTAGAGAGAAGGCAGAGATCGTATACAAGGTTAGGTCTTACGAATCGTTCTAGAAACTATCTTAACGTAACGTACGTAAGCTTTTAGTTTTCACCAGTGCGTGTACATCTGTATTTGGTTCTAATAGTTGCAAGTTGCAAACTAACATTATGTGATCTGAATTCTATCATACATTATGCATGGAGATGGCTAACCAGCTACTGAGGATATTTAACTTACGAAGAATTCAAGGTTATTGGATAATAACTGTGCAATCCAGCTTCGGTTCAATTTTTAATGGGGTTATAATCAATGTTATTTTAAATTCAGTTTTTAGCATGTATGTTTTTAATAGAAGATATTTGTAAGAATATTAGGTTTCAATTATGTAGGTTGGTTTTTGTTTTGTTTCGGTTTCGGATGCCATTTGTTTGGCCCATAAAACAGAACTATATTGCTGTTGTTCTTTTATTTTTCGTATGTGATTTTTGATTCATTTGAGATTTATTTGTAACAGATTTATAATCATAATTGTACGTCTCTAATCAACAGATTTAGTGCGCACAACTTTTTTTTTTGTCTGTGTACATGCATGAAAGAGCATGATATTTAGTACGTGTACTTTATTACAGTAGAACCTCTATAAATTAATACTCTTTAAATTAATACTCGCTATAAATTAATAATTTTAGCCGGTCCCAAGTTGGGCCGATGTAAAAAATGACACATTTCGATAAATTAATAAGATAATAACTTTTTTAGAAATCCTATATAAAAATATGGCCCCATCAATATCATAAATTAATAATCAAATAATACTAATATATATATATATATATATATATATATCTAAAAAATTTAGTGAAATATGACTCTATTGTTATTTGCATATTCTTGAATTTTCATTTTTGTTGGAGCTTATCTCTAATCTTTTTCATTGTCGTCTTTTCAAATCGCATCCAAAATGCGATAATTGTTTCTTTACATGTAATTGGTTCTAAATTTACCGTAATATCTTTTTTGACTTCATCATTACCATGAATGATACTAATAACAATTTCTTCTAAACTCTAAACTTCTAACAATTGTTAAACTCTAAAATTAGCAATTATGATAGCCAAAATTATAAATTAAGAAAATTCTTTAAAAATATGAATGAGAACAAAAGTATCTTATATTGTAATATAGAATTTTTAAAATTATGAAAATTAAAAATCTCTTCATAAATTAATAAAATATTAATTTATCGATAAATTAATAATTATTATTTTATCGATAAATTAAAACCTCTATAAATTAATAAAATTTCATGGTCCGGTTTTATTAATTTATAGAGGTTTTACTGTATATCGATATGATTCTTCTAGTTACTACTACTAGTCACCTAAATAAATTTTTAAAAGAAATCTTATGGAAATATATAGAGATATAATTCGTGGGGTCGATCTGGATCGAAACTCGACAGGTATGGTGGATCAAATTCATTTAGTTGGAGCACAATCAGATTCAATCTTAACCTCTTTCTCATATCTACCATCATTTTTGGATTATTAATAATATATGGTTAGAAGATAACATCTTGAGAAAATATATGCCAAAAAGGCATGTAACAACTTAACATCAACAAAAGAATTCAAAAACATATATTCTATTCGTATCCCTTCTATATATTCTTCTAATCCCCTGTATAATAAAACGGAAATACACAACTTTTTTTTAAAACTATATAATTTTTCTAAGTTGGTTACAAAATAGATTATATATTAAATATAGGTTGGTTACAAAAAAAATATTATAGATTAATTGGTCAATCCATGAGCTATATGAATACACTTAAAAATATCCCAAATAATTTTCTTAAAGAGAATATACTAATAATTTATACAATTTCCAAAATAAAATCTTTAATATTCCATATATTATTACAAAATATATACTCTTAGACATAAAAATATACTGTTAGACATAAAAAGGAATAAAATTTTGACACTTTATTACACTTAATAATGGTGATTTCCGAAATCTTATTGTACAGTTGAAAATAAAATCTTATCTAAGCACGTGTCATATTAAAAACTTTCACCAAACATGTTTAAAAATTAAAATAAAAACAAACAACAAACATAATCAATTCTCATACATAAAATACAAAATTAAAAATATAAAACTTATAGAATATGTGTTTTTTTCAAGCCATCATATTTAGCATATGATTTTACTGCATAATGTTTTATCCAAAAAACTTTAAAAAACAATCATATAAATTATATTTTTCTAAAATTATAATATAATAAAAAATATTTCATCCCGTGTTCTAGCACGGGTCCTAATTAGTGCATCTTTAACTAATCAGTATTCCCAATAGATAGAAAATATTAACAACCAATATTCTTAACTCTAGCACCTAGCTAGTTTTAAAGTTTTATGAAAAACGTTTTCTTAATAATGCGTGGGTTCTCAAGTACCACCTAGTTTGATTCACAACAAACATATTGCTGATAAAATCTGGAAGAAGAAAAACCTAGTAAATTAGTATCATACTATTATGTATACCATATATTATTATCAGCACTCATGATTCACTTAAAAATGTATGACGTATGGCCTCTGGAATTCCCAACGTATGATGTGATTCCTCCTAACTAATATGCTAAACATCCAACCAAAAAAAAAAACACTTTCCAATTCCATTGGAAGGCCAACGAATATACGAAACAATAATATTGTATAGTCAAGTCATCATCATTTATATACTTTTATCTAGAAACTCTTCACTGTACAGTGCATCTTTTATCTAGAAATTCTTCACTGTACAGTGCATCTACTCTTCTTCTACAAATAACAGCACCACTCCCACTTTCTCCTACACATCAAAAATAACATATCTCATCAGTGAAGTATACGTTAGCTAAGCTAATAACGAACTGCCTACGTAGTAGAAACATGTCGGGAACAAAGATCTGTGTTGCGTGTGTTGAGGAAAATAAAGGGTACTGTGAATGTGAGCACGAAACCGGGGTTAAAGAGTTGGTGTTGCTGGAGGCTTCTGAAAATAGTTCATTTCTTCATTCGGTTATCAACATGGTTGGTATGCTCATTGGTACGTATTTTAATATTATGATGCACCATGTCCATTGATACATTTGCATGCATGTGTAGCTATTTGTTAAATAACTAGACATACATTACACAACTTTTATAACAAGTTTCTATTTCTTATTAATATAGTCTATAACTTATAAACTATAAACATGTTTTAATTACTAAGCAAACTCTGACCGTCTGACGTAATGTTTCTCCGGTAACACAGGACTAGGCCAACTATCAATGCCATACGCCGTGGAAAGCGGCGGTTGGATCTCAATCTTCCTCCTCATATCCTTCGGAATCCTGACCACTTACACTTCCCACATCCTCGGAAACTGTCTCCGCCGCAACCCCAAATCCAAATCCTACTCCGACATAGGCCACTTAGCATTCGGCCGTCACGGCCGCCTCATCGCCTCCCTCTTCATCTACCTCGAAATCTTCATGGCCTTAGTTTCCTACACTATCTCCCTCCACGACAACATCTCCGCCGCTTTTCCCGCCACTTTTAGTCACCACAGCAATGGTCATTTCCCGGCGGCAAAGCTGACGGCTGTCGCGGTGGTTATCGCCTTGCCGAGCCTCTGGATTAGAGATTTGTCTTCCATCTCGTTTCTTTCTTCCGGTGGGATTCTTATGTCGGCTATTATATTTGGCTCGGTGGTTTACACTGCCGTATTTGGAGGCGTTATTGATGATGGGAGGATTCCGGCGCTCCGGCTAGGGAATATTCCGGCGGTTTCGGGAATCTATTTGTTCGGTTTCGGTGGACACATCGTGTTTCCTAATCTATACACTTCCATGAAAGATCCTTCCAAATTCACAAAGGTACGTACGTTAGAATAGACATATTGTATTCGTAGCCTTTATTTTTGCAACATATTTTTTGCCACTTACTGTATAAGAAAGTAGTATATTATTCATGTAGATGTATCCATGAATTTACCAATTTACATAGGGTGTGTTTTTCCTTAAAATTATAACAATATATATAGGAGAAGGTATACAATAATAGGTTTAATATAAGCTTCTTTTCTATTTGAAATTACTAATAAAAAATAAAACTCAAAAGAGTTATGCCTCACTTTGGCACAAATTGCAATATTGGTAAATTTCTATCCAACTTAATTTTTACTTTCTGAAATTTTTGATAAAAAAAGATGTGTAGTGTAAAGTGCAAATTTAACCTAACTAATCCATATGTGCAAATTTGAATACGTAGGTATCGATCGTAAGCTTTGCTACGGTTACGGCTCTATACACTGCATTAGCCATCACAGGAGCAAAGATGTTCGGACCAAGCGTAAATCCCCAAATTACCCTCAGTCTTCCAAAACATTTACTAGTTACCAAGATCGCTCTCTGGGCCACTGTACTAACTCCGATGACCAAATACGCCTTAGAGTTCGTTCCTTTAGCCATCCAGCTCGAACGTAGCCTTCCTTCGACCATGACCGATCGCACCAAGCTCGTGGCTCGTGGTCTTATGGGCTCCGCTCTGTTACTTGTCATTCTTGCATTGGCTTTAACCGTCCCTTACTTTGGTTACGTCTTGAGCCTCTCGGGCTCTTTGGTTAGCATAACAATCGCTGTGACATTACCGTCTGCTTTTTACTTAAAGATTTGCTGGGACGGGATGTCGAAACTCACAAGAGCCGCCAATCTCGGGTTTGTTGTTCTCGGGTGTGTTCTTGGAGTTCTTGGATCATTTGAATCATCAAAGTTGCTCGTGAAAGAAATCTTTCGCGCTCATGGAGTTTGAGCGGTTTTAGTTTGTTGTTGCGGTTAGTTAAAAAAGTTTCCGAATAAATGAAAAACGCAAACCTTTATAAACAAAGATGGTGAAAACAATGTTCGAAAAGAAGAAAGAATGATCAAGAACCAACAAATTATATATATAAAGAACACTGATGAAATAAAAAAAAGGGTATACAGATATATATGTTTTACATAATAAGATTTACTTTTTTTGTTTGCTTACCTCTCGAAGACTTTGTTATTTCTGGTTTACGGGTGCTTTCTTCTTGAGAAGATTCCCAACTTTACCAAGTAAAGTCTTCTTCTTCTTGATCTTCTTCTCCATCATAAGCTGTTCTTGATCTGCGGTTAAAGCGTTTCCGGTTTCATCGATGCACTCTGTTGAGGTTTTGTCGCTTTCATCGATTTTGCTTGAATCTTCTTCTTCCTCTTGAGACTCTAGTTCTGATTTCTTTTCGGGGTAAGCTTCTTTCTTCTCGATTTGGCAACTTTCCCACATTTTGAATATAACTTCAACAGAATCATCTTTGTCATCATCTGGTGACTCTTCTTTCTTCTCCTTCTTCTCTGTTTCTGCCTCGTGTTTTCCATTCACTTCCTTCTCCTCCATACCGTTGCCATTGCTGTTTCCATTGCCAATGCCATTGCCATTGCTGACCTGCTCTTGAGAAGAAGCTTCGTGATTGAGGGTTTCTTCTACTTTAGAAGATTTCTCTTCTACACTTCTATGACCGTTCTCAGAAGAAAACTCGACCACTTTTGGTAGCAAATCATAGTCTTTTTCACTCTCACTGAGCTCACCATTCTCTTCTTCCGGTTGTTTCTTGGCCAATGTTGCTTCCTCGAGTAACTTCGATAACTCCTCTATCTTCTTCAGACAAACATCCTCTTTCGCCCTCAGATCTTCGTTTTCATGAATGACGTTTTGAAACTCAGTTTCTTTATCCAACAGATTCTCCTTTAGCTTCATGCTTTCAGCTTTTGCTTCCCCGAGAGTTCCCTGAAGATAAATGACCTCTTCTTCCACTTCTTTTAAACTGTCTTTCGTCTGAGCTTCTTTCTTCCAAGCTGCATCGGCTTCTTCCTCGGTTCTCTTCAGCAAGTTATCCAACCTATTCATTTCTTTCCCCATTGAAGCAACCTCTTCTTCCATTTTCTTCACGTAATTCACCAAATTGGCTTCTTTCATCTCCCAATCCTTCTTTGAGCTCTCAAAATGTTTCTTAGTTTGTTCGACTGCACTAACAAGAACATCTATCTCATGTCTTGCCTCATCAAGCATATTCTCATACTTCTCGTTGGTCGCTTTAATCACCAACTTCAAGTCATCTATTTGTGTTTCGTACTCGTGATCGCCTTGACTCAACAACTTCTCTTTCAACTCCCTTCCTTCGCTAGACACTTCATGCAACGCCGAAGCTAAACTCTCCATTGCTTTCTTACTCTTTTCCTCTTCCTCTTTTGAGCTCTCTAGATCTGATAAGAGCTTACTTTTCTCTTCTGAGAGCCTTTGAACTCTTGAAGTAGCATCTTGCTCCTTCTTTAAAGCCCGATTCTTCTCCTCCTTCACAGTTTCAAGCTCACTCTTCAAACTCTCTACTTCTCTTTCAACTTTAGATAATTCTTCTTCTGCACTGCCCAACCGTTGCTCGGATTCCTCAAGATCCTCCTTCTGACTAGCAATTGTCGACTCCAATGTAACGATATTCTCCTTAAGATCAGCGATTTCAGTTTCCACGTCATGCAGTTTATCATTGCTTCCTTCGAGCTGTTTCATAACAGATTCCAAAGAAACAGAAGCAGATCTCTCCAACTTGTTAGCTTCTACAAGCTGTTCCTCCACTTCTTTGGCTTTGCTCTGCCACTCGTCAGACAAGTTCTGCGCGTAAGACTCTGCCATCTTAGCAGCTTCGAGATCAACGTTAAGCTTCTCGATGATCATATCTTTTTCTTGAACCTCTGCTTCAAAACCTCTCGCTTTCTCAAGATCTCTTTTCAAAACCACAACCTCGTCTTCAAGCTTAGCAACCATCTCGTTCTCCGAAATAGCAGTCTTTTCTCTAGTTGAATCAAGCAAAGCTTTCAAACGAGTCAACTCCGAAGACAAAATGTCAACTTTCTCAGCATGGATATCAGCAGTCTTGCTAGCTTCATCAGCTTGGCTCAAGGCCTTACTCTTAGCATCATTAGCCAAAGCCAGTTCTTCGTTGATCTTCTCAAGCTCCTGTTTAACCGAAACAAGAGCAGCGGAATCCGAAGCATGTTGGTTCTTGAGACTCTCTAGCTCTTTCTTCAATTCTTCTTCGCTGTTCTGAACAGCTTCGATACCTGCCTCAACAGCCTGAAACTTCTCGATCTCAGAATTCTCCTCGACATGTTTCTGAGCTTTTAAAGCGTCGTCCAGCTTCAGAGCAGCTTCTTCAGCCTCTTTTTTAGCTTCTTTGAGTTCATCAAGTGCTTTGGCTTTCTCCTTCTCCAAAGAAGTTATCCGCTCGTTGGCTTTCTTCAAATCTTCCTTGATTTGACTCAACCGGTTCTGCGTTTCTGATCCTTTCACCACTATCCTCGATTGAGTTTTCTGTGAATTCGTTAGAAAAACAAAAACTTATGTTATATATAAAAAAGAGATTAAGCAGGTCCAACCATAAATACATTAAGCAGTATAGTAGTAGTACCTCGGGAGGAGTAGGAACCTTAGGGGAGCGTCGCTCAGTAGAAGACTTGGAATGTGGGGAAGAGCGATCAAGTGAAAGGCGTGAATGTGGAGTAGTAGTAGATGGAGAATTACTATTATTAGTATCAGATTTATTGACTGCGTTCCTGCTGCTACTAGTCAATTTTGATATTCTTGGAGTTGCGGGTGATGATGATTTCCCCGGTGTACTAGTTTCGGACAAACTAGTTCTGTTTCCAAACAAGAGAGACAAACAACAACAACAACAAGAAGTCAGATCTCAGTATACAATTGGTAAAAGAATTAAAATTGCTGCAAAATTAGGGGGGGGGGGGAAATTAAAATTTAGATCTTAAAGAAAAAAAAAGATATCTCGATCATTGACAATTTCTCAAAATAGTAACTTGTCTTTTTTCCTGTCAATCAGATCTGAATCTACTAAAAAGATATATACCCAGTTTACAAAAAAAAAAAAAAAAAAAAGAAAACAGAGTAAGAAGAAGAAGACTCTCTTACTTAGTCTTGGAAGCCATATCCGCTGATCGCCGTCACCACCGTCGCCCTCAGTTGATTGATTACAACAAAAAAAAACAATGCTTAAAAATCAGAAATTGATTGATGATGTTTTTGCTGATACTGGGAGTAAATTTTGTTTAGGAATTCAGATCAAGAGAGAGAGAGAGAAATGATTCGAATCGGTGGAAATGAGGAAAAAGGGGAAAGGAAGGATCCAAGTAAGAGAAGTAACGGAGAATGATAATGGCAGGTGTGGTTTAGTTGTCTGTCTCCAGAGTGGCCTCACTACTCTCCTCTCTTTTTTTTTTTTAAAAAAAGTTTATTTAAAATAATACTAATATTGTTAAATTATTTTTTTTTAATGTCAAAAGATTGTAAAAAGGGAAAATTACCCAAAAAAAACACAAACTATTTAGTATTTGCCAGAAAAAAACATGAACTTTTTTCGTTGCCAGAAAAATACGCAAACTATTTTTTAGTTGATAAAAAATACACGAACTATTATTTTTTTCCAATTTCTCCTCGTCTCCGTTACGACCGTTAACGGTATTGTAACGGCGTTACTATTTTTGAAACAAATTCCAGAAAAAAACACAAACTATTTATTTGTTGCCAGAAAAATACATGAACTTTTTTTTTTTTGCCTAAAAAATACATAATTTTTCATTTCTTATTTTTCCATTGACAATGTTAGAGATCATAACTTATAATTTTCTCTGCTCTCTTGAACTTCATTCAAGTTTCCACTACTATTTAGGATTAACTAAAATAAGAACAAAAATACACAATTAGATTAATCGATTTCCAAATTTCTCAATTAGTGTTGTTTTTGGATTTATACTGACTTTACAAATTTTGAAACTTCATCAACATTTCTCTAAAATTTTATGAGATCTCCACCTTTGTAGATCTTTGTATACATTTCAAAAAATATGCATCTCTTTAGTTTAATACCTTTTATGATGCTTATAACCAGTGTAAATCATCAAATGGGCTGGTGTACGCAAACTTGATCGAGATCGTAGATTATAGCCATTTTGTGGGATATCAACTCTTGTAACCTAATCAGATTCACCATTTATTTATGCAAAAACAATACTATTGAGAAATTTAGAAATCAATTAATCTAATTGTGTATTTTTGTTCTTGAATTTTGTTATCATAAATAGTAGTGAAAACTAGTATGAAGTTCAAGAGAGCAGATAAAGTTATGAGATATGATCTCTAATATTGTTAATGGAAAAATAAAAAATAAAAAATTATGTATTTTTTAGGCAAAAAATAAAAGTTCATATATTTTTCTGGCAACAAATAAATAGTTTGTGTTTTTTCCTGGAATTTTTTCAAAAATAGTAACGCCGTTACAATATCGTTAACGGTCGTAACGGAGACGAGGAGAAATTGGAAAAAAAATAATAGTTCGTGTATTTTTTATCAACTAAAAAATAATTTGCGTATTTTTCTGACAACGAAAAAAGATCATGTTTTTTTCTGACAAATATTAAATAGTTGGTGTTTTTTTGGGAATTTTTCCATTGTAAAAATTAAAATAAGATTAGGATTCTCCTACCGATCCGATGTATAGAAAAAGCAAAAAAAAAAAAATTGAAACCCCACTAATAATTTCTAACTTCATTAATTTATTATAAATAAAATAAATAAATAAAAACTACAGAACGTGAAGGTTGGTACAATGACGAAAATGATCCCACACAATTCATCTTTAGTAGTCCAATCAAACTGACAGTGAAACTACTACCGTCACGGCTGTTGTTGTTGTTGATGTTCATATCATTGCTGCTACAAAAGTGAGAGAGATCTACGGCTCTTATTCTTCGGCCAACCTTTTTTTTTTTTTTTCCTTTTTTGTCAACGTTCGGCGTCTCCAATTTATTATTATTATTATTATTCACAATTGAAATATACGGTTGGTGTATAATATATGAATGCGTGTTCATCATAAGAAAATACAATCTAATAAAAATCACACCTTGGCATAACTTTTTTAGAAGATGTTTGGTATAGTTCAATGATTTTGTTTTGTACATGAAGTTGGTAAGAAAACTATAACACTTCATTTACTCCAAAAGAAACATAACCATGGCATAGAAACTATTATTGTCATCATCTTTTCTTACATGATTGATACCTACTAGGTTTCTTCTTTATTTACATCTTATCATTATTCATTAGGAATGCAAAAGTAAATTGAGCATGTGACCAATGGTAAGGAACACATGAGATGAGAGACTAAAATGATGCCTTTAGTATAATCATGACGTTTATGCAAAATCAACATTATTCTACTTTTTTCTACTTGAAGCAATGTGGTGTTTGTTTATACGGCAACTCTTAAGCATATGTTTAAATCAGCATATGCATGAATCATTTACAAAAATATTTGTTCTATTCATTGATTGAAGTTCATTTATATGGTTTTCTTAGCTCGGGTTTAAATACATTTCGTGAGACAAACAAAAACACTAATGGAAATTTATACTAAATAATTACATTATGTTGATTTTTTAATACATGTCATATAACCACTCTTTTGAGTTTTGATTGACAAAAGAGGAATTGCATTTTAAGTTTAATTTAAGAGTTACTTGATTAAAGTAAACTAAACAACTGCACCTTGGGAAGTTAACATAATTCTATTTCTAGGTATGTTATGATGACATATTTTTAGGTTCTTGACTTAATTTGTTTATATTTTCAGTTTGTTTCTAACTATTGTAGGTGACATAGAATTTTATACAAGTCATAAGAATATAACAACTTCCACTTTACATGTTCTTCCTTTCTGAAGGGTCTTTTATTTATAACGAGATTGATCATTGCACCCACATGTGTCATGGTGCTTGTAGTTATAATTAACCGAACGGAACGGACCGAACTGAACACTATCTATTCGGTTATTTCCCTCTAACCAAACTTCAACCGGAATCGAAATAGTAATTTAACCAAATGAATCCTAAATTCCTATATCTGAAATACCCGGAACCGAATGGATATATTCAGAACTGAACCGAATATCCGAACGCTCAAGACTAGTTATAACTTATAATATTGGAGTATTAGATTTTTTTTTTTTTGTCAACAAAAGATCAGCTTAAACGAGCCAATTGGTAGGAAAATCGTTTACAAACAAAACTTGGTGCGGAGATGTACGCGCTTAGCGTGCCAAAGAATCCGCCCTTACATTAGCATTTCTAGGTATTAAAAATAAAGAGAAAAAAGAGAATTCCTTCCTATCAGTCTTGATGTCTTCAAGGTACGCCGAGAACGCTGACCAGTCGGAAGGGGAAGACACCATCTTCACCAAGTCTGAGCAGTCGGTATAGAAAGCCACCTCTCTGAAGTCATGGCCGATCATGCAGCGCATCGCCCAAAGGAACGCTTCAACTTCAATATGTAATAGAGATAGACTTCACCAGAAATTCTTGGCTCCCAAAAACGGCAACGCAGTCTGAACCGAGGTACAACACCATCTAGCACCTGCATACAAATCCCCTGTTTCCAAGATCCATCTATGAAACATCGGTATCCCGAATAGACCAAAGGAAGGGAAGCAGTAGCCACCCTAACTGGTACCTCCGAAATTACTGGAATAGAGGGATATGTCAATAGATTGTCCTCTACCTGAGCCTGCTGCCACGCTGCAGCTTCTCCCTCTGCTACCCTAACAATATCCTCCACAATATCCTCCGGCCGCTCGACAATATTGTCAAAAACACGTGCATTACTTGCTTTCCAAATAAACCACATGAGCCAAAGGAACGCCACAACATGAGCCCCTGGATTCTGCTGCCCTAAAAAGTGATCAACATTTGCATATATTGATTCCGTCGGGAAGGAATGAGGACCCACCGGCACATGTGCTAGGGCCCAAACCTAACGGGCAAGAGGACACACAAATTTGCCGAAACTGAAATACAACCAGATAAAACCTGCCACATAAAATGCTGGATCTTAGGTGGGCAACGAGCCCGCCACACGCTAGCGAGTAGGGGGTAATTTCCGGGCCAGAAACCAGTGGCCGCAAAAGTTCGAACCATGTCATTACGTGCAGTGTGATAGCCAGATTTGACTGTATACAGCCCAGTTTTCGTGAAGTGCCAGCCGAAAGGATCATCCTTTTGGTAACCACCCAATGGTATAGCCCTTATCAATGCAACATCAAGTGGATCAAAATGTTCATTAAGCATATCCATATGCCAAATATTAGTTTGTCGATCAATTAATTGATTCATTTGAAGAGAAGGGTCCTTTAACGGGCCCTTGCTTAAAGCTGGTCTCGGAAATTGAGCTGGTACCCAAGGATCAGACCATATAGAGATGGTGTCCCCAGAGCCAACCCGTTTAATAAGCCCTTTATTAACTAGAGAAAGAGCAGAACATATACTCCTCCACCCATAGGAGGGAGAGTATGACCTAATCGGATCCAACAGATTCGTATTCCTATAATACCTACTTTTAAAAACCCTGGTAAACAGCGACTCTGGAACGTCTATCAGACACCACAGTTGCTTGGCCAGTAATGCCGAATTAAAGTCATCCACATTCCTAAAACCAAGACCACCCAACTGTTTGCTAACACATAATTTCTCCCAGGCCAGCCAATGCATGCCCCATGTCTGACCATTAGTACTCCACCAAAAATTTGCCACTGCACTGGTAAGCTTGGATGTAATTGTTTTTGGTAATCGAAAACAATACATCACAAACGTTGGAACAGCATTAGCAACAGATTTAATTATCACTTCCCTTCCCCCTTTTGAAAGCAAATTTGCAGTCCACCCATTCGTCCGATTCTGTATCCGCTCACGAACAAAAGAGAATACCTTGGTCTTAGCCCCACCCAAACTCTCGGGTAAACCTAAATATGACCCCATACCACACAAAGTCATGATCCCGAGAACATCCTGGAGCTCGGTTTTTGTACGCTCATCAATCTTGTCCCCAAACTGTACCGAGGATTTTGAAAAATTTATTTGTTGACCCGAAACAGACTCATACTCTTTTAGAATATCTAAAATAACCTGACATTCTCCTCTGTCCGCCTAACGGAAAAGAGACTATCATCGGCAAACAACAAATGCGTAATAGGCGGGAATTTCTTTGCCACTTTTATCCCTGTAATAAGCTTATCCCTCTCTACTTTCCGTATATTAGCAATTAAAGCCTCTGTGCATAAGATAAACAGATAAGGAGACAAAGGATCACCTTGTCGCAACCCCCTCTATGGAACTATCAAACCATTCGGCTGACCATTAATAAGAACCCTATACTCTACCGAAGTGACACAAAACATTATCCATGAAACCCATGACGCTGCAAAACCCATCTTCTGTAACAAAGCTGCCACAAAATCCCACTCAACCCTAAGCCTTACTCACGTCTGTTTTGATGGCCATAAATTTCCCCTTATAAGACGGGTTTGTGCGTAAGCCATGAAACATCTCTTGAGCAATAAAGATATTATTTGAGATCAGCCGACCTGGAACGAAAGCCGATTGAGTCTCAGAGATAAGACCAGGTAAAACCCTCTTAAGCCGCTGACATAAATCTTAGAAATGATCTTATATCCAACGTTACACAGGCTAATCAGACGTAATTCTGCCATTCAAGTTGGCTTGGCCACCTTTGGAATAAGGCAAATATGAGTTCGATTTAGGCCTTTGTCGAAAACTCCCTCCACCAAAAATCCATTAACCAAATCTACAAGGTCCGTCTTAACTATACCCCATGCTTTTTGGGAAAACAAAGCTGTCATCCCATCTGGGCCAGAGGCTTTATCCGGATGCATCATAAACAAAGCAGACTTGACCTCAGCCTCTGTAGCGGGTTCTGTCAGTCGCTCATTATCCTCGGCTGTAATCACCGTATTGACCTCCCTTAGGACCTCCTCAAAATTGTCCGGGTTTGTTGAAGTGAACAATTCCTCAAAATATGATACCGCCGTGTTACAAATATCCACATCTTCAGTTGACCAGGTGTCATTCTTATTAAACAAACCAGTAATCCAATTACGAGCCCGTCTCCACAGGAGTATTAGATATGTTACCATTAACGTACTTTAGTTAGACTAAACAAATGCCATTTTAAGGAAATGCAAATCTTTTTTTCTAGCCCATGTTCTTTAAAATCTGTATTTTCCTTCAGTGAAAAATTTTATTTAATTTATAAAAACCATGTATCATAAGTGGAACTCGCTTGGCCACCAATGTCTTAAGGCCGAACTATTAATGTCTCATGTTTAGACATATACTAAATGAATGCCTCAAAGGCCTACGGCTTGTTAAAATGAACGATGATGGGCTTGCGAAATTGGTGCAATGTATAACGAGGCAAATGGGAGTATATATTGTTACAGTTCCGTTTTTCAGCAATTTTTCAACTGCGATCTCTTACAAAGTGTTTAGAATGAACCACTTGTTTTGTATGTATGTGCCATTGTAACTAAACTATCATGAACATTTCACTTACTTTTAAAAATATTTATTTCCCCATTTTTTTTGGAACTGAAAACTCTCATAAACTACAAGAAACACAATACAATTTACATGACACATACAAATCCAATATTGGACTAGTGAGAATCCTTTAGCTATACTCCAAACAACAACAAAAACACAAACAAGAAACATCTGAGAGTTTCTGTAATCCTCAGATCCTCTCCATTGAGCAGTGCAAGACATTGATTCCAGTTCTTGAAACCTGTCTGAATAAAATAATTGGTGAAAGAGTTCATCATTCTTGTAAAATAACCATCAATCTTCCTGTGTCGTCTGGTTTTCGATTGTGTCAGTGAGTTCAATGGTTCTAAGATCGCGGAGATGTTGCAAAATATCTTTGAGAATATCTGTTCCTTTGTCGCCTTTCTTAGCCGAACTCATACAGTTTTTCAGAAACTCTCCATCTGTTTCCAGCACCTGTAACCTCTCATAGACACTATCAACTTGTTTGATGATCTCTAGCTTCTCGCTTTCCGAACCAAAGTTCTTTTCAACAGATTCCGCTAGTTCTTGATACTCGTCTTCTGATTCATTCTCTGCTGCGTCAAGAAGAGGTAACAGACTCTTTGCCATTGATGCCATTGTTTGTCCTTCATGTTCACTATAACTCTCTTCTTGATCATAACTATTGCTAAATTCTCCTGGAAATTTTGGATCCTCAGCTGACTGATCATTGTCTTGCATTGTTACTAGCCTGTCTTCTAACACCCTAAGCTGATCCAAAATCACTAGCCTCTCTTCTTCAAACTCTGATAAAGATTCACCAAGGATGCTCATATGTTGTACGCAATCCAAAGTTATCTTCTCCAAATCTACATCAGTCTCAGAAGAAGTATCCTCTTCTCCATTCTCCTCCTTTTTCTCATCATCATCATCATCATCAGCAGCCTCACCATTGTTTCTTGTAATTGTGATTTTGTTCGTAGCTTTCGATTCATACTCCAAAACCTTCTCACGATAAACCTCAAGTTCTCTCTGGAGTTGTTCCTTCTCTTTCTCTCGTTTCACCATCAAATGATTCAACAGCTGCAAGGCTTCTTGATCATACTCCGCTTGTTCCTCCATCATTCTCTGATACTGCAAAGCCTCCATCTGAACTTTCGCTTTCTCTTCTTGTAGCCTCGTGATCATCGCCATTGTTTGGTTAGCCGATATTGCAGACGCGCTTCTCTCTTCTTCGAGCTCTGCATACAAATCTCTCAGTGCCTCTTGTTCTGCTCTCACAGTCTCTCTCAGCCTTTCAATAGTCTTTAAAGGATCACCACCGTCCATCTCACTCACTAATGCACTTTCATCACCTGCATACTCATTTCTGGCAAGAAAAAGAAGTTTCTTGTTGAATAAAGAAGTACTGAGTGAAGTTGGAGTTTCCGGATCAAGCTCCTTAGTCTTTTCTTCTCTATCTTCTTCTTCTTCTTGATTTTGGCTACCTATGAAAGAATAAAACTCTATATATTCAAACTTAAAAGTGCACAAGACCTGCTAGAAGAGGATAAGACAATTTGGATAGCAAAAGCTTCATTCTGTTTGCTTACCAGTGAAATTATTGCTCTCAAACTGGCCAACCAACAAATCTGCTCCTTCTTCTTCCACAGGCACTGTGGTTTAGTCACAACAACGAAGAATCTTTAAAACCCTTGTAACAGACAATAATAGATTTTCGAACTTTGTATTTATGAATTCTCACTCTTACCTGAAATTTTATCTTCCCCATCTATGGCAGCAATGCTTGTGTCATCATCCCTTTGTTCATCCTCTGAGACCCTTGATTTAGCTTCAGGGATCTCCTCTTCGTTACCTGGAGAATTATTATTGCTGATGATAGATCTTAACCCATCCTCCTCAGACACTTCTCTCAGGCTTAAACCATAGCTCTCAACATCTGAAATCACTTCACCATTTTGCTGCTGCTCTTCTCTTTTCCCTTCTGCTTCTTCTTCTGCTTTACCTCTGAAGAACTCTGAAGGATATGATTCTCTCTCTATGTCAAACCCATCTCCAAAAAATTTCTCATCATCGATCATCTCTAAGATCAATCCTCCGTTTTCTCTATCCCTTCCCAGGGTTTTCCCCCAAATTGATGACTTGATAAGCAAGTAATTAGGGTAGGGTTTTTCAGCCAAGCTCTTCTGACAACATGTGCAAAACCCTAAACCAATGTTGCTCCTTTCTTCTTCTCGATTTGAGCAATCTGAGCACAAGTTCGCCGATTCGGATGTTTTCCCGTGAGTTTTGCAAAAACTGAGACTAGCCAGCTCCGCGACGTGACTTTGACATAAAAGCTCTCTGTAGTAAGTGAATCTGTTTTCTGAGTTTCGCTCGAAGAGTCGATCTAACTTAGGGCAGAGAAGGCAAACTTGCTTAAGACCGAAGAAAGAAGCGAATCTGACGATAAAGTAAGTGAAAAGGGAATTGAGGAAGATAAAGAACATGAGAAGCCATTCGAGGAATGCGTAGACCAAGATTACTGTGATTCTGTTTGTGTTTCTGCTTAGCTTCGTCGCGAATGTGTTGGCCGCCATTGATTTTGGCTCCTCTGCTTCCTCCGCTGAGAGAAGAGAGAGAGAAGAGAAGAGAAGAGAAGAGAGAGTGAGAATGATGTTGTCGGGTAACATGCGCTAACTACGCTGTCTTTGTCTACTTTAAAGTTGGTTTTGATCTGAACCGAAATTAAAAACTAAACCGGAATAAGTTTTTCTACCTCAACAACTTCGATTTCTCTTAAAAGCATATGTATATCCGTTGGAAATTCAGATGTTAATGAGTAGTAAGTGGAGTAATTTTCCAAACAGTAATGTTGTGTTTTGTATTTTATACTAGAAAACTTCAATAATCATCATCATTATAGTGACTTATTAGTACACGGTTGGTTATGTGATCAACGATTTTTGTTTATTTTCTTTCCGAAAGTTGAATTAGGAAATTGTTGAAAGGCCAAAAAGAGAAAGCGTGATGATGAATTGGCTGTCAAAAGAAACATAAAAAAAAAAAGGAAAAAGGAAATAAATCTTTTAAAGTCAGGATAGCCTCTTTTGCTTTTAGGTATGGGGTTCTTTTTTTTTAATATTCTCTTTTGCCAAATGAAAACTGCATTACACTAAACCAAATTAAGAACAGACCACTCTACAATTTTCCTAATACAACTTTTTGAGCCAAACCAAACCAATCTGAATACACCTAATGAGTTGTTGAAAGTTTTGTAATACACATAATTTTTTGTTGGTGAAGCTATATAAAATTAAATACAATTGTAGCAGTAGTACAACCAACCATCAAATACTAAAATTACCCACGTTTTGCTTGAAAACTGTTCATGCTTTTAGCTTTTAGGCATTATGGACCCGACAGTAGGACACTAATAAAAAAGTTGACAATTGATTATTTCTGGGGGTAGATTTTGAAGCTAAATTTGGGGTCCCTAAAAAAAACGAAAAATTAATTGTAGTTATGGGTAAAATTTAATGGACATGGACAATAGCCTCAGAGAGCTTCAAATGATCGATCATCACTAAAAGTTATGTGCCGGGTCAAAACGCGAGAGTATATAATAATTACCTGAGAGATTTTTTAATTTACTGAGACACTAAAGAAGTAGACTTGAGAAAATCAAGCCTAGCTTTGGTCAGCTTTATCTTCTCTTCTAATTCTTCTGCTTGCTCCTTTACACCTCTCACCACTTCTTCTGGAGCTTTCTCCACAAACTTTCAGAATCGTGTAAAACAAGCAGTTTAAAACCCAGCACCGCTATGTAGTAAGCTTAAACATTCTTTTCATGGTAATGGTATACCTTTGGTGAACTGAGGCGAGTCACGAGGGCGTCGTATTCAGTTTGCATCTTGGACAGACGTTTGGATATGCGTTGGACTTCAGAAGATATATCAACCATGGCGGCAAGAGGTAGATATGCCTCTAGTCCTTCACTGGCTACAAGGTGGACTGAGAGATTTGCATCACCTGAAGAACCAACCAGTAGAGTTTTATTTTGACCACGAGTTGAAGCGAATCCGCAAAAATGTAAATAACTGAGATAAGATGAAACGAAGAGAGCAATTTGGATTAAAGATTATTATACCAGGAGGGACATTGGTAAAATGGACGTTGTTTAAGTCAAGCCTTGATAGAAGAGCTAACACCTCCTTCTCTTTCTGCAGCAACACAAAAGACGCAGCTTTTTAATAAGGATACACAAGTGACAAGGCAAATCAATAAACCTTTATTCGTAAGATAATTAACTAGTAGGAAGAAACAAGTTACTGACCGAAATATATTCAATAACTTCTGCACTTCCAACAACTGAGGCAGATATACGCTTTACCGGTTCCACTGTATACTCTGCTCGTGCATTTCGAATTGCTCTAGTCTGTGTGATTTAGCATGCAATGTGTCAACATTTTCTGAACTTCTAGTATGAATCCTTTACGTATGGTGCTGTTGGAGGTTAGAAGAATATATAAGGCTGAAATTCATACTGACCAGAGCTTGTAAATTCTCAAATCTTTTTATTGATTCAATATTCCTTGGAAGTGAATTTTGTGGCCATGGAGACACAATGAGCGCTTCTTTCCTGTAGGGAAGTGCCTGCAATTACAAATGCATTTAGAATCTAGTTTCGTGAAGCTGAAATCATTTTTGATAGCAGTACCAAAGTAGGAACCACATATTACTAAGTTTTCGGTCCTTTTACATCATCCTCAGAAACAAAGCAACAGTACCAAAGAAAAACTCAAAGATATCAGCTTAAGCATGCATTAGTTAAAAATCGTCCAATGAGCATACAAAAACTCTTAGGTATAAGGAAAAATTAGTCCCAGTGCAGATGGCCAATTAAACGGTGAAGGGCCAACTAATGTAGAAATGAAATACACAGATATCAAAACTGAGAGCATGTTACCTGCCATAGATCCTCGGTTACAAACGGCATAAACGGATGCAACAGCTTAAGTATATTCTCGAAGACATATAACAAAACTGCCTGAGAAGCTAGAGAAACTGAATTGCCTCTAGATCCATACAGTCGAGATTTGCTGGCTTCAATATACCTATAGAGTAGACTAGTCAGTCAATTAAGTCCAAGAAACATGTATTGGTTGTTAAGAGTTCACGTAGTGATACCAATCAGCAAAGTCACTCCAAAAGAAATCATATGTTTCTCTTCCTATATCCCCAAAGAACAACTTCTCATAGCTTGCTGTGACGGAGTCAATGAGAATATGGAGTTTTGACACCTGATAATTATGCAAAAGGAATATAAGGTGGTAGACTGGTAGGCAGATTGATACTATTTGATATCTTCAGGATTACGATGTTATACCGCCCAACATTCAGGCAAGGGTAAACTAAGTAAGGTTTCCTCTTTGTCCAACTGTCAAAAGAAAAGAAGCTAATGGTTAGAAATTTTTCACTATAAACATTGTGAAATACCACAACAACTCTATGGTAAGTGAGCAGCCTAAGGGAGCTTATCATTTGTGAAGCGATTCTACAATTGTTTTAAGTTATGGCAAAAGGTATGCAAAAGGAAAAACTCCATGAAAGAGGTCTGACGAATCTCCTATATTGAAAGCTACCTCGTTTTTTTTTCTGAGACTTTTATGGTCCATGAACCCTTCTTGACACAAAAAATAGTCTTAAACGCTTATTATATGATTTTCGACTTTATATCATACTTAGTATGTCACTTAAAGGAAAATTGTACGACAGTTCCCTATACTTTCGAGTGGAGATGGAAAAGCAAGCAAACCTTGAGGGCCAGCAAATTCTCCCAAGCAGATGTATCACTTAGACTAGGCAGACTATGCAGCACAAACTTTCCAGCATTCCACAGTTTGTTGGTAAATGCTTTATTTGCAGTTAATCTCTCAGTCGATAAGTTCAGATCCTAACAAAAAGGTAAAGGGGAAAACATAGAAAGTAATATAGACATAAATATGACATCTTAATGTAAACCTCTAAAAATTGTGGTTCAGCTGCCTCAACAAAGTAGAGATCAAACCTGACCAGCAGTTCCTAGTGCGATTGTAAATCTCAGAGCGTCAGTGCCAAAATCTTTGATTGTGTCAAGCGGATCAATCACATTCCCCAGAGATTTTGACATTTTTCTCCCCTAAATGGAGATTATACAGAACGTGAATACAAGTTTCCCCTTAAATAGAAATCCTAGAAGTCACTTAACATTTAAATAGCATAAAGGAAGAAGTGAGAGATAATGATTTGAAAAGAAAAAAAAACACTAAACTTACTTGAGAGTCCCGTATAAGTCCGTGAAGATAGACATGAGAAAATGGAACGGTCCCTGTAAATTCTATTCCCATCATAACCATTCTTGCTACCCAGAAAAATAGTATGTCATGCCTGTCCAAACAAAAGGACAATAGTTATGTAAGAAGTATTAGGAGTTTCAAAGACGCAAACTGCAACTAAAGCGCATTTTCTTTACGCGATTTACTTAATTTAGACATCAGTTCTTGGTAACAGGTCCTAAATTTTTTCCTTACTAGTGTAGGGTCTACCATTAACACTAGCCCTGATAGTAGCAGCCATTGTTTTTCTAATCGACAAGAAAGAAAAGAATATACCCTGTTTCTAACATATTCGTAGGGTAGAAGTTATTGAAATCCTTCGCTGATACATCAGGCCAGCCAAGAGTGCTAAATGGCCACAGTGAGCTGCAGAAAAAAACATCTTAGGTCAAGTATATAAGAAGTTCTTGCAAAGTCAGGAAAATATGTTCAGCTGCAGATATATTCTTTAAAGGTAAAGCACTAACACATTGTGTGAAACTTTCACATAATAAACTATTTAATATTTCAATACCAGTGACACACAGAAGAAAAGTAATCTCCAAATATATCTAACTGAGAAACTAACCTGGAAAACCAGGTGTCAAGAACATCTGGATCCTGATATATTTCAACATCTTTTCCATACTTCTCATGGGCTTTCTCAAGGGCTTCTTCAGCATTTTTAGCAACTATGTAGTCCTCTTCGCAATCCTTTCCAACTACATACCAAACTGGTATGCGATGCCCCCACCACAGCTGCCGGCTTATGCACCAATCCTTAATATTTGTCAGCCAGTGATTGTATATCTGCAAGGAGTGACAGGATATATAAGCAAAAGCAGAAGTAAGCAGTGTAAACAATCAAAAATCGAATATGCCAAACTGAGAGGACGAAAAACAGATACCAGCTCAGTAACTAATAACACACAACAGGTCGCTTGCATACCTTCTCAAATCTCTCAGGTATGATGGTAAGTTCTTTGTTTTCAACAGCAAGAAGAGCCTTCTCAGCTAAAGGATCCATGTGGACAAACCATTGTTTGCTTACAAGTGGCTCAATAACCTAAAACCAGTTAAACCATGCATGAGAAAATAAAAGAACTTCTAAAGAACTGGAAAAATAATACTACTGGGTTAGTAGAAAAATACTTCTCCACCACGCTGAGATCTTGGAACTCGTAAAGTATGAGGCTCCTTTTTAACAGCTAAACCTGTCTCCTCAAGATCTGCCCATAGTTTCTCCCTCACCTCAAACCGGTCAAGGCCACTGAAAATACGTTGCAAGTTAAGGCACCATGGACGTTAAGCTGTAACCTAAGGGTATTCCACTTCATAATGTTGAATGCAGCTAACATATAAGTTTAAAGCAAGATGTTACCAAAACAAGCCAGCAACATCATTTAGTGTTGCATCTTTGTTCATCACATTCAGAATGGGGAGACCTAGCTTTCTTGCAAGAAGATAATCGTTGTGATCATGCCCAGGACTTATCTTCAGAACACCAGTACCAAAATCCTTATCAACATACTGCCACGGTACAAAAAAAAAACTGATGAGAAATGCATGACGAACAGCATAGGAAATACTATGAGATAACTTCAGTTTCTTGCTTCTAAGTAACTAGAACACTAGAACTTGGAAGATTCCCAGCAAAAAGTACTGATGAGAAAAGCATGAAAAATAGCAAAGAAAAAAAACTGCAGCCTTTTCCTTGTTGAACTTAGAAAGAGGTATTTGATCCTAAAACACATCAAAAGGAGTGCACTAGCAGTATATCTGAGTTTACCTTATCAGAAATAATTGGGACATGACGACCATATGTCATAGGTACAATTGCTGTCTCACCAACATACTTTGCATAACGATCATCCTGGCAGATGCCAAATGCATTTCACAACATTAATCCTCAAACAATACCCAAAACTTGAAAACAGGTCAAACATACTTTGATAGTCCCATCTTTGATTCCAGTATCCTAATATCAATTGAAATAAACAAAATTCACCACCAACCTCAGGATGCACGGCAAGGGCCACGTCACCAAACAATGTCTCTGGACGAGTCGTTGCTATAGTAAGAAAATCAGGACTGTACAAGAAAATATCAGATAAGCTATTTCCATAAACAGAACAAAGGTAGTCACTAATCTTCCAAGAAAATTTACTAGCACAATTTAAGGTTAACTACTGCCGAAGGAACTCTTACAGACCCAACGTTGTGTTCCACAAGTTTTAATGATCATACCACATAATCTAAAGCCTCGGTAAGATACGCTTTCAAATCATGCTTCTATGAACTCTTTAAAGAGCAGAGAATTATCAAATTAATGTGAGAAGAGATTTCACATAATTTTGCTATATATAGGGGTCCATAAAATACAGATTCGAAGGAAAAGTAAAGGTAGTACGGTAGTTGAACAGTACCTTCCAGCTACACGGTATTTAATATGGTATAGAAACCCAGGTTCCTCTGAATATTCTACTTCCTGGTAAGAACAATATAGTCACTTCTAGAACGAAAAAAGGTA
The DNA here is from genome assembly GCA_023657505.1 of Camelina hispida. NCBI lineage: Eukaryota > Viridiplantae > Streptophyta > Magnoliopsida > Brassicales > Brassicaceae > Camelina > Camelina hispida. Next base: position 8,409,834 of record CP094637.1, on the reverse strand, counting down.
ATCAAACAAGAGCGTTAGATAAGATACATCACACACCAAGTCTGAAACAGCAGTTTGTAAATTAGGGGACCAATTGACCATGTAAGATCCTGGAAAACATAATGCCAAAATCATCAAACGTCGTATGAGTATAGCAAATCTCTACTTAAAGATGAGACAACAGAAACCAAAATACAAATTAGCTTACCTTGATATATTAACCCCTTGTCATGAAGCTTCACAAAAGCCTCGACCACAGCTCCTACAAATTGCGGGTAAAAGAGAATCAAAGAATATACAGTATAAATTCAAGGTGTAAAAATAAGAGCGACGAGAAACTTTATGAACCACCTAAAAACTGAAAAATATTTTTACTTAAAATCATATAAGGTCAAATTAAGAATTCCCATGTAGAAAATATAGATACTATAGAAAGATGCCTTACGACTCAATTGCTCATCAAGAGTGAAGCGTTCTCTACTCCAATCACAAGAAGCACCCAGTCTTTTAATCTGATTTGTGATGGTTCCGCCATACCTGAGAAAAGCCACACAAAACCCTTAATATGTCAGATACAAATACAGTTGGATTTTTTTATCTTTTAATGAAAGCGTTGGCCTTTGGAATGGTATAGGACCATCATTTTACTCAAATAAAAGAAATGTATAGGAATCTTCTCTTGCTTAAAATACGGCATATCTTTCTAGACAATCGGTAACTTATGACTTGTTAGATAATTCTTTTTGAAATTAGATCTTTTGAAATTATTCATAGCAGTGATTAGATAGCATACTTCTTCTTCCATTCCCAGACTCTTTTGGTAAACTCATCTCTACCTAAATCCACCCTCTTAATGCCTTCTGACGCTAGCATCTTTTCCACGACCAACTGTAAAATATATATAGTAGGTTCAGTAAAATATTGCAGAGACATTCACCAAACAATGAAAATGTTATATATAAACAAACTATACTCTACAAGAAAGGGACTTTTTAATATATAAAAAATGTGGGAGATTGGTGTAGGAAAGAGTTCAATGGAGTGGGAAGAAGCAAGATGTAAGAATTCATGGTGAGCACAAAGAAAACACACGCAAACATTAATAGAAAAACCACGCAAAACTTGAACTATGAACTGGAAAATGAACCTGAGTGGCAATACCAGCATGATCGGTCCCAGGGAGCCAAAGTGTTGGCCTACCTTTCATCCTATTGTATCGAACCATAATATCCTGTAAAAACAAAATGTGATGAGAATAGCAAAACCATAGCCTAACTAACACAGCTAATGCACACAAAAGAAAAACATGGCATTACTAAATCATCTTACAAGCCAACTTAAAGCAAGAGGAACAAACTAGTAGGAGGCTTAAATGAAAGATAGGAACATAAAACGGAATACCCAAAGGACTGTGAATTATCTGAATATGGATTCCAACAACCTCAAGAGTGACGAACATAGCATGGCCCATGTGGAGAGAACCAGTAACATTAGGAGGTGGCATTGGTATCACAAAAGGGGTGCCTCCTTTGTCAAAACTTGGTTTGAAGTACCCTTGCGACTCCCACCTAAAAAATGCCCAATTCCCAAATATCATCAGCATAAATTCACAAAAATCCATGTACATTACGAATATCCAAACTCTGCAGAATAAAAAGTACCAATTGTATATTTTCTCCTCCGAGGAAAAATCAAAGGTCTTGGATGTCTCAGGAGAAGTAAACACATCATTTCCTGACGCAGCAACTAAAATACAAAAGAGGAAATTCTAGTAAACTACTACTGAAATTGAAAGGGAAGTGTTCAATTCATACATAGTCATATACACAATTGCTCATATTCGCAGTCTTCAAAAGGCATAGGGAAACAGATTTCGTACCAGAGAAAGAGAATCTACGTTTCGAGAAACTTGAATTTAAGCGGGACGGGGAAATTAATCGACGGCGTCGGTGAGTGAAGAAGAGAGTGTTGAGCTGGTGAGGACAGCTGCGAGATAGCAGAGTACTATTAGTAGTAGTAGTAGGTGTGGGTAGAGATAAAGCCGTTTGGAGAATCATGGCAGATTTCACCCGACAGATTCCCGAGAAAATCTGGGGGCGACGAGACCAAAATTTGAAATTCCCAGGAAAAAAGAAAAAACAAAAGAGATAAGCTGCTGAGGGTTTAAGCAGGAAGAGGGAATGAATGGATGACGGAAGGGCAATTTTGTAATTATTTGTGTATTTGTGAACATTGTCGACAACAAGTTATTATCGTTGGCTAATTTCATACTTTGTGACTTCTGACTTCTGAGTTTGTGATAGTGAATTTGGTCGGTACATTCAAAACTTATATGCAAGCTTCACCCACTGTGACACAATATAAGTACTGTATGTGTATTATAGTTATAGATAACACTTGAAGTCTTGAAGAAGATTTTATTATTACGTTTTTACATTTAGTAAAAGACAAAGAAGATGATGATTCAACTTCTATTGGTCTTAGTCTTAACCCATCACCTTTGGTCTCCAACCAGCAATAACATCCTCTGTTTGCGCTTGTGTGTTCACGAACGATTCCCTCGAGAAAACATTCTGTAAATCCCATTATAACTCAATTGGTTAAACCGAATGAAAAAAAGATATGATCGAAAGAGAATGCGGTTCTTTTTCAGATATTTATTTACCTCCATGTAGGATATAACGGAAGAAAGTGAATCTGGAACAGACAAGTTCTTGTAATGTCCCAATGCAATCTTCATGTGGTATAACTTTGGTGTCAAGGACAAATCTGCTGCTGAAATCTTCTCTCCGTTTATGAACGGGCCCTTTCACAGTTAAAAGGAAGATAGAGAGGTGATTATATGTTCCGATTACTCGTTATGCAAAGAGATGAAGAAGTACAAAAGAAAAGAGCTTACATTTTCCTTGATATAATCGTTGAATGTACTAAGCTCATCCAAGAAAACTTGCTCAGTTCCATCTCCTGAATCTTTGCTCTTGAGAAAACCAATAAATGTGGAAAAGATCTTCGACCCACTGCACACATAAACATTGATTAAACGCAAATTCAAGTACACGGCATCATCATAAGACTGAGAGAAAAAACAAAAAAAAAAGGGATTGGCTTACACTGAAGCCTTTTCAGGTGGAGTAGCAAGAGGAGGTTGAGGAAACTTGTCTTCCAAAGCCTGTGTTATAACATCGGAATCTGGAACCCATTTCTCATCAAACTTCACCACTGGTACTTTACCTTCTGGACTAATTTTCAAGAACCTATAAACATTAAGACAACACATTAAGAAAACACTAAAAGGAAATCAATCACTGCCGTTAATCAAGAATCATGATAAAAAGCGTATTCACCATTCTGGCTTGTTACTTAAGTCCACCATTTTCATGTCATAAGGGACATGCTTCTCCTCCATAGTCAGCAACACCCTTTGGCAAAAAGGGCCTATCAACATAATTATGCAATATATAATCAACTCACTGAGAAAAAAACCACTATCCACTAGCCTAAGTTGAAGTAAATACCAAAAACACATTTCGAAATTGTTAGGATAATTTTCTAACCACAATATAAACGAACTAAGCTACCAATTTAGCTAACACGTCGGAATCGAGTGAAGAGTGATTAAATTGAAGCTAAATATTATCCACATTTTTCAATGTTAACGAAGATAGAGAGAGGCAGAGAGCTAACAGTCTCCGAGCTTGTTAGGTGTGGTGATTGATGCTTTGACGCAGATTTCGAGAGGACTCGCCGCCATTGCCATCGCTCCGAACCGACGAACGGTTCTTCCCGGTTTAGTTGAACCGCAGCGCTTGATAAAACCGGCGCGGCTGACCGACGCCGATAAAACGCCGGTGGTGCAGGGTTGAAACCTAAGGCTTATCATTATTTTTTTTTGTCTGGTCAATTTTCCAACTTAAGTCAGAATGTCAGATGACTCAGATAATCTGGAAATTTCTCAGTGGCTAAGTTGGCTGACACGTGGACAAATGTTAGATATCGCGTACCGATCATAATGGGCCTCTACTTCTTTAACTCTCAGTCCATTCGTTATTCAATCGCAGTAGCCCACTAATGAAACACTTTTATACTTGGGCAGTGAATAATAAACAGTAATTTGAGTATTTTTGACATCAAAGTTTGAAGGGGAGTCATAAAATTTATTTTCAAGGATAATGAAAATGCTCGATCGTAGTCTTGATGATTCCAAATACATTATCTCAAGAATAAGACATAGTATAGAAAATGTTAGAATTTAAAGAACTTTGAACCATTGGCTAGCTGGATCACACGAACCATCCTTGGTCAAACACTTGCAAGGGTTAACGACGACGCTGTTGTCACGTTCGTCTACGTCAAGACATAGCAACAAACCATTACTTGTCTTGAACGACCAATGCATCTTGGTAGCTGCGATTTGTCCCAGCTTAGAACAGTTAGTGCCAACTCCAAGCTCCACCTTCTGTCCAGCAAAGCTTGGAGTTTTCACGCACATTTTATTGACCCAAAGAACGCCTTCGTTGGGGTTGAACGCACATGTGTCGGCTTTAGGGCATGGTCCTAATCGGAGTGTGGGACGTGATTTGTCTGAGGGGTTATTGGTGACGCAGAGTCCAGATGATGGATGGAAGAGAACGTTCTTGGATTGTAATCCAGGTCCTGCATATATAACATCAAGATTCGGTATTTAGAGATTTATAATGTTTTTAATTATAGAATATTTAAACATTTATAACGTTTACGGTTCTTGCCTCTAAAGGGTTGTTGGATTCCAGAGAGTTTCTGCAAGTAAGTAGCGTTTCTCACGTCTTTCCAATTCGCATCCAAGATACCATAAGTCTCAGCCATATCCGTTTTACCGCTTCTCAAGTAATAATCTCCGGTTAACGCCCAAACCGCCCAATCCAAATCATTCTGAGCCGCCCAAGCCACCAAACAGTTCATATACCGGTTTCCGCTGATGTCACCGCCTCCCTCGTCAGTCCCAAACTCACTCAAGATCAAAGGAAAGCCTCTTCCAACTAAGAATCCTCCGTTGTGTGTAACTTTTGAGATGATTTTGGCGCAGAAATCGTTAGAGTTGTATTTTCTCCACGAGTCTCCGCCGTCGGAGAAGCTGTACCAGTGGAGCTCGAAGACGAGTTTGTCGGTGAAGCTTACGTTGAAGAAACGGTCACGGAGGAAAGAGAGGTTTGTGTCGAAGTCGATGCCGGAGAGGATGACTAGTAATTTAGGGTTTGCGGCATGCACTGCTTCTGCTCCTTGTGGCATATGCCTTCACGTTACCATTAACACGCATGCATATGCAATTAGTTACCACGTAAACGTACACGAACAATGTTATAGAAACTATAGGGAATGGTGAAATTTTGAAATATGTATTGTATAACAACGTGAATCCAAACATATTTATGTAATATTATTGCTGATAAGCATGTGTTAACGTTAATAAGTAGTTTTCAAAATGAAATCAAAATTATTCAAATATATATATAGTTTTTTTTTCATTTTACGTAGGTAAGTTGTTATATATATTGTCAGTGAAAACAAAGTTTGGTATAAAAATTTGAAAGATTTACGTACCTGAACCAAAGGTCAGGGTAATCTCTAGTGCCACGTGGCTCGTTCCTAAGGCTCATACCAACGACATTAGTGGCACTTTTGAACAGAGTAGCCATCTTGCTCAATCCATTGGCCCAGACTTTGGGATCAAAGTTAGGGTAGCCGAAGAAAGCGTCGAGGTCATTCTCGCCACAGCACCAGCCTGGGGTTGTCAAGTGGTTATCTAGTATCACCATCACTCCGTTTTGTCCTAGGTTAGATACCACTTCCTGGTGACAAAAAACAATAATAGCATATTATTTGTTATTTGATTCAAATTAGTTCACGTTTAGATAGTCCATCTAGTGAACATATATGAACCGGTCTGACAATATTTAATAACCGGCCGGGTATACTTAAACACTATATTTACCTGGAATGCGTTGAGAAGGGGGAGATTAAGGATTTTGGGATTGTGAGTTTGAATCCCACGAACATCTTCAAACAACTTCAAGCTTTCGAAAGACTGTTTAACAGTAACCTTAAGAGCCAATGTGTCGTTAGTCATCAAATCAAGAGGCCAAGTGAGCCTAACGCAGTTAAATCCCATTGAGACAATCTTCTTGGAGATGGAGTCTAATGGTTGTTTGCTTAGCCCTTCAGCTACCGTAGGCTGGAGATGAGCCGGCCAGTTCACGCAAGCTAGTTTCACCCTTTGGCCTTTCTCGTCCACGATCCATCGAGACTTTGTGGAGAGAGGATAGCTTGTGGTTAGCTTTGTTGTCGAAGAAATGAATAAGAAGAATAAACAAATATACAAGGATCTCGCCATTTCTTGTGTGTTCTTTGTTTCTTTTATTTTGATTGTTTGGAATTTGAATTTGGTTCGTAATTTATACTGCAAAGAAGTTAGTTTTGTTTCTGGTTTTTGGCAGATTATACGTGTTTATGGTTAGAGGTTTTTTTTCCAACTAAAGAAATAATGAAAAACTAATAGAATAACCGTAGGGGAAAAACAATAATCAACAGATAATGTAGTTACCAATCTAAGGTGTTTATTTCTCGAGAATTTTCAATATACTTTATAAACAAGTAAAATAATATATTATTTATGTATGCAATTATTAATTTGAAATAAAAAATGAAATTTATATTCAATTGTATATGAAATGTATATGTAATTGTTAATATATGTTTTAAAAATTAATTTTCATAATATTACAGTTTAACTATAATATTTTAATATATATTTGTTATATGATGCGAGCCATTTTGAGATAGAGAAAAATGTTAAAGTACACAGTATTGTTAAAAATATATAAATAATATGTTACCATAATAATATGACCATTATTTTAGTTACGCCAAAATCAATTTAATTTGGTCTTTTTGTTAAGTAGTTAAGATATATTATATTTATATACATTTTTTTAATTGGAAAAAAACTGATAAGTAGTCTAAAAAGAAAATGGTAAGACTTTACTAGATAATTACTTTGATAGATAATTTAATGTTGTTCTATATATTAATTTTACTTTCATCATCTAAAAGTAATATTTAACAATAGATAATTTTGAAAGAAATACTCTCTCTTGTAATCAATTTTCAAAAATATACTTATATATACAAAATAACTAAATTTTAAACCCTAAACTCCAAATACTAAACATACTAAACATTATCCCTCCATCACTCTTGAATTAACTTGCCTCAAATTTTTTTGTTATGTGAATGATTTCATAAATAAAATATTTGAATTTTATAAATTTTATATTATGGAGTATTGATTTACCATAATTTCCACTGCTTGCTTTTTTACGACTCACTTTACCTTGGTATAATTAACTTTTATTTTGCTCGGTCCAAAGTGTTTGATGTGCCTTTGATATGCTTTCATCTTCATGAATAGTGATTCCCCACAATCCAGCCTGACCAATATTTTAATATGAAATAATATCTCTTTCATCTAAAAAACGAAAATGTTGCCACAAATCATAATCTGGCTTTCTTTTTCCATTAGTTTAAAATTTATGTGAGACTGTATGTAAATAGGACAAAAATGTTCCAAAAAATAAAATAAAAATACAATATACATTAGTTTAAAATATATGTGAGACTGTATGGTTATATTAGACAATACACCCTCTATTCTTAATTAATCCATATTTTAGGATTTTCAAACATATTAAAAAAACATATTAAAAACTGAATTTGATTGCATTATTTTTTTTATAATTAACAAATTTCAACCAATAATATTCAGTTTTTGTTTTTTAAATTATTGGTTGAAATTTGTTAATCACGAAAAAATAATGCAATAAATTCAGTTTTTAATATGATTTCTTAATATGTTTGACAATCCTAAAATATGGATTAATCAGGAACAGATGGAGTATTGTCTAATATTACTATACAGCCTCACATAAATGTTAAACTAATTGTGGCAACAATGAACAATGGTCCTATTATTATGGTAACATATTACAAAAAAACAATAATGCAATAAAGAATGGAATAGTGCAATAAAGAATGGATGTAGTAGATTTTAGTGAGGAAAACATATTGTGACTATTATAATATAAATATTAGTTGATGGCCTTAAAACATAATATAAATTTGTGGTCTAAAGTTGTTTAGTCTGTCTGTCCTCCGAAATTGGCTTGACCCCTTTCTCGATAAGATGTTAAAACAAACACATAAACCTAAAATAAAGATGTGTAACTAATCATCAAGAAATTTGAAACAGTGTCTGCATATATAAAAACCAAGAGTAAATTTTGACTAAAATTTAGTTAATCAACTTTTTTAAGAATCTACTTTCTTGTATCTTAAGAAAACTTTAGCTGAGCTTTGTAATATCCATTGGTTTCATTCCATGGCTTCTATATAATACAGTTCTGCTAACTTCACTAAGCTATAAATCTACAAAATAAAAATAATAAATTGTAATTTGATAGTTAACAAATTTGGTTAAGAAAATAGGAAACAAATTTATTTTACAAAATGTACATTTTCAATGCATCTATGTAACTATTCTACCAAAAATAAAATACGTCTACGTAACTATAAAAGTTGGAAAAGACTTGGCCATGTTTTTCGCACTTCTTCTCATCAGTGAACACAGAACACATGAAATATATCTTGATTATGGAGAAAAAAAAATATATATTTTGATTAATCATAAGGACCCTTTGCTAGACATCAAACCTCTGTTTGGATCATCGAGGATTGGAGAAGAGTACCATCATAATCAAGAAATATGACGATCTGTTTTCCTCTTGCAGCGTTGATGATACATTAGAACAAGTCTAGAATTTGAGAGTAAATCTGAGTCCAAGTATTTAAGTAAATGTCTACATATGGCTATATATATGTACACTATTTTAATGTTAGATAGATGTTACTCTTAGGTTCAAAATATTTTATTGATAGTTACAAATTTGGGAATTGTGGAGTTTGGTGTCATAACTTTTGTAACATATATATTTGCAACATAAATCTTTTCATTAGATGGTTATTGAAATTATAAAAACGCATCTCACTTTAATGCATGGTCAAAGCAATTTGTAACCCGCTACATGATATTAAATATAAAATTTCAATATAATTTTCATATAAGAAATAATCAAATTTAATGATAGAAAAACCCTCTCATATTATATAAGATGGTAACAAAAAAAAAATTGTCTCTATACTAATTGTATTTATGTATAACAAGAAATGCATTTATCTTATCTTTCAATATTATAATTTTAAAATTTATGTTGTTCTGTTATAACTAGGGATGTGAATATATGGGTCAACAAACCATTTATTAAATGGGTATGTTGAACTAAAATGAGTCCATTTATGGTAAAAAACAAATGGGGTTAAATGGGTTTCCTAAGGGTTTTATCATAAATAAATGGGTACCCATTTAGACCCATATATGATGATATTTTTATTAAATATTTATCATATAATATTTTTTTTTTTTGCCAAAATTGTAAAATCACATTTCCCGCCAAAAAAATAAAATTATATTTTTCTCAAAAACCGTGGTTTCTCTCAAAACTGTGTTTCCCGCCAAAACCGCAAAAACGTGTTTTCCTGCCAAAACCGCAAAAACGTGTTTTCCCACCTAAAAACAAAATTGTCTTTTTTATCAAAATGTTTTTCCCAAAACCGTGTTTTCCCGCCAAAAATATTATCACAAAAATATTTTTTCCCGCCAAAATTACAAAGCCACAAAATTACATATTATCACCAAAATTATATACTTATGGGTTCAATTAGTTAAATGGGGTCATGCATGTTTAAATGAGTATGGTTCTGCCCTCGTTAGACGAAATTTCCACATCTCTCCACACCTCCGGCAAACTTCTTTTTCTAACTGTTTGCCGGCCGGCGTCGACTTTATTGACACCGGTCGGCGTTCCCCTTTGTTTGTAGTTTCAGTTCTCTGTTTTAGTTTATAAAATTTTCAATAATTTGGCCAATGATTTCTCCAAATTCATTGGCTCTTTTGTTTCAATTCTTCATAATTTTCCTCTCCTTTGGGATGAGATTCACTCCGACCATAATCCGACGACGAGTTCTTTTGTGGTGTGTCGATGCCTTTCCGCTGAAGGTTTTTTCATGTGGTTTCCCTTGTTCGTTGATTGAAATTGATCTTCATCGGTATTGCCTTTGCTTCGGTATGAAATGCTTTTTGAAAGATGATTCTCGATCCCAGATCTGGGATCCCGGTGACCCAAATGTTGGATTAGATGATGGCGATAATCGATCAAATCTTAGCGGTAAACAACTTCTCCGTCTCTGTTCAGCGGTTATGGGCATCTTACTCTCACTCCTAAAGGCGGGGTCAATGTTTGATGTTGATAGTTTTTCATATTGGTGCACAACAAACTTTGCTCTATTGATTGGTCTTTGTGGATGTGGTGACGTTTTCTTTCGATCCAATGATAGAGTATGGTTCATGTTTGATGGAATATGGTTTTTGTGGTCTTGTTTATTCATCTTGCCAAGATGGCTTATTCATCAGATTGCTCAAATCGGAGAAAAGCTATTCTATCTCATGTGCTTGGTGTGTCTGTTGGTCATTTATCGTTATATATGGTGGAACATACTTTCAAGTACGTTACGGTGGTTTTGGAGATTGAAGTTATCTACAGTAACCATTCATATATACCCATTGAAGAATATCAACAAAGGAATCGAGATTATGGATCTATCATGGGTGATATTTACAACCAAAATAACACCATCTCCTAACACAGGAGATGAAAATGTTTGTGTGAATAGCGATGTAACTGATGATCTTGATTTTCATAAAAAGGTTTGGTGCTACATAAAAGGAAAGATAGCCCAACAAAAAGTTCAAAATAGACTGACGAAGACGATGAAGGAAAATAACAAATTGATTAATTTGTTAGCGTGTAAGGCTTATCTGCGACAGAAAGCAACATATCTTTCTCTCATTTATTTCGTTACACTTAAATTTTGGTTGTATGGTATGCGGAGCTTCATTTTGTACGCTCATTGATATATTTGTATTTTCGGTTTCAAATTAATAAAGAATGAAGATGTTAAAAAAAATGAGTATGGTTAATTGGGTTTGAAATATATATGAATGTAAATGGGTTTATACTTAAATGGGGTGGACTTAAATGGGATGGATTTACCCATTTTAAAATCCCTAGTTATAACAAAAAGAAAAAAGGAAAAGAGGTAAACATAACTTTAACATAATACGGTAATTTATTTTGTGTATGGGAAAGTTAGATTAAGATTGATATATAACATGTCACAAACCATAGTTTTCTCAAAGATTTTAGGTAGATTATAAAAGCATGCATCGATGTCTCTTAATCAGTGAACTGATTATGACGAAGCGTCAGATTGTTCAGGTAGGCAATGTTTGATAAGCTGGCAGGGATTTCACCGGAGAATTGATTATAGGAGAGGTCGAGGACTGTAACAAATGGAATGAGGGAGAATATGTTGGATGGTAAAGGACCAGAGAAGTTGTTCCTAGAAAGTAGAAAGATCCAGACCTGTCAGATCAGAACATTCCTTGATTCCAAGAGGAAATCCTCCTTTGAGACCACAACCAAAAAGTTGAATGCTCATAACCCTTTTCTCATCCCAACAACTGACACCACTGAATTTGCAAACAAACCCTTCAGTTTCGTTGGCAAAATTCCAACTGGATAAAGTATCCATTGGGATCTTCAACTTGAGATTTTATGGTCCTCAGGCAATTTACGTTGGCCTCGTTTGCCCATGTGGAGCTAGACACCAGCACGAAGCAGAGACAAGTCGTGACCAGGGTTATCATAGACATTTTGTTAGTTCAGAGTGTTCAGTAGAAATTAGAGCAGAGGGGAGAGTTGAAAATCTTAATACAGAGACTTTTCCATGGGTTTTAATAGTCAACCATGGATTTTTTTTTAAAATGAGCTAACGTGTGTTGACGAGTTTAGTTCTGTCTTAGTTTTAAATTGGAGGAGGTCAGAGTCTGACCGTCAGACAAAGCCTAACAACTGAATCTGACCGCCCAGCGGCAACTACCATTTTGTTTACACTAAGATAAGTCAGATAAAAATAATTTATGCCAGTTCTTATCTCTATAAACGGATTTCTCTGAGCAGATTCATGGAAACAGGTTATGAACACATATAGATTAAAGTACACTTACAATGGAAGGCAGTATCGAAAATTTGAAACTATTCCTAAGAACCAAAAGCCACTCTTTGCACAAAATCTGGACGTCTTTTTGAAGGCATGCGAATAAGTCCTGCTATCTGAAGCTCCATTACAGCTCTGCAAAATCGAGCTCTGTTGGAAACAAATGTTAAGGAATCGAAAGTTTTATGATGAAATTTCTGGTTGCCTGCATTTATGTACATGTCCTGCGAAATGAACATATACACAAGGATGACCATAGGTGGATCACGGATTACTAATCTTGTTTCCAATTACTACTAAGAAATGAAGTCGAGATTTCTTTTTCTTTGCTTTACTCTTTTTTTTTTCTCCTTTCCAAGGACATAATCTGAATACCAAAAAAGGATACTGAATTAAAGCTTCAGTGGGTGCTTCTGGTTCTTCGCACATGTCCTTCCGTTTCTTTGATTTTAATGATGACTTCGATTTTGGTTTAGCTTTGCTAATCCGGGGAATAAGGATCGACTTGAATGATTGATACCAATCATGGAGGTTAATAACATCAGCGTGCTCTTGTGCCAGCGTGTACCTAATTAATAAACTATCACAAATCTTTTCGTTGCAACACATATTGAAACAAAGATAGTTTATGTGTGTTTGAAGATAGTTTGGGACAATGGGAATCTCCCAAAATCATATTCCAGGAAAATATGTAATACCGAAAGAATTGTTTCATGAGCGATAACATGAGAATGCAAGTATATAGAGGTAAAGGGCGACTCACAAAATCGACGTATCATGCATGGAAGGCAATAGATTGGTGCCTCTTTTGCTGCAGCACACACAGTGGAGGATATTGTGAGATTCCAGTAGATCTGATTGGATCCTGCCTCTTGGGTCTCCAAGCAAAGCCTAAAACAGACACAAATATCAGGCTAATGGGAAAAAGAGAAAAATGCCAAATGTTCAGATAGTTTTAAAACTGTGCTATCGCTTCTCTTGTGCTTAAGAATGATGCCACATGAGCAGCATATAATAATTGATTATCTATTATAAAAATTCAAGTAATATAAGTATAAGAGGAATAAGGATGCTAAGGACTTACAGATTCAAGTATATCGACATTCTTATAACATACAATTTCTTGGAAAGGAACACTCTCAACTGGCTTCATGTATTCCCTGCTCCATACAAAAAGGCTATGATTAATTCACAAAACATGTACAAAACACCTGAGATGACATCATTCTAAATTACGGCAGAGTTCAAACATAACTTGCTTCCTTGAAGGTAAAAAGACACAGTGACAAAGTAAAGTTCACCTTAGCATGAATTCTATGACTGCGGCAACCTTATCAGTCATGGCTTTAAGCTCCTTTTCATGCTTTGAATGGCTTCGGGATGCATGCTTTCTGTCACATCAAAGTCAAACTTTTATTCAATGTACGTGGTTACTAAGATGAGCAACAGAAACTAATGAGAGTAGATGAACTTATGTAATGAATACATATTAGCTGAATAAGACACCAAGTTTCCTCATCAAAGTTTCCCCATACACAGGAACGATGGGAACAAAGGAGAATACATTTCAAGACACTGACTATCCAAGACAAGATCAAGAATCAAAAGAGAAACTATCTGAACTCATACATGGTGTTCAGTTTTAAAAGAGAACAATATCTAGAGATTTACTTTGGGCTGTTGGGAAGTCCTTGTCTCTGACCTGCTGCTTCCACGGATCTCATGAACGGATGCAATTCCATTACTTTGTCATTCATCTAACGGCAGGGAACAAAGAAACAAGTTAATAACTCATCTAGAGAATTCAAAAACTGAGGATGGACTAACATATATCATAGAAATGAACAATATCCATCTAAAAAGATGCCGAGTAATTCACCTTTTCACGATCAGTTACGTGATATCTCTCAAACAATATTTTCAGATAAACAGATTACAAAACAAAAGTCCTCCGCAGAAAAACAGCAGAATATTTTTTCGGGACAAATGAAATTAGAAATCACATACAAAATATGCAAGTTAAGAGCAAAGATAAAGTGGTGCTAAATCTTAGTTAATTATTACCTCACTGAAATCCGCAGTGAGATTTTCCCAACTTTTCAACATCTTAGACAGCTGCGAAGGTGAAAGATCCCTGAGAAAATTTGAATGCAAGAGCTTCAGAACTTTTGATTCAAGCTTCTTGTAAAGATAATTAACACAAGCTCTCAATGACCTAAGATTTTTAGGCCTACTAACTCGAGAACAGTAAAAATTATTAATAGATCTAAAATGATTTACCAAAACTAATCCTCAAAATCTTATTCGCTAAATTTGGCAACAAGGTGTAAGTATACTAAGATCCATCTGAAAAATGATCTGTGGTTTGACAAGTTTGAGAGTACTTAGCTGCTATTGTGTAAGGGGGAAATTTCACATTTATTCCTACAACAAAATTCACCTGAGCTTGTGCAGAACCCGTCTGATAACACTACTACGTCCTGAATCATGACTCTGACAGTTGACAGTTGCCGAAGGTGAAAAATATTTCAAGTAACGTGCTTCTGGGTCAAGTGTCTCACAGAATATGTCTAGCAATCGAAGTTTATCAAACTTTCCAACTTCATATATGCACTGCAACATAGTATTCAAAGAATCTGCTCAGTAGTTTATCCAAAAGCAGAAAGCACTCTAATCAGATGAAGAACAGAACTGCCTCATATTTCCTCTAGTCATGTCATGCAATAGGAGAAACATAATATGCATCCAGAGTCCAGCTAAACCGGCATGTGAGGAGAAGCGATAAAAAAACTGCCTTAAATCGAGAAATCAAAAGGAAACAGTTAGGGAAAGACCTCATTACCCACCCGGAGCATTGACAGTACAACATTTCCTATGTAAGTGGTTAAGCCCATTGGAATGTTTTTAATCATTAAACGACAGTTCCTATCTAAGTCGTTAATGAAATGAGAAACTATTTTACACAGACAAACCGCATCCTTGAGTTACGTAAGATGTTGAAGTGGCTCTTTCTATGATGATGAACCGTAAGAAAAAGAGAGACTCACCAAAACTACTATGCTCCAGGGATTTGGCATCCTTTGCAAGTCCGACAAAAACTGAGGCAGCATTTCAAAAGTACTCCGAGTAATTTTATTCCTAGTCAAATGTTTATGAGAAGAAATTAGTGCATCTAATTTCCGAATTCAAAAAAGGAACAAACCTGCCCATCAGTTCTTCCAACATACATATATGGAAATCAAAAATCATAAAAGATGGTGAATTCTCTGGGGTACCTCGTCACAGATGGCAAGTGAAAGGCATGCTTCATTGTTGCTTCTGTCAATAGTCCATTACCTTCGTCTGACGGCTTTACAGGAAAAAAAATGTCCTTAGAACAAAGCAAATTCATGTTATATGGGAAAACATCTACAGCAAAAAGGTCACAGATCTAGATGACTAGATGACCACTCAAGAGATGAATGTACCACCAAATATCTTCAATCATTTCTTTACAGAGTACAAATGAACTCTTTGTAATATCCATCGATTCTCAATATGGGAAACATGAGCTAAAATCTTAGTTATCAACTACGCTATTGTAGATATGGCAGTACCAACTAAACCGGTGTCAAATATATCTGAGAAAGCTGAAAAATCTGTTGAAAAAAAAAGAAAGTTGTAGGTAAGTACATCAGGCATACCTGATTAATACCATCTTGACAAAAATGCTCGAGCATGATACTTAAAGGCTCTAATGAGAAATGCTGTAGACATGCTATCTGAGAAAAGAATGTATAGCCAAATGAACAACAGAGACTTAGAGATCCGAAGCAAGTTGAAACCTAATACAGCATAAAGAGATAGAGCTAGAAACCTTGAGAGTTCTAACAAAAGATGTCAGTGTTCCATCTTGGCACAAAAAGTAACTTCTCATAAAAAGCGCCACCTTATGGCTAACAGTGAACCCAGAGCATGGCCTTAAAAAGACAGCCTCGAGAACTGCATCCATCCGTTCAGCGGGAGAACTCAGAGTGAAGCTACTAGCACACAGTCTCTGCAGCGCGTTCACTGATAGTATCTTTCTAGGCGCATCATGTGCTGTGGACACACCCATTACTAAAAAAATTGGAACTTTGACTGCCCATTCACTGAATAGAAAAATATATTGAAAGAGTAAGTCATACTTTGATATGGTGATGACTAAGTTAAAAGTAAATAAAATTAAAGGTTTCCGAAAAACAAAATTCTATTAGTCTAATCAATATGTAAACGCAGCAAGCATAAAAGATATTCATACCTCAATATAAGAATAAGATCTGACAGGACAGACCCACAACATCTCTCTGTATCATCCACAATTATAACCACGGGATTCTCATGGTTTCTGTTTTCTCTGTACCATGATGCGAGAATGGTTACATCAGCCACCTGTTCAAAAATTAGCGTTACGAAGAAAAGCACTCAGTGAATACACTAACTCTGCAAGTAGGCCACAAAACTAAAGGATATGGAGATTTTACTAACATCTACGGTTGGCATCACAAACTGGCGTAACAAAACTCTAAGGCAACCTCCTACACCACTCTTGGCTGAGAAGTCCATAGATGAAAGCTTAGCCACATGGCATCCTTGAAACTTCAAGTGCAACTCCAGTTCTTCAAATGTCAATAAATCATCAACCATTTCCAGATTCCCTAAAAAAAGAATACAAAGTTACTATAAAAGAAGAAGCGACGTAAGAGTAACTAGACCCTTGTAATGGCTATGGAAGTTTAGTAATCTTTTTAAAGGACTTACTGGTGAGAACCATAGCAGTAAGCAATTGCTTGGAAGAAGCCTGAGTTAAAACAGGATAAGATCGAACTGCTTCTGATAACCTTAATGCTCCAGATGATACGATCGATTCAAATGATTCCCGTATCCATTCATGAATCCCACTAAATACTTTGGAATTCGAATTTCTCAGAACATCCTGCGATTTTTAATGAAGATTCAAAAACATTAGAAGGAAATTAAGATTATTAAAAAAAAAAAAAAGATTAAGACCGACTTCGATTGTCTTCTCGATTTTGGACCAGACAGTGTCGAACACTTTCAAGCGTGTTGTTGAGAAAAACTGGCTATCTCCCTCTTCAACGGTTTCGACGTCAGATCTCTTAGCAATTTTAGGATTCGGTGACTCAATCCTCCGTTTGCTTTTCACATTCCCAGTTTGTTTCCCATGGAGACTACTACTCCCAGACGAAGCCTTGTGGAGTACAAAAAATGGCTGTCATGAAGAAAAAACCTCAGAACGAAATCGAATGTTCAGTTCAAAATTAAGTGAAGAGTGACGAAACAATTTTTTGACGAGAGAGAGAGAAGGGACCCGAATGTCATTCTCTGCTGTGTCGCCGGAATTGAATGAATCGGTGGTTGAAGTTGTCGGAGGATCGGCGACGGTGCCGGAAGGTGCCATGTGAGATTGTTGTCGTTGGGTGAGTGAGAGCAATCGAGAACGACGATTCAATTTAGGGTTTTAACGCGCCTGTATCTCGTGCCGCTCTTTTTTGGCGGGAAAATGCGTGCTCCGACCATAGAAGGGGAATCTCAAAAATCAAACCAGATTAAACCGGAATTGAACCGGTTTAAATTGAGTACTCTTAAGTCTATTGTGATTTGTGAGTTGGTGGTCTAGTTTTTAATAGGGTGTTATTAGTTGGCTATTAATTGCCTCTTGGATAAAGAAAGTAGTACTCAAAATTAAGTTATAGTTTTTTTTTCCTTTTTTTTTTTCTTCATTTGACCAATTAAAGACCACAAATGGTTTAAAAACCAGAGAAAAAAAAGTCTTACTAAATAATACTAAAAGGCAATTTAATAATTTTCCTTAATTTTAAGATGTATATTTACAATAAAGAGATTTATTATTATTATTTTTTTGACAGCCAATAAAGAGATTTACAAAGCCATGATTTTGTAAAATTTATGATTCACATATTTATTTCTATATATCAAATGCACACACATCTATACTTGTATATAAGTCTAAGGAGAGGAGGTATCAGGAGAAGACCACAAAGAGAAGATTAAAAGAAAGAAGAAGGTAATTTAGTTACTGTGGTTCGGTTAGTAAAAAGTAACCGCGTTTAAAAAGCTCTTACTTTTTTATCTTGTGTGTGTGTGTGTGAGACTAAATCCAACAAATATTCGTCAAAACAAATAAAATTTTATATACGACTGGAATATATATAGATATAGGTGTGTATGTATGTAAGTATCGATGTGGGCGTGTATAGATCCTGAGAGAGGTATATATCTACAGCTTTCATCTCTGGCTCGTGTTGTTTGTGTATATCACGAGGAAAAGGGCAATTTAACCCAGAAGAAACTTAGGGAGAGCCATCACTGAAAAATCTTTAGACCAGTGTAAGGGTGTGTGGGGGAGAGAGATAGATTTTTATTGAATTGGCATCATCGAATCTGGATTGATAGAGAGGATTTAGGGTTTGTAGGAGTTGGAGAGGGAAATTAGGGTTTCGTTTTAATTTTTTGTTCTCGATAGGGTGATGGAGATGATGGGGGAAAGCCAATTCAAAGGGTTGGAGACCTGAATCAT
This sequence comes from Camelina hispida, assembly GCA_023657505.1. Lineage (NCBI taxonomy): Eukaryota > Viridiplantae > Streptophyta > Magnoliopsida > Brassicales > Brassicaceae > Camelina > Camelina hispida. The sequence continues at coordinate 8,391,071 of CP094637.1, read as the reverse complement.
GTAATATTATTTCCCAATTTTAGGGATTTTTTTTTTTTTTTTTTTTTTTTGGTATAAAATTATTACGTTAGATTATCTGGAAGAGTCCGTGTTTTATGGGTTCGTTCTCCTGTTGAGATAATTTTGTGGTGATTGGTTGATGTTTGTCTCTTGGTAATTGATGTTTTTCTTTTCTGGGTTTGGTTTTAAAAATTGTAAATTTTTGTTGTTGTTTAGCTGCTCTTTTATGTGTATATTGATCTCCATTTTGTTGGAAAATGTTGTGCAGTTTTTTAATATGTTCTTTGTCTCTTTGTAACAGTTGCAAAGAGCTTGATAGCAATCGGTTTGCGATTCGAGGAGAATTAATTTTATTGTAGATGGTGAGATCAGCTAAAACCCTTACTTTATCTTCTTATCCTCTTGCTTTGTTATCCTTGTCTGTCTCCTGGATGAGAAGAAGTGATTAAGTTGTATATTAAGCATTAGATCATGATATCATGAACACTTTTAATTGATGTGATCATGATAGCTTTTGATGAAGCTGTGAAGTTGGTGGTTCTAAGTAAATATAACAGCTTCATGTATTGCTATCGCCATAATTACGCTTATGTAGTATATAGACTCTCCAATTTACTCCTTTGATGATTGTTTTCTTTTTCTTAATTTTGTTATTATATCTCGTGCAGGCTGATAGAAGAGTTGGTAAGCGTCCTGTGGGTCAGAGAGGTTTCTTAAAAGTGGAGTCTGGAACTTGTAATGTTTGTTCTGCTCCATGTTCATCATGCATGCACCGTAATGTAGGTTCCACAGTATCAAAGTTGGACGAGTCATCAGATGAAAATTGTCATGGAAGAGTGGGCAGCCAGTGTTCTGTCAACGAGGACGATCTTTTGCCTGCTTCCATGACTAATACTCACAACAGTTTAAATCACACTGCTAGTGAAGCAAGCAATCTTGTTAATTCCAGTCATGAAGCTCTCTCTGAGAATGCTGAGAGTAAGGAAACCATAAGATGTTCTGGGGTATCAGATGATTCCGGAGCTGTTGCAATGACTTCTAAGACATCTCTTTCTGGGAGCAGGATGAATCAGAAAGTCTCTGCATCAGCTAATGTGTTAGATCAGAGCTCTAATTGTGTAGAGGTCCAGGAAGATGGGATATTGTCTGATGATCGAGCCAAAAATTTGAATTCAGCTCTGGTTTCTGATCCTATTCTGGGTGGATCTAGGAAAGATGAAGTGAGATTACAATCTTTGCATAATCCGTCATCAAACCATGAGGACAGAGTCAGTTCTGAGAGAGGAAATTTCAAGGAAAAATCAGGACCAGGGGGTGACAAAGAGAGAGAGGAATCTTCAGTTGAAGGATCTTCACGTTCAGGCGAGAATAGGAAGGATGATAAATCAAGTAAAAGCTCTTCGTTAAATATATCAGATGAGCCAATCTCATCAGCTGTGTCTGAGAGCGAGGGCGATGATTCTGAACTGCTGGAACATGATGTAAGTAAGGCTGTTTTGTCTCATATTCAGAGAAATTAGCGAACACATCTACTTTGTCTTTTGTTGCAATATTTGCTCGGTGGAATGATTTTAATGTGAAAGGTTTTTCCTTTTTTTTTTTGCTGAATAGGTAAAGGTTTGTGATATCTGTGGAGATGCTGGTCGTGAAGATTTACTCGCTATCTGTAGCGGATGCAGTGATGGTGCAGAGCACACGTAAGCCTACTCTTCTATACATGGGAGAGAAAGCATACTAATAGCCAAATTCCATTTGGCATTTGTCCGCATGTTAGGAATATATTTTTTTTGGATAGATCTTAACCATTGATTTTGACTGTCATGTCTTCCGTCAATCATAACTCAAGGTAGGGCCATTTTCTGTGATAGTAATATTGTTGTGTGTTTCTTTTTACGTAGCTATTGCATGCGGGAAAGGCTCAATGAAGTTCCTGGGGATGATTGGCTATGTGAAGAATGTGCTGAGGAAGCTGAAAAGCAGAAGCAAGGTAAAGCTGAATATTTAACCGAACATGCTATATGTGAAAAGAATTAGCGGAATAAAATAGCATGCATTTTAGATCGACGTTTGCTGTTTCCATTTTTCTAACGAACTGGAAGTTGAAACATGCAGAAGCTAAGAGAAAGAGAGAAACTGAGGTAACCCTCAATGCACATAGTTCTGGCAAAAGGTACGCAGATAAAATTGAGGCAGCTCCAGATGCGAAAAGACAGGCGGTTGAGGCTCCAACTGGGTCACCCAAGAAATCTATACTCCCCAGACTAGGTGCTTTATCTCGGGAAACATCATTCAAGGGCGTAGACAGGTTAAAGGGAAAGCTAAATCATCAAACATCATTCAGTGATGACACAGAGAGTGCACGATCTACTGGTTCACAGCTCCAACCTCAAAAAGGTAGGCTGCAGAATGGCACTGCTCTCCCTAAACGCAACTATCTTTTCTCTTTTGTTTTATTTCTGTTGAATTTGCAGGTTGTATATTACCTCGTTTTTTTGTTTCTTCAGGTGCATATTTGAAATCCAGTTCCTTCAATTGTTCGAGCTCGAAACCGAAAGTGCAACTTATGGATGATGCTATTCACCCAAGACAGAAGACTGGCAAAGAATATACTGCACTTGAGTTAAAGGAGGGGGGTTTTAGAAATGTTGGAAAATCAATGTCAAGTAGAACTACAGATACAGGGAGTTCTAGTGGTAACGACTCACATGCAAAAATGCTTGGATCGAAAGTCCATCATTTGCAAGAAGGCAAAAGCTCAAAGCAAGTGAAAGATCGTAGTACAGAAGCAAAAGCGTCTGCAGCCTCCATCGACCAGAAGTTGAAATCACGCGGCAATTCGTCTGTTTCACATGCAAACAATAATCGTGATTTGAAGGGTTTGCAGTCTGATGGTAAACGAGGTAGCTTGACGAAGCAAGTCAGCAATCTTAACCGAAACCGTCTAGAAAATCCAGTTGCTCCGGGTATGATACTTATCTTTTTGTCAATAAATTGGCACTTTACTTTATCTTTGATAGTACTTTGGTTGCTTATGTTTTGATTGTTTTAGTATAAGATCACCCTGTTAAAGATATCTTGATTGATACTTCTTCCCTATGTAGGAGGAGATGTTTCCAAAAATGAAAAATGCAGTGGCAGCGAGCAGAGTTCAAGTCAAGCCGACTGTAAGGACGAACTGCCATCTCCTTCTTGTACGGGTGAGGGCACACCAAGCCACGGTACTGTAGCTTTACATGATGGATTGCCGCGGTCCAGGGAATCTAGAGAGGTTGGGAAGAAAAGCAAAGAAGCCGTTGGTAAACGCCAAAGGTCTAGCCTATTATCTGGTGCAAAAGGCTTACCATCACATCAAAAGGGAGGTCAGACTGCAGAATCCAGCGACCCCTCAGGCGTGCCTGATAGTGATCTCTCTACCACAAAAAACGTTAAGGAGGATATAAATAAGGGTAATAGGTTACGAGCAGCAGTAGATGCTGCTCTGCGTAAAAAGCCCAGCTTTACCAAGAACAGAGGATTGGAGCAATCTGATGCGTCATTGGTATCTAATGTGGATTCTAGTTCTGATAAGACTCTACGAAATCAATTGCCTCCAAAATTGCATAAGAATTATGTGTCACACGAAGGATTGCAAGGAGGGCATCCGACTTTATGGCCTGCTTCCGATCCGTACAAACAGACAATTGTAACAAATGAGAAGCAGCTTGGACTCTCTGGTCCTGATACAATACCTCCGCGATCTATGGAACTTGAAGTCAATTTTCCCTCCATAAAGCCTGTTATGAGAGATTTTCCTTTAGTTCCCTCGCCTGTTATATTGAGAAGCTCAGCCATTCCTGACCATGAGTCTATATGGCAGTAGGTTTTCCTTCCTTGATGTGAAGAAGTTCTCTTTTTTTTGGCGTCTATTATTTTTTCATTGAGGCTTACTTTTCAAGTATGTAACGGATATTGACTTGAAATTTTTGTATAATGTTTCCAGGGGGGACTTAGAGGTGCGGAAAATCAGAAACCAGTTAGCTATGTGTAGCGGAATGCAAGCACATCTGTCAACCTTGGCATCACCCAGGGTTGCTGAAGTGGTGAATAAATTTCCAGAAAAATTCAGCTTGAATGAAGTACCTCGGCTAAGTACATGGCCAGGACAATTTCAAAAATTAGGTACTAAGGAAGACCATATAGCTCTATTCTTCTTTGCAAAGGACATTGAGAGGTATGTTTTGTACATGATTATTTACTTGCTTTTACTTTCGTGTTGGTGGTCTAAATGATTAACATTTAAATATATGTACTCATGAGAGTTTTCGTTGCACTGCTTGTGATACAGTTATGAGAGAAACTACAAGCCTCTAGTAGATAACATGATCAAGAACGATTTAGCTTTGAAAGGGAACTTCGACAATGTTGAGCTTCTGATTTTTGCGTCCAATCAGCTTCCTCTAAATTGCCAGCGTAAGAATGGTTACCAAAACTCTTACATGCATGTTGTGTACGTGCTAGATTGTAATGCCGAAACTTACACTTTGTGCACATGATCATCTTGCTGATAACATGATAAGTTTTTAGAAAGTAGCATCAATGATATAAAAGTATATTAAGAACGTAATGCCAGTTTAGTCTGTATGAAATTTACTGCTTACATGTTGACATATTGCCCTTGCAGGCTGGAACATGTTATATTTCCTTTGGGGTGTATTCCGAGGAAGAGGAGAGACTTGCACTAACCCACAAAAGAACACATCTTTGCCTACTTCAAATGTTATGCCGCGTGACAGAGACCCCAATGAGCTGTGTCAAACGAGTTCTCCTTCCAAGCATTTGGAGAAAGTGTCTTCTCCACGTGAGAGCTCACTCAATAGAATTGAAACTCGGAATGGGACAGATGCAATTAGTCATGAGAATCCAAGCAACATAGTATCCTCTACTGAGCGATCACCGAGCACAAAGGTGGGTTGTTTTTAGCCCTTGTATAAATCCTTTGTCTCTGAACTTGTTGGAGGATATTTGCATCTCTTAATATAGGGAGTCCCTTTTCGTCTCACATTTGCGTTCCTTAATACAGGAAGAAATTGCTCCTAAAGTGGAAGAAGCAGGTGTGAATCATATCACTCATCAAGCTACTGGAATTAGTTCGGGAGATAGTCTAGTGAGGAAGGTTCAGCAAATTGAGGAACAAGGATTAAGTGGTAGAAAAGATGTCACTTCGACTGTCATGGGATCAGGGATCGAGTCCCATGGCGAAGACAATCGTCTAGAAAAAGATCTTCAATCCTCTAGTCACAGGAAGCGTTCACTTTGGGAACTGACAAGACCCGCTAACGAGGATTCATCTGCCATAAACCAGAAAGTGGAGCTCAATAATGATGGCTTATGCGAAGGGTCCCCGAATAAGAAGCTAAAGACAGAAAACGGAAGCAGCAGCTTCTCCGGGGATACATCTGGTCACGATTCCGGGATCATGAAGAAGAGTCCAAAAATCGTGTTCCCTTTGGACTTGAATGTCGAAAGAGACGACGACAGCGAAATGGTGGATAATCTCATCCAAATTGGCAATGACGAGAACAACAAGAGAGGGTTAATAAGCGGTACAGTCCCGAATCTGGAGCTGGCGTTAGGAGCGGAGGAAGGAAATGAAGACACTATTATGGGACTATTGCCTTTCTTAGGGGGAAGTGGTGAAGAAAGTAGCAGCAGTAGTATGAAGAAAGAAAAACAGAAAGCAGAGGAAGAAGATGAAGACGAGGCGGACGCAGCATCTCTGTCTTTATCACTCTCATTTCCAGGAAACGAGGAGAGGAAGAATGTGAATGCTCCGTTGTTTCTGTTCAGAGACCTTCCCAGATAAACAAAAAAGTTAAGTTATCGTTAAGTTTTATTTTTGAGTGTCCTTTAGTTGTTTTTTTTTTTCTTTTTTTTTTTGGGTTGGTGAAGACTCCAACGAGATAAAATCACAGGGTTTGTACTGTATATAAAAATGGTGATGGGATAAAAAAAAAAAGGAGACCGAATGTTTCTAAAAAATAATAATTATTATAATGGGTTTATATATATTTTATAGAAGAATAACAAAAAGAGTGTTCTGACTTCTGAATCAGCCTTTCCCTCTATATATATTGTTGTAGTGTTAGATATGTTCATTGTTTGATTCTGTTTTTTGGTTTAGAAGAAAATTTGGGTCATTTAGCTGTAATTAAGTAATTAATTAGTATCTTGTATCGTTGAGAAAACTTATTTACCGTCTCAATTTGGTAAGTCGGAAGAAGAAGCAATAAGAACGAGGGTAGTTTGGTATTTTCACAGATATCTCCATATCCAAAAGAAAAAAAAAAAAACGTTGTCTTGTTCGTCTTCCCCACTGTGTGTGTGTTTGTTCTTTTTCTTGGGATCAGATCTCTTTCTTTCGTCTTCAATTCGAATGGCGTCGTGTGTTGTTGCTCCTCTTTCTCTCTCTGGTAAAATTGATTCCTTACCCTCTCGCTTCGCATATCTCTCCTTACATAATAACTGAAACTTAAAATTTTTGTTTGCTAATCATCATCGTTCTTTACTAGAATCTCTATCTTCGAGGTTTCCGATTTGTACTTTCCGGTAGTGATTTTATATCTGTACGGAGACAGTTCTTGAGTTGATCTTCCTAGATTAGCCTGATTTTTGCACTTCAGATTACTAAAAATTATAGATCAAGTCCTTGTTTGCTATTACATATATAGGGCAGCAGCTAGAGTAACGAAGTGTAGCTTTGGGAGCTGTGGTTTTGCAATTTTTTATTTGTAAGAAATTTTGAGAATTTTTTTTTCATAAAACAAGCTTCTTGATTCTTGAATATCTTGGTGGCACAGGTGTCTCTCAATCTCATCATCTAAAAGCTAATGGATTGTCATCTACCACAAAGCTCAATTCTACTTGTAAACCTTGTGCATTGACAATCCTGAATAAATCAAACCGGACTCGCAAGTTTTCTGTTTCTGCTGGGTACCGGTAAGTATCTTCTTATGTATGTCTGTCACTACTATTGTGTTTTCTCTTCTGTTGAATTTGACTTAAAAACTCATTGAAACAACGTAATTCTTCTAATAATTTTTCAGAGATGGGAGTAGGAGTGGAAGCAGTGGTGATTTCATAGCTGGTTTTCTCCTAGGAGGTGCTGTGTTTGGTGCTGTTGCATATATCTTTGCTCCACAGGTTAATGTTATCTCTCTTTGGAAACCTCTGTATGGGGAAATACACAATAGACTCATGTTTAATGATTTTGGATTATGTTAAGTCTGTTGAAATGTTGAGTTGATTAAGGTTCTGTTCTTGCTTATTCCAGTGGCAAGAAAACAGATAGTATCATTGTTATCTCATATGACTGTTTCATTGGATATTGTAGCTTGGGATGATCTTCTACATTACTCTCATGTAATCTTAGATAAAAGATGTTTATGGTTTTCTTCTTTCTTATTGGTGATTTAGATCCGGAGATCGGTACTGAATGAAGAAGATGAGTATGGTTTCAAGAAGCCGCAACAGCCAACGTACTACGATGAAGGTTTAGAGAAAACAAGAGAGACATTGAATGAGAAAATAGGACAGCTTAATTCCGCGATTGACAATGTTTCTTCGCGTTTAAGAGGTCGAGAAAAGAACACTTCTTCCCCCAATGTACCGGTCGAAACTGACCCCGAAGTTGAAGCTACAACGTGAAGAAAATGAAAAACAAACAAACAGGTTTCATCTTCTCTGTGTTTCATATGTAACCAGAGTTGAAAACCATTCCTTAAGGATTGATTTGGTGCTTCACTTTGTTTCTTGTTGCTTTTTGTGCTCTCTCAGTCCTCCTCAGCAGAACTCTTGCAAAGTGAAATATATACGTCTTTCTTTTTTTTGTGAATTTAAATTTCTTTTTTGGTCTAATTCAATTCAACTCAGCATTAGAGTTAATCGGATTGTAAACTGAATTAGGTGCCTAAATTTTACATAATACAATTGCAACTTTAATTAAAAAATAGAAGATCTTAATATTTATACAAACTAGATAAGGTTTGAAATAATCCGTAAAAATACCAAAAAAAAAGGACAGAGAGAGATAAACATTGGCCGGTGGCCTCTGTCACAAACCAATCACCAAAATATCCAAAAGGAACCGAAAAACGCATAAAGCCAAAGCCTTTCTTCTTCTTCTTCTTCCGATATTACTGAGAAAGAAGCAATCCACAAGATTCGATTCAAACTTTTCCATTTTCCTCAAAAAGTTTCGATTTTGTTGAACGGAAAAGAAAAACCTAATCCCTCTTTTACGTTAGGGTTCTGGGTTTCTGTTTTGTCTCTGTCTGATGGTGTGCGAGGAGATTCTTCCTCTGTTCGTTGTGTCTATGTCAGATGGAAGACCATGAAAAGTCTCCCCCTAAGGTAAAATTACCAGTCTTTCGAATCCAAAGTTTGATTTTTTTTTTTTTTTAATTCTTAGGTGAAAATGCATGAGTTCTCCATGGAAATTTGGATTTTTATTAGATAATGTCTGGTTTGGGTGTGAGTGGAATCTGAACGTTTGAGTTATGTTCTTGAAATTTCTGGATAATGATTATGTTTGAATGTTCTCTTATCATTTTCACGAATGCCCATTTCGTTTGTTTGTTTTGTAGGATTACTATAAGATACTAGAAGTTGATTACGACGCAACTGAAGACTTGATCAGACTGAATTATCGGAAGCTTGCTTTGGTTTGTCAACTCATTTAACCCTTTTCCATTATCCGCTTATATGTCGTTTTATAGATTGAATTTTGAGCTGGAAGAAGAGTGAATTTTGCTGAGTATGTCTTATTTTTGTGTATCCATTCTACAGAAGTGGCATCCTGATAAACACAAAGGCGATAGTGCAGCTACAGAAAAATTTCAAGAGATTAATGAAGCTTATAACGGTAAGTCTTTCTTTTGCTTAGACGGTTTCTAACTTTCTATGCATCGGAACATAAGTACCCTAGATAGTAACAAGCTTCACCGGTATTTCCCTATGTTCATTGGTCTAGAAACAAAATAATACATGACAGGGGGAGAAGTAGAGTAGAAGATTTAGAAAAAAGGAAAGATGTAGCAAGCATATAGACCTTTTAGGAAGACTAGGATAAAACAAAGTTTAGCAGTGAGAGAGCAAACTGCGAAAGCCTTCAGCTTTATCCATTTATCTCCTTTACCTTTATTGTTCATTAATTCTGTTTAGTATTGATGCAACTCTATCTAGTCTTAAACGTCTGATAATTTTACGTCCCCTTACCATCTCTTCACTTCTGTGTACTATTTCTCTTTAACATGTCACAGCCTTTTTGTTTGTCCTTAGTCTCCTTAACTATTGTTTCAATTATATTCATCTCGTGATCCTTTATTGACTGACTTTTAGTTTGTAGTTCTGTTTCATCCATTATGTTTTCTGTCGATACTTGAGAGAGAATATGATAGAGCACAATGCTCTCTCTCTCTCTCTTTCTCAGTGTCTTGAATGAATTGATTTTCCGTAATGTTATTTAGCTTCTTCTTTCTTTTTGCGCAGTGCTGATGGACCCTGCTAAACGTTTTGAGTATGATTTCACTGGTATTTATGAGATCCACAAGTATACTTTACGGGTATGTAACATTATTTTTTTTTGGGGATTTACAAACAATTGTTTTACATTTGAAGAGAACATGGTATCTAGGTTTTGACTGACCATTTGGGGTATCCCAACTCATTCTTGAACAGGAATATCTCGCCAGATTTAAGGGAATGATACTCACTTGCAATGGGCTCGGTATCAGCCAATCCTCATCACCATGGTAACAACCTCTTCAGATTATTCATTGTTCTTTCCCCCACAATGTCAAATTCTTATATATCATATCATGAATCTGTATGTTTATTGGTAAAACTTTGCATGCAGGACACATCAATTGGCTGGGACCACCAAACAACAGACGAGCAAGGTTGGTTTTCCTTTTTCTTTTATCGCTTCTTGGCATTGTGAATTAACTATGTAACTCCTTCAATTCCCAGTTAACTGTATGGCTACTTCACAGGATACTGTATAAACTGAAGCAGAAGTTAGAAGAGAGCTGTAAAACTGTACAAAACTGGAGCCATTGCGCTTTTTATCGCGCATTGATGATATAATGATATGCTTTAGTTAGATCTGTTGTATTGTTTCTTTATCTATGTAGAATTAGAGAAGCTTGTGTTGTCTCTGGCTTCTATTCATACATTCACACATTGGTGATGGTTCAGATCTTTTACCACTCTACTACTCTCATCATCATTTTATGGATTTTTCCAGACTGGAGACATACAGTGAATAATACAATCTATGAAACGAGGCTTCTGTCTTGAAAATGTATTTATCTGCTTTGTAGCTGTATATAGTTTCGTTGAAGATTCAATGTATTCATTAGCTTACTGTAAGTTGATGCAGTGACAACGGAGGAAACCTATTAATTTCACAAGTTCTGAGATTTTTTATATTGGAATTTAGAAGTAACAAAGTTCATTACAATCCAGAATAAGAAATAGTGTTACATGGAGTAACTAGTAACTACAGTGTTACATAAGATAAGTTCAAAATTTCTTTTTTTACTTTCTGACAAGTAATATTGTTCTCTTACAAGAAGCTTCACTGAAAGTGATATCAGTCTAAAGAAACCTACAAAAAATTTGTTACAGAGACTTTGTTAAAGAATACATCAAAAACATTAGTATACAGGTCATATGAAAGAATGTACAACTTTAGACTGAGATAAGTAAGTGACTTGAGAACATGGCTTCAAATCAAGATTTAGCGCTCCTCATAGAATCCCAAATTGGTTTCGAAAGACCTGGGTAAACATCCTCTCGGAGAGAAATCGGATACACGTATGTGCGAGCTTCAATACTGTAATGTCTGTCAATAAACCGGACACTATGCAGCTTACGCTCTAAATTCACAGTGTCTATGGTTTCTCCTAATACATATGAACATCTGAAATCACCTCATTTCAAACTGTCCCAAAATTGTCTTGGAAAGATCTGAGTTGATCTTTCCAGAGCCAAACATCTCAAGGAAGGAATGAACCTGACCCGGATATTAATATCTTGCAAGCTCCTTTGAGATACTTAAGCTGCTGCACTTAATCCTAATTAGCTTCACTATTCATAGCATTCATTTGGCAAAATCCCATCTTCTTTCATTTTTCTAAACAGCCCATCTGCTTCACGTCGTAGACCTTTCTTGTACAATCCTAACATCATCGCAGTGTATGTAAAAATATCAGGCACAAGTCCTTTGTGATTGAGGCTACAATATAAATCCCAAGCCTCTGCCACCTCACCAGCCTTACACATCCCGCCAATGATGATATTATATGTAACGATATCAGCATCCATTCCACTCTTTTGCATATCCGCCAATATCACCAATGCTTTCTCTATCTTCCCATTATCACATAGACCATGTAACAAAACATTGTAAGTAACAATATTAGGAGCCACACCAGAAAAAACCATCCGTCTGAAGATTTCTTCAGCAACATTAAGTTTTCCAGCTCGACAATAACCCTGGATAAGAATTGTGTAAGTGACTGTATTCTTAACAACTCCTCTCCGAGACATCTCGCAGAAGAGTCTCATCCCATGCTCTACCTTCTTAGACTTGCAATATCCATTAATGAGAATACTATAAGTTACAACATCCGGGAAACAACCTTTGGTAACCATGAAACAAAACATTTGCTCTGCATCATCTAGACGACTGTACATGCAAAGCCCATAAATCAGTAAACTGTAAGTAACAATATCAGGAACCAGAGATCTTCGTATCATCTCCTCGTACAATTCTTCAGCCTCTAAAATATTCCCTTCTTTCACACACGCATCAATCAATGCATTGAAAGTAAATACATCAGGGTAGATTCCTCTCTTGGTCATATAGCTAACCATTCGAGTAGCATCACTCCATCTACCTGAACTACAAAGTCCAGATATAAGAGAGTTGAAGGTAACAGCATCAGGTCTAACCCCATCTTTCTCCATCCGGTTTAACAGATTCAACGCGTTATCCACCTGTTTGCTTTTGCATAAACCATCAATAACAGTATTGTAGATGACAACATTAGGCTTATATCCCATTTCCACCATTCTCTCAAACATATACAAAGCATCATAAACCCTACCACCGCGACAGAATCCACAAAGCAAAGAACCAAAAGTGACAATGCTAGGCTCATGTCCAAGTTTCATCATCTTCCCAAGAAACGACAACGCAAGAGATAACTGAGAGCATCTGCAGAAACAATTCAACAAGATATTGCAAGTATAGAGGTTATGAGGGATCCCTAACATTTGCATCTGCTCCCAAAGATAGATCACAACATCGTACTTCTTCATCTTGGAGATAGCACTTAATAACCTACTGAAATCAGCAATTGAAGGAAGAGGACGACACTGAACCATTTGAAAGAAGAGATCAAGCGATTCGTCTAGTTTCATAAACTGAATCCCATTTCTCAACATTTCTCGGTAATCACTGCCACCGGAATAATGAGCTCGTTTCGAGAAACAGAAACCGCAAATGCTAAACGAAGAAGACGACGGAGAGGTTCCGGGATTACCTTTATCGAGAAGATTCCGATGAAGAAACGACTTGGCTTTCGAAGAAATCGATCTCCTCATGCTTCAAAGCTTGAGTCCCAGTTTCGTTCCCAATCTCTCTGAGAGAAGAAGAAGAAGAAGAAGAAGAAGAAGTGGTAAAACCTCACAACTCTTAACCGGTTTCTAATTCACCTGAATTTTTGAAATTGGGGATTCCGGTTTATTAAACCAAACCGGATCAGAATTAGTCGGTTACCTCAGTTCTAATTCCATTTTTGGATTCAGTTTTAACTTCTAAACTCGACATTAACCTGAAATTTTGGATTAGACATCCTTAAATCCAGACACCTGAAAATGTTTTTTATTAGAAATAGTCCATTTTATTTTGTGAAAATAGACCAGATTGACACAAAATTGAAAAAATATTGCTAGATTGACACCCTCCTTTAGAGGAAAACTAGATTGACACAATGTTATGTTTAAATTACCAAAAGGCCAAGTAAAACTGAATTAGGAAAGTCAAAAAAATAAAATAAAAACACTATGTTATATCAAAACACAAAATAAAAACCCGATAATCGTTTTTTTGGTCAACATTGTTTCTTCCGCCGGCGAAGAAGGTTTTACAATCCAGAGTACAAAACTCATCACCGGTCCAGAATAAGAAGTGTCATCACCGGTGGTTCGCTGTTCCGGCGGCGAAAGTGTCATCACCGGTGGTTCGTTGTGTCCCGTGGCGAAATAAGATCCCTAGCGGCTTCGGTGGTGATTGATTTTCGGATTCGGCGCCGGTGTTCTTCAAGCCCTCGCCATTGTTACATCCTTTGAGGTATAAAAGCTTTCCTTTTTGTTTCTTCTTGGCTTAATTTCTCCAAAAAAACGCAGACGAAATCACATGTCCTCCCTTCCCCTTAATGATTTATTAGCACTATACAATTGGTACAATTGAAAATTGAGAAGTTAATCCTGCACCAATCACTCTGTTCGTCAATTGTAGATTATTCAGAGTGATTTATAGTTTGGTCAGAGTGATTTGGTACAATTGAAAATTGAGAAGTTATGGGTTTACCAATCTCTCTGTTCGTCAATTGTAGATTATTCATATATGTTTGATAGTTTTTAAAATTGCAAACCAGCGTATGTCTTTGCTAATTAGATAGGTATTGTTGTGCTTCTCGGCACTATTGTGTTATGCCAATTCTTGATAATTCTAAAAGATAAGTAGAACCATTTGTAGTCTCTGAATGGTTCTTGTGTCTATGTACGATCACATAGGCTAATTTTTTTCTTTCTAAATGGCTATAGAAAATTTGGCGTTAATGACATAATTTGTTTGTTTTAGAATAAACTTCACTGAATGTTTCTTGTGTCTATGTATATTTGTGTGAAGATAAAAGTGTATAATTATCATTGTGTCTGTCGATTTGTGTCTGTTGCTTATCGGATTCTGTGACTTCTTTCATGGCAGCCATTGCCAAACACTTCTCTCTTCCGTGATCCTTCTCCTTCTTCCACGTCGCTCTTTCATCTCCAAAAGTCAAGCGGTATGTTTTCAATTCTCTCCCTCCTCCCCCTCACATTGTTTCATTCATCATATATGTTTTTATCTACTGTTTAAGTTCTATATTGTATTTATGTTGATTCAGATCTTCAGTTGAAAGCACAGTTTAGAGGACCCAGTTGAGAATTCCTCCAGCTTCTGATTTTCAGGTTTAACTAATTTCTGGGCTTTTATATTTGGGATGCTGTTCTTTTGTAAACGATGCATTGAACTTTGTGGTGTTTTCAAAATTCACATGGTAAACGATGCATTATACTTTGTGGTGTTTGATTTCTATAAATGAGATATTTGTTTTTTGTTTTTTGGATTATAAGTATCTAACAATTTTGTGTTTCGTAAATGAGAGATTAGTTTCATCTATGGGTTCAAAATTTAGTATTTATCATCTTGTTTGGTACCTTTTCTTATCATTTGATTCTTTTTTTTTGTATGTTTAGGAATGGCATCATCAAGCAATATCATCAAATATCCTCCTCTACTTTATGAAGAAGGGAAATCGCCTCTCCAACATAGGAGCATGAACCACAATTGTTTTGTGTCCAAAATTGGATTTTTGAGAGAAGGATTAGGTGTGGATGTCTGGGACAAACTCAAGGAATCATCTCTTGGAGTGTTTATAAAGTTTGCTGAATTGGAATACACATGGGCTGCGCAGAGAGTTCACTATCTACTCACACATCAGCTGAGAATCAACAACATCCATGAGGTTTGGTCTTTGATCGATGATAGGCCAATTAGGTTTTCTTTAAATGAGTTTGCAGAGATAACAAGGTTAAATTGTGATGCATTTGACCCTTTAGAGAACTTTGATGTTGATCACCATGATTTCTGGAAAGAAATGAAAATACCAACAACCCTTGATGGTCCTATGTGGAGTGAGTTGGTAAAGGTGATTGATTCTAACAAAACATGGGATTTTGATAAGAGGATGATGGTTGGTAGGTTATGTCTGTTGTCAGTATGCGTACATGGAATTCATCATACATCTAGAATCCCATTGGTGACTGCTAAGAGAGTTTTAGATCCTGTTGCTTTTGAAAAACATCCATGGGGTCGGGTGGCTTTTAGTAGTTTAGTGAACTCTGTTAAGATAGTTGACTATGACGGAGATTCATACACCATACACGGCTGCGTTCATGCTATGTTGATTTGGCTGTATGAGAGTGTTCCTGGAATTGGAGAAAGTTATGGGTTTAGAAGGACAGAAGCGAGTGGTGTTCCACTTCTTGATTGGCGATCATCACGAAAACGTATCAACTTCACAGACTTCTTCAAAAAAGAGAAGCATTTGCACGGACAGGTTAGTAGTTTGTTATTTTTTTTTTTAAATTATTTTTTGACATGAACAAATAATTTGTCTGAATTGAAACTTACTTTATTCATTGCTTGTAGGTTCGTGTTAGGCATATGATTCATGTTTCAGAGGAAGACATGTATCCTCTATGGTCTGACTCAGAGGAGCATACGGATCCACACCTAGACGAGCTAATTAAAGATCTCATTCATAACCGTTTGTCTCTAGATGCTTGGAGTTGTGGCAAGACAGTTGGTATAAGTTCAAAAAAGAAGAAAAGAAGAGCTGAAGCTGATAAGGTGAATGACAACAGAGGGTGCAATCCTAAGAAAAAAAGATGGACAGATAGTGATCCTAAATGTGAACAAGGAGAAAATGTAACCAACATGGAGGTAAGGTTTCATTTTCTTTACCGTAATTGATATTAATGAATGTTTCTTTACCGTAATTGATATTTTTGGAGTCTCTAATATGATATTAATAACATGTTATTGTAGGATGGTAAGGATGACAAGTCAATTTCTTTGGATATTTGGAGGGCGATTGAGAAAATGACTGAGACTGTTTCTGACTTGGGCAAAACACTCAACAGTCGAATAGATGCTTTGGAGAGTAAATTTGAAACATTCGTTGAGAAAAAAATGACGGTGTTCAAAGAGGAGATGGGTGAGAGGATTAAAGCATTGGAGAAAGAAAGAAAAGAGCCAAAAGACGATGACGTACGGAATAATGCCACTTCGCACACCATTAACGATGATGAGGGAACAAGTAAAGCACCTGTAAGTTACATTTTCCTTTACTTCTCATGTTCTGTTGTTGTCTAAAGACTTCTCATGTTCTGTTTTAAAAAAGCTTACCACGTTTTGTTTTTTTAAATTCACATGTTCTGTTTTTTTAAAACTTCTCATGTTCTTTTTTTTAAAACTTTCTCATGTTCTGTTTTTTTTTAACTTCCCATGTTTTGTTTTTTTAAAGCTTATCATGTTCTGTTTTTTTAAAGCTTATCATGTTCTGTTTTTTAAAGCTTCTCATGTTCTGTTATTTTAAAGCTTCTCATGTTATGTTTGTTTTAAACTTCCCATGTTCTGTTTTTTTTAAAGCTTCTCATGTTATGTTTATTTTTTTACTTCTCATGTTGTGTTTATTTTTTAAAGCGTATCATGTTCTTTTTTTTTTTTGTTTTAAACTTATACGGTTCTCATCTTAATATTAAACTTCTCATTTTCTGTTTAAAGCTTCTGTTTTTTTAAAGCTTATCATGTTGTGTTTGTTAAAGCGTATCATGTTTTACTTCTCATGTTTTTTTTTTTTTTTTTTCAAACTTATACGGTTCTCATCTTAATATCAAACTTCTCATGTGCTGTTTTTTTTATTATACACATCATTACTCGATTTTCTTACCTCTTTCTTTTCTTGTTTTGTTTGGTTGCAGTCATGGATTGTTGAGATGAAGGAGACATCACAAGATGAATTTCCAGTTCAAAGGGTGGTGAGGAAGGTTTACACTGTCAAGAATAAGAAGAAAGAAGAAGATGAGATATCAGAGAAACTTCCTCTCTCTGAAAAGAAGGAATCTGTGAAGGTTGAGAAGAAGGAAACTTCCAAGAAAAAGAAGATAACTGCTCCTGCTTCTGAAGATGTTGAGGATATTACTACCCAAGTTCAGAAAGCTAAATTGACAATAGCTTCCAGTTCTGAAGATACATGGTCCAACAAGGAGGATCAGTTGGTACATAAAAACTTGAGGTGACACTAAACCGCCTTGGAGAGGCTTTGACGAGGTTGGATGGACCTGGACCTTCGAAGACTTCTAGACGCGTGCCCCAGTTGGCAGAATCACAGAAGTATCCTTACCTTGGTAACTCCACAGTCAAGCGGATCATTACAGAGGGTGATAATGTGTTAGGCGACCATCTTAAGCCTGTAGATGATGAGAAACGTCAGACACTTTTGGATTTTCTCAGCCTTGATAAGTATACATCAACAACTCTGAATTGTTTATACATGTCAATGAGTACATGTCTTGCGAGAATATAAAAGAACTTTCAACAAAAACTAGGAAATT
This sequence comes from Camelina hispida, assembly GCA_023657505.1. NCBI lineage: Eukaryota > Viridiplantae > Streptophyta > Magnoliopsida > Brassicales > Brassicaceae > Camelina > Camelina hispida. Next base: position 8,373,584 of record CP094637.1, on the reverse strand, counting down.
ATAGAGTACATGTCTTGCGATTATGCCCTACTTGGTTGCAATTACCACATGTGTATTGTTTTTTGGCTTCTTCTTTTCCATTGCAATTTCCAATGCTGATTTGATTCTTGAATTCTTTGGTCTACCTGGTTGTTGTTTTGGAATCGGTGGTCTACATACCTTCGTTATCACATGTCCAGGAACAGATTTATCAAGCGCCCTTGGCATGATGGCATTCTCGTAGGAAGCGTAAACGTAGTGTTTGCGATAATAAGGATGACTCATTGAAATGCGAGAAATGTTTCTGAATTCACCGGCCGCAATTGCATGTGCACAAGGGAGTTTCTCCAAGTCAAACCTGCGACACGTACACTTTTTATCTTTCAAATTGACAACATGCAGAGATGTTCCACTTGTTACTTGTACTTGGTGTGCATCGATATCTTGGACAGTAAGTAACTTAGCATAGTCCACACGACCCTATAAAATAATTGTGACATTATATTAGAAACTTAGTTGTATAACATACACACTTGCTAAGAAAGGATAGAAACGAACAGACCTGGAGAATTTTCTCTACACCACGAGTCAAGTCTGTTGTCATCTTCAATGCATCAGTCCTTCTATCAGAAAACCACCTAGTCATCATGGACCTTATTTCTTCCAACAGTTGTACAATAGGAAAGCTCCTAGCATGTGACATGACCTTATTCATTGATTCTGCAATGTTGCTTGTAAGCAAGTTGTACCTATCACCTGGGAAATGTACACGAGTCCACATACGCACATCAGCCCTCACGAGGTACTCATGTAGTGCTGGATTCATGGCTTCTATCTGATCAAATGTGGTTTGAAAGTCGATAAGTCTAAAAGCATTCGCCGCCTTTTTAACCAAAGCGAATTCTGCTCGACCTTTAAACCGAAGCAAAATATTCTTGTACATATGGTATGTACATATTCCCTACTAGACTTCGGATAGACCTTTTAATAGCTTTCCCAATTGATTTATGCCTATCAGAAATAATGGAAAGGCTTTCATCATCTGGTATCACACAGCTGAGTTGCTTGAAAAACCATTCCCATGATTCATCATTCTCTGTATCAACCACGGCGAAAGCAATAGGAAAAATCTGAAAATTGCCATCTTGAGCTGTTGCTGTCAGTAGTGTCCCTAAGTATTTTCCCTGTAAAAAAGTACCATCCACAACAACCACTTTCCTCAAAAACGGAAATCCCTGTATGCTTGCACCAAATGCTAGAAAACAGTACTTAAATCTTTGAGCTTCATCAACATCAAGCTGTGTAAAAGTTCCAGGATTTGCCCTTTTTATCATATACAAATATGTAGGAAGCTGCTCATAACCACTCTCTGGACTACCCCTGACCAACTTGCGAGCATGCCTTAACGTTCGATATGCTTTCCAATAATCCATCTATCATCAACAAATATTTTTTTTTTCATTGTTGTGTTAAAAAAAAAACGGAATAATACAACTAGTAAACAAAATAATCGAAATAATGCTAAATAAATGGAAAAATTATACCTTGATATGAAAACGTTTATTCAACGCTTCAGCAACATGCATTGGCAGTACCTTGGGACCAACTCCACCAACAAAATCTTTGTACAACTCTCCTAGAATATGATGATCTGCTTGTCGGGCACGCATAGAGCGCTCTGTTATGAACATGTATGTGCTGAAATAAACACACGCACCTCAAACTTTGGAAAGTGTCTTAATGTTGCAGCTGTTACCCTCCACTTGCATCCTTTAACCCAACACTTTACAATCAATAATGTTGGTCTCGATTTGTAAACATAATAATCAAACCTTTGAACCAAGGTTAGTATCTTCAACCGTGTTTGTAGGTGCTCCTTTGTATCATACATTTGCCCAACAGCCAAATTCACAGAAGACAAGTCTACCTTTGAGACATCAACTGGTTCTTTATTTTCTTCAATATAAAAAGATGAACTCCTTTTCTTCATTGGCAATTTATGATCCTCTTCTTCTGGTGGAATTCCATACAGGGTAAAATTCTCATCATCGAATCTGTCCGTCCGAATCATCACAATAATCAAATCTACTATCATCTTCATCCATCTCTTCTTCATTTGTGTTGCTGGCCATATCAAGATACTCTTCTCCAACCTGATCATTTTCATCTCTTCCTCGTTTCTTACCTTTGTGATTCAAATCAGTCTGTATTTTCTTCTTCACTTCAACACAAAGTCGACCTGTATCCCTTTCCAATTGTCCCAGAAAAGTGTGCAACTGACGAGAATTATCAATAATAACTGGTGGTGTATCACCAGGTAAATCCTGCAATAACCTCTTCGAGATCTTGTAACTCGATACAACATCAAATACCTTGTTATCCAGCCTGTAATCCTCATAAACCATTCCAATGCAATCATCAAATCTGCTTTGATCGTTACATTGTAGAATTCGTGAACCCCTTTCATTATCAACAACAAACAACCATTTATTGTTGTCAAAGATCCAATTACCACAAACGAGAATCACCTGCTTCATATTCTCTTGGTTGAATGTGAATTACTCTAAACCGTAAAGGAAGAAATGAAAAAAAAAAACCCCTTAAAAGGAAAATAATAGAGAAGTCGATTATGAACCCCAAAAGGAAGAAAGCATGATTAAATCCACATTGGAGAGGAGGAAGAAGGAATTTATGGAAAAATAAGATGAATCAAAAAAGAAAAAAATTTCGGTCGAGATATTGGAGGGAGGCACGATACAAAAGAGAAAAAAAGGGTAAACCCTAGATTCTCGCCATATATGGCAACTGCTACAAAAGTCTGTCGCTTAACTTAAAATAAATCTGTCACCAAAGATACTAATAAATCTGTCATCACTCAAAAAATCTGTTATAAAAATCTGTTATCAAACGCGAAAAATAGATTTGTCATCACAGATTAAAAATCTGCTGTCACTATATCAACAAAAACCAAAACTGTTATCATTGTATTCATATAAAATAAATCTGTTATTAAGCAGCATTTTTTAGTAGGAAAAAAACTGTCATAACATAAGAAAATCTGCCATAACGTATATTGTGCATGTGGGTCAATATAGCAATTTTAAAAAGACTTTCGAAAATCTGTTATCAAACAACAGATTTTCCCTTCAAACCAAAAATCAGTCATAACTAAAAAAATCTGTCACCACTAGATGTCAAACTAGCAATTATTTTTACGTTTATAAATCTGTCGCAATGTGACAGATTTTTTAAGTGAAAAAACTGTTACAACAATTAGAAAAAATCTGCCATAAAATTCCTAGAAATTTGACTAAAACAATGAAAATCTGTCATGACTTTATAAATAAAGTCTGTCGCGTTAAGAAAATCTGCTGTCCATGAAAATCTGTCGTTACACACTTCAAATAAATCTGCCATAGAAAACAAATCTGCCGTCAAATTCTGCAAATTAATCTGCCATCTAAAATAAGTCTGCCAAAAAAACTGCCATCAACAATAAATCTGTCACTTACAAATTAATCTGCCATAACATGAATGGCAGACTTATAAAAAAAAAAAAAAAAAAAAAAATTGCAGGAATTTTTTACGAAGGGTATTATTGACTTTTTTTTTCCTAACAAAGCAAAAAGGGTATTTTGGTAAGAAACTAACCCAATTGACCCTCAAATTTTAGGAGCTAATCTAGCAATTAACTGCTCAATTTGGGTCAAACTAGTAATTCTCCCTTTTATTTTTGGCAACAATTTTAACTGATTGACTCAACTAAACCAACTTTAAAAAATATTGTTTACATATAAACTTAACAGTGGTCGATACCTATTTTAGGTGCTAATTTATCTGCTTGAACATTAGCTTTAAGTCCATCCATGATGTTTAGATTACGGTAAAAATAATCCAACAACAATTTTACAAATAACCAAACAAAAATTGTGATAATATTATTAAAGAATGTAGCAAAGAAGGATTTTATAGAAGTTGGCCACTTAACCATCTCTTAAATATGATAGAGCTTTCCTCTGGTTTGTATTCTGCTGTATGCCAACATCCCTGCAAATTTAAAATAAAATCTTAAACCCTTTTCATAAGCAAAGTTCAAAAAAAAAAAAAAAAAAAAAAAGTGATTTGTATAAATATGCAATGGAGGCTAGCTTTGACAGTAGCAAATGTCATGAGTGTAACCAGCAACTTGATTGTTTATCATCCATGGCCACCAATCATCAATGATGGAGTAACTTAGAGACGTTATCCATGCTTGTGTTGAGACTTGAGATGAAAGGTACTACCATGTCGAGATCGCCGCTATAGATATATTCACCCAAAATAATAATAAATCAACAAGTTTTATATCAATTCTTGAAACTTAATTTGTATATAGAATTGGAAAGTTGAAAATGCCATTAATCGATAACCTCTGATGCTGTTATCTACATGGTATGGTACGCTTCTCTTAATGTCCATATTATAAGGCGTGTCCATAGATAAACATCGAACCCATTTTCTTTAACTTCCCTAAGTCATGTACATGTAAGAAGTCCATTTGATTCAAAATATTATCAAAACTTTTATTTTTTATCAAAACTCAAATCACTCAAAATATTTAGAGATTCGATGTTATTTTTAGCATTAAAACCGTGACATAAAACTGAAACTTGTCATGTATAATATTAATATGATATACCTTTTACCACATGAAGTGCTTCGCGAACGCTCTCGTCATTGGCCCAGTTGGAAGATATTAATTCTATGTATCTCTACAAGTGGGTGAAAAACTAATCTTGTGTACATATTTATATCCCAATGGTTTTGTTATTCATTACTTTTCCAATATAGTAAACATAAAATTAGACAAAGAGCAAGAAGATGGGATGCTTACATAGCAATCAGTAGATGGAAGACATGTTCTATATCCAAGTTTCGTCTAGTTCTTTCAAGTTGTGGTGTTCAAAAGGGCCACCATGACCTTTCTAAATCTGGATATGGGAATGTGGCTAATACATTATATCAAAAAATATTTGCTAATATAACTATTTTGGAAGCTATTATTTCGAGACAGAAGGTTTTGGTTTGAGATATATGTCCGATCAGGGTTAATTTCTCGGACATTGGTTAAAGAAAAATAAATAATTGAACAGAAATCATCAAAATCTAAATAGTAACGAAGTAACATCTACATTTGTTCAACTTCGACAGAAAAGCCACATTTGCATCGTTTTGTTTTGACAGAGGTTTCCTCATCAAAGGTTTCTTGGTCCTCAAGAAACACATGCTCATGGCTTTCGTCTTCATTACGAGACTTTCTTACTCGTGACCTTCCTCCTCCTCCAGTCTTAGCCACTCTCTGCTTTTCAGGTGATTTCACATTCTTGGCCTCAATGATAGGCACTGAATTCACTTCCAAACTCTTCGTTTCGACACTGTTGGAGTTATTAGCGTAACGGTTTTTCAATCTTTCACGGGTTAAGATCGACGAAAGAAGCTGATACCATCTTGAAGCTGCTTGTGCTTCATTTCTTCTTCTCTCCTCTTCTTCTCTCTTTTCTTGTTCTTCTGCATATGCCTGACCAAAACCAAAAAATGAGATAAAAACCAAAGGATCCATATTCAAGAACATGGTGGCAGATCGTAAGTTATGGAGACTGTACCTCGAGGATTGTGTCTTTGAACTCGGTACAAACCACAATGCCTTGATAAATAGGAGTAGCACCTCCACTTCTGTACTCGAAACCAACCATGGCAGGTGCATAATCTATACCAAATCTCTTAGCAACCGAAAATATTCTAGGAAGCTTTAGGTGGACTGTTCCAGGTGGGAGGCATTTCTCAGACCAGACATCAACTTGACCACGCTCGTTCTGAAAAAAATGGAATTTACACTTATACACTAATTTGTGTGTTATATTTGTAAGTATTAATGGAGTTGCAACTGTCGAGGGATAACTTTTTGGGAGATTTCTATGGATGGAAGCGATATAAACAAGGACAAAAACAACAATATTTGTTTTACCTTGGGCACAATTCCATTAACAGCGTGAGGGAGACACAATGGTTCCATTTGCCACTTCCCATACAGTTCCATGCAATAAGAACCACCTCTAATTTCAACGTTGCCATCTCCAAAATTTTTTACTTTCTTGAACTTCGAGTTCCGCTTCAGAATCTAAGGTAGTAATAATAGACTTCAAAAGTTGATCACCAAACCGGAAAAAAAGGGGAATGACTAAAGATAATCATCAGGGGAGATTAAAAGACGGAAACCTTTAAGGGAACTTCATTCGCCTTAAGTTGTAGCCCATCACGAAGCCACCTTTCTTTTGATTTGAGAGTCTGCACACAGGTTCGAGGATATACTGAATGACCATTGCAAAACCCCAGAACTGGACCTTTTGGGTGAAGTATCTGGTTCTTGTGAAGCCATTTCTCAATAGCATAGAGTTCATGGGTTTTATAGGCCTGCCAGATTTAAATAAAGGGAGTTTTGTAGCTGATGGTTTAACCGTTTAAGTGAAGCATGAGTTTTAAATATGTTTGCCGGGATACACCCAATTTACCTGTTGGTTAGTAGGAAGCGGCTCAGTCAACGACCGCGTAGCCAACTCCATATCTTCAAGAGCACTCCTTATACCATAGGAAGAGCTACTCAGGGAAACTCTGTTAGCAATGTCTTCATTGTGAGTTGCGGCTGACTCTAGATGTATTAACGGTGCTAATACCATATCCCACCACACTGAACACACCCTTTTGGATGAAATAGTGTGCCATTTTGTACAGTACCTGAATAAGAAAAATGTCAAAAGGAAACAAGATGTAAAGAAGATCTTTGGCTCCACCTCCAATAAAGAAATTGTAATACAGGTAATAGAAACCTGCGAGTGACATCTTTGGCTCCACCACCAGCAAAAGCGACAACATATCTAAGAGAGGTTTTGCAAGCGGTAGTTGTAGCTTCAACGTTTTGCGCTGCATCTATCATTCCATTAATAGCATCCACATGGACCCATTTCCCATCCATGTTTTCCCCATTGCAATACACCTCAGCCCAACAAAGGGGAGAATCTACTTTCTTAGAACCGATAGCAGTGGATATTACTTGGTCAGAAACTGAAGGGCCATCAACTACTTTCGTTATTTTACGAATTTTCGTTTTCTCGTTCACTTTAGCGCGCTGTTGGTTGTCTGCAGTTGCACTCAAAGCCATGGCTATTTGCATCTCGTACTCTACATCTCCTTTCCTCTTTGTTCCACCAGATTTACTAGACGTTCCTGCTTCGCAAGATGAATTGACTGTATTGTGTTGCAACTGATCAGATCGCAGGGAGTTCCTATGCTGAGGCTCAGACGTTTCACAGACACTTTTATGCTCAACATGGGAAGAAGATTTATTTGGGAATGACGAGATGGCCTGCTGTTTTGGTACCATAAGCGTTGAGGTCCTGAATACCCCATGCTTCATTTTACCTCGGTTTTGACCTGATGATTCGTCCTTATCGGGCCCTGGTTTTAAGGATGCAACATCAAGAATAGACACAAACCTGCGAAACTAAAATTAGTACAGAAAACTCGAAACATACTTGGCATAAGTATTATAAATAAGCAACACTTCAGAAACTATGGTACTGTAAATAGCTATCTGACAAAGATTAATCTTGAAAAGCACATGGTGCTGAAAAGTTATGGAGCTGAAAACTTAGCCAAATGTGACTGAGGAAACACATTAAACGTGCAAGAGTGGAGCTCTCATATAGTCATGACAAGGTGTCTTTAATACACAGAGCAATAAACAGATTCAAACCAAGCCTGGAAACCAAATATAAATACTATATTGTGGCAACACTAAAAAGTATTACGTACCGAGTTGTGAGCTTTAATGCTCTAAACAAAGCAACAGACAGTGCTGCAAGCTGCAAAAAGGATTCCATAAGTTTCCTATAGAAATTGACTTTGATCAATATTGGACCACTACTTTCCTAAAAGAAGGATTAACTTTGGAAAATCCAAACAGAGTAATCTTCACACGCAGATATTCAAGATACTTTGGAAAAAGGAAGCTAACTTGTTTGAAAATTGAGATTAGCATATTGAAGTTAACCAAATAATAAAAAGGTTAAATGTCAAAAATCTGATCACAAGCTTACCTCTTCAGCTGTGCCTTTACGAGATTCAAGAGCAAATGCTAGGGACGTACGAAAATTTTTCTCAGAACTGGGAGTACACCTAACAGAAAAGTTTTCACGAACCTACAATATAAGCCAGGGAAAAGTTATTTTAACTTTCCATCAGAACAAAATAAAAGCTACAGGCCAGTAAATCCATACCCAACGAAGAAGAGGGGCTACATCCCTGACAGTAACTTTCTCGAGATTCGCTACTTTTGATAAGTATGATGGCAGAAGTGAAAGCAAGGCAGCCTGCGAATAAAACTTAAAGATTAGGTAAAATTTTAACGCAGGATGCAACCTAAGCAAGCAATAAGAAAAGATAGATCTTTTCAGCAACAGGTAACACAGTTGTAATTGATAGATAGAATTTGTTTACCTGAATCAAGGGATCATTACAAGCATTGTCAACTATCCTCCCTCTTGCGAGCAGACAGAGCAAGTGAACCTTATGTACAAGTTCCGCCCGTTCCTTAAAAGACAAAGTCCGAATCTCTTTAGCTACCACTCATATTTGGAGAAGAAACAGAAGTAATCATATAGAAAATCCTGAAATTTAGTTCAAGCACAGTATACCTTGTCTTTTGCTGTTGCACGGTATGCACTCTTCTGCTTCTTAGCATCAGGAACATCATCATCAAATTCTATGGTTAACTCTCTAGTGTCATCAACATTAGCATCAACCGTGTCATCAACATTAGCATCAACCGTGTTATCAAGACTAGGAATTGGACAGTCTTCCCAGTCTGAATCATTCATTTCATCATCATCCGAGAGTACAATAGTAACACATTCCCTGTCCTTTAGAACGTTATCAGTTAAAGTTGCCTTAACGGCTTGCTTCCCCTTGTCATTTACACTTTTATCCCCCTGCAAAGATAGAAAATTAAAGTAATCTTTAACACTCCCAGACAACAGAGGAACTAACTATAGAAGAAAAGAATCACCACTCTCCCCAGCAAATCTTTTGGCATAAGACAAACAAGAAACCTTGCAAACAATCTATAATAAAATTGGCTACTCCTCCTAATGGCATGAATGGAAGAAACAAAACCTTTGAGGAATCAAAGTTGTCATCTTGCTTCTTCTTGCCTCGAGAAGTTCGTCTGTCTAAAATTTTGTTCACTGCAGCTCTAGAGGCTGCTGAGAGTGAGAGTCTACCGTCCTTACTATCACTTGTAGACTTCATCTTTTAGGCTTCTCCAGAAAACCCTAAGCATTAAAAAAAAAAACCAAAATCCAAAAAATTAAAGCCGAAAGACAATGACGATTAGGTTACAAAAAAAACCGACAGTCATTGTAATTTCTCTGCAACTTCCATCGTTGATGGACACTAACCAAATATTTTAATATCCAATTCCAATGATAAAGTTATGTTCTTTGCATAAATAATAAGTACAGAGACAAAAAGGAAAAGCTTTCTCAATCGTTCCCCAAAGAGTCAGGCTATATATATAATATGACGCAGGGAAACAGAAATTTGAAGAGAGAAAGATACACTTACCGACGAATCGAGGCCGTAGGAGAGACAGAAAGTATTCGACCGGAGCGAACGATTTCACGCGCCAAATTCTCCCGACAAACGACCGACGTACGGAGGAAAAACTAAACCTTTCTCCGATTCCGAGAGAGACTTAAGATTTCTTTAAGATGGGACCCACCAAACCAGTTCGTTCATTAAACCGCCTTAATGTCGCCACGTCACTTCCCCTTTTTTTTTTTTTTTTTTTGACATTCCATTATTATTTATTTGCTCTTTATGGACTTTTTATTAGACAACCGATCAAAATATCAAATGTATCAAAACCAAACGCTACAAAACAACGTCTAGAGACGGAGATATAAGATGAATATGGGGTTTACACAATTCTCTCTCTGATCTGACCAAAAACTAAACAATCTTTTCACCGATAAAAAAGAAGCATGTTTTTCTCCTACAAAAAGCTAAAAGACATGGTGACATTTTGAGCCAATGAGTTTACAAAACCAAAAGACGTGAGCTTTTTTCATCAACCCGTCATTCCAGGGAAGAGCTGCGAAATCTTGTTGAACACATCCATTACCTGCAACACAAAATAAAGCATCAAGTTTCTTACACAAGTATTCTCTTTATGCTTCTCTTTCGGAGAACGAACGTAGAGGAAGTGTAGCAGAAGATTTCGTATTTACCTCTTTGTCGTTCTGGTACTTCATGATGTTCATTGGGTTCTCTGAGCACTGCAGCCAACAACAACAATTATCAATCAATATACGTTTTGCTTTTGTATATGAGAAAATGTGGAATCACAAGAGTGATCCCTCTCATTCAAGTTATTGAATACGTACTTCCATTAACGCTGCTTGGACTCTCGGATTCTGGAATGCCATAGCAACATCAGGGTTCTCCATGATCTTAGATATGACTTCTTCTGGAGTCAGTCCTATTTGATCTGAGCAAATACGTATGGTTTCAATCAATGAGTATCAATCCTATTTTACGTCACAAAAATAATACTAGTATCATCAACTTCGTCGAGGTAATTGAGATTTGTCTTACTGAATTGTTGCTTCACTTCAGGACTATTCAGGTCAAAATTCTTCAAGGTATCTGTCATTCGCTTGTCCCATTCACCACTCCCGCTCATGTTATTCCTAAATCCATGAAACAAACAAAAGTATTTCTAAATAATATAGTTTAGAGATTCTTAAAAGCAATGGAAAATAAATAAATCTGTCTGTTAAATGGAGCTTACAGCATGTCCTGTAACTGTTGACGGTACTGAGGATTTTTAAGCATCCCTACAAAATTTCAAGTCGAGATGGTAAGTCAATTAGATCATTCTTCTACGACTGGGTGGGTGAAGTGGAGACAATTCTGAAATCCCCTGATATAAACTAGTTATAGGTTTCTATCCAAAGATAGTTACCTAATCTTTTCTAAAACTGAGAGATAAGAACAAAGATGATAATAATAACAGGACTACATATTAACAGACTTACATTTGAAAGTTTCTGGGTTCCTCATCTCTTCAGGCAAGTATCTGCATGTTACCAAATGTCCTCTAAGAAACCAGTTTTAAAGATAAACGGAAGGGAAGCATTTGAAGATAATGTGATAGGGGAGATGAGTTACGGGTAAACCATCTTCTGAACTGTTGGATCTTCCATCATTTTCTCTAAAGCTTCTACTGACAAACCCGGCCCTCCTTTCCCACCGCCTGTGTAAACATCAGAGAGACCAAGGAATCAGAAGGAAAGAAAGACTAATATGCACGTAGATGAGAAAAAAAAAAAAGTCATAATAAATGAGATGTGAAACATATAGCTATACTAATATGCCTGTATACCAAAATCAGAGATCTAAAGAAACAACCTTATGTACTGTTAACTGCCTGAGAAAATTCTATATACAGTAACAAGTATTCCATAGTGTTGCATGTCTTATAACAATACAGAGCAACGACAAGCAGAAGGTCATAAGTAATGAAGTAAATTCTCTCAAAGCCAAATCATTCCTCTATCACCAATTTAAATATCCTCCCTTGTTTTTAATAGTTGGCACAGGGTATAGAATAAAACGAAAATCTCTAGCCTTTATCATGAATCAAGCAAAGGGCTCTGCAAGTGATGAAAACTGCAATTCATTAACTCACCCAAAGATTGAAAAACCTCTGAAGCAGTGGCACCATTTGCCGGACCAGCTCCATTTTGCAAAACCTTCATCCAAAGATCAAAAAGAGCATAGAAATCTCCTGGGTTAGCAAATTAGGTCACGTTTCAAATCACCACTTGGTGTGCTGTGCAGATACAAAAGAAAAAGAAACTTACATCCTCAAACAAGCGAGTTTCTTTGGGGGGACTAGTTTCCGAGACTTCAGCATAGTTGCTAAATGGGCTTTCTTTTGTGGTTTCCTCAGGTGAGACGTCTTCAAAGGCTGCATCCATTCCAAAGTTTTAACAGATTCCAAATTAGAAGCTTAGAAAATGCGAAAGGAAGAACGTTAAAATTGAAGGTACAAATGAGAAGAGGTTGATTTTTGACAAAAGAATCTACCATAGTTCTTTTCTTCTTTCTTTTCTTTGCTTTCCTCAAAAACAACACTTGGCTTATCCACTTCTATATCCTTTGTAGGGGTAGGTTGCGGTTTAGTCGAAGGAGGAGTATTGACTTTTGACGGCATCACATCAACAGTAGCACCTGAAGACGGGGATTGAGACTGGAATGGCGAGGAAGGAGTTGGTTGAGGAGGAAATGGAAACGGAAAAGGTGATCCTGATGGGAATCCAGGATTATTAAACTGACTATTTTGCGTATTCATCTGGTTCATCATCGTCTTCATAGCTGTTTGCATTGCATATTTCTGAAACGAAAACCAAAAAAACCCAGAGAGAGTAACAGCCAGTTAGAGCCAGTCCGAGAATGATGAGGGAAAGTATTGAGAACTTGTGAAGTATATTCCAATCAAATTGTTATGAAAATGATTATAGGTGTGAATGCCTGAATTGCATCACTAAAACCATAACGGTATGTAGATTTCTATCTATTAATCAAGTGACTACCCAAAAAAAGAGAAGCAAATCTTCCATGCTTAAATATATGGTTCAAAAAGTGTGAGCAAACTGTTTACCTTGTTAAGATAACAAATTTAGTTAATAATACTATTTCAGATACATGAGCACTACACACTTTTTGAAGATAACATGAAGCATAAAATCGTGGTTCTGCAAAAGACTAGAGAACAAAAGTCCCATAAAGCATACAGGGCCTAGTATTTGTACCTTTAAGTTTGAAGTTACCTGCAATGCCATCAAAACAAAATAAAAATCAGGTAACTATTCTTCGACACTGAAGCAAGAAAGAAAATGTATCAAGGAATCATGATACTCACCAATGAGAACAAAGCTGATAGCCCAACTCCAACACCAATCCAGAAAAGTGGTGATCCTCTACAAGTGAAAAAACACAAATTAAGTACCAAGAATCAAACAATACAATAAACTAAGCACATTTTCCAAAACCAGGAACATGAGTTAAAAACTTACATGGTTGATGAAGATGGTGGTGGCACAGGCACACTAGGGGGAGCAACAGAAGTTGTCTGTTTATCACGACCCGATGAGAAAATACTTGCAAAAGCTTTGCTTCTATGCTTCACAACCACTGCAAATGAAGAGAAGTTAACAAGGCATTTACAGAATTCGAATTGCAAGATTCACAAAGTGTGGATCTTTAAGTGAAATAAGAGCAATTCATAAGCTAATCTCTTACTAGTCGAAAAGGGTTTATAAATTTGAGTTTCAATTCTACTGATAAATGTAAGAAACTGGAAAAATTAACGAACTTTTCCTTCACAAATCATAGCGTTGCAAGTGAGAGTTGCAGACTAACCAGTTTCATTCTCCGGACGAGAAGAGGGAGACTGAGATTGAGCAGAGGCGGAGATTTTGGAGCAGCGGAGGACAATTTTAGGAGTCTGACGAGAAAACCCTACTGGGTTTTTAAGAGAGGAAGTGAAATTGCATCCGATTAACAGCTTTGGGGAAGAAGCTGAGCAAGAAACTAGGGTTAGGTTCTCCATTTGAATTGTTTCTTTGGATAAAAGAAACAGAAGATGACCCTAAACCCAATTCTGGTGGAGAAGAAGAAGAAACGAAGAAGAAAGAAGAGAGACTCTTTGGTCTAAAACGCCACTGTTGTATGTATCATCCATCCCTGAAGCACGAGGTTTGAGTTAGTACTACTCTTGGGATCCACTGCACCCAAGTGTACTGAACTTTTTACAAAATTAACACGTGGCGTGATTTTCACCGTCAAGATCATAGAACTTTATTATACATCCAAGGGTGGAAGAACGAAACTCCGTTATTAATTTACAAGTCACCCCTCAACCTTTGATTTTGGTTGCGTTATACCCCGTATCTATTTCAAGACACTTTTTTCTACACATCGTTTTTTTTTTTTTTTTTTTTAAATTGATTATTGATGTGACCTGAGCATGCTTTTAGTCTCTGAGATAAGAGACGAGGCTGACCTGAGCATTCCTTACACATCGTTTTCTTTGAGCAAATCATATAGTATGTATCAATGTATTATGTTAATCATTTCTTTTTTCTTGTTGAGTCTTTAGTTATAGTTTTGGCCTTTTGGGACTGACAAACATTTGAATGTTACGATTTCTGTCAAACGCTAATGACATGATAAGTTCACAAAAACAAACTTGATTATTGTTGGACGACAACGGGCATACATAGCATGACTATGACCACATCGAAAGAATTGATTTAGGAAAAGAGTCTTGACTCTTGAGAGAATTCCCATGGTAATAGAGTTCACACGTTACTTGGAACCAGTTTTACTTGCAAACAAAGATCGAAGTCCATATAGATAAATATCACTGGAAGTAATGGGCCTGTTCGTTTACATAGTCACTGCGACAACTTTCGCCGACTGAAAAATCAACGTCGCTGGTGTTTAAATCCCAGACATGAATCACTGCTTCTGTTAAAAAGAGTCATCCTTTATATGAAAAGGAGTCGCAGCGATCATTGTAACTGTCGCCGCTTTTTCTGGCGACACATGAACACACCGGCAATCTCCGTAAAAATAGTCGCAGCGACAGTTTTGTTATTTATCATCATTTATTTGGCCACTTCCACGTATCGCTGTAAAGAGTCGCGGAGACACCAAAACGAACAGGGCCATAGCCAAACATTCAAATTCGAAGAAACATAGTAACACGTCCTGAAAATCATACGCCATTCCGGCAGTTTTATTGTTCTGTAGTTATTTCACCATTTGGTACACACTGAATAATTTGTTCTTCCCTTTCTATTAATTTAGTGAAATTCAATTATCTGCCCGTACCTTCAATCTCAGAAAATACAAGAAGAAAACAACCTCTTTGATTTAAAAAGATAGTGAGAATACATGTCAAACATCCAAAAATATATCACAAACTAAACTTTTAAAACAACATGGAAGCAAAAAACCAGATTTCAAAGCTGCTTCTCAGATAATGGGCACAATGTTTCCACATACGAGTGCATGAGACCATGGTAAGGTTCTTCAAGATTTAAACTAAGAAAATGTCGAACAAGAGCTCCACACTGCTCTCTTCCTTGATCTAAAACAAGAAGGAAAACAATAAATCTCCCTTCAAGCATCTTAGATCAAAGTGTCATCAAGCAATACAGAGATCATGAACTTTTTCTTTGGATTAAATCAAGAAGAACCACATCAAGTTCTCAGCCCAACTTTTCAGTGTGGTTAAAGCAATAAAATCATCATAGAGCAGCTATAAACAAAAACCAAAACCAAAAATCTCAAAATCTTAAATCCATTGAAGAAGACAAAGCTGCTTCTCAGACAAGGGCCAAGTTTGTCCACATGAGAGGGCTTCAAAAAGTGCATGACTCTTCAAGATTCAAACAAGGAAAAATGTCAGATAAGAGCTCGACATATCTCTCTTCCTTAAATCTAAAACCACGAAGGTGAAAAACCTTCAAGCAACTTTAGATCAAAGCGTCATAAAGAAACGTCGAGATCTAATACACTCTCTCTCTCTAGTTTGAATCATGAAGAGACAAAAAAAATCACATTTCCGAAACCCATCTCTTCAGTGTGGTTAAAGCAAAAAAGAATCATCATAGAGCAGCCACAAAACAAACAAAAAAAACACACAAATTTCACAAACCCATTATCATAATCTTAAGAAAGGTCAAAACTTTAAATCGAAAACGGAAAAATTTAGAAAACATTAGCAAATTGTTGAATCTCGAGAAAATGCTAGAATCCACGGTATATAGAATTCTACATGTCCAGAGATTCAAAACCATCAATGAAGATGTTTGATTTAGCATATCAGAACATACGATTCTACTAAGCTATACAAGAATATGATAAGCTTAAAAGACTCTTTTAACACAAATCTGTTCCCTTTATATGCTACTTTCTAAAACCTAAAGATTTCCTAGCAAAAACCTCGGATCTTAACAAAAAAAAATCGCATCTTTTTGGATATTCTTGAAGATGATCTTGCGGCGAAATCAAAGACGAAGTCTTTATTTATATTTATAGCTTAGGGTTTGTTACATCGCTTTTTATGGGCTTTAAAGGTTTAATTTTAAATAGGCCCATTAGCCCAAATAAACTTTCCTTTCTTTTCGCTCCTTCCTTCTTCGTTCTCTTCTCTCTCTGTTTCAATGATGAGAGAAAAAAAAACCAAAAAAAAAAAAGATTTATTTTGTTAACTTGTCGATCATTGAGAGCGTCTCAGTTTCAGTGTTTCTTCGACTTTGCAGAGGTAAAGGTTTCAGTTTTCTCTGGTTATGTTCAATTTGGGTCATTAAAAAAAAAACCAATTTTTTTAACATTGATGTTTCATACAAGTGACAAAAGCTTCTTCATGTTTGTGTCCAGGGGCTTGTAGAGAAATCTGAGATTTCTTCCTAGTGTTAATAATGTCTCAAGGAGATTCCTTTATTATTCATACTCGTTACGTTCTCTATCTTTCTTAACTTCAATTTTGCTTTTGTAATTCTATTCCAAATTAGCAAATTTGGAGAAATCTCGATTCTTTTTTAAAATTTTCTTTCAATCCCCATGTATATATTTTTTTTTTTTCCTCTGTATCAACTCTGACTCCGAATGTATAAGATGAGTCATGAACCTACTAATAATATCCCTCCGTCGGAGTCCGGTTTTGCTTTCCCTGAGTTAGACCACCTCCCTCTGAAGTCCCGGCGGAGTTTGATGCTATCGAATGAAACAAGAGTCTCTCAACCTATCGCTGCTTCTGTGCCTGCGTGAGTATAGTGTCTGTAGTTTAAGTCTTGCTTAACTTAGCTTTTTCATTTTCGCTATCTGAGTAAAAGAGTCTCTCAGCATAATATCTCTGCTTCTGTTTTCACATATTTGTTCTTTGGTCTCTTCTGTTTGTAGATCGAATGTTGTTGATAGTATCGTGAAAAGGGAAGAAGAAGAAGAAGAAGATTGCTATAGTGAGCTGGTAAATAAGTCTTTGTTAGGTTACATCTGATTCCACTTATTATGTTTAGACAGCTGATAATGTAGTTTTCAGGGCGTAGTGTCAAATTGTGATGCTACAGAACAACCTGTAAACACAGGAATTTTGGAATCTACAAGCATTGGTTGTAGTCAAGGTCTGAATGATTCTGGAAACGTAACACCACTGAAGAACATTCTAGTGTGTTGTAGTAATGTGGATGAGAATGACAAACGACTGGAACATATCAAGGACACCCCAAGGAGTGATGCTCTTGAACATCTCACACTGAAAGAGCGGCGCAAAATGCTTCTTGAAAGGTGCTTTTTATAATCATTTTTCACTAACCCGCATTCATTTAGGGGCTAACTGCTTTTATCTACCATACTTGTTTGTTGCAGGGTGGCTATAAGGGTGCCAGAATCTAACTTAGAGGTAAACATAGTGACAAGTTCCCCCGGTTTTTTCAAACTTTTTTTTGTTAGGGATCTATTAGGTCTAACTAGTTATTTGCATTAAAAATGCAGGATAATAATAAAGATTGCTATGAATCCGATCTTTACAAATTAAAAGCTGAGATTTCATGCGATAATGAGATAGCTTCGTCTTCTGGGGTCCAATTTAGCGGCTTTCTAGAAAAAATTGATTCTGTCCTCTGTAGAAATTTTAGTATAGGTTCGGACTCTAGAAGTCAGCTTAGTGGAATTCAAGAGAATAATGCTCACGAAAGTTCTTATGATTTGTCACCTGAAGCCAGTCTACATGAGTTATCCAGTAGAGATGATGTACACTCTCAGTTAGGTAGCAACGGAGATCCAAGAATAAGTGTGAAAAGAGTCAAAAGGAATCCGCTGCCTTTGAATGTGTATGAAATGCAGTCTACTCAAGTAAAGACTGATCATTTGGGTGATTGCGTCATGGAGAACAATGAGGAGAGAGACCCTGTCACCTCAGAACACGTACAGGTCAAAAGAGAGGTGGAAACCCATGGTAAACCTTATGATGACAATGAGCTAGATTCTGCAAAATTGAGCTTTCGCTTGAATCGTTGTACATCTGCTCCGAAGCCTTCGAGGTTTGTGAAAAACGAAGCAGAGACCGCTAGTGAATTGGATGAAGAAGATGAGATAGACCACATGAAATTAATTGATCGACTAAAGCTTCGATCATTTCATGGTTCAGGTCATCATGAAGAGGTTAATTCTCCGTCTTCAGGGTTTAGCTTCGGTACATCTGATGACTATGTTAAACCTTTGAAGATATTACGTCCATGGAAGCGGAAGAAAACCGCCACGTGAGTCTCTCTGCTGTATCCTTAATCTATCTTTTGATTATCTTTGTTTCTTTTGTGATCTTAGAATATGTAATAACCATTACAGGGACTCAATTGAGACAGCTCTGGAGGAAGATGCTCCTGGTCTTTTGCAGGTATCATGTTTTTTCTTCTAAAAAAATTTGAATCCAACGGTACTTCTCCAAATTAGATTTCTTAAAGCACTGTGTATTTTAAATCTGGTGTTTGCAGGTACTGATCCAGCAAGGGGTATCAGTAGATGAACTTAGACTTTATGGGGATAACGAAGATGGCAGTGTCTCCTCAGATGATTCACTTCTTGAAGAGAGCTTCTCGGAGCTCGAAGATGTGATCTCGCAGGTAAAAATAATCCCTTTATATTGTTGCAAAGTTCAGCCTTCTTCCATATGTTTTAGTTTGTGTCAAAAACATTGAATCTTCTTGAAATTTATCAGCTTTTCTACAAACGCCAGCCGGGCACGAAACTTCTCAATTTAAGTTTCTCAAAAGCTTCAAGAACTAGCTATTATTGCTTGACCTGTCTATTCTCCCTCATCGAACAGGTAAATTAAGCCTCATCTCCGTCTTTTCGGAGTTTTATTTATATTTCCTTCTTTCTAACTTGTTTCCTCATGTTTTCAAGGCGCGGTATTTGCAGTTCCGCAAATGGCCTGTTGAGTGGGGATGGTGCCGTGATCTCCAGTCTTTCATATTCGTTTTCGAGAGACATAACCGGTAAATTAACTCTCTCTCTCTCTCCCCATTTGCCATTAGAGGCTAAATTGAAAATTTCATGGATGTTTTGACTCTATACAGTATAGTAATGGAACGGCCTGAGTATGGCTACGCAACATACTTCTTTGAGCTCAGCAACACTGCATCAATCAGATGGCAGATCAAACGTTTAGTATTGGCCATGAAACTTGCAAGCTGTGGCCGATATCAACTAATTGAGAACAAGCCCTTACTGGTAAGTTCTTTTCTCAAAGCGATTAAAACGATATGTTATGTCCTCAATGTATTGTTCTGAACTCTCTTTGGGGTTAATAATAAGGTAGGGGAAGATATGACAGAAAGCGAAGCTGAAGTGCTGATGAAGTACGGTTGGGTTCCAAACACGGGACTAGGGACGATGCTAAACTACCACGACAGAGTTTTCCACGACAGGAAAACTCAAAAACAGACATCGGAATGGAGATCTAAGATTTCTAAGCTTCTTGTCGATGGATATAACAGTGGAACCATCGTCTCAACTCTCATTGCTCCTCATGATGATGATGATGATGATGTCTATGATGCCGGATTTGACATGGAAGGTGTTAAGCTTGAGCCTTACTGAAGCTGTGAATCTGTTATACTTATAGAGTTATTCTACTGTTGATATGAAACCTTTAATTGTTTATTTTACTTGTTATAAACTCAAAAACGTTTGTTATACTTTCGATTTTTTATCATCATCTAAAAAAAACAAAATGTTACGTTTATTTGATAAGTATGCTTAAAATTCCAACATCACAATTCTTAACATAGTTTTAAAAAATGGTTAAAAACCAGTGTATATTGCTTTATAATTCACATGCTTTTCTTTCAGGTTATTACCACTGACATAAAGGTCATATTTTGCTGCAATTGTCACTATAGTATGTCAAGTAAAAGTCGTGGGCCTATTGATTTTGGCAAAACAATCTGGTGAACTGTAACGTACAAAGATGCGCGCAGTGTTGCCAAATTTACTTTGACGCACGAGACAAAGAAGAACACGTTTTAGTTTTTACATCAAGAGAGCTTTTTGTGTAGCCCAAAAATGGACTAATTAAGACTTTGATCACAAGTTAGGACCTGATTCCATTTACGTTTTGCACATAATATACATGAATATGACATATCTATATCTAAGGATTATCTTTTCAACTAAGTAAAAGATTGATACAACACCTTTTTCTAATTAATAAAAATTATCAGTGACATTATGTATTAACGCCTAATTATAATAATACACACCATAAACAACTTAATTGCTACAAAATTTTGTATCAATTGGCACGATAAAAGACTGAATATTATAGGATATCATCGTTGGGCAACTTTGCAAAAGGGGTTGTACTTTTGTTTTTAAAGGTGTGAATTTTAGCAAAATGTGTCACAACAATAAGTAGGAGAACGAAACTATACTCATTCACCAACTTCAAATATATTCTAATCATTGTTGTCGTTTCCAATTTTTCTTTTTCTACAATTCATTTAAAAATATATATATTATCCACCAACCTACAAATTATTATATAAAATTTTACGAAATTAATTAATTCCCTTATCTTCTTCCTTTCTCTTCTCTTTAGTCCATCATTCACAGTTCCACTATCAATCCTTTTGCTCTTCTTTGTGACAAGTCATGCCTAAGCAATGATCATATTTATTATGAGAAAGGTTCACATACATGCACTCTTTTCTTCCCTTTCTTTGTATTTTTTATAATTCTTATTTTTCTTATTATACACTTTATGGTACAAAGAGCATTCATGGTTTTTGATTCAACTAAAAACTAAAAAAAAAACAGCACCTATCTTTTACATTTTCTTTCCAAAAATATAATTAAAACCATAGTTGTTAATACGCATTGTTTTGTTTAACTAGGATAATGTGCAACAGTTGTGACTTGTGACCAAAATATTTAAATGTGCCTCCATCATATGTTTGGAAGAAAAGAAGTGACGTTAGGATTAGATTGTGATAATCAAAGGTACAGAATTTCGAACTTTCTTTATAAAGAAATGGTTTGGTGAAGGTTGTTACCACTTGCCTATCAATCTCATTCACGTGTGGTCCATTGTCTTAAAACTTTATACACATACAAATACACACACAAACAGAACCGATCATATGGCCACAGCCATATTAAGACACCACAGCCTCCAATTTACGGGGACCTATGTATATAAATATACTACTATATACATACTTTTTCTTTACTAATAAAAGTAAGATACAGTTTACAGCCACGTACCTGTACGTATATTTTTGGATTCAAGGATGAGTCCACTTACAAATTAAATTAACATTTAAAAAGTGAAAATCTGAAAATAATGGTTAAGAACAAACAAACGCTAAAAACAACACGTTTTAAATTTATTAAAATTTACGGGGAGAAAGACAAAATACTGAAAATTACTTTACTTTAAAATATAATTTATGTTCAAAATTTAGATGTGCTTTAAGAAAATATTGTAAATATGAAGAAAGAAATTTGCCATCTGTTACGTCATGGTCAATTATCGTATTGAAAACATTTTATCAAGAATTATTACTAATTTATGTTAAATCTATATTGGGAATATTAATTGTTGTTTTGTGAAAATTTATTGTAGTACAAACATAACCAAAAGTCCAAAACTATGACAGGTAATTAATTCTATATTACCACGTGTATCTATTATCAAAAATATATTTATTGATTGCTAATGATATAAGTTGCATTTTTCCAGTTGTCTTTTTGGAAATTTGTGCGATGTTTTTTTTTCTTCTTTAAAATGAAACTCCCTCTGTTTCAATATATTGGATGTTTCTTATACGATCAACGATTTGTATTTTTTTTCTTGTTTTAAGAAAATCCTAATCTTGGTATAATGTGATGATTTCGTGTAGCAACCTGCATACGACAGCATTGAGACAGACATGTGTTAAAGAAAAAAAGATACACATGGGTCATATCAGCACTGTATATAATATGTAAGTATGCATAAGTGTTAGTGCGGACTGCGGACTGATGCATGCGTGGATCGGTGTATTTTTCGTAATTTACGAGAACATATTTGATAAATCGGACAAAATATATGATTAGTAATGAAAACTATACCATATCGACTATGTGAGGGATATGATTCAGATTACACATTTGAAGTGTTATACTGTGATTACAGATTTTTAGAAGAAAAAATGAAAGCAGGGAACCTATGAAATGTAAGAAAATGATATAGACACGACGTAGGTGACGTGATATAATAATGTTTGTATTTTGTCTCTCTTTTATCTCTTTCATTTTCCAATCACATTTAATCAAATAAAATAAAACTTATCAGTAATACTAATGCTAAACCACTAGACTATGAAAGTTCATTTAAGTTTGTTGGAAACAAAAAGTATATATATGAAGTGAGTGTAGAGGTCGATGGTCCACCACAAGTGCTTTGAAGGTTTTGCCGTGAGATTGAGAATATTTGGTAGGTCGAGTTTATTAATAAATGCTAAGATATTTCCATTCATGACTGTGACGTTGTTTTGTTGAAGTCTTATCATATCTAGCAATGGATTTCATCGCCATGACGCCATTATTGTATCATCATTTAGTATTTTCCACTTCAAACCGAATAATTTAGGTTTTCTTTTTGAAAAAGGATTTAATTATTTACGTGTTTTAAAGCAAATTTCAATATTTTTTTATAAGTGGAACTCCATTAGGTAAAGTATATATAACTAAACTAGCCGGCAAAAAAAAAAAAGCCTTTCTCGATATCTCGTGAAAGGTTAAGGTTTAAGAATATTCATTATATATAATGGTGAGACATTTACAACCTTTATCAAACTGGAAGTATATCTGTCTATTTCGATTAATCAATTTAATGTGTATGCTGGATTTATAGAATCACTTTGGTTAGTCACAGTAAAGATTATATGAACTTGAATATCAGGGGAATGGTTAATTATCACTATAGATAATAATATATCAACTGGTATACGATATATGACGTCAAACTTTAATTAACGGTGCTTTTGTATATATTTTCCCAAAAAATCAATATTTCAAAAGTGAAGAAAAAAAACAAAGAAACGAATGTTCAGAATTGCAATCTTTATTACATGTATTTTACACCTAATAATCCACTAAATTGCAACACCCAAGGCCAAACCCAAATCCCCGACTTCAAGAACAAACAAACAAAAAAAAAAAATCTAATAAAGAAACACTAAAAGCTAGAGGAGATCAAATGTCCATGAATCTTGATCTAAAACCATTCTTGAACATCCATCACCATTTCCAACAAAAGCACCATCATGGTCGTCATTCAGAAATATATCCAAGCTGCTCAAATCATTGATATCCCACAAGTCCATCGTATCAACAGTGTTGTTGAACTTGCCGTCTTTGCTAATATTTTCCCCTGAAGAATCATCGGAGGAGAGCCACTTGAGGTCAAGATTAATCTCCATTTCATCCAAAAACTTGGAGAACTCATCACTCGGTACTACTGATGATACACACGACGAGGTAGAAGATGAAGAGGAAGAAGGCGACGTAAATTTACTAGTGTTTATATTGACATTATCATCATTAGTATGATGATGTTGAGAAGAAGAGATGTCGATCAAGATCTCATGTGGACTGAGCAATGGGACTTCATCAATGCAAAACCCATCAGTAGAAGCTGATGTGATGATGTTCTTCTCCAAATCTTTCTCTGTATGAAGTTGATCTTGTTTGTCTTTGGTTTGTTTATCTTCTTGATCTTGTTTTGGGCTCTTGTCATCATGAGGCACTAAGCTTTTCTTCCTCCCTTGAGCTTGTTGTGAAGCTTCTTCTTCAGAGAGAGGCTTATGGGTCAGAGGGTCAATACCCAACTTCTTTAGTTTTTTCTTTATGTGTGTGTTCCAATGGTTCTTTATTTCATTGTCAGTTCTTCCAGGTAAATGAGAGGCAATTTTTGACCATCTGCAAACAAATTTAAAATAACAATTAGACCGACTAAATTAAACTAGGTTTAAAAAATACTACTACTTATTACTTAATAAAGATGTGATAGCCAATCTCTTTCGTGCGGAAGAAGAGATAAAGTTTGAGTTTAGTGACTTTCGTGTATCTTCGATAACTTGAGAATATTGTAATCTAAATTAATAATCAAAAACTTTTAAATTTTTAATCCTTTTATTTTTTGAGTTAGTTAGAATGTCAAAGTTAAGGTAAGTAAATTATTATTTATGTATGTAGTTTGTTTACGAGAGAAAGAGAATGAACCTATTGCCAAGTTGGGCATGAAGATCAATGACCATTTGTTCTTCATATTCTGATAAAAGACCTCTTTTTAAATCAGGTCTTAAATAATTTATCCATCTTAATCTGCAGCTTTTACCACACCTCAGTAGTCCTGCATTTAATCAATCAACCAACATAATAATTAATTTAGGCATCAACTTAACTAAAAGTTAAACTACAAAATTAAAATTGATTCGAAACCAAATAAAAACAATAGCGTGTGAGGACCACGAAATCAAACACTGATTCGTTCAGCCAAACACTATGATTAACAATCTAATAATATGTTTTGAGTTTTTGAATACCAAACAGAGACATAATTGCATTGCAAAAAGTAAGGTAAGAGTTGATATGATTTTCCTGCGTTGAAAATATATTTTTTAAAATTTCGTTTATAAGTACGAAATATTACTAATAAACTCAAAAGTGTTTAGAAAAAATGAAAATTTTAAACATGAGTTATCTTCCTAACTAAACGGTGTTGTTTTGATGTATAGAGAGATATATATATATATAGAGAGAGAGAGAGAATAAACCAGAAAGCTTGGGAAGAGCCCTCCAACAGCAATGGCCATTGGTGAGGATGAAGTTGATGAGCTTCTTGTCTTCTTCAATAGTCCATGGCCCTTTCTTTAACCCTACTTTGTCACAACATGGTTGCCTCCCCATCTCTCTCCTCTCTCTCGAAATATATATCTACTTTATACAGTGATATGCTCAAATATGTACCTATTATACTTATAAATGTTGTATCTCGAAGACTAAAGAAGCGACACAACAACCTATATATAGAGAGGGTGAGGGATGTGAAAACCATTTTCGTGGTTCGTGGACCTACATTTCTTCTCGTATATTCTTTTAATTAAAAATTTGTCCAACCTTGTAATGTTTTTATTTTTTCCATATTTTACATATGTTCTTTAACTTATCATGTACGTCGGTTAACTGGCTATCGGATTTGTAACCACATAACATACAAATTATAAACCATTATAAGCTGAAAATGGCAAATGGTTAAGGTGATGAAACTATGAAATTCTTAATTTATTAATTAATACAATTTATACCCTATAGCTCTATATACATTATCTTTAAAATTAATATTTTTCTTGCGACATTTAAAAGCTTAATGGAGATCGTCCTGCATAGCCAAAACAGTTTTAATAGTTACAAAATAATATACTTCCAGATATATATATACAGGTTTAACAGTGTTACAGATATAGTATATCTGTAAAATCTTGTTACTATTCAAACCACATGGCACATTACCATTTGGAACAATAATAGTATGCCATGTTTTTTTTGTCATAAGGAAAATATAAGCCGATACTTGTTGGTGTAAGGACACGTGTAAGCGACTGTTATCACGCGCAAAGCTCTTTATGTTTAGCAAGAACACCTCATTAGTCATATGTCTTATTTGCTTATGTCTCAAATCTCATAATTCAAAATAAGAGATTTTAGTTATTTTTCCTCCCTCAGATCAGAAGAAGCAAATTGTGTGGTTTACTTCTATAATTGTGCATTGTTTGCTACTTTGCTTGTTTGTTTGTTTGTTTGTTTGTGTGTTGTTGTTGGTGGTGCCAACACAAACTTACGGTACCCATGACGCCATCATAGTGTTACGTTTTTCAATAACCCCCATCTTCGTCATTATTTCGATTAGTAAAGTTTATGATCACAGAATTATTAAACTTCTAAAAGAATGTAAAATGGAGTGGCATAATATGCCCAAGATTATTAAACTGATAAGTTTGTAAAATTTACTAGATGCATAAATCGTGTTTCCAAATCTTATTTTTATAAATCAGTATATAATGTACACTAGGTATCAACCCTAGTGCAGAATAAATCATTTTAAATAAAATATTATGAGTAAAATTATTCTTTAAGATTTAACATTCGTTTCATCCGTGAAATATTTGAATTTGGAAAAAAAATTTAAGGTCGAGTAGAAAATTTTGATGTATTTTGTATTTCTAAAAATCAAATTTACAGATTTTATGTTTCACATTATTATCTATATCACTATACAATTAAATAGATAAAGCAATATTTTTTAGACTAATCGATTTAATTTAAATTAATCCTAAGTTTAAAAATGCAATGAGAAAAATGATAAAAGTGGTAAATAAATGAAATATTGTTTTTTTTGTTTGTGAAATGTAATTTACTTTTAATAAGTAAATAGACTATGAAAATAATAATTAAATATATTTTCAGATTTAATAGTTGATGAAATCTTTCATTTTTAAAAATTAATAGAAAAAAACATTGGCTTACAATATTTCAATGGCATACTTATGTAAATGAAACGACCGACCCTTTTTTTTTTTTAATATAATATAATAAAATAAACTACAACTAGTGGTCCCATACCCACTAGTCACCTAACCACAACACAACCAACAGCGGAAATAATAATACCAATAATCCAATAAATATCAATCCAATAAATAGAAATAACCAATATAAATTCCAATCTTAACTAATGATCCAAACATCATAAACCAAATAACCAGCAATCCTAAACAATGCTCTAAGACTCAACTCTAGCAACCTAACAATGCCAGATCAACAATCAACCGAGTCCCTAGAACATCCTCCTCTTCATTGCCTGGATCCCACGGTCACACTTTGCCTTTACCTGCACCACAAACACATATTGCAATACATGAGTATTTTACAAACACTCAGTAAGGCAATCCTCCCATCTACTGGGCTATACACACAAGCAATAGAGACATCTCTAACCATCAAACAACATTCAACAATCAACAATAACAAACCAGGACTCTGCATCGACCGATACTAGCATGCATCGACCGACGCCAGATTGGAGGTTGCGTCGACCGACGCAAGATCTGCGTCGACCGATGCAAGGTTAACTTGCATCGACCGATGCAAGATATGCATCGACCGATGCATGCTCGACATAACACGAAAACCCTAGAGTTTACGCGCCGTCCTCGCATCTGCATCGACCGATGCACAAGGTGCATCGACCGATGCAATGCCGAGCATCGTTTTCCTCCAAAGCTTCTCGCCGGATCTTCGTTCCTGCAACCACGAAACTCGATCCCAAGCCACAAGAAAGCTTCCAAACGTCCCCAATAACAATCTAACCAGCCTAGCAACACATAACAAGCAAATCAGAGAGATCTCTAGCTTAGATAAGCCATGGTCATGCACTTACCTGTGCCAAGACGAATCTGAACCACAAACAAGCAAGAAAACGCTTCCTAGAAGCTCCTACAACGATCCCAGCTACAGATCTCTACAAGAACGCACCAAATCTCCAAGAAATTCTCAAGGATTCTTTCTCTCTTTCGTTCTCTCCCAAAAACGGCCCCAACTCGCCGAATGA
This sequence comes from Camelina hispida, assembly GCA_023657505.1. Taxonomy (NCBI): domain Eukaryota; kingdom Viridiplantae; phylum Streptophyta; class Magnoliopsida; order Brassicales; family Brassicaceae; genus Camelina; species Camelina hispida. The sequence continues at coordinate 8,345,779 of CP094637.1, read as the reverse complement.
GACCAAAAGTCAACTTAAGGGTTTCCCCTAACCCAAAACGCAGCGTTTGACTTAAGTCAAAACGCAGAGAAACAACCTTGCATCGACCGATGCACAACTTGCATCGACCGATGCAGATCCTAAACCGGGATTTTGGTTCACGGATGTTACAATTCTCCCCCACCAAACTGGATTCGTCCTCGAATCCCGAACAACCATCAGTCAAGGATCCCCGTGCAACCGTCTCCACGGCCCGCGCTCCTCCGACCGATCTACAGAAGGTCACCTCTAGGCGATAGACTCACGCTCCAGGCGTCATTTGCTCTTGACTTTTTGGACTTTCCTTTACTCGTAGGCCTAAACCTTGAGTTTCATTGGCTCCTCATCAGACCTAAGTCTGCATGCCAATGTTGGCTCCTCATCAGACCGAAGCCTGCATGCCATAATATATAAGGAGAAGCCCAAACTCGTCTCTCGGGTTGCCACCCTACAGCGCGCCCGGATCGTCATCCGAAGTCGATATACCAACCATATTCCCAAGCCACAAAGTCTCAGAATATGGCAGTACTAGGAGAACCTAAGTCCTCCAAGAGTCGCGAGCAAACGATTCTAAACACGTCTGAGTCCTATCCCTATCCAGGTTTCCTTCCCGTGACTCGCGTAAAAACATCTCAATGTTCTACCAGCCACATATTCCCTCACTGGAATACCATATGACCGCACAAGGATCATATACACGCCACAAGGGCCGCCACAAAGGCCAACAAAATGTCCTCCCGAGGACCGCCACCAAGGCCAAACAAATGTCCTAAAAAGGACCGCCACCAAGGCCACTCGTCCCAAAGGACCGTCACGAAGACCATCTGTCCCGAAGGACCGTCACGAAGACCATCTGTCCCGAAGGACCGTCACAAAGACCATCTGTCCCGAAGGACCGTCACAAAGACCATCTGTCCCGAAGGACCGTCACAAAGACCATCTGTCCCGAAGGACCGTCACAAAGACCATCTGTCCCGAAAGACCGTCACAAAGACACTCTGGCTAAACAGCCCGCCACAAAGGCCAACAAACGGCTAAAAGCCCAACACAAAATCACACAATTGGCTAAAAGCCCGCCACAAAGGCCACACAATGTCTAACAAGACCGCCACACACAGGCACTCTGACCCGAAAGTCCGCCACAAAGGCACAGAAGCCTCTCCCAGGCTTCCCACCGCAAAAATGGACAAATTCTCTTTCCCGAGAAACTTTCCATATTTAGCACTTTCCATTTCTGGAAACTTTCCACTTAAGGAAACTTCTATTTCGGGAAACTTTTCTCCAACCCGCCTCACGGAAACTTTGTATCCCGAGCACCACCTCATCTTGTTACTGAGTCGCACAACCAACCACCCCAAGCGACTGAGTAACAAGAGAGGTGGGCTGGAATACTCCATTCCCGCTCCAGCCACGGATTACAGACGGAACCAGACTAGGCAAGCTCAGGTCGTGGTTGCTTCTCATACCACTTCTTGAACCTTGCCTTCATCCTTGCCTCAGGTTCCCAAGTCTGCTCCTCCACACCATCACAGTCCCAAAGGACTCTCATCAAAGGAACCTTCTTCTTCCGAAGTTCCTTGATCCTCCTCTCGAGAACCCTCACTGGTCTCGCCTCCAAAGTCATGTTAGGCTGAAGATTTTCTGGAATCTTAGCCAACAACTGATCATCCTCACGGAGACACTTCTGCAACATAGACATATGGAAAGCACGCATAACCCCAGGTAACTCCAGTCTATATGCCACTGGTCCAACTCGCTCAATCACTCTGAACGGACCCCTATACCTCAGACTCAACTTAGTCTCTGTCAACGACCTGTTCGGACCCCGCAACATGGCCTTGAGGTACACTCTGTCTCCTACCTGAAACTCCAGGTCTCTCCTCCTCTTATCAGCATAACTCCTCTGCCTATCCTGAGCCTCTTTCATGTTCAGCTTGAGAACCCGAATCTTCTCTGAGGTCTCCTGAACCAATATCTGCCCCGTACATGCTCCTCTCCCCCACCTGAGTCCAGCATAACGGTGTACGACACGGTCTCCCATACAAAGCCTCATAAGGAGCCATACCAATACTCGCCTGATAGTTGTTGTTGTAAGCAAACTCTACCAGGTTCAGGTGATCTGTCCAATGGCCACCCCAATCCAAAACACACATCCTCAGCAAACCTCCAACGTCTGGATTGTCCTCTCAGACTGTCCATCTGTCTGGGGATGATAAGCTGTACTCATATGCACCTTAGTACCCATCTCTGCCTGAAATGCCTGCCAGAACACCGAAGTGAACTTAGAATCTCTGTCAGACACAATGCTCGCTGGCACCCGTGCAATCGACTATCTCCCTCACATACTTCTTAGCCAAGACCGCTGCTCCATCAGTCTTCTTAATGGCCAGAAAATGTGCTGCCTTAGTCAACCGGTCCACGATGACCCAGATATCATCAAAAGTCCGTGACACTGGTAAGCCTACCACAAAATCCATGGTAATCATATCCCACTTCCACTCAGGAATGGGTAAACTCTTCAGTAACCCGCCAGGAACCTGATGCTCAGCCTTTACTAGCTGACACACATCACACCTCGAAACCCAACCCGCTACATCCTTCTTCATCCCGACCCAATGATAGTACCTCTTGAGGTCACGGTACATCTTAGTCGCTCCTGGATGAATAGACAGCTTGCTCGAATGAGCCTCTTTCAGAATCTCCTGCCTCAACTCCTCATCCTTGGACACACAAATCCAACCATGCACCAAGATAGTACCATTATCTGAGACCTGATACTCTGACTCAACATCCTTTGAGGCATTCACCAGCCCCAAATCCTTCTCCTGTGCCAACCGCACCCTACTCAAAAGATCTGCTCGTTCAACTGCTTCCAAACCCAACGGTTCCAGTGAAACAGCACACAAACTCAACGCACTGATCTCTCCTACTAGAGACTCCATCTCCTGCTCCTGAGCCGAAGCTACTCTCTTCCGACTCAGAGCATCTGCAACTGTGTTAGCCTTACCAGGATGATAGGCTATCTCCAAATCATAATCCGCCACAAGCTCCATCCACCGCCTCTGCCTCAAATTCAACTCAGGCTGAGTGAATATATACTTCAGGCTCTTATGATCTGTATACACCTTGCACCATAAAGATAAGATCTCCAAATCTTCAGGGCAAAACTACAGCACCCATCTCCAAATCATGAGTAGGATAGTTGCCCTCATGCACCCGCAACTGCCGCGATGCATAGGCAATCACCTTCCCATGCTGCATCAGAACACACCCCAAACCAACTCTAGATGCATCTGTATAAACCACATAAGGTTCTCCCTGCTCAGGCAAAGCCAACAATGGCGTAGTAGTCAACATCCCCTTCAGGCTTGCAAAGCCTTCCTCACACTCTTCTGACCAAACAAAAGGAACATCCTTCCCTGTCAACTTAGTCATAGGACGTGCTCTGCTTGCAAACCCTTGCACAAACCTCCTGTAGTAACCTGCCAATCCGAGAAAACTTCTGATCTCTGTAACATTCTGCGGTCTAGGCCAATTCCTGATAGCCTGAATCTTCTCTGGATCCACAGAAACCCCTTATGCAGAAACAATGTGACCCAGAAAGCCCATCTCACGCTGCCAGAAACTGCACTTGCTCAACTTAGCAATCAACTTCTGCTCCCGCAGCTTCTCCATAACTGCCCTCAAATGCACTGCATGCTCCTCAGGACTCTTAGAATAAACCAGATATCGTCGATGAAAATGATGACAGATACATCCAGAAACTCCTGAAACACCCTGTTCATCAATCTCATAAACGCTGCTGGTGCGTTAGTCAACCCGAAAGGCATCACCACAAACTCATAATGCCCATACCTCGTCCTGAAAGCAGTCTTCCTCACATCGCCTCATCTATCGGTATCTGATGATAACCCGACGCCAGATCCACCTTAGAGAATCAAGTAGCACCCCTCAACTGATCCAACAACTCATCAATCCTTGGAAGAGGATACTTGTTCTTCACAGTGACCCGGTTCAAACCCCGATAATCAATGCACAACTTGAAACTCCCATCCTTCTTCTTCACAAACAACACCGGTGCTCTCCACGGTGATACACTAGAACGTATGAATCCCTTGCTCCATAAATTCTCTAGTTACTTCCTCAGCTCAACTAATCATATACTTAAGTATGCCGACATCAACTCGCTGCCACATGAATATATCAATTCTCTTGTTCGTCCAAGAACCTCTAGTAACTTGCCTCTTAGAGAAACTTCCACAAGATAGCTTAATCCAAAATTAGCTTCCCGCTTAGCAATTCTCCACAGAAAATCCTCAATACGAGCGTAATAAAACAAACAAGTACCATACGTTCGCATATTCCGATTCACCGTATCAAATGCTTTGCAGGCAGCTAACTCAAACCACTTGTCTTATTCCCTCCAACAAGCTTACCAAAACCTTGAATCTTGCAACCCTGTCCATCTCCAATGAACGTAATCCAACATCGTCGCAACGATTAGTTTATCCTGCCATGAAGGCTTCTCGTAAACTTATGTATCTGGCAAACATGCCTCTCCCGGCTCAAAACTGCTGTAACTCCCCTTCTCGGGAATCCAGCACCACCGGCCTCACAATCCTGGCGCAAAGCCCAAAAATTCAAAACCGCTCTAGTCATAAAATCCTTGCCCACTGGCCAACATAGTCCTAAAATCTAAGATTAAACCACCGTCAATCTCTCGAGGTCTACATTCAAACGCTATGTTTATACTCACGTCCTAGGAACTGCTTGCTCCCAACTCTTCCACTCTTAGGTCGCAACCTTCGAGTCATACCGATCTCACTCTCAGACCAGCGTCTTCGAGTTATACCGTCTCACTCTTGGACCACAATCCTCAAGATCTCGGTATCGTGGGAACTACTCATCCCCTCAGGAGAACAACATCCCCTCGCCACTCTCGGAGCCCTCAGCCCCTCGAGCTATCGGTATTCAGGGAATCAACATCCCCCTCAGGAGCAACAATCCTTAACGACTATAAACATCTCTCGACACAAGTACCTCCCGTGGTCCGAGTATAACTTTGCAATGTTACACTTGTCCACTCAACTTACATTATCCAACTGGATTAACCACCAAACAGAGAAATATCTGCTCCAACTGCATATGTCCACCTATCCGCCTCTATAGGCCCGATACCACTTGAGAATAATCTCATACCGGTCATCTACAACCGCTCATCCTCTTAACATAAGACGGAAACTCCTCAACATCCGCAGCCCTCGGCTGCACCCTGATATATCATGGTTTTTGTGGTTTTTAACCATGATATAAAGAGTCTTTTAGAGTCTTTTGATGTGTTTTCTAGGATGTTTTTGAGTCTTTACAGGTTTTCTAGGATTTTGGCATGAAAGGAGCGAAGTGGAGCAATTTGGATCGTTTTGGAGCATAAATCTCGGATCAAAGCACGGGCATCGATCGACACTGCCTTAGCATCGATCGACACCCTTCTCTGCCGACTCAAGACCCAAATTTGGAAGTTTTACAAATCTGCCCCAAAGTTTTCCATATTTGCAATACAAGTCCCTGACGTGTTTTAGGACATATAAATAGTGTTTTTAGGTTTTGCAAACCCTCAAGTCTTTTTCTAGCAACTTTTATTTTCCCTGCAACCCTGTGAGATTTTGAGAGCTTTGGGAGAGAGAGATCAGATCTGCTTTGTAGAGAAGAATTCTTGAACTCCTTCTTATTCTTTTAATCTCTATTGCTTATTATTCAGAATCATGTCTTGTTCTTCTTTGATTATGTCTGAGTAGTTTGCTTGTTAGGTTTAGGGTTTTTCATAGGGATTTTATGAATTATTAGATCTGTTTATTTAGGATTCATTATCTTGCTAGATCTTCATCTTAGGTTGTTCTTCATATTAATCCTTGATTGGCCATCTAGAATTAATACTCTAGGAAAATAAATTGATATGAGAATATAATTGATTTTCCTGATAAAACCTTTTGATGAGCAAAATTATTTCTTGCAAAGAGATTTGATTTAATAATTTTGTGAACAATCTAAACCTGATTTTAAAGCTGATTTATTACCTAGAATTTTACAAAGAGATTTGGATTTTCTGGTTTTAAATTTAGATATTATTTGCAGTGAGAACTGATTTAATTTACAAAAGTGTTTAGAGTTCTAGATCTGTTCTTAATTGCTTGAGTCCTAATTTATTGATTGATTTAATATTTCATAATTTCCTGAGAAATTCCCTAAGCTTAGCTTTTTGATCTTCTGAATTTACAACAGTTTTATTTAATATTTTGCATTGCTTTTATTTTAATTCAATTTAATCTGTTTAGCATAATTGAAAAACTCTATAATTTATTGTGTAGTCTTGAGTCCTTGTGGAATTCGATCCCTAAATACTACATTGACCTCTTAATTTGAGAGAGTAGCTCTAGGGTAAATTTGAGCATATCAAATTTTGGCGCCGTTGCCGGGGACTCTCTGATCTACCATTAGATTTGAGTTTTAGATTTTGTCTAAATTTTTCTTTTTATTTTCAAACTAACACGCTTTTGTTTTCTTCTCTCTTGTGTGTTTCAGGTGTATGCCTAATAAGCCTAACACAAGGAGCAACAAGACTGGTCCAATTCTGAAGCTTTCAAACCAAGAGTTGGGAAAACTTGAGCGTGAGAACAGAAAAGCATCTAAGTCTCTGAAGATGGTTAATACGATCATTCTGATGCGTGATGAGGCTGGTGTTTTGAGGGATCAAGAGGGCCACTTGCGCAATGAGCACGGCCAAAAGATTGATGCTGAAGGCAATGTGATTGCCGAACCTGTTGTCATTGAGCAGGCCGTCGTGAATCAGCAAGCTGCTGCTGTTGATGATCCAAACCTTGGTGCCGATCGACACCAACCAGGTGGCATCGATCGACACCTACCTGCAGACGGACGTGGAGCTGCCAACCACGTCCAGAACCCAGTTCGAAGACAGGAGCACAACCGGGATCTGATCAGGACCATTGCTGACTACAACCGGGCTGATTTGGTGTATGAGAACCGGTCTGCTATTGTTCCTCCCCCTTTTCAGAGGAATGATTTTGAGTTGAAACCTGCGTACTTTCAACTGGTTGGACAGAGACCTTTCTCTGCTTTGCCCAATGAGAAGCCTCTGGACCATATTGAGCATTTTGAGGATCTAGTGACTAGTATCAAGGCTAATGGAGTGACTGAGGACTTCATATTCTGCAAGCTATTCCCATACTCACTTGCAGGAGAGGCATCTCAGTGGTTGAAGCAGTTGCCAGCTGGATCTTTGACATCTTGGCAACAAGTCAAAGTGGCTTTCCTCAACCATTTCTATGATGATGCAATGTCAGATGAGTTGAGAGTTAAGCTATCCACTTTCAAGCAAAGACCAGATGAAGCTTTCAAGGCAGCTTGGGTGAGATTCAAAGCTTATCAGAGGGATTGTCCGCACCATGGTTTCTCAAGAGTTCAATTGCTGAGTATCTTTTTCAGAGGGTGTGACTGGAAGTACCAGTTAGCTTTGGATGCTGCAAGTCATGGAAATTTCAAGACAAGAATGCCAGAAGATGCTGAAGTTTTGATTGAGAATTTGGCTTCTAGCAATAGCACTAAGGGAGCAGATGCTGAAAGGAAGAGATTGCATGGAGGATTTGATTCAAACCAGTTAGCTTCTGTTAATGCTAAGCTAGATTCAGTGCATAATCTCCTCATGGGTAAGAAATCTGTTCATTTTGCTGCTGAGGTTGAGACATATGAGCCAGAACCTGATCAAGGACACCAAGAGGAAGATGTGAACTATGTGTATGGGAATCAGGGACAGCGGTTTGGAAATCAGCAAGGCAATAGGCCATACAGTGGGAACTCTTCAGGCTACACTTCCAAGCCAGAGTATCAGCAGCAACAACAGAACAATGGCTATACAAGGACCTATGGGAACTCATCTTACCAGTCTCCCCCTCCTAAGACTTCTTCTGAGAGTAGAATGGAAGCCATGCTTGAGCAGCTTTTGCAAGGACAAGAGAATTTGACAGTGACATTCAATGGAAAGATTGACAATGTCTACACTGAGCTGAATGGGAAGATAGAAGCATTAAATGTTCATGTTAAGAAGCTAGAGGTTCAAGTTGCACAGACTGCTGGGTCTGTAAAAAGGCAAGAGAATTATCTTCCAGCAAGAACTGAGTCAAACCCCAGACATGCTTGCAATGCCATATCAGTGAGAGATGAAGATGATGGTGAAATTTTTTCTGCAGAACAAGGAGACAAATCAGCCAATCTGTCGGATCCAGATGTGAGCATCGATCGACACCACCTGGGTGTCGATCGACACTCTTCTCAGACGAACCCAGAAACTGCAAAATCTCAGGTTCCAACAGTTGAGAGGGTCTACAAGCCAAAGGTTCCTTTTCCCAAGCCAAGAAAGTCTAAGCAAGAGATGGAGGAAGCTAGATGCAAGGCTATGATGGACAAGGTGATGATTGAGATGCCATTGATTGATGCAGTAAAGCTTTCACCACCACTCAAGCGCTATGTTAAGAGAATGGTATCAAATGGTTTGAGCCCTGAGGAAGGAGCACTGCTTACTAAGGATGTCAGTGCAATTCTGTTAAACCAGCCTCCACAGAGGAAGAAAGAGAAGAAGCAGAAGGTGGTTGTCTCTAAGGAAGTGAGTGCAATCATTCAATGTAAGACTGCAGAGAAGTTACCAGATCCTGGAAGCTTTGTACTTGATTGCTCAATCTCAGCAGGAAGGTTTGCACACTCACTTTGTGACCTTGGCTCTAGCATCAACTTGATGCCACATTCTGTTGCTGTGAGACTTGGGATGACAGAATTCAAGCCAACTCAGATTTCCCTTATCCTAGCTGATCGCTCCAGAAGAATTCCTGAAGGTGTTATAGAGGATATTCCAGTTAAGGTTGGCAACTTCATGATTCCCACTGACTTTGTGGTGCTGAAGTATGATCAAGAGCCTAAAGATCCTCTCATCTTAGGAAGATCTTTCTTGGCTACAGCTGGTGCCATCATAGATGTGCAGAAGGGGCACATAGCACTGAATGTGGATGGTTTGAGTATGAACTTTGAGATGGATAAGCTGAGGAGGGCTCCTACTATTGATGGACAGACTTTTTCTGTTGAAAAAGTTTCTGATATTCGAGCATCAGACTTAGTATCGATCGATACCCCTTCAGCATCGGTCGACACCCCTCCACCTCCGAGCCAGAACAACTCAAAGACTGATGCTCCAAGTAAGAAAGCTGTTCCCAAACAGAAAGTCTCCCATTCCACACTCCAGAGCCCTCAGGTAAGGCCAAGGTATGCATTTTCCTCTCCTAAACTTCCTCCTATCGTCAACAAGAATTTCAAAGGGAGAAAAACTGTTTTGCAGTTAACCAAGCCACGAGATTATCGTAGAGCGCTTGTTTCTTCTATTGATGATTTTGCAGGACAGAAAAGATACCCTCCCATACCTAAGTCCCGCCCTGGTCCTGTTCCTAGCATCCTTGGCAAGCCTCATGCACCTAAAGCTTATACACCACCTTGGATGAAAAGGATTTCAATGCCATGTTCTGATCCACCAGATGCCTGAGCCCCAACAAAGTCCAGCTAATGACTGAAAACAAGCGCTTAGTGGGAGGCAACCCACTGTTAGGTTTTTCTTTTTCTTTTGATTTTGATTTTGATTTTATTTTATTTTTTATTTTTGCTTTCCTCTTACTTGATAACACTGGGGACAGTGTTGTTTAAGTCTGGGGGAGGTTAGTACTAACTATGTTTCTGTTTTTGAGTTTCAGTTGTGTCAGTCAAAACCATAAAGTTTGAGTCAAATTTTTCAAAAATTTTCTTTTTATCTTTGGGAATTATGATCTTGACTAATGATTTCTCTTATTTGGCTAACACTCTAATGATTATTTGTTTATACTTGATCTCAGAACTGAAGCTTAGAAAGACTATGAGCCTTATCAACAATCCTGAAAGCCCTTATTCAATGGATATCTGATTGATCTAACGTTGTCTCAACTTTTATCAGGATTTTTAACCGGACTTAATCTCTTACTTTGGGGATGGAAATCAGTGGACTAGACTTCTTCTTCAGGCCATACAAGACAGAGCAATTTTTCAAAGTATGTCTCCCCTCTCTCTTCCCTTCAGTGCTTTAAAAAAAAAAAAAAAAGAGAATAAAAGATGAGATGATTTTGATCAGTTTAGAGAGGTAGGTAAATTACCAGTGACCTCATTATTCTACTCTTGAGTCAAATGATCACACAAAGCTTGGAAGCGAGGGGTAGGTAAATTACCGATGACCCCGGTATTCGCTTACACCTTTGATTTTTTTAAAAAAAAATATAGAAAAGAAAAAAAATGGAAGTGAGAAAAGGGAGAGGAAAGGAGATGTAAGAAGAATGTCTTGGCCTGATGAGAGTCCATATGCCACTGTTCGATACACCCAAGGTAAGAATTCACCTTATTTGTGCTTTAATATTGACTAATGAGATGACAATGGAGATTTCAGAGATTCTAGAGGATTGTGGGATTTGAGTAAGGAATGTTGATGCTTATCATGGTTAAGTATAAGAAGTAAGTTCTTGAGTCAGGTAAATGAAGAGTGTGAATAAGAATAATCTGCAATTGAGTGAGTTCCTTGTTTTCAAACCTCTTTCACTGGTCTAAGTTTATGTTTTGCTTGAGGGCAAGCAAAGGCTAAGTCTGGGGGAGTTGATATATCATGGTTTTTGTGGTTTTTAACCATGATATAAAGAGTCTTTTAGAGTCTTTTGATGTGTTTTCTAGGATGTTTTTGAGTCTTTACAGGTTTTCTAGGATTTTGGCATGAAAGGAGCGAAGTGGAGCAATTTGGATCGTTTTGGAGCATAAATCTCGGATCAAAGCACGGGCATCGATCGACACTGCCTTAGCATCGATCGACACCCTTCTCTGCCGACTCAAGACCCAAATTTGGAAGTTTTACAAATCTGCCCCAAAGTTTTCCATATTTGCAATACAAGTCCCTGACGTGTTTTAGGACATATAAATAGTGTTTTTAGGTTTTGCAAACCCTCAAGTCTTTTTCTAGCAACTTTTATTTTCCCTGCAACCCTGTGAGATTTTGAGAGCTTTGGGAGAGAGAGATCAGATCTGCTTTGTAGAGAAGAATTCTTGAACTCCTTCTTATTCTTTTAATCTCTATTGCTTATTATTCAGAATCATGTCTTGTTCTTCTTTGATTATGTCTGAGTAGTTTGCTTGTTAGGTTTAGGGTTTTTCATAGGGATTTTATGAATTATTAGATCTGTTTATTTAGGATTCATTATCTTGCTAGATCTTCATCTTAGGTTGTTCTTCATATTAATCCTTGATTGGCCATCTAGAATTAATACTCTAGGAAAATAAATTGATATGAGAATATAATTGATTTTCCTGATAAAACCTTTTGATGAGCAAAATTATTTCTTGCAAAGAGATTTGATTTAATAATTTTGTGAACAATCTAAACCTGATTTTAAAGCTGATTTATTACCTAGAATTTTACAAAGAGATTTGGATTTTCTGGTTTTAAATTTAGATATTATTTGCAGTGAGAACTGATTTAATTTACAAAAGTGTTTAGAGTTCTAGATCTGTTCTTAATTGCTTGAGTCCTAATTTATTGATTGATTTAATATTTCATAATTTCCTGAGAAATTCCCTAAGCTTAGCTTTTTGATCTTCTGAATTTACAACAGTTTTATTTAATATTTTGCATTGCTTTTATTTTAATTCAATTTAATCTGTTTAGCATAATTGAAAAACTCTATAATTTATTGTGTAGTCTTGAGTCCTTGTGGAATTCGATCCCTAAATACTACATTGACCTCTTAATTTGAGAGAGTAGCTCTAGGGTAAATTTGAGCATATCACACCCCGCCACATGCGGTACAACTGGAGCCTGCACTGGTACCCCCTCTCGGTAACCGCTCCCACAATACGCCAATAGATCCGCCAAGCGATCATCTCGACCCTGGGCTCCACCTGCTGCAACCCCACACCTGGGTTACCAGCACCCCCGACATTCACACCGGCTAACCCTCTCTGGTCCCTCCTGATACGCTTGCGACCCTCTGACGTACCTCCTCGTGGAACTCTGGACCACACACTCACTGGCCTCGGGACCCGCCCGACCATGCCCACGTCCCCTTCCACGACCAACAACTCAAACACCTTTAACCACTGCACTTCCAAGAACAGAGGCTAACAAGCAATCTTAATATAACACAAAAACACAAAAACACAAACTCACCGTGGAATCACACAGTCGGCTCGAAGAGGATGTTCTAGGACTCCATGCCACACACAATTGACTAACTCACATAATCAATCAAAGCATGCAATCCCAAACATCTACAACAGAAACCTAGTGAACCCAAACCTAGAACCGTAAGGGCTCTGATACCAAAATGAAACGACCGACCCTTTTTTTTTTTTTAATATAATATAATAAAATAAACTACAACTAGTGGTCCCATACCCACTAGTCACCTAACCACAACACAACCAACAGCGGAAATAATAATACCAATAATCCAATAAATATCAATCCAATAAATAGAAATAACCAATATAAATTCCAATCTTAACTAATGATCCAAACATCATAAACCAAATAACCAGCAATCCTAAACAATGCTCTAAGACTCAACTCTAGCAACCTAACAATGCCAGATCAACAATCAACCGAGTCCCTAGAACATCCTCCTCTTCATTGCCTGGATCCCACGGTCACACTTTGCCTTTACCTGCACCACAAACACATATTGCAATGCATGAGTATTTTACAAACACTCAGTAAGGCAATCCTCCCATCTACTGGGCTATACACACAAGCAATAGAGACATCTCTAACCATCAAACAACATTCAACAATCAACAATAACAAACCAGGACTCTGCATCGACCGATACTAGCATGCATCGACCGACGCCAGATTGGAGGTTGCGTCGACCGACGCAAGATCTGCGTCGACCGATGCAAGGTTAACTTGCATCGACCGATGCAAGATATGCATCGACCGATGCATGCTCGACATAACACGAAAACCCTAGAGTTTACGCGCCGTCCTCGCATGCATCGACCGATGCACAAGGTGCATCGACCGATGCAATGCCGAGCATCGTTTTCCTCCAAAGCTCGCCGGATCTTCGTTCCTGCAACCACGAAACTCGATCCCAAGCCACAAGAAAGCTTCCAAACGTCCCCAATAACAATCTAACCAGCCTAGCAACACATAACAAGCAAATCAGAGAGATCTCTAGCTTAGATAAGCCATGGTCATGCACTTACCTGTGCCAAGACGAATCTGAACCACAAACAAGCAAGAAAACGCTTCCTAGAAGCTCCTACAACGATCCCAGCTACAGATCTCTACAAGAACGCACCAAATCTCCAAGAAACTCTCAAGGATTCTTTCTCTCTTTCGTTCTCTCCCAAAAACGGCCCCAACTCGCCGAATGAGACCAAAAGTCAACTTAAGGGTTTCCCCTAACCCAAAACGCAGCGTTTGACTTAAGTCAAAACGCAGAGAAACAACCTTGCATCGACCGATGCACAACTTGCATCGACCGATGCAGATCCTAAACCGGGATTTTGGTTCACGGATGTTACAGTAAATAATAATGAGAAATAATGGTATTTATTAAAAAATGTACATTAGTTCTCTAAGCGCGACACCTTAGCTTTTTTGTGAGAGTATTTTTTATTAATATATAAGGGATGTAAATTTTAGGACGGTAAATAAATTGATTAGATCCTACAACCTACATTATAATTTTATTTAATAAATTGATATTATATATATATATATATATATTTGTCACTTATGTATTCGCTGTGGGCTAAATATTCTCTATTCATTAAGATTTATATGCAGAAAACATTATATAATTTATATTGTACTAGATTAGGACCCGCCCGATGCGCGGGTTTAGATTTTTCAAAAGAAAGTTAAATTTAAACGAATATAAAGTAAATATTTCAGTAATCTATCTATAAAAGTAAATAGATACACCGAGGTATCCAATGTGACATTTGGTGTAAAAGGTGCAACTCTGCGGTTGAGACTATTAATCATGTTTTCTTTGAATGTCCTAGCACTTCAATTACCATTAATTTTATGGACAATCTAGAAAGCCATAAACAAAAAAGTTTTTCAAGATTTAGAGATTGCGGCAAATGATATAATTGCTAAGGCTTTCGGCGATAAGTTAACCTGGAAAGAGGCACTCTCTTTTACGGCAGTCATGTCAGCTCTATCTCCGTCTTCGCATGTCCATGTTTTTCACCTCGTTTCTAAGACGGAGCCTCTCCCCCCCTGCATTTGGAGTTAGAAGAGTTGTTATGGGCCATAGAGCGGATACGTGCTGTAGGAATCACTTGTTAACATTTTGAGACTGATTGTGCTGAGTTATTTACTATGGTGCAGTCCAAGATTGCCCGTCTTTCTCCAACATGCTCGATGAGTTTAACTCGCTGGAGTCCTTCCCACTATTCTCCATCTCCTGGATCCCGCGTGCGGCAAATACAAAGGTAGAGTATCTTGCATGTGCTTCGCGTTCTCCTATCTCTGAAGTTTCTTTTGTAAACCCCTTCCTTCCGGCTTGGACAACTAACCAAAAATTTTCTTTTTAATTTATGGTTTGGTTGAAAAAAAAAGTAAATAGATACACGTTTAGTTATAGAAAAAAGTTGTAGATGAGTTCAAAGTTATTAAAATAAAATAAAATTTAACAAAAATATATATTTAATTCTTTTCATATGTAAAAACAATGTATAAAAGTAAAGAGATAAACTTTTAGTTATAGAAAATTGTTGTTTTTTTTTTTGCTATAATATATTAATGTATATCCATTTACAAATATACTATCTACATTACCACTAAAAATGTATTTTTACACACAAAAATATTTTACTTGTAAAATATACTCTTTAGTCTTTAATTACTACAACCAACGAATTTTATTTATGAACACATTAAATAACATATTATATATCTCTTTACTTTAATATTTTTATAGTTACCAAAACATATTTTAATCTTACATAGTCATATCTTATATATATTACAATAGCAGTCTTTTTGAATAAACTATTTAATTGGTGAAAAAAATATGAGAAGATTTATTATTATTTTTTCTACTTCAACAATCTTTTTCTTTTTGTAAAGGTGAGTATTTCCATTTTTAAACAGTAATTAATTGTATATATTTATCTTATAAAAAAAGTGATCCTTTTTCTTGTAAAATTAGCAACTTAAAATTAAAATAAGTAAATAATATTATAATTTTGAATTTTATGATATATATATATATATATAATTTCCTTATAATGATTTTTTCTTTTTTTTAAAGCTGTTTCAATTTTATAATTTTCTTACAAAGGTTTTTTTTCTTTTAAATATTTTAAATAAAATTAGGTTTTTTCTCTATTTTACTTTTATATAAAATCTTTTTATGGTAGGTTAAAATATGAGACGATTTTTTTTTTCTACTTCAACAATCTTTTTTCTTTTTGTAAAGGTGATTATTTCCATTTTTTAAACAGTAATTAATTGTATAATTTCACAATCATTTATTTATCTTATAAAAAAAAGTGATCATTTTTCTTGTAAAATAGCAACTTATAATTTAATAAGTAAACAATATTATAATTTTGAATTTTATGATATATATCTATATATATATTTTCCTTATAAAGATTTTGTCTAAATTTTAAAGCTATTTAAATTTTATAATTTTCTTATAATTTTCTTACAAAGGTTTTTATTTTATTTTAAAGATTTTAAATAAAATTAGGTTTTCTTTTCTCTATTTTATTTTTATGTAAAATCTTTTTATGGTAGATTTTGAATTTTTACATTTTTATTTTTAAAAATTTTAATAAATTTAGAATTGACACGTGTCAACATCTGAATAATACAATCGACACGTGTCACGATCTTGTTAATTAGTAATTTTATCATCAAATTTTTATATAATAAGATGTCTTGAAAAATCCAATCTACTCAAGAGCAAAAGAAACAAATGGTTGAAGTCCGAACCTTAGCACCAACTTGGGTCTATAATTAGTAAAATGGTCCAGTTTAATGAAAGGGCCAACATTTACAAAATGGCCTTAAATAAATTTTAATATAGTTGGACAGGCCTGAAACTTTACCTCACATCCAACTCCAACAAATAAAGTTGCTTTGTTATTCTTTTTTTTGGAGCTCAAGGAGGGTAACACAAAATCTCACAACAACAAACTCTCAAGATCATTTGTAACTCGGCAAGAAAAAATTCAAACTGATACTATGTAACATGGACTTTGAAAGAATTGGGCCAGATGTTTAAACATTAGTTGCAATATAAACTCTATTTTTGTTTCCGGTCCGTAAAGATGTTATGGATTTTAATTTTATTAGACATTTTAAAAAATACCAATCACTTTGCCGAATTATATTGTATCTAGTTCTACAGTCTACACACACTCTTCTTTTTGTGGTTGTCAACATTTTCTCTTTCACTTTGTGTATTGTTGGCATAATTATTGGCGTTGGGAGAGAAACCGCGTCCAAGACTGGCCTTGATGAGGTGGCCATGTTCTTATTAACCCTGTCGGTCTCAAACAAACTCTCAGAAACTATAATTTATAAATCTCACGAGAAAAATATTTTTCCAAACATCACGAGTATGTATAACTGTTGTTATCAACCTATATATATGCATCTTCTTTTTTATGTGATGCAATCAAACTAAGATTTGTTGTTTCTTAGTCCATTATAACTATACATTTCTTATATGGATTATCATCGTGTTTATCTTTTTTTTTTTCGTGAGCGAACATTTGATGGCACCTCTCAATTAATTCATTCTCCAGCTCATGTATTATTAGCATGCATAATTTTAAAAATATGTTAGTGATGGTGTTTTAATTATCACATATACGATAAACCAACAAAATAGAATAGATTACGATCATATTCGGCAAGCATGTTCAAACAAACTTTGCACTAAACAATATTACAAGGAATAAATTATGAGCTGGCAAAAGTTAAAATTTATGATTTTTAGGAAAATGAACCACAAGTTGTAAAGGCTTAGAATATTTTTATATGGATTTGACAGGGTAGTTAAGAAGATATGTGGCATTTTCTTGGGCAAAGGCATTTGTTGATATAAAATAAAAATAAATTCATACACTTACATATTATATACAAGTGCATGTGAACCCACATGGATATGAGCTAGAACAAGAGAAAAAATGCTGTGTCCATGACTAGTTGTAAAATGATTCATGCCACCTGATAAAGATAAACAACTGATCAACCGTAAAACATTCATATTAGATAATATCAATTAGTTTTTACAAAACATGATAGGGTAGGTTTGTTTCTAAACATTGTGATTTCTAAAACGTAGTAATCTGAATATCGAAATTTCCATAGAAATAATATATATTTTTTACATCTATAAGATATATATATATGTTATGATTATGAAGAGAGTTTTTTTCTTTTGTTTTTTTCAAGTCGCAACTGTAATCGTTAATAGTATTATTTCTTATTTCTCACTGACAAAATACTAAATGCTTCGATTCTAAAATCTACTACTAATACTACATAATTATATTCCAAAAGAAATGCTACAACAACGAGACACGTAGACGTAGTTATGGGAAGCCTCGAGTTATAGACTTATAGTTAATTATTTTGGATGTTAATTAATTCAATTTGAAAATATATAATGCTTTGACTGATTTTGTCTGTTATCTCTCTTGGTCTATTGTAGGCCTATGAATCTCATTCTCGTACAAGGTTCGTCACTTTGCTACTCTACAAAGTTTCAGAAGACGTGTCAACTAGATACCTTGACTTAATTTAACATGATTTATTGATAGCAAAGTTCATTAATCAACGGATTACTCACACCATCATTATTAAACTTTACTAGTTTTAAATATATTACTCATAACGAAATAATTTTCAAAATACCAAAAATCAGTTATATTCGAATGAATGAAACTGCATTTAACTCTTCGCGACATATACCTAACTCGGTTCGAATGACATAAACAATATTGTCAGATTGTATTCAGTTATACACTTATACCGTCGATCGATCTCTTGTATATAAGCAATATGAGTCATAATTTGTTCCGTCGTAGAAGTGGCGGCAACACATAATTGTAGCTAACAACAACTAACAAACCCAACTGTAAGAGTAATCATTTCCTCATTTAACAAATGTGGTTACGTTAGCTGATTATGAACAATTATGTTAAAAGTGTGTAACTTTATCTAATGATTACAAATTTAACAAGACACACCAAACATGTTAAGGATAGATGTGGGCACCATTACAATTCCCATCGATCTCGCTTAAACTTCCAAACTAAACCAAAATCATCAACTTATTCTTAACTAATGCCAACATACCCTTTATTTTATTACATCTCAACCAAACCAAACTAGATATATTCTAAGTTTATGAATGATGCACTCAACTAATCCTTGCACACATTAAGTGAAGTCCTTATATGTCTTCTGAAACCCTGTATGTGTCTTGAGTCTTGAACAATCCAATTTATAAGTATATTTATCTTCTGTTTTTATTCTTAATTAAAGAGGGTCGCTTGAAAATCACTTAAATTTAAAGATAAAAAAAGATGGAGAAACTTTTTTTTTTTTATGGATTCACCAAATTATCTGAATTTGAATATGAAAGGTGGGGACTAACTTGGCAGATTCAACTAAGAAACTTGAATAGACCCGTTACCTAAAATTTTATCTATTCCACGGAGATTGTAATAAGTATATTTAGCTACTTAGTCTTAGGGCCTGACTGGTTCAAACGCTGCGGTTGCGGTTGCGGTTGCGGTTGCGGGAGATTGCGGTTTCAAGCGTTATTATGTGTTTTGAACGACTGGTTTAGCGGTTTAAAATTGGTGCGTTTGCGGGAGGTTTACGACTGGTTGACCAGCGGGTGCAATAGCGGTTGGAACGTAATAAATGTGATATATAATTATATAAATGTTTTAAAATATCAAAAACTTTATTAAACTTGATTTATAGTTAAAATTCATTAAAAATACTAAAATAATTATTAAAAAAATAAATAAATTTCATAATGAAATACTTATTACTTTATGCATTTGGCTTTTTACCAAAACTTTAATTAAGTAATTTAATAAATGACTAAACATATGTTTTAGATCGTAGATCTTTTTTCTTAAATCTCACACACTCAATAAGTTCTGTGGGGCAGTATTTGCATCGGTAGTAATGATCAAACGAGAGTTGAGAAGAGTCACTCGTGATTTGTTTTTATTTTTCACAAATAATCTTATTTTCTTAAAATTCTGATGAAACGTCATATTTATTTATATTTTTTTTAACTTATGTGTGATGTGCCATTAAATTTACATCAAGTTTTCCGGGTTATTGTTTATTTTTTAATATTTTCAATCGTATCCGTACTTCATTTTCTCTCATCCTTAATGAATAAAATAGTTAGGTAAAAAATATATAAAAAATATATTTCATTATCATTGATCTGTTTCAAGTTTTTTCTCAAAAAAAAAAAAAAAAATTTGAAACGCAAACGCCCGCAACCGCAAACGCTTGCAGGAACCAGCTTTTGAAATTCAACGGTTGGGAGCGATTGGGAGCGATTTGTATGATTGGCCCCAAACGCTAGCAACCGCCCGCAAACGCAAACGCAGCGTTTGCGGGTGCTAGTGGGAGAACCAGTCAAGCTCTTAGTCACCACTAATACAAATAAAACTTGAAATTAAGGAAAGACAGAATATATTTGTCGTTGACTTTTTATGATTTGTCGGAGTTGGAGACAATTGATCAAAAATCTTATTTTTGTTATCAACATATATATAAAATTAATATTTAACAAATAGGTCCATTTTTTCGTTTCTGCCGTTTTATTGCATAGTTTGGTTAGACAGAAAGAGTTCAAACTAGTGGATAGGTTTTGCTTTATGAAATAAAGTAAAAGTTACTAAATTCAAGTTAAATGGGGTGGCCAATTGAAAAGGAGAGATGTACCTTTTGTTCCACACTCAAACAATTTATATTTTTAAAAATTTATAAAAAAAATCTTCAACACTAAAAAGAAAAAGACGTATCTTTCAACGGACTTCAAGTAAAATAAAAAAAACCCAACAGACTATATAAAGAAATTCAAATTTAAGCCAAACAACTTTGTAAACGATCAATTTAGACCCCATATGAAAAAAAAAATGAAAAAAAAAATACAAATCAATCAATCAATCAGACAAAGGACCTGGTGAACCAGATGAACGAGTAACCTCCTCGATGAGCCTCGTGACTTCAGGCATAGTAGGACGACTATCTGGATACTGAGCCGTACAGCTTATACCAATCTTTAAAAGCCTGACCATGTTCTCATTCCCCTCTGCTTGATACCTTGTGAGCTCTGGATCAAACACATCTAAAGGTGATTGTTGTTCAGTGATCGATGAAACCCATCTCGGCAAATCTACTCCTTCTTCGTGTAACTGCTGATGCGTTGGAGATTTCCCTGCAAAATCAATCACAAAAGAAAAAAAAGAATCACATTTTTGACCTAAGATGCGGATGTCAAGATCTCTCTTTTGTATTATGTGTGTTTGTAACGTACCTGTGAGTAGTTCAAGAATGAGAACACCGAAACTGTAAACATCAGCCTTTTGTGAGATTCTACGAGCGTCGGTTACTTCAGGAGCCCTGTAACCATCAATGCGGTTTGGTGTAGAAGTAGGGCTGATCATAGGCGCCAGACAGTAATCAGAGACCTTAGCCTCAAAGGATTCAGACAAGAGAATGTTAGAAGATTTAATGTTTCCATGAGATGTTGTCGCGTCACGCGAATGGAGGTAGCTTATAGCTCTTGCAGCTCCTAACGCTATACCGGCTCTTGTTTCCCAGTTCAATGGACTCCTACCACTTCCTTTGTTACCTGTGAAATTCCCAAACAAATGATTTTTTAACAATCTATGATGATTACTAAACAATCAAGAAACACCGAAAGGAGTCTTTTTTTTATTTACCATGTAAAAGAGCGGATAAGCTTCCTCTAGACATGTACTCGAAAACAACGAGCTTCTCGTCACGGCTGAAGTAATAAGCGATCAATGTCACAAGATTAACATGGCTTATCGATCCAAGAACCTGAAGTTTCTCTCTAAACTCTTTCTCAGGCACAACCACATCTCTCAAACGTTTCACCGCCACCACTAAACCGTGATCGAAACTAGCCTTGTACGATGATCCGAACGTTCCTTTACCAAGTACTTCCGCAGAAGCTTTTAGCAATCCATCGAGATCAAACTCTCCGAACGATTTCACGAAAAACGTCAGATCTTTACTAACTGCAAGGTTCTTGGATGAACCATTCTCAGCTGAATGTGGTGCACCATTACCATTAGCCACCGGAGGAGGAACAACCGCTGATTCCTTAGCTACGGCTGCTGTTGAAGTCGGAACAGGAGCTGCTTCGATGTTTCTCGACTGCACATTATTTTCCTCTTTCTTCCTCTTTCTGCAGAGACAGAACAGGATCAAGAAAAGCAAGATAAGCCCGAAGACACACGCGATCACTATCCCGATAATAGCTGCGGTGGATAACTTGTCCTTTTTGCCTTTCCCAGGCGTGTTAGTTCCGTTACCAGTGGCGGTGCCATTGACGGAGCAAGCATCCAACGGCTTACCACAAAGCTGCAAGTTGCCTAAAAAGGCTGTTTTGGGCATACCCGACAACGGATCCGGAATCGACCCGTTTAACTGATTCGAAGAGACGTTAAACTGCTGAAGCGGAGTCTTGATCTCCGGGATCGGACCGGTAAGTTGGTTATCCTCCAAGTAAAGAGTAGCTAAACCGGTCGCGGAGTTAACATTATCCGGGATCCGACCCGAGAATTTGTTCTGGGCGAGATTGATCCGAATAATGTTTGGTAAAGTGAAGAGAAACGAAGGAATCTCGCCGGAGAATGCGTTACCTTGAAGATACAAGTAACGGAGCTGAGTAAGGTTGGCGAAATCAGGAGGCAGAGGACCGTTAAGAGCATTGAATCTGAAAGATAAAGTCTGGAGCTTTGTTAAGTTTCCGAGAGCGATCGGTAACGGGCCGGATAAACCAACACCGGGTAATCGGAGTGCTGTGACACGACTTGATTCGCATAGTACTCCTCCCCAAGTACACGGTGGTGCGGTTAGGTTCCAGAGCAATGGACGTCCATGGACGCCGTCACGGAGAGCGATTAATGCTCGTCGGTCAGCTTCTAGATCTGATGAGACGGAGACGAGACAGAAGAGGAAGAAGAAGACGGTGAGACCTGAATTGGTCTTCATCTTCTTCGTACCAAAGTTTATGCCTCTTGAGAAGTGAATGCTTCCTCTGTTTCTCTGTTTCAGAGATCGATTCGGATATGGTTTTTTTTTGTTGTTTTGTCGGGAAAACAATCTATGTGTTTTCCGACTAGGTTGAGAACAGTGTTTTAGAAAGAGAAAAAATGTCGGAAGTCTGAAATATAAATTTCAGCTCTCTCTATATGTATATCTCTCTGTTTCGCGGCCTATGAGAAGAAAGGCGATGAAGGACTTAGAGAGAGAGAGAGAGAGACTATAATTGCAGAGTACTACTGTGAATGGAAAGAAAAAGTTGAATGGTTAAATTTTTTACCTTTTTACAGAAACCTAGAGAATCTTTTCTAATTTAATACTAGTCTTCTTTATTTTATTTAAAGCAAGAAGATATTCAATAGTATAATATTTTAACCTTTCTTTTTTTTAACAGCCTGTGCCCTGTATAAGCATTTTAGGTAAATAAATCGTTTGACTGATATTTTTTCATTTAATGTAAGATCTTAGAGAGATTTATAATACATACTATAGTTAAAGAGAGTTTACATATTAGTTTGATGCGAATTTAAACTAGGGCTAGCTTACTTGATTTTTCTTTCGATAAATAATTTTAACGTTTTATTAGAGTGTTTTTGTTTTAGTATGTTTCGTAGTCGTACTGCTTTTGGATATGTAAAATATATCAAAATTTACTACTGCCTCCTTAGGCATCAATTATATGATGTTTATGTACGAATTTCCTACTTAATGAAAGATTCAAATAACTAACTGAAAAATATATTGCCAACCGTAGAAAAAGATGGTAAACCTAAAAACCCACTTGCACATTTATAGGTTTTCATAAGTTTCATTAAGCTCTATTTAAGTGTTGTTCATATACAGTATGTATATTAACAAATCAACTAGGATCGGGAATATATACAATATATTGTTAAATATTGTATTTGTATAAATACACATGCATATCATATGTTTTGACGGACCAACCCGTAAAATTGTATTTTTATAAAAATATATAATTATAGTAATATGCATTTACAGTATATTTTTAATGAACCAATTCGTAAAAGTGTATATGTAACAAAAATACACAATCACAATGTACTTACAACCAGTAAAATTATTGCGTTTGTAAGAATATATATTTGTAAGAAACACATACTCACAATGTTAAAGGTTTGCATTTATAAAAATATCACTCCTAACCGGCTCTACCATATAATTGTGAGTTTTGGAAACCAACATGACATTTTTATAAAAGTCCTATATTCTAAATGTATATATTAGAGTATATTTTTGTTTAATATGTTGTTGAGAAGTAAAATTTTAGGATATATAGATATTGTAATTTGTAAATCCTTATAATATAGGATTAAATCCAAAAATGTTTTTTTCGGATCATTTTTTAATAACTTAGTGTTATTACATATATTATAGAAAAATATAATTCATGCTTGCCAAATGTTTTAATACATGTTCCATTTTTACGTATTGATTATCTAGTCTTGGTCCTGTGTCTTATATATGATGTTGAGTCGAACAAATCCATATCAGCTGGAGTTCATGCTTGCCAGAAAAAATCTACGCAAATTTTCTTTTAATCAAAATTATAAGGTTTAGATAAGTAATAAAATGGTGGGCACAAAGTTATAAAATGCAAAACAAAAATATATTTAATATCCATTTCTAAGAACATATAAACATGATGATGAATCTCATGCATCTTACCGAGAGAAAATTATATACATTGATAAGAAGACAAAAAGATTCATCTTAAATATTTGTTATCATATTAAACTTAACATAGTTAGAAAAAAGTATGAGAATACTACTAACCAAACCAAACCATACGAAAAAATTATCGGGCAAAAAATTAAAGCATAATTTGTTTAGAATAAGCTGCACAATAGATTACATGATTAGTTTTTTTTTTTTTTGTCAAAAGATTACATGTATGATTAGTATACTAACAAACAAACAACATAAAATATGAATGTTCTTATAACAAAAAAATAAACAAAAACAGCTTTGTTTGGTTTGATAATGAACTGTTTTATACAAAAGTTCTCAGAAGAAACAATGATTTGTGATATTTAGTTTGCTAATAAGATGATATATATAGAAATCATACACAATTAGGTTAGTTTTGATTCGAAATCAAAAATATCTTTGTCAGCAAGCCATATTTATGATCATTTACTATAATTAAGAAATTAATTAAATTAGAATATATGTGTGATATTCTGTATTTAAATTAAGTGTTTTTCCATATGTAGTCATTCGAAATCATAAGCATAGTTTTGTTTAATATAAAAATTGATTATCTTTTCTTTAAATATATCAAATCATATAACTAAATAATTATGTTTATATTGTATATATAATTTCGAATTTAATAGCTCGATTTTTATGGTAACAACTTTAAACAGTTTTCATAAAAATTTGGTAATTCTTATTTTCTAAAAAATAATTCGTTTTTTTAATTAATTACTGTTTTCGATTTTTAGGTTTATATCCATACCCAACAAATGAACCGATTTCCAAATATCCGACTGTTTATTTTCGGATTTTTTTTTTTTAAATTTTGACCCGACCCGTAATCGATTTTGTACTTCTCTTTTTTATTTATATAGGGATAATCAAACAAAATTATCGAAAACAAATTAATAGGGTGATAATTGTGTGTGTGCATATATGATTATGTTATGTTAGTTTCATATTTTACTTCTTCTACGAGTTAAGATTTATCCTCTTTTGGATCGAGTATTTTATATCGAACATTTAGGAAAAAAAAGAGAGACGAATGTTAGAGAATATATCATTAAGATATTAAGCATTAAGGTTATTTTTCTATATATAATAGTTCAGTTCGACCAAAGCTATTGGGCTGGACGTGTTAATTTCACCTTAAACTCTAATCGATATTTAAATAAAGATTAATATATAAACTAAGCCCATTACATTATTTTGAATCACGGCCCATAAAATATGCTTAGACAAACCCAAGAGAATGGGTTAACTTCAGTTCTGTATATCAAATGGATTATTAACAGCATTATTAGTTTGAATAACATTACAGTAAAACCTCTATAAATTAATACTCTATAAATTAACAAACACTATAAATTAATAGATTTTGCTAGTCCTAAGTTGGACCAGTGTAAAAAATAACAAAATTCGATAAGATAATAAAATAATAATTTTTTGAAAATCTCATATAAAATATGGTCCCAATAATATCATAAATTAATATTCATGTAAATTTATATATATATGTATATATATATATATGCTGATATAATAATGTATGTTTCTTCTAAAGCTTATATCTATAAAACAATTGTTATGTTGTATTTTTAAACTATAATGATATAAAATATTCTATAACATGTCATAGAAATAGGTAATTTTTTTTTAAGTTTTCAATTTCTAGATATGCATCATTTACATTTAGATAGTTTGTTTGACTATTAAATACAACAACTGATATTATTATTCATAAATTTAAATTTATGTATGTCATGTGTATAAGTGAATTTTTCTATTGTATTTGTAATTTATTGTTAATAATGTTTTCTGTATATTACAAATTCAATTCCAGTAACATAAAATTTACAATATCTGAAAGTCTAATCTTATTTTGCTAAAATTGTCTCAATTCATAATTTTTAAAATTTAAACTATTATACATATATCCATAAATTAATAAATATTAATTTATACTATAAAATAATAATTATTAATTTATAGATAAATTAATATCACTATAAATTAATAAAATATTTTGGTCCCAACATTATTAATTTATAGAGGTTTTACTGTATTAGGTTGAAGCTCATATGATGGAATGAGATAATACTACTCAACTAGCATATATTTTACGAAGTTAATGGTGCTGCTTATGTTATGTAATATTTTTAATCATCTAACATGAAAGACTAGACTAAATATATGTTAAATAATGAGAAACTTTTTATGAATTCATTTTGTCGTATGCGAATCCAAAATGCGAAATGTCTAAACTGCTGTGAAATTCAAAAAAGTTTTACTATACAGATCTACGACTACTAAACCAGTAGCTTAAATATTTAGAAAAACACTAAAATGCAGACTGTTGGGTGTGTAGTTGCGAATATTATACGATTTGGGGAAATAAATAAACGTTTCTGTTTTAAAAAAAAATAAAAAATAAATAAATAGTGGGAAGATATGAACAAAAGCATACATGTCATTTCGATTGATACAACAACCCATCGGTCCAACTTAATATCACTATCATAATATACAAGCTGGGACTGTGTGTGATTAGGACTCACCCACCAATGAATAAGATAAAGAGCTTTCGTATTTTGTTTGTATCTAAAATCTTCAGAAAGAAGAATGTTGACATACATATTACATACATAGCCCGAAGTAACTGGAACCTTAATAAGTACTTCTGACCCACCAACCAATTGCAAAATTTGCAATAACTGGGCATTATCACTAATCTAACCTAGTATAAGACTGACCGATCCCAATTCTTTTTTTTTTTTTGCTATAACCCAATTCTAATTTCTAGTGGCATGATGTAAAAACAATAGTTACAGTTATGGTTTTTTTATATAAAGTTCCAAAATTATGTATGTTTTGATAAAGTTTCAAGAAGTCCGGTAGATTAAGAAAATATCCTAATATATCTCGATTTAATATAGGACAAAGAATCCTTAAAAACAAGAATCTTTGGAAGATAAAGTTTGGATCTCGTAACAAGTGGAAGCTTACGGTGCACCACTCAAATGTTAGAGCCCCACGACTTAGGGAAAGGACTGGTCACGCGTTTTTAATGTAAACAGTAATATTATCATTTTTCTTTGATAATAAAATTAAACACAAGTTTCTTGCTACGATTTAATTAATCTTTAAATAGAGTAAATTAATAAGCAAACAATATATTCTTTCCGTTTCAAAATATGCAATGTTTTAATTAAAAGCACATATACAGTAAAACCTCTATAAATTAATAAGGTCGGGACCATGAAATTTTATTAATTTATAGAGATTTTAATTTATAGATAAATTAATAATTATTAATTTATCGATAAATTAATAAAATATTAATTTATGAAGAGATTTTCTCATTTTTACAATTTAAAAATTTTCTATTACAAAATAAGATATTTTTGTTATCATTTACATCCTACTACTATCTTTCATGGTAATAATAAAGTTGAAGAAAATATTGTACTTTTAGAACATTACTAAAAAATTATCGCATCTAGATCTTCATTTTTGGATGTGATGAGAAGATAACAATGAAACAGATAATAGATGAGCTCCAACAAAATGCAAATTCAAGATTATGTAAACAATAATAGAGCCATATTTCATAAATATTTTTAGATAAGCAAAAATAATGAAGTTATATCTCACTAGATTTTTATATATATATATATATTATTTTATTTAATTATTAATTTATGATATTGATGGGACCATATTTTTATATAAGATTTAAAAATTATTATCTTATTAATTTATCGAAATTGTCATTTTTACATAAGTAAAATAATAAGAATTTATTAATTTATAGCGATTATTAATTTAAAGAGTATTAATTAAAGGTTCTACTGTATTAAGAAGTGTTTACTTTAAAAAAAATTAACCAATCACAAACAATACTCTATAATATAATATATTAAATTAATCTAAAATTGCATTAAAACTTAAAACATACATTATTATGAAAAAAAAACTCTAATAAAACATCTTATATTATATTGTGAAATGGAGAAAGTATATAACACACGCACTCTTCCAAACTGATCTATATCCAAATTTTCCACTTGGAAAGTGTATGAACCTAATTCATTTAGGCCCCTCTCTCAAAAGATTTGATTGTCTCTTATTCTCAATATCTTTTAGATTTCGATACACATGATTATTATGTTCGAGCGAAATTTTATATTCTGGAGTTTGGTAAACTATGTATATAAGGTTAATATACTGAACAAAAACTAGGGTTAGGTGAGAAACTTTATGTATGGTAGTATAGTACTGGCCTACTGGAACATCCAGGTAATCATATTTTTTTCTTAACTATGTTTATTTATGTGGAAACTATTAATATGTAAAATACAGAGATTTTAAATTTTTTAAAACGGCTAAAAACAAAAAGATACTGAAAACTGAATCTTCCAAAGCCAGAATCTTTCAGAATCTCCTAATAATTCGCATTTTCCAATAATAGTCCGATATTTCCTCAATTCTCTGTTTACTTTTACCGGAAAAAAATTTCCAAAGCATAGCAAAGTCAAGCACACACCAACCTACCTACCCCATTCTCTTTCCCTATTATATAAACACTTACCTTGCAGGAATCTCTTTAGTGTGTAATTACAAAGAATATTTTATCAGATTCCTCCAAAAATGTCGGCACTTGCAGATTTGATCAATCTCGATCTCTCCGATTCCACTGACCAGATCATCGCTGAGTACATATGGTTCGTAAATTTCTTCATCGATCTCTGTCAGTTTAGGCATTTAAAGTTGTCTAAACTTTTGGTTAATATGGTTCTTGAGGTTGTCTTAATTTTATTATGAGTCAAAGTTTTAAACGTTTGGTTAATATATATATATATATATATATACGTTGAAATATTTTGGAGTCACTAAACACTTTGATGAACTTTTGGTATATATATTTTGATAAACAGGATTGGTGGATCAGGCTTGGATATGAGAAGCAAAGCAAGGGTGATTATTAGTGATTGTGATTTTTAGAGCATTATAAAACGGTGAATAAATAGTACTAAGAAATTTGAAATAAAGATTTTAAACTATTTGTTAATATTGCAGACTTTGTCGGGACCAGTGAAAGATCCATCGGAGTTGCCGAAATGGAACTATGATGGTTCTAGCACCGGCCAAGCTCCTGGCGATGACAGTGAAGTCATCCTCTAGTATGTTTTCAAAATTCTAATTAATACAACTAACAAGTACAAAATTATGTACTAATAATATTTTTATTTTTGCATGTGTTGTTTTAATCAGCCCTCAAGCTATCTTCAAAGACCCCTTCAGGAGAGGCAACAACATCCTTGTAAATGAGAACTCAAATAGTCAAATTAACGCTTTCTTATATGACTTAAACAAATTCTTGAAACTGTTAATAATATTTTGTTCTGGGGGTTAATGATTTGGGAATCAGGTGATGTGTGACGCGTATACACCAGCCGGTGAACCGATTCCCACTAACAAAAGGCATGCGGCGGCCAAGATCTTTAGCGATCCCAACGTTGTCGCCGAAGAAACATGGTAAATATCTTCAAACAAAATGTTCTCTAAAATTTTACAAACATAAAAGTAATTATAGATCATGAGAAATACTGTCAACACAACACATATGTGAATCTTTGAGTAGTCCTGTCCTGTTATTGTTGTCTTTTACCACTCGATATACTTTCAACTTTTCACACTTTCATTATTATCATGTGATCACACTATTTACATAAAATATTTCCATTATTTAACTTTTGACTAGGAAAAAATTGTTTTATGATTATGTGCTTTAGTTTTTCATGGTTGGTTTTAACTCTTTTCAATTTCAATCCACTATTTTTTTATTTTTTTTTGTTACAAAAATTTAAATATTGAAATTTAGGTATGGAATTGAGCAAGAGTATACTTTACTGCAAAAGGATATTAAGTGGCCCGTAGGTTGGCCAGTCGGCGGCTTCCCAGGTCCTCAGGTAAAGCTTTTTCCCGGCGATCATCCAACATCCAAATTGAGCTCACGAACCAAAACAAAAAGAGATATCAAATCAAATCTTTGTCAATAAAAACAGGGACCATACTACTGTGGAGTTGGAGCAGACAAAGCTTTTGGAAGAGACATCGTGGATGCTCATTACAAAGCTTGTCTTTACGCCGGAATCAATGTCAGTGGCACCAACGGCGAAGTCATGCCTGGCCAGGTTATTTCACACTTTCCCTTTTATTTTTCTGACACAAAAAACACAAACCCGTGAAACTGATCTTGTGTTTGTTTCAGTGGGAGTTTCAAGTTGGTCCTACCGTTGGCATTGCTGCCGCCGATCAGGTCTGGGTCGCTCGTTACATCCTCGAGGTATATATCAACAACAATCATGGCCATTTATACACATTGTCTCTCTCTCTCTCTTTCTGATTTATGAGTTGATGACTCTGTTTCTTGGGTATCTTAAAACAGAGGATCACAGAACTTGCTGGAGTTGTTCTGTCTTTAGACCCTAAACCAATTCCGGTTTGTGCTTTTCACCATACTGTTAAAAATCAACAAAAATATTTGGGTTTTGTAAAATTCACTTAGTTACCACTCTTTTTGTGTGTTTTCTACTTCAGGGAGATTGGAATGGTGCAGGAGCACACACAAATTACAGGTTTTTGTTGTTGTTGTTGTTGTAGAATAGTCTGCTCTGGTTCTTGCCTTCTTGGTCATATCATATGATTATTTCTCTCCGTTTTTGTTTTTGGTGAATTGGGATGTTTCCTTTTGTGTAGTACGAAGTCAATGAGAGAAGATGGAGGGTACGAGGTCATCAAGAAAGCCATAGAGAAGCTTGGATTGCGTCACAAGGAACACATTGCTGCTTATGGTGAAGGCAACGAGCGTCGTCTCACAGGAAAACATGAGACCGCCGATATCAACACTTTCTTATGGGTAAGAATCTTAACTAAACTCATTAAGCCTTTTTAAAACAGTGACATGATTTGGATTTTGTTCACATGAGCCTAAACCGCAATCTAACTAAATTTGTTTATTACAGGGTGTGGCAAACCGTGGGGCATCGATTAGGGTTGGCCGTGACACTGAGAAGGATGGAAAAGGATACTTTGAAGATCGTAGGCCAGCTTCGAACATGGATCCTTACACTGTGACCTCCATGATTGCTGAGTCCACAATCCTTTGGAAACCTTGAGCTTCAAGGAATCTTGAAAATCAGTTTACGTTCATTCAATCTATGGTCTTTTTCTCGTTATGAAACTGTTCTCATGTGTTCTTTGTTTTTAAATGTTTGATTTTCAAGTCATTAAACCTCTACAAATTTCAGATTATGAACCGAATTGAACTTTTTTTCTTACTGAAAGAAACCAAAACCTTGACCTAAACGAACCAAGTACATTCGAATTGAATAAATGGAATTTAATTAGCTGTGTCATTGAGCAAAATTTTTATCAAGATTAAAAAACATATAAAATTCGGTAAAAACTCTGCGGGTCAATTTTATTTTTTATTTTAAAAAAAAAGATTAATCGTAAACACACAAAAATTGCAAATATTTCAGACTTCTCCGTTACTAGTCGGCCCAAACTAGACATTACTAAAGATGGATAGAAAAAACATTTTCACGCCCAAACTAGACATTACAAATTTTGAATAGAGAAAACTTATAATCCAAAGAGGTTATAAATTGGATACCTGATTTAAGTTTAACACATTAATTTTATTGGGCCGCCCATTGTAATTATATGGACTCAAATTTATAGGCATTATACAAATATAGAAAGCCTTCCCTATACAACATGCTAGGAGACACGATATCAAAATCAAAGTACACTAACTAATCTTATGCTATTTTGATACTTGGAACAAACTTCTTGAAACTCTGATATAGTTTCTTTCTTATAGTATTTGGTTTTAAACTATTAGTATTAGTATGCTAGCCTAGCCTCTTAAGTACCTAAATAAGTTGGTTCCGGCTTGATTTTTTCGTTAATACTGTACTTCTCCCTATGGAAATATGAATAAAGTTTACTTTTGATCACCAGAATTTTGTTTTATTTACATTATTCAAAACAGATTAGGTTTGATTTGATTCAATCCAATCGTTGTTGGCATGGTCCCGATTCTATTTGGCTTTAAACCCAAAAACAAATAAAGGTAAGAATTGGCTTTTCGGGTCCAAAAAAAATCTTGTTTCAAGTACAAAAATCTAAAGAAATTTAGAAATTTTCTGATTAGTTCTATTTTTTTGTTTGTTCATCATATAATTTTTCTCAGATTTGTTATAAGTATCATTTATATTATTGTATTTATAATTATAGGCTTATAGATCTGAAAACTAGATTCAAACGAGTCCTAACCCAATTCAGATGAAACTCAGGCTAAAATTTAAAAGCTCTAAACGAATCCAGGATGCAGTGGTCCGACTAAAACTTTTACTTTGTTATTCAGTGGTTGAAGACTCGTGTTGTTGGTCCATGTTAAGATTAAGTGTCGTTCATCATGGTTCCAAAATATCTTCACCCTTTTTATAATAAATCAATCTACATATTGAAACAAATGAATAAAGTTCGGAAGGAGCTATGTGAAGTGAATCTTCTGGGAGTTAAGTTAAATAAAATAAAAAGTAGAAGAAGAAGTAAATGCTTTGAGGGTTGAATTGAAAACAAACGAGTCAGCAAAAGCTAGTATAAAGTTACTGTGGTATGTGTTGTGTGTATATAGGACAATGCAATGCATGCATGCATTCGATCATTTAGTCATTATACCTTCATCATCGTGCAGCTTTTTTAACTTTTGCTTTTTTTTCTTCCCTTGACTTTATCTTTTATTTATTTTAATTGTCAGAGAAAATAATACGACTACATATATAAGTGAGAACGCAGAGGGGAAAAAAAAGCTTTGGGAAAAGCACTTTGTTTATTGAATATTTACTTTTTTCTCTTCTACTTTTTAACAGCTTTAGAGGGAGAGAAAAAAAAAACAAATTCCAACTCAATAATAAGTTTTTCACTAGTTATTAATGCTCTCTATCTCTTACAAAATAAAAGAAAAATATAAAAATATAAAGGAGCAATCATAAAGCAATCGATTACAAAATGATTTCATCACCTCTCACATCAGGCTATCTTTTCTGCAATGGGCAGAAAAGTCCTGTGCCCTTCTGTCTCTTCACATTTATCACTCTTTTTACATTGAATTGCTCCTTTTCTTCCTCTCTCCTTCTTGCTCTCTCTCTCTCTCTCTCAACCTTAAACTTACATCAATTAATTAAGATTTTGATCCATTTATGCTGACTTTGCATATTGGAATTTTGAGATATTCCAACATTTATGTCAATTTCTATTTTTATTTTGTGCCCACTTTTTTAACATCTTGCGAAAAAGCTCATTTAGATTTCACACCTACTTAGAAAAATCCATATCAACGTACCCATAAATTTGATGGGTTTATAGATAGAGTTGTTATAAAAACTCTCATAAATGTGACGTGCTTACAGCTTATAGATTGTGTGTTGTTGATGTATATTATCGCCTTTCTTAATCATTCATTTGCAGCACATGATTCATCATACGGTTGAGTATTAGACGATCTACGAGAAATATCTTACCAAATAATTAATAGTTTTCTAAACACTAGAAACATTCAGGTTTAACAAAATCAAGAATCTAAATAAAAAAAACACTTCGGCTAATAATTATGTTTTCATGCAATGTTAATAGATTTTTTTTTGCATCATAGAGGCTTGAGAAAATATTTATATAGTTACCATTTTTTCGTAACTTTGGATAATCAAGTCAGCATCGGACTTGACCTATATGACTACACTAGATCATGGAACATGGTCTAAGCATAACAGACTTATGCCACAACGCTAATATTTTGGGTAAGGCAGTCCGAACATAAACACTTAGTCCACCGGATATTCGACGAGTGGTCAAACTTCAATTTGCAAACACAAAGACCGAGCCACACGCCATCGTCCCGACTGTCACAACGTGCCACAGCTTTGTTCTAAGTGAGAGAAAATGGATATATTTCCTCATAAAGTTACAAATCTTGCTATTTGTACTAAATATTGGAAATTTAGATATACAATTAAATATCTACAAAATAAATTCAGCAATTCGTAATCTAGAATCACATTCATAACAATCCATCTATTAGGTT
Organism: Camelina hispida; assembly: GCA_023657505.1. Taxonomy (NCBI): domain Eukaryota; kingdom Viridiplantae; phylum Streptophyta; class Magnoliopsida; order Brassicales; family Brassicaceae; genus Camelina; species Camelina hispida. The sequence continues at coordinate 8,311,454 of CP094637.1, read as the reverse complement.
GTGGATGTATATCGGTCCATGTGTAACAACCGAAATATTTAAAACCTGTATTCAAAATTAATAAATAGAGAACCGAGACATGGGGTTGGGAGAATAATAATAGAATAAAAAACCGGTATGATTTGGAACCTAGTCGGTATGGTAAGTACAGATATATGAATTATATAGTTACGAGATGTTGGTGGGTGTCACAGTACATTCTTTGGTGTTGTGTGCTCTTTCACCCTCATAATATTCTAGCTTTATTTATTAATCATGATAAAAATATATAGATATAGCTAGAGAATTTGACGTTACATATATATTCAACAAATTTTAATATAAAGATATGGACCCCCTCATGAACAATGTACATCACATCTCTCTCTCTGTGACTGTTGTTGGTTAATGAGACAACTACAACACCTTCATGCCACATCTCATTCTTCCCCAATCTTCGGTCTTGTCCATTGCATTTGAACCAACCCATGGTACAATTTGCCAATTTCTTAGGCCCCATCTCTTTTTTTTCTTTCTTCAAATTAATTTCTATAGAAGGGAACACAATTGGCATACAGTAGCCGATTTGAGGCCAAATAAATAATATGTAGCATGAAATTCTGTTCGTTTAAATATTAACATTAATTAATTCCAAGAAAAAGATACATATATAAAAAACTCTCTATCAATATCAAAGTTCTTAGTAATCAATAGTAACTATATAGAGATAGTTTTGTCAACTACAAATATAAATTACATACCTGAACTGGAAAACGAAAACATGAGAAAAGAATTTACAAAGAAACCAAGCAATTATGGAGTCTAGCAATATGATTATATATACATATTAACAATTTTGTTCTCTTCATTTCATAAAAATATCATTTATGATTTTAGTTTTATTTTATGAACAGAATAAATATGTCTTTTAGTTATCTTTGATAGTTTGATAAGTTATTTAATTTGTTAGAGTGTCAGTTTAATACATAAAATTGAAATTTTAATTTCCCCATTCTCAATCCGTATATATCATACTATTGAATTTTTTTCAAATTTATTACGTACCTTACAACAAATATCATGGGCCATATTATATAAATTGGTACTAGCTAGTAGCTAGTGATCAAACCGAAATAAATTTATTTTTCAATAATTTATGAGAATTTTTTTTGTAAAATTATTTTGTAAGTACATACTAAATAGTAAATATCTTACGACATTCTGAAATAGTGTTATTATTTTTTTTTTTTAAATTGAGTATTTTTAATAATATATTTTTTTAACTAGAATGCATGATTATACTCAATTTTTCGCTCATCAGGCTAAGCCGTGCGAGTGTGCAATTTCATTATCTGTGATAGGAATTATATGTATAGGTTCTTTAGCTATAACTTTAGAAAAATCTAAAAAGGAGGTAATAATGTCAACCTTTTTCTTGTTTCCTTCTTTTTTTAGATTGGAAGGGAATGAAATAATTTAATTCACAACTCTAGAAATTTTGCTATTTGCATATCATAAAGTTGTGGGTCCAAAATAACCCTAAGATCATATTTCAAAATACGTAAAGCTTAAAAGTATGTTTTGGGTGTTTCTTTAAACAAAATATGAAAGATTTTAGTACTCGCTTTATTCTCCAATTAGAATGACCACTTGAGAGTTGAGAAGGATATTTGCGCACGGTGAAAGTGAAAGGAAAGAAGAAAAAATGAAAATAAAAGTGAAAAGCATATTATATATCATTGTTTATGTGATAATGATGAATAAATAATGTTGGGCTATTCCCATGTAAATACCAAAAACCAATTAATGCCCAGTTTTTTTTTTTTTTTTTTTTTTTTTTAAAGCTTGACGCATAAGACAATACTAAATTTTAGGATCATCATGTTTTCCATCAAATTAGTCTAACAATTAACACTTTCAAATAATATTTTTTAAAAAGGTGAAACCAACATTCTTTGCATTTCTTTTATTCTTATCTTTTCCACCTACGGTTTGTACTACAGTAAATAGTAGACTCACCATACTAAAAATGTATGAATAATAAAAAAAAATCAAGGTTATATGATTTTAATATATAGTAAATTATTTTTTTGAGGTTTATTCTCTTAATACGAATTTACACAATTTGGTTAGTTTGAATGGCTCAATACTAAGAAACATTATGTTCATGCAGTGAGATAACACACAAGAAAACACTTTTGCAAGACGCTCCAATGGGGTCGATTATTTCTTATATATTCCTTAATCATCATCTTTCAATAAGAAAATTGAGCAAATGAATATTTCAGTCCAAAGCTTTTTTTTTTTCTTTTCTCAAATGTGTAGGACAATTTTTCCATAATGGTAACAGAATGCAAGAAACATGTAGGTCCATTACAAAAAGTTAAATTAATACTCAACATACATATAGACAGAGGACGACAGCTGGGTTTATTAGGCAGCTATATAGTCTTCTTGCCTTTTGCCCTACTTGAATAATTTTTCACTAAACACACACTCTTTATTTATTTGTCGATCTACATATATATATAACCATAAATTCATTTATTTTGGAATCGAAATTCGTAATGAATTTCAGATCTACAACTACCAAATATCATTAAAATGTACCCAGAAAATCAATGTCTGTAATTTACCGATATAGAACATATTTTTGCTTATGTGATCGACTATATGTATTATACAGTATATGTATAATTTATAATATGTATATATGTTATTATATACAGTGAATTGAAGTAGAGAAATCGAGTTAAACCTTAAGCTCTGATTGTTAATGAAATGATTTTGTCAAATTTGAAGTCATGGACCGATTGTAGAAAGAAACGTACAGAACTTGCCTCATTTTAGTAACAAAAAAAAAGTATTTATGTGTTTGCTGAGAATATTCTTTGTTTTTGCAAGAAACTCTTCATCCTACGACTACAAACCAACCTTTTGTGGCTAAAAAAAACAAACAAATCTGTTAAAAGATTTATAGTATATATCTTTGCAATACTTAATTCAGGAAACTTTCAAATTAGAATAGAAAAAAAAAAACACAGTATGGTTTAAGACAAGATGAAGATTTTATATATGCTACAAGAAAATAAATAAAAATGATTGAAAATAAAATAAAATAGAATGTGTGACAAAGAGATATGAACGTCAACGGATTGGTAGAATCAACGGAGACTTTCATTCTCCGATATATTCCAAAAAGGTGTAAATTATTAATTTTAGACAATATGGAACCTCACGTTCTGTTGGATCCATTTTATGCGTGCAGTGATAAGTTTATTTTATTTGATGAATAATTTAAAAAATCAGAAAAAGTTAAAACAAAACAGCATTAAGTGTTTAATTACTTGTCATATTGGATCTCACTCACCGACGTATGTTTGTGTCCATGCATTATCACACGTTTAGAGATCTATATACTCGTCACTTTATTCAGATTTAGTAATTATGCTTTTTCTTTAAAAAAACAAATAATGATAATACTTCAATTCTATATATATTAATATTTATTTTATTATTCTCCCTTATTCAGTTATTTCTTATTCTACATTCTCTTTTATTTTTTTTTGTTTCCCTCTTTTGAATCTTGATAGCTCATAGTATTAATTCGATCAAGTAACTGTAGTTATGCAAAATTTAATACAAGATCAAAATCATACAAAATTAATGAGAATATAAATTAGCTAAGACCCTAAAACTATAATAAATACGTTTTTTATACTCTTTCCTTTTTTACAAAGAGTATCATTCTAGAGATTTTTTCTTGTTTCACAAAAATATTATTTTATAATTTTAATACTAAATTTTCTAATTTATTGTTTAATTCAAAATTAAATTTTATTGAATTAAAACTATTAGTCACTTATTAAATAGAGACAAACATGTATAATTATATTTTTTCTTTAATTTGTGTGAATTGTGTCAAATAACACTTTTTATAAAACAGAAAAATATTAGAAAATTGTATAAATAAGAGTAACAGAATAAACCAAGTAAAAAGAAAATAGAAATTAGAGAATTCAGAGTGACACTACAAGAAAACAGGCTAGAACTGACAAGCAGATCCGTCAGTTTCCCGTCGGAAACAAAGATTACTGACAAAAAACTGACGGAATCGTCCGTCGGGTACAGATTGTCGGAAAAATATTTTTGTCGGTAACTGTCGGATATTTCGACAGATTTCCGACGGATAATTACCGACGGATTACCGACGGGAATTTTGTCGGAAATTCCGTCGGTAATTTTCTGTCAGAAATCCGTCGAAATGTTTTTACCGACGGTTTACCGACCGTAACTATATTCGAGCATATCCGCCAAACCGACGGTTTAACGACGGTTTACTGACGTTTCGACAGATTTCCGACGGAACAGTTCGGAGAAAACTCCATCATTTCGACAGATTTCCGACGGAATTTTTTTGATTTTTTTAAAATAGAATAATTGTAAAAATTTAATATTTAATAATTATACAAATTTGCATTAAAATTGGAATGCTTATATATTTAAATTCAGAAACTTAAAAATATTATTAAAGTTAAATTCAGAAACTTAAATCAAATATTATTAAAACCAAAAGAAAGCAAACTAAAATTCAAGAAAACCTAAGAAGCGGAATGTCGTGGTGTCTCACTCATGAATGCTGCTAGCTCTGCGTCCCTTTTCTTGTACTCCTCGTCCCTTCTTTTGCTCTCCGCTTTTGTTCTTCCATTTGCTTTTCCAAAGCTGCAATGCGATCATCTTGCATAGCTTGTTGGAACTCTTGGGTGGGAGCAAATAAGAAACCCGTTGTAAGACCCGACAAACTTGTAGCATCAAATCATCAAATCAATAAAATCATCAAATATAAAATCCAATTATTGTTAATTTAATTCATCAATTATCAAAATTCAAGTAACAATCACATTAAAAATCCAATTAACAAAATTTAATTCATCAATTAACAAAATTCAACTAACAATTAAATTAAGAAAATTAAATTAACAAAATTCAATTTACAAAACTCAATTAACAAAAATCAATTTATCAATTAAAAAATAACTTAACAAAAATTTGGGAGCAAAATTCAATCCATCAAAATTTCAATCCATCAAAATTCAATTGTCACAAAAATAATTTCATCAAATTCAAATCCTCAAATCAATAACACCCAAACAATTTCAATTCATCAAATCTTATAAACCTAGCATATTCCTAAGATATCTAACAAAACTAAGAAATTTAAAAGGGAAAGAGAGAATTTACGTCATAGCTTCGCCAATCTGATGAGAGAAGAGCGCTGGAGAAGAGAGAGATCGCCAGCCGGAGAAGGGAGAAGATCGCCGGCGAAGGGAGAAGGGAGAGAGCTCGCCGGAGAAGGGAGAAGGGAGAGAGTTCGCCAAGGGAAAGAGTTATTCGCCGGAGAAGGAGATGAGAAGGGAGAAGGAGAGATCGAGAAAATAAAAATTGTCGAGATAGCCAATTACTTAGGTTATATCGATTTTGACGGAAAACCGACGAACAACCGTCGGTTATGGCTAAATTTCTTAATTTCAATTTATTTCATTTTCGGTAAAAATTTCGAGACCCGTCAATTGAATTTCCACGGATTTGACGGATACTAATTTCCTAAATTGAATTTACAATAAGTTTAATAAAAATAAACTATTCTGAGTCAAGAGTGACCAGAAGAAATTGATATCCGTCGAAATCCGTCGGAAAGATAATAATACAAATAGCTACATTTACCGACGGATTTCGACGGATATTAATTCAATTCAACCTGTCGGAAACCGAATTATATTCAAAGTACATTAATAATGGGTATATTTACCGACAAAATTCTGACGGGATTTTCTGAGAATTGGTCGGTAATTATATGGTGACAGATTTCGACGGATTTTTTTCGTCTGTTTTTTTCCGACGGAAAACTGACCAACACGAGTTTTGTTAGAAATCTGTCGGTAATCCGTCGGAAATTACCGATGGATTACTGCCCGTCAGAAATTCCGTCGGTTTTAGCCTTGTTTTCTTGTAGTGTGATACATGTAACTGTAGAACACTTGATGATCTTCCCATTGATTACATGGAAGTATATATATACATAAGAGATCATATATAGTGATATTGTAACAGCACATTTATAATCGTATATTCTCTAACAGATGAGAGTATATTGAAACATATCTTAACTAACACTCCCTCGCAGTGTCAACGTGAGGGGACTGAACGTTGAGACTGGAGCGAAATTCGGTGAACAAAGGAGAAGGAAGGCCCTTGGTGAAGATATCAGCATACTGCGACGATGAAGGAACATGTAACTCGAACTTGACCAAGAGCGACCTTTTCACAAACAAAGTGGATGTCAATTTTGACATGTTTGGTGTGCTGGTGCTTGACCGGGTTGGAGCTTAGATAGACCGCGGAAACATTGTCACAATACACCAAAGTTGCCTTAGCAAGAGGGCAACCAAGCTCCAAGAAAAGATTACGTAACCAAGACGCCTCGGCGACTGTATTGGCCACACCGCGGTATTCAGCTTTGGCACTGGACTGAGACACCGTGTGTTGGCGCTTAGATGACCAGAAAATGAGACTATCACCAAGAAACACCACATATCCTGACGTCGACCGTCGAGTGGAAGGACACCCACCCAATCCGCACCAGAGTAAGCCACAAGATTTGTTGTTGATGATTTATGAATTTGCAAGCCATGCAAAATGGTTCTCTTGACATATCGGAGGATTCGCTTCAAGGCATTAAGATGATTGACATGCAGGTCATGCATATATAAGCACACCTGTTGAACTGCAAAAAAAAATATTGGGACGTGTAAACATTAGATATTGCAGAGCACCGGCGAGGCTACAGTACAATGATGGATTGTCAACAGGAGGGCTGTCTGTGGCATCAAGCTTGGCCGCAGTGTCGACAGGAGTAATGCAAGGGTTGGAGCCAGTCAAAGTTTTTCTGACTGAGGAGGAGCCCCACATCGTTATAGGTGACAGAAATACCAATAAAATGATGAAGTTTCCCCAAGTTGGTGATGTCAACAACGGAGCTGAGTTGAGAGACAATGTGGTCTAACAGAGCGGAGGAAGAACCAATGAGGACGATGTCGTCGACATAAAGCAGAAGATAGGCCATAGTAGAGCCACGACCATGAATAAAGAGCGATGGATCCCATGTGCTTTGTCGAAAACCAATCCGAGCGATATGATTTTTTGAGTTGAGAGTTCAAGGACAGAGATGATGATTTTTCGAGTTGAGAGTTCAAGGCAACGATACCCCCTGTGGTTGGAAGGATAACCTAAGAATACACCCAGACACTCGAAGATGAGAGTGATCAATGGTTCGATGGAACAATTTAGAGAAGGGGATTTGTTGAGCTATAGAGGAGGGAAGAAGCTTCAGTTTCTGAACGGCAGTGAACAAAGCTTCAAACCAAAACGATTACGGCATGTGTGCTTGTAAGAGTAGCGTCCGTACAAGGTTGATGATGGTGCGAAACATTCGTTTCGCGCGTCCATTTTTTTGGGACAAATGGGGACAAGAAAGGCGCAGTTCAGTGCCGGTGGTTGTCAAGTGATTAAGAAAGTCACGACTAATGTATTCCTCGCTGTTGTCATATTGAAAAGCATGAAACCGCTTATTAAACTGAGTTTGGACATAGGCTGAAAAATGAAAGAACTTCCCAAATGTTTCACTTTTCCTTTGAAGAGGATAAACCCAAATGTAGTGAGTTAAATGGTCCATAAAGAGCAAATAATACTTGATACCACTTGCTTAAAACATGAGATGTCCAAATGTCAGAGTGTATTATTTGAAATGGTTCAGTGACAATGGAAGAAGAAGAGAAAAATGGAAGTCAAACGTGTTTACCCAACTGGCACGCATGACACATGATCGTCAAGTCGGCCTTATTATTCGAAAATAAACCCAATGAGTGCAAAGAGTGTTGAATAGAGGAATCCGGATGACCCAGCCTATGATGTAACAAAGGACTGCTAATGGTGAGAGCAAGAGGGAAAGATGGAGAGGCGGACGGTAGCACCAAATAGAGGGGACCCAGGCTGTTACACTAGAGAAGGGTTTTCCTGCTCATGATATTCTTAACAGAGAAACCAAAAGGGTCAAAATTGAGAGAACAATGATTATCAGTTACAAATTTGTGAACGAATATCAGGTTTTTAATGATCGATGGGAAAACAAGGATATTCTTAAGAACTAAGGGTCGAGTAGGACAATGCAGGGTGCTATGGCCAGAGTTTGTGACAGGGGCAAAGGCATTACCGACTAATACCGAAGGAGTTATGCTCGAATTAAAAACAAAAGTGAGACGACCTTGTTGAGCCGTTATGTGGTTTGTAGCACCCGAGTCCATGTACCATTGAGAGTCAGCCGACTCCTATAGAGACATTGTGTTGAAAGCTTGAGCAAGAGCCGTCGGGATCATGGCAGAGTTGGCAGCGGGGAGTGCATCCTGAGAAACATGAGCCTGAGGGTGTGGACGTGGTGATAACTGACCAATGATGCTTTTCGGGCGAGGTGACGAGGATTGTAAAAGCGGAGGCTGGTACGTCGAAGGAGGGGTTACCATTGGGCCTGGATAATATGGATATGGCCATTGAGGAGGTTCATAGCTCCACTGTGGATATCCAGCATTGTATTGGCCTGTATTGGTAAAGTTTGGTGGACTGTAATAGTGATGTCGTCCTCTTCCTCTGTTTCCACGGCCATTGCCACCGTGTCCCCGTTGTCGGTTGTTATTACCTCGGTTGTTGTTGTTGCTGTAGTGTGGTTATTGAGACGAATCAGAACTGTAGAGCATAGTTGGTGAAGAGTTGTTGGTCACAGTGGTAGGAGTGGAGGGTCATATTTTCTTTTTAAGCCATTCTTCCTCTGATTGAAGCATCGATCTGGTGGTGCTAAAACTTGGAAAAGGTGTGCGATGGCGAATGACATTGTGAATTCCGTCAAATTTCTCGTTAAGACCGTTGAGGCAGTGCATAACGAGCTGGCAATCGGTGACTGGAGAATCAATGTTGGTCAGCAGATCAGAGAGAGACTTCAGTTTGCGACAATACTCCTGAACCGAGAGATCTCCGATGGTGATTGTACAGAGTTCATTCTCCAACTGCAAGGCACGACTCTCTTTGTTGTCGCGGAAAACACTTCAAGGGAAAGCCAGAGGTCATGGGCGGTGCATTTCGGCTTGAAGATCGTTTCGGTTAGGGAATCCGTGATGGTACCGTAAATCCACATCTTTACGAGACCATCACGTTCCTTCTAAACCTTGTCAGTGGCAGGAGTAGCGACGGAAGAACCATCAAGGTGATCAAGAACACCATATGTGAGACAGTGTCTCAAACAACTCACGCCACACGTCATAGTTCATCTTATCAAGATCGAGGACAATGGGTATGTACGCTCGAATTTGACTGATGCCAAAAGGCTTGTCAGATAAGACGGGGGTGGTAGCAGCCATCACAAAACAGAGAGGAAGAGAAGAGAAGAGAAAAAAGATAAGAAGAAGGAGAAGAATTTAGGGAGATAGAGAGAGGATCGCGAGATCAAAAATGTTGATCGATTTAGGTTTCTGATACCATGTAAGTTTAGAACACTTGATGATCATTCCATTGATTACATAGAAGCCCTGTTCTAAAAATCGGTCAAATCGGCCGATTATACGGCGTGGAATCGCTAGGCAGTATGGAGCCGTCGCGATTACACCCAAATCGGAAAGAAAATCGGAATTTTTTATTTTATTTTTCTTTTGACTTGATTTTCTACTTAGATATGATGTTAAATGTGAAGATCTACTATTTCTATATCATATCTAATTGATTATAAGATGAAATGGGTAGAAACTGAGCTAAAAAAAAAAGCTGCGGCCATAGATTAGGGTTTGACAGTCAGTGGATCGGGTGGAGAAGACGACCGGGGAATTTGCGAAGAGTCGAACTCGTGACCTTAGTCATTCTAAGAGAGTGTTAAACCGATTGAGCTGTCAAGTTTTTTTGAAATACTACGATAAACAATATATATAACCCTAAAAGTTAAATATTTTATTATTTATTATATATAATAATAAAAACTATAAAACTAATTCCCGATTAATCCTCGATTTAAATCCAATTTTCCGACTAGTTGCTAGGCCCTCACTCACCGCCCCACTAGCGCCTATTAATTTTTAAAACAGGGCATAAAAATATATATATATAAGATCATATCTAGTGATATCGTAACAACACATATATATAATCGTATATTCTCTAACAGATGAGAGTATATTCAAATGAACATATCTTAACTAACAATACATGCATTTAAAAATAGATAAGTCATAAGAAAACATTAAAAAGCTATTATAAAAGGCAAATCACATAATTTGACTAAAGTTTTTTATTATAAATTAATCTAATAAAATATATATATATATATATATATATATATATATATATATGAATCCTAAACCGTCTTTTAAATTCAAAATCTGTGACTAACCAGTTTCAAAACTCATGCATGGTCGGCCGATATTTGATTGACACTAGCTGCTTCTTCTAATCATGAATCAAAGAGTATGTAATACTATGTATACCTCTTGCTATTACTAAGTTTACACAATGATAGAAATATTATATGTTATTTAGTTGGTTTTTTATACAAGTTTTTTTTTTGGTAAAATTGCTTCAAAATTTTCACGAAAAAACCAAATATATAAATGAAGTTTAAGCCTAAATTCCACAATGCTACCAATGTTTGTATGTTAGCAACGATATAGAGTTTTCTATTTATAAGTAACCATTTGAAAAAAAAAATCGTAATTCGATCGAATGCTTCCGACTTGCGAATCACATTCTATCATATTTGTTTTTCAAGATTTGTTATAAACTTGAATACTTGTTATATAAAACTTTATTTTTGATGAAATTCTAATCTACTGACAATAGTCAAAACCATTAAATTAATGCGAAATGCAAAGGGAAAGCAGATGTATATGAACTTATTAAGACATACATGACCTACATTAATTATATCTCTTAGCAACTAACTAATCAATGGAAGACACGTGGGCATTTATTTGGTAGGAAAATAATAGAGATCCTGCAATTAAAAAAATATACATATATGTATGTATATACAATTAATAAATCTAAAAAAACTTAAAGTAAGCCATTTTCATCAATTTTCTTGTGGCCTAGTATAATATATAATACAAATATTTGGCATATATCTGCCTTTTGGTACAAGGAATTTCAATTTAACTTCTTCTTAGACAAGTGGGCTACTCTATTTTTGTATTCTTGCTCGTAGTCGTAGGAGACTAATATGTTCCACAGTTGCTATGAATTAGCGTTTCTTCTCTTGACATAATTTTATTTGGTTTATGTTGTTTAGATACTTCATTACATAAACATCGATCATACTGTATGATGAAAAAAGGGAAGAAGTTGAACAAGGTTTTCCCCTCAGGCCCTCACACTCTTAAATCATAAGATTACTATATATTTCATTTGTTTACTTGAAATTAAGTAAATAATTAGTTCTATGCATGTTAAATCATTTATAATAATGAAACTATAATAATATACATATAGTTAACATTAGTCTAGCAATATCATAACGATATAATAATAATAATTATTTTAGTATAATCAGTGTTAAGTGCAAAGTATTACAACCTAGTTTGATGGATAACAATGTCATTCAAAACAGACATACATTATCATTCCTCAATTGACAATCAATTCGTAAAGTCAAATTCGTCTTAACTTGAAAAGTGTTTTCGTTCCTTTACTTTGAAATCGTTTTAAACAAAGATTCTGATAATCTGTTTAAACCAAAAAAACAAAAAGACTATAAGTACGGTGACAGAATAACTTTTTAACTATCATAGCCCATTCATAACAATTTTCTTCGTAAACAGAAAAAAAAAATCCGTTTTTATATAAGTACTATTATGAGTTTATATCTATCCGCTGCGTAAATGGAATATTGGATTTTTCTAAGACATTGAGATATTGATAACGGAAAGAATAAAACATAAGAGCAAAAGGAAAGCTTATGTCCTTCGAGAAATTAATGGGGGCACAGAATCCGATCAAAACGTTAATAACTAAGCCAAAAATCAAGCTTCGTTTCTCTCTAGTTTCAATGTTCCTTTAATTAACTAAACAGAAAAAGTTTAGTTCCCAATATATGAATTCATGGATCAGTTAATACTAGTACTATTAATTAATGACAATCCTTTGGGTGTGAGCCTAGCTAGGGGTTTTAAATTAGAAACTAAAACAATTTTTCAAAGTATAAATGTAGCTCGTTTAGGGACAAAAAAAAAGAAAGGAATATACTTAGGACATAGCTCGTTCATCAGTAAACTAAATATTGTTAGGTTTGGAATATATGAGTCAATAAACTTAACTTTCTATTACCCAAAGATAAAAAGAAATTTAGTTTAATGGATCTCGTTCAATATGAGTATTGGTAGGGTTATAAGTTGTAACTAGTATTACTGTGTTTAATTAATAGTATTTTTTGAAATAGATTCTTCATATCTTATTTAACTCACATGCAAGCAAAACGTCTAAAAACTGCAAGCATACTGTACAAGCTTTACTTTTCAGTATTTAATTATATTTATACCTTACAAGAAAAATACTACTACTAGTATACTGTATTAGCACTTAGCAGCGTCTGAAGTCTCATTAATTTTAATTTTGGTGATATACGTACATTGGTTCACAATTTATTATTGTTTTTATTTCAAGCATTTATGATATAATGATATATCGAGATGTTATGTATTTGATGATGGTCATGTGAAGAAAGAATACTTTATAACTTTTTTACTTAGAAGACAATTCAAAGAAAATATAAATTAGTTACTATTCAAGAAGGAATATTTGGGAGAATGAAAAGGGAATTAGAAGCAAATCTTTAGGTTCTTTAGGGTTTACTTGTTTTGTTTACTCAGGGAAACAAACAAAATCTACTTTATGGCTGAATAATTTCTTAGGTCTAATATATATATTTTAATTTCATGTATATTCTTAAACACATGTTACGTTACAATAATTGATCGAATCCTTCTTTATATGACACTTGGTTTATATACACACACACATACGGAGCGCCTTGTATTTTGTACACACGAATGCGTATATGTGTAGCATTTGAAGAGAAAGGTACTTTGTAAGACAGTACTTTTTTGTTTTTACCTTTGGAAGACAAAACACAGAGTATATATTCCATATTAAAAGTGGAACAAAAAAGTATATCTATTTTAAAAAAAAAATCTTTAACAATAAAAATTATCGATTGTTTAATACTAGATAGAATAGTATTTAACAACAGTTTTAATTCGAATAGAATAGTAGATAGAGTCAAGTTGACAAAATGTTGTAAAATATATTATAATCAAAAATTAGAATTTGTGAATATGAAATAATGTATTAAAAAAACTATAGAAACAGTACTATATATTGTATATAATCAACATGAACAATATTTTTTAAAAAGATTAGTACGTAATAGTACTAAATATATAAAATTACGTGTTTAAAACAGCAAATTACTTTGTTTGAACTGGCTCTAATATAGACTACACAAATCGGTCAAACAAGTAACCTATTGTTTCTTTCTACAGTCACATCTCTACGAACTAAATTGTCGATACGACCTATTCATAAACTCAAGAACGTACTGATATTTAATGTATATTTAACTCTTTAGGTATAGTTGAACAATCTACGGTCAGAAACTTGAATTTGTTTGATTCCAAAATCGTATAAAGAATTATTAAATTAATAAATACTAGTACTAAAGAAAAGATGTGAAGTGAATAGAGAGTGAAGTGAGAAGCGAAGAGAGTGGGGGAGAAAATAAAAAAGGAGTCAGAGAGGAGACAGTCTCTTTCTCTCTCTCAACATATGTATCCCGTCGTCTCCGGGGTACCAAAATCAAAGCACTCAATTCTTTATTTTCCCTTATTACATTTTTTTATATATGTATATATATATAGTCTTGTGTTTGTTTTTTTCTTCTTGTTATTTATTTATTTATTTTTAACTTTGGCTTTTGCTTTGACTATAGATTAGATACGACAGAAGAGAGCGACCCTTTATTCTCTCTCCTCTTGTACTCTTCTTCTTACAACATTTTAATTAATATTCTTCATGATAATCTGTGAACATTATTGTATTAATTTTTTTAAATATAATCGGAGTTATTGATTTATCACTCAAATTGTTTAGGTTTACACACACCGTAAAAAATGTGTATACTGTATAATTTTCATCTATTAAAATGGTCGACTATACCTTAAAGCCTATTAAAGTAATAGAAAATACAATTTAGTTTGTATACTATATTAAAATTATTTCTTTCAATAGTACAAATGAGTAAATTATAGGGAAAACCTAATTTATGAATTGCTAATTACTTCAACGAAATCAAGTAATCCAGACTTAAAACATTTTTGTTTTATTTTTATTTGGGGATATATAGGGGAAAAGAGACAAAGAATTAAAATTTTCAGCCTAGCTAAAAGAAATAAAAAGCTTCCAAAATTTGGAACATAGCGAATTACAATTGTGCCCTTTCTCAACAATCGTTTTCCAAGATATACTCTCGAGGAACAACATCACATACATACATGTACATGTACATACACGCACACATCTCTCTCTCTCTCTCCCCTCTCCCTCTCTCTTACCTGTTTTAATTTTCCTGGATTTAGTTTTATTCCTTTTTTCTCTTCTGCCTTTGCTTCACAACACACATACCTCTCTCTCTCTCTCTCTCCTTCTTTTTCTCTCTCTGCGTCTTACTTTGAGCATGTTTGTTTCTTCAAGAAGATCATTTACTCAACTTCTCTCTCTCTTCTCCTAGCTCCTCTTCAAAGCTTCTCTTTAACTTCATCCTTCTCTCACTTTCTCCTTTCTTTTTGAGATATAGAGAGAGAGAAAGAAAAGAAAAAAATCAAATCTTTCAGACACCCTTTTGACTTCTTTGCCCAAAGAATCCCTCTGCTTTATTTGTTTCCTTAGAGAAATTCATTTTAAATTCCGAAGCAAAACCCTCAAGAGAACAAAAAAAAAAAAAAACAAAAAAGACATCATCATCATCATCATCATCACCACCATCATCAACTTCAGTGGCAGCTATAGCAAGAGAGGTTTCTTATAAGGTTTGTGTAATAATTATGTCCATGGAAGGAGTTTTTCTAGAGAAACCAAAATCAAACACAACAACTACTCTCCCTGATCTATCTCTCCACATCAGTCTCCCAGATATTCATCATCATCATCAGTATCATCACAATGATACTTCCAAAGAGCCTTCTAGAAGATCGTCCCAACCGGACAACAACCGATCGTCGAACTTTGAACTCTCTTTGTCTCATCATAACCACCCAACCGCAAGAATCTTCCATTGTCCTGATCGAAGAAACCTTAATCTTCCTCATCATCAGCAGCATTACAACAACCCTATCATCAATGGTGGAAGTCTTCATCAAAGGGTCGATGAATCCGAGATTCATAATCTCCACCGTCCGATTAGAGGCATCCCGGTCTATCACAACCGTTCATTCCCTTTCCACAACCAAACCTCTCCTTCTTCTTCTTTGCCTTCTCTTGGAGGAGGAGGAGGAGGAGACTTGGATCAAATCTCAATCTTAAACTCATCTTCAGGCTATAACAACGCTTACCGTTCATTACAATCTTCCCCTAGGCTTAAGGGTGTTCCTTTGCATCATCATCATCATCATCATAATCACTATGGAATCGTTGGATCTTCAGATTCCTCTTCTCCTCATCATCATAACCATCACCATCATCATGGGATGATCAGATCAAGATTCTTGCCTAAGATGCCGACAAAACGGAGCATGAGAGCTCCGAGGATGCGTTGGACTAGTAGCCTTCACGCTCGGTTTGTTCACGCTGTTGAGCTTCTAGGAGGCCATGAAAGTACGTATCTACATATACACACCCACACATTCCTATATCATAATAGCATTCTAAAGATCCTTCCCTTTTTCTTCAAATTTTTCTTAAAGTTTTGATTTTTTTTTTCTTGTTTGTTGTTTTTTTCTTAAAGTTTTGATTTTTTTTTTTCTTGTTTGTTGTTGTTGTTATGATTCTAGGAGCAACACCAAAGTCGGTTCTTGAGCTCATGGATGTAAAGGACTTAACTTTAGCTCATGTAAAGAGCCATTTGCAGGTACAATTAACACTCGAGCTACTTTATATTCAATTAAACATTTTATATATATATATACACATCAGAGAATCAATGTTAATTTGTTAATTTTGGTTTCTCACTCATTTTCTTATTGGTTCATTTCCCCTCATACGAGTTTAATCGTCGAGTTAGTTCTTTACCAATCAAGATTCTATAATTAGGGATATTTCATAGTTTTCATCACCACCATATATATCACTTTCTTCTCCTTGGCGTTGCACAAAAACATTTGAATTCAAAACAAGATTGTTTTTGTTGTACTTATAAGCTAGCAATGAATAATGCTTCAATTCTAATGTCTTACTTTTATTTTCTTGTTTTGTCTTTGCTTTAAGTTTAGTCATTTTTTTTTGGAAGAGATGGCACAATTGCCAAGAAAATTGAAGCAGTTGAATGAATTTAAAGAGAGAAAAGAGAGAGTAGTTATAGCTTTAAGAGACTGAAACCTTTCAGAGAAAATATTAAACAATTGAGAGAATTGAGATGATAGAAGTTATCTGGATTTTTTTTGTTTTTATTTTATATTTTAATTAGGAATAGGGGACAAAAGTAGTCATCATTACTCAATGATAATAATACAATCTTTCTATTACTCAACCTTCTTTCAGACATCAACCTCGTGGTCTTAAAATTATAAATAAATAATTTAAATATACAACACCAGTTCCAAGACAAACCCAGAAAACCATACATATGTACTACATATATTATTTGTTTAATTATTTAAAAGTTCATATGTGTCTGCATATATGTCTCCAGTCTTGTCATCTGTATACAAAAATAATCTAATTAGTTTATCAGGATCTTTTGTCTGATTTTATCTTCGTTTTCCTCTATCTTTAATTATAGACTGATGGTTTATTCTTAGTTTAGAGCTCTCGTGCCTTATATTTTTTTTTTTTTTTGGCAGATGTATCGAACTGTTAAGACCACTAACAAGCCTGCTGCTTCATCAGGTACGTATTATTCCTTTACACTCACACTCGCTCAGATCTATAATGTTATGCATATTCACATTTCTTTAGGAAAGCTTTTTATCAGCTTTATATATGCTAAAGAGATGGTACTGGATTATATAAGAAAGATGCACACAATAAAGCTTAGGATTCGACAACAAAATCTAGTCTAATATAATCACTATAGTACATTTGTTGACTATAATGTGTCTGCTATAGAATTGTCAATCAGAATTTTAATTAGTGATTAGATATTTATATATATATATATATAGTAATATAGTAACGTTAAACTATTTCTATTATTTTACTATTTGATTCTACTATTTAGTTCCACTATTTCTACTATTCCCTTTCCCCAAAATAATAAAAAACAAACCCTAAGATATCGGTCAAGCTCAAGGCTTTATCTTTCCTTTGATTGAAAACCCTAAAGTTTAGTGGTCAAAGTTCAAAGCAAACCAAACAAACATTCATCCATAATATTGATATTCTCTAAGAAAACAAAACAAATCTATTAAATCAATTAATCATATCCAATTCAAGGTTCATGAGTTAAAGCGCTACAAGAAATATCAGTTCTTTATATATATATATATATGGATTTTTCTAAAAAACATACTCATTCATTTCTTCAAATTATTATTATATGGCACAACTTTCGAGTCTTTTAAATTATTATTTTTGGGACATATATTAGATTGTAGTCCAGCAAAATGCTGAAAAACATTTATAGAAAAGTAATTTCTTCACTGCATTGTCTTTTACCAAAAGCTTACAATAATTGTTTAATTTTAAATAAGAACCCTTATATGGTAAAAAGAATTGAGACGGAACTTAATAAAAAAAGTTAAAATAAATTTTCAGATGGGTCAGGAGAAGAAGAAATGGGCATAAATGGAAACGAAGTCCATCATCAATCATCGACGGATCAAAGGGCACAATCTGACGATACTTCCCTTCATCAAGAAATTGACATTTCTTCCACACAACCTCGTTGGAGTAACTCTTCACGGTACGTTTACGTATTATTATAATCTTATAATATATACAAACTAACATGTAATACACACACGATATGTACGTATATAAACTTTAGGTACGAATTACGATTAACTATTTTGATGTAAGATTTAGGGTTCTCTCACCTAATGGCTCCTACTTCCTACCAAGTTCATATAACAATTTTTGGTTTATCCCATACTTGATGATAATAGTTTTTTTTGGACGATATTTTCCGTTTTGTTTTCGTTCCGATATAAGGGAACCAATTTAAGTTGTGCTTTCTGTTACAATGAGAAGGAAGGTTTAGGATTTAGGGTTATGGCTGATGATGTGATTATATGTAACTATTAGGTTGTTCAGCTTCTAAAGGTTGCATATCTAGAACATGATGATATTGTTCCTATGTGACATGTAGATTGTGGGATCATTTAGTTTTTTTTTCTTGTTTAAACTAATTTGAGAAGAATACAACAATGATTAATTGTTAATTACCGATATAGTTAGGAAAATAATTTTCAAATTTTCATCGTATGATCAATATTTCCTAAATTTGTGTTTTCTTTTCTCAAATCATATAATAGAGAGACATGGCCATTAAGTAATAACTGCTCAACCGACGTGGATACAATGATCAGAACTTCATCAACATCAATGATCTCTCATCATCAAAGATCCAGCCTTCAAAATCAGGTTCTAATTATTCTCATATATAGCTATCGTTTTTCTTAGGGGTTTTCTATTCTTTTAATCTAAAAAAAAAAGAAGTTAACTTGGCAGGAGCAAAGGTCGAATGATCAAGCAAAGAGGTGTGGAGATCTTAGTTGTAACAATCCAAGTTTGGAGTTCACATTAGGCAGACCAGATTGGCACGATAAATGACTTTCTTGATCCATTTGGATTTTAATATATATTGGGGTTTTTAATCTCTATCTCTCTATATATATAGTCCGAAACATGAATGCAGTATATATAGCGTTGTGATGATGAAACTCTCAACGTAAAAGAAGAAGAACACGTAGAGAGCCAAACTGCTCAAGAGTGTTGCTTTTTGCAAAGAGAGGAGGATATCACTACAAAGAGGAAGATATTTGGAGATTCTTCTTCTCAAGGTTCCATTGATGATTTGATTATAAAAGTGGATGATCAATGTATGAGGTTTTTTTTGTTTTGGTTTTCTAGAGCTGTTTGATCTGGTGTGATCATAAGTTACATAATTGGAAAGATCATCAAAATTTGGTGAAAGTTTCAATTTTTTTTTGTTGAAAGCCTCTAGCTGGGTTAGAGGGTTTCAGGTATCTATTGGTTCTTTTTTTTTTTTTGCAGCTGAAATGTAAGAAAGAGCGAGAGATCTAAGTTATACTGATATATCATTCTTAAGTACATAAACACAAAAATGTATTGAGTACAAACTATCCAAAATCCGAAGACATTGATCACAAATTTTGAAAGATTTGTCTGGTTCTCTGCTTTCTTCACAACAAACTCAGTAGATAAGGTTTATATCAAGCTTCCAATAACAACAAACTCAGACCAAAACTCGTGGTTTATTTACAAACACTGGTAGAGACGGTTTCTCAGTTGGATGATTCGATGTTTACCTCCCGGTCTTGGTGCTGATGACGACTAGCACTGTTACCAGAAATAGCTGATCCCACCACTGAAACCGACTGCTTCGCCAAGCGTAAGCTTCCTCGTGTTCCCAACCACACAGTATAGAAAAACCCAATCCAACCTGATCTCAATGCCAAATCCATTTCCCATTCGTCAGTACATAAAGGAAGCAACTTGGGGGAATGTCATTTCAAGATTCCAAAAAAAAAGAAAAACAGAATCAGAGCAGAGTATATAACCAACCTGAAGCTATCAAGACGGAAACAACAGCAGAAACTGTAGCGGTAGAGATGACAAACGCAGCAATCGATAAAGCTCCGATGTAAACACCAGTTAAGCAGAGAAAGAAGAGTGCCAAGAAGCCACCAGCAACAGCAAGTGAAATCAGAAGAGATATAATGATAGCATTGGCTGTTGCTGCTACAAAGAAGAGCGTGAACACAACCAAAGCCATTGTTGTAAGAAGAACTATAGTTCCCACCTACACCAATATTAACTAACTAATCAGTAAAGCCTGAGATAAGATACAGAGGAAAACTTGACTCACATGGGTTCACTAAAGTACCAAACTTTTCAACAATGGTTACAGAATCAAGACGAATTAGGGCACAAAATCTTAAAACTTACTCCAGGAATCGAAATCGAATTAGGTTCAAAATCAAATCAATCATTGGAATCAAGAATCAAACTTACAGTGATGACAAGCAGTGCACGAAGCGAGCTGCCTTTACGAGTCCAGAGAAGGATCTCGTGTCCTGTTCTCGCAGAAGCTTCACGAAGCTTCGGACCATTTTCAGCGACGGAGTTCTTTAAACGTTCAAGAAACGAAGACGACGACGCATCATCACCGCCGGTTTTCGAATCCGGAAACAGAATCGAACCGATCGTAAGATAAACCAATGAGTAGAGACTCTTCAAATCCTCTTCCTTCTCCACAAAGTCCGGTTTACGATGATAACCATTCTTTGTTCCTCCGTTGACGATTTCACCGACATCATCGCCACCGACAACGCCGGCGTAGGTTTTGTTCTCCGTCTCGTCGTCGTGATCTTGCGCCATTCTTGGAAAACTAGAAACTACCCACCAGTTGTTTAGATCGGATTTAGGAAACTTACAAGGAACCAAAAAAAGTTGGGATTTTAATTTTAATAGATTAAATGGGCGGACAAAACAGCTGTTTAGTTTGTGTTTCAGGACATGTGTAGCACCGACGTGGCTTTAAATCCCTGTTAACCGTACTAGTAGATAGAGATGTACGTGAAATCAACGCGCTCTACACATGCGTGTGGCCCTGAGTTTGTTGTATAATTTGGGCTTTTAAGGCTTTTTCTAATAATGACCCATCTACTTTGGACCGGCCTCTTAACCGAATAAGACAAGGTCATTTTGAATACTATAGTTATATTTTGAAAAATACTTACTTTCTATTTTGGGGCATTCTCAAAAATGCCCCTTTTTCCATATCTCTTTTTAAAAATACCCTTTCATGTTGACCATTTTTAAAACTACCCCTTTTTATATACAAAATGACTAAATTACCCTTTTTTGAGTGACAGCAAGAATGTACAGTCATCAAAATCGAAAATATTTTCCCGCCAAAATTTTTTTCCCGCCAAAATCGAAAATTTTTCCCGAAAAATTATTTTTCCCGCCAAAAAAAAAATTTTTCCGCCAAAATCGAAAAATTTTCCCGCAAAAAATATTGAAATTTATACCTTTTAAAAACCTTGTAAATGCTTTTAAAAGTGTTTTAAAAGCATTTACAAGGTTTTTAAACACATTGTAAACGCTTTTAAAAACCTTGTAAATGCTTTTAAAAAGCTTGTAAATGCTTTAAAAGGTTTTTAAACACCTTGTAAATGCTTTTAAAAAACGTTTTAAAAGCATTTACAAGGTGTTTAAAAACCTTTTAAAACCCTTTTAAAAATCTTATAAAAATTTTTACAAGGTTTTTAAAAACATTGTAAAAGTAGAAGGTGTTTAAAAACCTTTTAAAATTCTTTTAAAACCATTTGAAAACCTTTTAAAAACTTTTAAAAACCTTTTAAAACCTTTTAAAAACCTTTTAAAAATCTTGTAAAAGCGTTTACAAGTTGTTTAAAAACATTTTAAAACTCTTTAAAAATCTTGTAAAGCCTTTACAAGGTGTTTATAAGGCTTTTATAAGGTAGAAACCTTATAAAACCTTTTAAAAACCTTGTAAATTTTTCGGGAAAATTTTTGGAAAATTTTTTTCGAAATTTTTATCAAAATTTTTTTGACAAAAAAATTTGGCGGGAAAATTTTTGGCGGGAAAATATGTCGGAAATTTTTTGGCGGGAAAATTTTGTTTTTCTTTTTATTGAATAAAATAATTTTCATCTAAGGGTAAAATGGTCATTAAAAATTAAAAGATGGCATAAATAAAAATGGTCAGAAAAGAGGGTATTTTTGAAAAGGGGTATATCAAAAGGGGTATTTTTTATGAAACGTACAATTTTATGTAACATAACAATATTATCCATATTTAAAATTTTAAAGTTATATTTTTAGTAAATTTGAAATTTAAAGAAGAAATAAACAAGCAATCATGGTAACAGTTGCAAACTTTGTTGATGGAAGAAGCAAATGTTACATATTAATAATATGATATTATGCATTGGCACTAACCAAATCTATAAAATAGAGATTAAACTCGGGAAATAACAAACAGGAAGTACTCCAGTGGATTCACCCGAGAAAGCAACTTCATCTCGTTTGGTTTCCGAGTCACGTGTAAATAGTTTTCTACTTAGCATGCGATCATAATACAACAACTTCTTCTTCTTTTTTTTTCTTCAAAATTGCTAGTGGCACGAGAGCGTAACTTGCAGATCTTGGGATACCAAGCAAAGCAACAGTTAAATCCAGGTCTATAGAATACATTTTGTCCCATATGTTGTTGCTTGAATTGAACGACCATATCACTTGGTTGGAGGGCCAATTGATCTGGGATACGACCATATGCTAATAAAGGCGAATTAGATCAGATCAGATCAATCTCACTCATCTCTGAACATATAAATAAAGACAGACAAAACGAAAGGTTTCAGTGTTGTGCATCAACAGTGGTGTCTTTAGCAGAGGTTGTATCAGAGACAGAAGACGGGAGTGTTGCTTCCACAGAAGAAGAGACTAGGAGATTCCTGAGCTGTGTGGTGAGAGCAGTCTCTAGATGCAAAGATGATGATGATGAAGAAGAAGGAGCTGCAGCATTGTTGTTGTAAGTGAAGACTCCCATCGGGTGATCAAATTTGCAGCTTGGACCAAACTTGCAGATCCCATACCGCGAATAGAACACGCACAGTGGTTCTCCCTGGTTCCAAAACCCAACAACAACAACGATTTACCCAACTCTAGTCTAGATAATACTGTACTTTTAAATCTCAAGTCTTTTGATAAGCTTACCAGGCGTAAAGGGAGGCCAACAGTGCTTAAGACACAATCAGGAGCTGGGGTTTGTCTATCTCTAGGATGATGAAATTTGCAGACTGTTCCAAATTTGCAATCTCCTGTCTTCATGTAGAATTGGCATTCAAGTTGGCCTGGTCTTTCCGGGAATGCATACAAGCCGAGCGGAACAGAACTTCCTGAATGAAACCCGGATGAGAAGAGACCTCCTTGAGATCCTGAAGGCTCTTCTGCATCGTTCTGCTGTTGGGTTCTGTAGTTCTGGTCACTTCCCGAGGGAGAAAGTGAACCAAGCTGACCCTGATTAAAAGATCAAAATCAAGATCCTTAAAAGTTAAAAGTTCATAGTTTGATGGATGATTGAGGTAAAAGACGTACACCGTAACCGTTCCACCCTTGAACTGATACAACACCACCTTGAGGTAGAACTAAAGAAGCAATACTAGAAGGATCTTGAAAACGAGGAGGAGTTGCAACACAAGATGTCCGCGGCCAAGAATAAGGCTGTTGACCAGTTAAAGATTGAAGTGCAGAGTAAACCGGAGAGCCGCGTACAGAAACCATCAATTTGGTTGATTGAGTCTGAGGATGATTGAATTTACAAGTTCCCCCAAATTTACAGTGTCCAGTTCTCAAAAAGTAAGAGCAATCATCTTCGTTCTGCAAGCAAAACAGACTCATGAGAGAGGCAACAATTTTACAAAGCAGTGGTCAAGTTAGAGAGTTAAAAGGTACACATACCGGCCGTAGAGGATAGACATTAACTGATACTCTTCCATCATTCCCAGCATTGTTCCTAGGATGATGAAACTTGCAAGTCACTCCAAATTTGCAGGTTCCTGTCTTCATATAAAACTGCACAGACACACACACAAAAAAAAAAGTTTTGAGACAGAGTAAAGTAATCAACACTCAATAAGCCAAAGATGTGATAACAAGAAGACATTATTATGATCTAAAGAAGCATAGCTTTGTTGAATTCAATATTCATCTAAATCGTTCCTCGTGGTGATAACGTCAAAAGTGAAAACATACTAAACCTCGCATTCAGGCTGACCGATTCTTTCAGGGTATTCTCCTTTAGTCCTTGCTGTTGCTATAACCTAGAAATCGGAGATGAGACTTTTTCATCAACTAGTTATCATACACTATATACAACACAACACACCCTCAAAGCTACAAACTTTGAGAAGCCAACACGAAACAGAGGAAACAGACAACAAAAGGGTGTGTCATCAAATTCACTAAACACAGAAACGGAATCAGTACCAGTTTCCGGTCATGTGGATGATTGAATCGACAAGTTGAACCAAACCTACAAAGTCCAGTCCTTATGTAATAAGAACAGTCAGGCTCTCCCTGACGCTCCGGATAAAACCCGTCACCACCACTCATTGTTTCATCTGATCCCAAATTCATTTGCCACATTGCATCTAAAGTTCACAAACCCCAATCAATTTTTCTAATCAAAACCCACAAGAAAAAAAAAATTGAAGCTGAGATTTTTAAGATTGAATCAGGAACATGGAAGAAAAAGGATGGTACTTTGGTGTAGCAACGGAGAAAGAGAAGTGCTTTCCCGAGTAATGGGAACTCTGGAATCAAAATCCATGGAGATGAAGAAGAACAATGGTTTCGTCAGTGATTAATAATTCTCTCACTCTAGAGATTTTCCGACGGGAAATCCCATCGTTTCTCCTCCGCCCACGAATAGTCTTCTTCCCCTCCCTCTGGTTGTGGAGAGTTTAGAAGAAATGGCTATGGAGGAGGATGACATTAGAGGACACGTCATAGAGTGAGAAAGCAGAGAGAGAGAGAGAGAGAGAGAGGCAAAGGAAGTAAAAGCGTTCTTTTCTCTCCTCCACACAAAACAAAATTGGAGATTAGGAGAAGAGAAAAATTATATAAAAAAACAATACTGAAAAGACAATCTTACCCTTTTATCTTCCCACTAGTTAAACAACATACTTTGCTAATACTATTATTACTAGACTAGGCTTTCAACTCACGCTACGCGTGGGTTTATTTGATATATTTAGGTTAAAAATTTATGTGATTGATAATAGTTATGAAATATGATATTATTAAAAAAAGTTAAAAAGTAGGTTGGCAAAAAAAAAAAAAAAAAGAAGAAAAAAACATATAGAACAAGTTTTCATGTCAAATTCATTCACTTCATTCATCTTTATTTGGCAACAAAAACTAAAGTTTCAAAACCTTAAAATTAAATAAAAAGGCATCACTTGGATTACCGTGAGAAAATCACCGTGCTTCATCGCTTTCAGATGAAACAACACCAACAAAAAAAACAACCAATCTCATCTTTTATCTTCTATGTTATTTTATCTATTTCCTCTCGCAACCCAGATTTTCGTCTTTGGTTATAATTTCAATATTATACATTTTTATATATAAAAAAGCATATAGAAGTTGATTGACATTTGACCCCAAAAGAAAAAAAGGCACATAGAACAAGTCTTCCTGCCAAAACTTATTCACTCCCTTTGACTTTATTTAGCAACAAAAAGTAAGGTTTCAAAACCTTAAAATTAAATGAAAAGGCATCACTTGAATTACTGTGAGAGAATCACCGTGCTTCATTCCTTTAGGATTTAACAACACCAACAAAAAAAAAGCAATCAATCCCATCTTTTATCTTCCATGTTATTTTATCTATCTCCTCTCACAACTCAATCTTACATATATACACGTACTAAATGCCAATTAAAAGCCATTAAATACAATTTTTCGTCCTTGGTTACAATTTCAATATTGTGCATTTAAGAAAAAAGCATATAGAAGTTGATTGACATTTGACCCTTAAAAAAAAGCATATAGAAGTTGATTGACATTTTTAGTATCAAGTTTTGTTGTCTTAATAAAGATGATTAATTTACCTTGCAACATTCAAAGTCATTATCATCAAACTGCTGATATAAAATTCCTCATTCTATGAAAAGAAGTGTTGTGTTTCTTTAATCTTCTTCCATCTTCATTGTGTGAAACTTGAGAATCAATTCTAGTCATACCTACACATATAATGATAGCAAAAAAACAATGCTAAGATAAATTTCAAAGTCATAATCATCATGAACTAGCAAATAAAACACCGCCATAGTATCACATATATCAGATGGAAATTAACTGAGAATATTCACGAATATCTTCTCATTGCCTCACTAATCTAATGTTAGAAACGTTGTCAACCAAAAATTTTAATTATAGATCCTACTCAAGCAAGAAGCAAGACAAGCAAACACATGAATATGAGAAAATAACTAAATCTCCAATGCCTCTACACATCATTCATGGTTCCTAATATGTGTTTTACGTAACCTTGTATATATATATCTAAAGAAGAAGAAGAAAATAAATGAATGTAGAAAATTAAATTACTGTCTCACATTAATACTGATATTACCTCCTCCTATGTTGTCATGTCTCCTAAAAATTTGCAGTAGAAATTCAACCCCCAAGAAAACTTTGTACTCACGTTTTTGTTTAAACGACCCAATTCTCTTCTCTTCCTCAACCCTATCTTCTCTCTCTGTTTTCACATCTTCTGCATCTCTGAGAAAAAAAAATGTCTCCCTTAACAATGTCTACACCTCTCTTCTCCTTTCCAATAACAACATTCAAACACTCTCCGACCAAGACCAACCCTTGCATCATCGCTCTCCCCCATCGTCCGACGGTTTTTTGCTTTTCCCCTAAGCAGAGGAAAAGAAACAGAATCATCTTTGAGTCCAACCAAGTTCACGACTCTCTGCGTAATCGCAAACTCACTAACTTTGAGAAAGAGAAGAGAGTGATGGCTATCATCAAGAAGTACAACACCACAAAGAAGCAGGTTAAATAAGTATGAAGAGAGTACAATTGTACAATGTTAACTTGATGAAATCACTCTAATTAGCCAAAACCATAAGATAAATATTAACTGTGCAATGTTTGTGCGGTATGGTTTATTTATCTTATGGTTTTGGCTAATTAAAGTGATTTCATCCACTTAACCTAAAAATTTCAGATTATTTACTGCCGCTTTGGTTGTGAAATGTTTCCCTAATTTCCCCTTCGTCATGTATGTATTTGTTTTCTGGTTAGATTGTGTAATGGATGAATCATTTAATATTAATTGTGTAATGTTTCGGCAGTATAGTTTATTTATCTTATGGTTTTGGCTAATTAGAGTGATTTCATTCCCTTAACTTAAAAATCTTAGACTATCTACCGTTTTGGTTTTGTAATGTTTCCCTAATTTTCCTTCGTCATGTATGTTTTCGTTTTTTTGTTAGATTGTGTAATAAATGAATCATTTAATATTAGCAGTGTGAGAACTACTTTCAAATAGATTAGAATCTTTCATCATATTAAAAATACAAACAAGTAATCGAAGTCCAATAGATAAAGATTTTCTAGTAATTATAATCGATTAAAAAAATCGGAAACCTCGTTAATGCTAATTAGATCATTTTTTTGTTTGCTTATTACTTTTTTTTCACTTAAAGATTTTATATATACTAAATGAGTACCCACACATATATACTAGATGAATACCAGTGCTATGCGCGGGTTTATGACTTACAACTTTTTAAATAATTTTGCTATTAATTTGTTTTTCGTTATGTTTTATATAGAGTTCATCTTTGTTTTTTTTTGTATTATGGATATCTTAAAAACTATAATTTAATGTTGATTTTTTAATACTTTACATAGGTTTTCTCATTTTGTAACTGAATCATTAGATACATGAACAACTTTGTTTTGTATTTTACTAAAAAGAAAGTGGTTCGTTTATGTTGAACTGTTGATGATAGTAATCTAATATAATTGTTAAAGCTTTTATAATAAGTAAAAGATACAAATAAACTCTTTATACAAAAAATCCAAGAGTTTTTACAACCAAATTGGAAAATTATAAAATAAGATCTTTTTAAAGTTCTGTAGAAAAATAGTGAAAAAAAGTTAATTAACCAAATGGAAGTACACCCATGGACTATATTGGGTATAAATTAATTGACATTTAGTACTTGTATATGTGTAAGCTTGGGTTGTGAGAAGAGATAGATAAAATAACATGGAAGATAAAAAATGGGATTGGTTGCTTTTTTTTGTTGGTGTTGTTACATCCGAAAGCGATGAAGCACGGTGATTCTCTCATAGTAATCCAAGTGATGCCTTTTTCATTTAATTTTAAGGTTTTGAAACCTTAGTTTTTGTTGCCAAATAAAGACGAAGGGAGTGAATGAGTTTTGGCAGGAAGACTTATTTTATGTGCTTTTTTTTTTATTCTTCTTCTTCTTCTTCTTTTTTCTTTTTTTGGGGTCAAATGTCAATCAACTTTTATATGCTTTAAAAAAATGTACAATATTGAAAATGTAACCAAGGACGAAAAACTGTAGTTAATTGCATAAATTAATTGGCATTTAGTACTTGTATATGTGTAAGCTTGGGTTGTGAGAAGAGATAGATAAAATATGGGATTTGTTGCTTTTTTTTGTTGGTGCTGTTACATCCGAAAGTGATGAAGCACAGTGATTCTCTCACAGTAATCCAAGTGATGCCCTTTCATTTAATTTCAAGGTTTTGAAACCTTACCTTTTGTTGCCAAATAAAGACGAAGAGAGGGAATGAGTTTTGGCAGGAAGACTTGTTCTATGTGTTTTTTTTTTCTTCTTCTTCTTCTTTTTTTTTTTTTTTTCTTGTTGTAAGATTTTAATCAAATTCTACATGCTTTAAAAAATTATTGAAATTGTAACCAAGGACGAAAAACTGTAGTTAAAGGGATAAATTAATTGGCATTTAATACTTGTATGTGTGTAAGCTTGGATTGTGAGAGGAGATAGATAAAATAACATGGATGGTAAAAGATTGGTTTGGTTTCTTTTTTTGGTTGGTGCTTTTATATCCGAAAGCAATGAAGCATGGTGATTCTCTCACAGTAAGCCAACTGATGTCTTTTCATTTAATTTTAAGATTTTGAAAACTCATCTTTTGTTGCCAAATAAAAAATGAAGGAAGTGAATGAGTTTTGGCATGAAGACTTGTTCTATGTGCTTTTTTTTTTTTTGGCGTCAAATGTTAATCAACTTCTATATGTTTTTTTTTTAAATGTATAATATTAAAATTGTAACCAAGGATGAAAAACTGTAGTTATTGGCATAAATTAATTGGCATTTAGTACTTGTATATATGTAAGCTTGGGTTGTGAGAGGAAATAGATAAAATAACATGGAAGATAAAAGATGGGATTGGTTGCTTTTTTGTTGGTGATGTTACATCCGAAAGCGATAATGCACGGTGATTCTCTCACAGTAATCCAAGTGATGCCTTTTCATTTAATTTTAAGGTTTTGAAACCTTACCTTTTGTTCCCAAATGAAGACGAAGGGAGTGAAAAGGAAGACTTGTTATATGTGTTTTTTTTTTTTTTTTTTTTGGTTTGGGGTCAAATGTCAATCAAATTCCTTACGCTTTTTAAAAAAGAAGAAAATGTTAAACATTGAAATTGTAACCAAGGACGAAAAACTGTAGTTAATTGCATAAATTAATTGGCATTTAATACTTGTATATGTGTAAGCTTGGGTTGTGAGAGGAAATAGATAAAATAATATGGAAGATAAAAGATGGGATTTGTTACTTTTTTTGTTGGTGATGTTACATCAGAAAGCGATGATGCACGTTGATTCTCTCACAGTAATCCAAGTGAAGTCTTTTCATTTAATTTTAAGGTTTGAAACCTTACCTTTTGTTCCCAAATAAATACGAAGGGAGTGAAAAGGAAGACTTGTTCTATGTGCTTTTTTTTTTTTTTTTTTTTTTTTTGGGTCAAATGTCAATCAACCTTTATATGCTTTTATAAAAAAAATGTACAATATTGAAAATGTAACCAAGGGCGAAAAACTGTAGTTAATGACATAAATTAATTGGCATTTAGTATTTGTATATGTGTAAGCTTGAGTTGTGAGAGGAGATGATAAAATAACATGGAAGATAAAAGATGAGATTTTTTGCTTTTTTTGTTGGTGCTGTTACATCCGAAAGCGATGAAGCACGGTAATTCTCTCATAGTAATCCAAGTGATCCTTTTCATTTAATTTTAAGGTTTTGAAACCACCTTTAGTTGCCAAAAAAGACAAAAGGAGTGAATGAGTTTTGGCAGGAAGACTTGTTTTATGTGCTTATTTTTTTTCTTTTGTTTTTTTTTGGCGTCAAATGTCAATCTACTTCTATATGCTTTTCTTTTTCTAAATGTACAATATTGAAATTGTAACCAAGGATGAAAAACTGTAGTTATTGGCATAAATTAATTGGCATTTAGTATTTGTATATGTGTAAGCTTGGGTTGGAGAGGAAATAGATAAAAAAACATGGAAGATAAAAGATGGGATTAGTTGCTTTTCTTGTTGGTGAAGTTATATCTGAAAGCGATGATGCACGGTGATTCTCTCACAATAATCCAAGTAATGCCTTTTCATTTAATTTTAAGGTTTTAAAACCTTACCTTTTGTTCCCAAATAAAGACGAAGAGAGTGAAAAGGAAGACTTGTTCTATGTGCTTTTTTTTCTCTTTCTTTCTCTTTTTTTTGGGGTCAAATGTCAATCAATTTTTATATGCTTTTTTAAAAAAAATGTACAATATTGAAAATGTAACCAAGGGCGAAAAACTGTAGTTAATGGCATAAATTAATTGGCATTTAGTATTTGTATATGTGTAAGTTTGGGTTGTGAGAGGAGATGATAAAATAACATGGAAGATAAAAGATGGGATTTGTTGCTTTTTTTGTTGGTGCTGTTACATCCGAAAGCAATGAAGCACGGTAATTCTATCACAATAATCCAAGTGATGCCTTTTCATTTAATTTTAAGGTTTTGAAACCTTACCTTTTGTTGCCAAATAGAGACGAAGGGAGTGAATGAGTTTTGGCATGAAGACTTGTTCTCTGTTTTTTTTTTTTTTTGCGTCAAATGTCAATCAACTTCTATATGCTTTTAAAAAAAAAATTGTACAATATTGAAATTGTAACCAAGGACAAAAAACTGTAGTTAATGGCATAAATTAATTGGCATTTAGTACTTGTATATGTATAAGCTTGGGTTGTGAGAGGAGATAGATAAAATAACATGGAAGATAAAAGATGGATTGGTTGCTTTTTTTGTTGGTGATGCTACATCCGAAAGCGATGATGCATGGTGATTCTCTCACAGTAATCCAAGTGATACCTTATCATTTAATTTGAAGGTTTTGAAACCTTACCTTTAGTTGCCAAAAAAAAGACAAAGGGAGTGAATGAGTTTTGGCAGGAAGACTTGCTCTATGTGCTTTTTTTTTTGGCGTCAAATGTCAATCTACTTGTATATGCTTTTTTTTTAAATGTACAATATTGAAATTGTGACCAAGGATGAAAAACTGTAGTTATTGGCATAAATTAATTGGCATTTAGTACTTGTATATGTGTAAGTTTGGGTTATGAGAGGAAATAGATAAAATAACATGGAAGATAAAAGATGGGATCGGTTGCTTTTTTTGTTGGTGATGTTACATCCGAAAATGATGTTGCACGGTGATTCTCTCACAGTAATCCAAGTAATGCCTTTTCATTTAATTTTAAGGTTTTGAAACCTTACCTTTTGTTCCCAAATAAAGACGAAGGGAGTGAAAAGGAAGACTTGTTCTATGTGCTTTTTTCCTTCTTCTTTCTCTTTTTTTTTGGGGTCAAATGTCAATTAAATTCCTTACGCTTTTTTTTAAAAAAAAATGTTAAACATTGAAATTGTAACCAAGGACGAAAACTGTAGCTAATGGCATAAATTAATTGGCATTTAGTACTTGTATATGTGTAAACTTGGGTTGTGAGAGGAAATAGATAAAATAACATGGAAGATAAAAGATGGGATTGGTTGCTTTTTTTTGTTGGTGCTTTTATATCCGAAAGCGATGAAGCACGATGATTCTATCACAGTAATCCAAGTGATGCCTTTTCATTTAATTTTAAGGTTTTGAAACCTTACATTTTGTTGCCAATTAAAGACGAAGAGAGTGAATGAGTTTTGGCAGGAAGACTTGTTCTATGTGTTTTTTTTTTGAAGGGTCAAATGTCAATCAACTTCTATATGCTTTTTTTTTAATGCAAAATATTGAAATTGTAACCAAGGACGAAAAATTTTATTTAATGGCTTAAATTAATTGGCATTTAGTACGTGTATATGTGTAAGCTTGAGTTGTGAGAGGAGATAGATAAAATAACATGGAAGATAAAAGATGGGATTGATTGCTTTTTTTTTTGTTGGTGTTGTTAAATCCTAAAGGAATGAAGCACGGTGATTCTCTCACAGTAATCCAAATGATGCCTTTTCATTTAATTTTAAGGTTTTGAAACCTTACTTTTTGTTGCCAAATAAAGACAAAGGGAATGAATGAGTTTTGGCAGGAAGACTTGTTCTATGTGCCTTTTTTTTTCTTTTGGGGTCAAATGTCAATCAACTTCTATATGTTTTTTTAAAAATAAAAATGTATAATATTGAAATTATAACCAAAGTTGAAAATCTGGGTTGCGAGAGGAAATAGATAAAATAACATAGAAGATAAAAGATGAGATTGGTTGTTTTTTTTTGTTGGTGTTGTTTCATCCGAAAGCGATGAAGCACGGTGATTCTCTCACGGTAATCCAAGTGATGCCTTTTTATTTAATTTTAAGGTTTTGAAACTTTAGTTTTTGTTGCCAAATAAAGACGAATGGAGTGAATGAGTTTGACATGAAAACTTGTTCTATGTGCTTTTTCCTTCTTTCTTTTTTTGTTGTTGTTAAATATAGTATTAAGTTAAAAAGTTCATTTTAAATACACAATTTTAAAAATTATAAAACCAATTATGTTAAAGAATGAAATATGATCAAAAGAATCATGAATTAATATTGTTTTTTCTTTAATTGGCCGCCAACACCTATATATTCGTATTTATCTTCAAATTCATCATTTTCATATTCTTTAATCTTTATATACCTTGTTTGTTTATTAATTTTAAAATAGCTAGACCTTGATAAATAATAATAATACAAAGGTAATATAATGTTTTATTTCTATTTTTAGTATTATTTATGTAATTTCTAATTTTATAACAATTTAAAAGGTTAGTAGGATAA
This sequence comes from Camelina hispida, assembly GCA_023657505.1. Taxonomy (NCBI): domain Eukaryota; kingdom Viridiplantae; phylum Streptophyta; class Magnoliopsida; order Brassicales; family Brassicaceae; genus Camelina; species Camelina hispida. The sequence goes on along the minus strand of CP094637.1, from coordinate 8,278,111 downwards.
AATTTATTAAATTGTGATTATTGATATAATTGTGGTTTTCATTCATACAAATATGATTTGCCATTTTCTCTTCCTTGTTTTGTATTAATATTTTGCTATGATCCTATTTATTAATAAAGCAATTATAAAAAAGGTTTTGCCAAAAAAATTAAAAAATAATTACTAAACTACCAAAATATGTACACGTTTTGGCATACTTGTGTATTGTGTTCCATTTTTTTTCCCTATTTGTAACGCATATTAGATACATTGGTCATAATTTATTCGGGTTTAGTCAAAGACAACTTCCAAGAAGATGATAACTAACACACATGAAGAATGAGAGAAGACATGAACAGTACTCTTGTTATGAATTTTCTTTTGACTGAAGGATTTTAGCAGCTGCTGAGAGATTCCAAAGGGAATCTTGAACCAAACGTATCATTTGTGCGATATATTCACTGTCTTAGAGCTTGACTGGTTCTCCCACTAGCACCCGCAAACGCTGCGTTTGCGTTTGCGGGCGGTTGCTAGCGTTTGGGGCCAATCATACAAATCGCTCCCAATCGCTCCCAGTCGCTCCCAATCGCTCCCAACCGTTGAATTCCAAAAGCTGGTTCCCGCAAGCGTTTGCGGTTGCGGGCGTTTGTGTTTCAAAATATTTTTTTTTTTTTTGAGAAAAAACTTGAAACAGATCAATGATAATGAAATATAATTTTTATATATTTTTTACCTAACTATTTTATTCATTAAGGATGAGAGAAAATGAAGTACGGATACGATTGAAAATATTAAAAAATAAACAATTGGAAGAAAATAATATTTCAATTAACAATAACCCGGAAAACTTGATGTAAATTTAATGGCACATCACACATAAGTTAAAAAAAATATAAATAAATATGACGTTTCATCAGAATTTTAAGAAAATAAGATTATTTGTGAAAAATAAAAACAAATCACGAGTGACTCTTCTCAACTCTTGAAACAACCCTTCCCGTTTTTTTTTTTTTTATACTTTAATTTACTAGTGGTCCCATACCCACTAACATCCTAACAACAATCAATAACCGCGGAATAACCAAATAAAACCAATTCCAATAAACCAAAGAATTCCAACAACAATAAACCAACACTCAATAGCAACATAATCCAAATAGGAAAAATAACCAAAAGCTAACAACCTACAATGTTCCATTGTCTTAATCTAGCAACCTAACAATAGCTAGACCACAATCAATCAAGCCTCTAGAACATCCTCCTCCTCATCGCCCTTGATTCCACGATCACACTTTTCCTTTACCTGCACACCACAAACAACAATTGAGATGCGTAAGTATTATCACAAATACTTAGTGAGGCCATCCTCCCATCTACTGGGTTATACACACAAGCAGATGAGACCCTCAAGTTATGCAAACAAACAAACACAAGCAATACATCAAACCAGGAAAACAAGTCTCGGTTGAGACCAGTGTCGACCGATGCCACAAGAAAGTGTCGACCGATGCTGATCCAAAGGTGTCGACCGATGCTCAAACGGTGACGACCGATGCCCCTCAAGATGGTGTCGACCGATGCTCAAACGGTGTCGATCGATGCCATATCTGCAGACGCGAACTGCGCGAACACGAATGACGAATCCCGAAACCAAACAATCTCGAATCCATTCCAAACTCACCCAATTACCTCAAAAATCACTGGGAAACATAAAAGCAACGAACCCAAGCAACAAAACAACACAAACAACAAGAAAAACACACAAACAAGAGGAATCTCATGCTTAGATCAACCATGGTCAAGCACTCACCTTTTCTCAAGAAGATTCTGAGCAGCAAGAACGAATTCAACACTCCTAGCACCCTTCCAACACGTTCCTAGCCTTGGATCTTCAATCCCACAGCAAGATCTCACCAAAAACGCCTTGAAATCTCACAAACTCTCTCAAGAACCTTAGGAACTGTTTTCTCTCTTTGTTTCTCTTAAAAACGGCGACTAAACACTCCCAAAACACGACCTTGAGTCGTTTCCCCCTTTTACACACGAATTAGGGATTTCCCTGAACCAAACCGAACCAATTCGGCAATTAAATCAAACCGGTCGAACCCAGAAATTAGTGGTGTCGATCGATGCCATTAGGGTGTCGATCGACACTCCTTCCAAAATCCCAAATTCTGGTTCGCGGATGTTACAATTCTCCCCCACCAATATGGATTCGTCCCCGAATCCCGCAATACCGTCCATCTGCCAAGGACCTCCGTGCCACCGTCATCACGGCCCGCACGTCCCCAGACCGGACTAAACATCATCAGTCAAGGTTTCCTGTGCCACTGTCACAACAGCCCGCACACCTCCGACTGACCCTCGAGGTCTCCCTCTAGCCAATATACTCGCATCATAACACTATTTGCTCACAACTCAGTTCTTCCCCCGTCCGTGGTCGCAACCAACGAATCATGCCGGCTCGCTATCAGGCCAACCGCCTTAAGCTACGGCATCCAGGAAGTCACTCACACCCACTCCCCCCGCTCTCGGGTCGCAACCCTCGAGTCATACCGGCTCACTGCCGAGCCTCGGCTCACAGCTACGGTATCCAGGGAGCCTCACATATCCCGCTCTTGGGTCGTCACCCTCAAGCGCGCTCTCGGATCGTCATCCGAAGCAACATACCACTCCCACTCTCTGGCCACAAAGTCCATCGAGCTATCGGTATCACGTGAGTTGGGCCCACACGGCCTCGAGCAAAACAAATACTGATGCCAACGAGTATCTCCCGGCTAGATCTACCTCAACATTTCCACAAAACTTCCTTTCTAGAAAACTTTCTAATTCTGGAACTTTCCTTTTGTGGAAACTTCCTATTTATGGAAACTTTCCAAAAATAGAAACCCGAGCTATTTCTCTTTACCCATGACAACCACAGTCAACAAAAAGAAAAATACTCATCTTATTAATCTCAAAAATGTCATAATCGTTACAATCTCAACGAAAATACATCAGAAAACCAAAAAATACAATAACCGGAGCCATCATCCCGCATCCCGAGCACCACCTCATCTTGATACTTAGTCGCACAACCAACCACCCCTAAGCGACCAAATATCAAGAGAGATGGGCTGGAATACTCCGTACCCGCTCCAGCCACGGACTACAACTCGGACCCGGCTAGACAAGCTCAAGCGGTCTGCTTCTCAAACCACTTCTTAAACCTTGCCTTCATCCTCGCCTCGGGCTCCCAAGTCTGCTCCTCTACTCCATCACAGTCCCACAGGACTCTCATCAAAGGAATCTTCTTCTTCCGAAGTTCCTTGACCCTCCTCTCGAGCACCCTCAACGGTCTCGCCTCTAAAGTCATGTTAGGCTGAAGATCCTCAGGAATCTTAGCCAACAACTGATCACCCTCGTGAAGACACTTCCTCAGCATCGACACATGAAATACCTTGTGGAACGCACGCATAACCTCAGGCAACTCCAGCCTATATGCCACTGGTCCCACCCGCTCAACCACTCTGAACGGACCCATGTACCTCGGACTCAACTTAGTCTCTGACAATGACCTGTTCGGACCCCGCAACATGGCCATCTTGAGGTACACTCTATCACCAACCTGAAACTCAAGATCCTTTCTCCTCCTATCAGCATAACTCTTCTGCCGATCCTGAGCCTCCTTCATGTTCAGCCTCAAAACCCGAATCTTCTCCGAGGTCTCCTGAACAAAATCTGCACCAAATATGCTCCTCTCCCCCACCTGAGTCCAACATAACGGTGTACGACACGGCCTCCCATACAAGGCCTCATAAGGAGCCATCCCAATACTAGCCTGGTAGCTGTTGTTATAAGCAAACTCCACCAAACTCAGATGATCTGCCCAATGACCACCCCAATCCAGCACACACATCCTCAATAAATCCTCCAGAATCTGGATCGTCCTCTCTGACTGACCGTCCGTCTGAGGATGGTAGGCTGTACTCATATGCACCTTCGTGCCCATCTCTGCCTGAAACGCCCTCCAGAACACCGAAGTGAACTTGGAATCTCTATCAGACACAATACTAGCAGGCACACCATGCAATCTGACTATCTCCCTCACATACTTCCTGGCCAAAACCGCTGCTCCATCAGTTTTCTTGATGGCCAGAAAATGTGCAGACTTAGTCAAACGGTCCACAATGACCCAAATAGCATCAAACGTCCTCGACACAGGCAAACCTACCACGAAGTCCATCGTGATCAAATCCCACTTCCACTCAGGAATAGGCAAACTCTGCAATAAACCACCAGGAACCTGATGCTCTGCCTTCACCAACTGACAAGTATCACACTTAGCTACCCAGTCGGCCACGTCCTTCTTCATCCCGACCCAGTGATAATACCGCTTAAGGTCACGGTACATCTTGGTCGCCCCTGGATGAATAGAGAACTTGCTCGAATGAGCCTCTCTCAGTATCTCCTGCCTCAAATCCTCACCCTTGGGCACACAGATCCGACCATGCACAAGGATAGTACCATTAGCAGAAACCTGATACTCTGCACCCGCAGCCTTAGAGGCATTCATCAGCCCCTCATCGCTCCCGAGCTAACCTCACTCTGCTCAACAAATCTGCTCTATCAGCTGCCTCCAAACCCAAAGGTTCCTGTGAGATAGCACACAAACTCAATGCACTGATCTCACCTACCAATGTCTCCATATCCTGCTCCTGAGCCGAAGCCACCCTCTTCCGACTCAAGGCATCTGCAACCAAATTAGCTTTACCAGGATGGTAAGCTATATCCAGATCATAATCTGCTACTAACTCCATCCAACGCCTCTGCCTCAAATTCAGCTCAGGCTGAGTAAAAATGTACTTCAGACTCTTGTGATCTGTAAACACCTGCACCTTCCCACCATACAGATAGGATCTCCAAATCTTAAGAGCAAAGATCACTGCTGCCATCTCCAAATCATGAGTAGGATAATTAGCTTCATGCTTCCGCAACTGCCGCGAAGCATAGGCTATAACCTTCCCCTGCTGCATAAGTACACAACCCAACCCCACTCTAGAAGCGTCTGTATACACGACATAAGGCTCGTCCTGCTCAGGCAATGCTAACACCGGCGTGGTAGTCAACATCTGCTTGAGACTTGCAAAACTTGCCTCACACTCTGGTGACCACACAAATGGAACATCCTTCCCTGTAAGCTTAGTCATCGGCTGGGCCATTCTCGCAAAACCCCGAACAAACCTCCTGTAGTAACCTGCTAACCCCAGGAAACTCCGAATCTCAGTGGCACTCTGCGGCCTCGGCCACTCCCTGATGGACTGAATCTTCTCTGGATCCACTGAAACTCCCTCTGCAGAAACAATGTGTCCTAAGAACCCCATTCCACGCTGCCAGAAACTGCACTTGCTCAGTTTAGCAAACAACTTCTGCTCCCTCAGCTTCTCCAACACTGCTCTCAGATGTATTGCATGCTCCTCAGGACTCTTAGAATATACCAGGATGTCGTCGATGAAAATGATGACTGACACGTCCAGAAACTCCTGGAACACGCTGTTCATCAATCTCATAAACGCAGCTGGCGCATTTGTCAACCCAAACGGCATCACTACAAACTCATAGTGCCCATACCTCGTCCTGAAGGCTGTCTTCCTCACATCTGCCTCGTGAATAGGAATCTGATGATATCCTGATGCCAAATCGATCTTGGAGAACCAAGTAGCACCCCTCAACTGATCCAATAACTCATCAATCCTCGGGAGAGGGTACTTGTTCTTCACAGTAACTCGGTTCAGACCCCGATAGTCAATACACAACCGAAAGCTCCCATCCTTCTTCTTAACAAACAACACCGGAGCTCCCCACGGTGAACAACTAGGACGGATAAAACCCTTGCCCAACAAATCCTCAAGCTGCTTCTTCAGCTCTGCCATCTCTGCTGGAGCCATCCTGTAAGGAGCCTTGGATAACGGCATCGTCCCCGGTTCCAGCTCAATAGTAAAAGGGTCCGACCGAGATGGTGGTAATCCCTGCAATGACTGGAACACATCCTCAAAGTCCTCCACAACCGGAATACCGCTAACCGTAGACTTCCCCACTGACTCTGGCATAGATATGGTAACCAGATAAGCCTCACGGCCCTTCTCGATCATCTTCCCTGCCTGAACGGCTGAGATCACGAGACTCCCCGAAGTCGGTCTAATACCCTGAAAAACCAACTTCCCTCCTGGACGCTCAAACTCCACTCTACCCCGATAGCAGTCCAAATGCACCTTATACCGATGCAACCAATCCATACCAAGAATGACATCATATAACTCCACTGGACTGATAAGCAAATCCGCTGGCCATGACTCCCCTGCGATCTGAATATCAACTCCTCCAGCTCGTCCAATAACCCTCAGGAACTTGCCTCCTACAACCCTGACAACTCCTGAACGCTCTCCAGGATCCCCTCTGATCCCCGCACTCTCGGCACACTCCGGAGTAATGAAGCTATGAGAAGCTCCAGAATCAAACATAACATGGGACTTAAACCCACCCACCAACAAGGTCCCTACACAAACCTCATGTGTTGAGAACCTAACACTTGACCACAAGCAAAAACAATATAATCTGAACTATTGAATTAACCAAGTTCGAATCTCAGAAGTTATACCTGTGATCGCTCCCGCACTAGTGCCACCGGGCTCCTGGGTCGAATACACCTGAGACGTCGGCTCGATCCAACCCACCGGCTGCACACCGTGCTGCACAACCTGCTGCGTCCCTGGCTGAGCTCCAGCCTGCAACACTGCTACTGCTCTCTGCTGCAACTTGGGACAACGAGGCTTGATATGCCCCGTCTCTCTGCAATAGTAACACACTCGAGTATCTGCCCGCGGCTCCGTCACCGCCCGCTGCTCTGTCACTACCCGCTGCTCACCCCTCTGTGGACAGCTAGTCAACTTGTGGTCCCTGCTACCACACCCAAAGCATCTCGCACCTCCCTGCCTCGATCTCTGCATGACCTCAAACTTCCGCTTCTGCCCTTGCGCAGGCTTGCCGCCCTTGCTAGGAACAGAAGACGGCTGAGACTGTTGTGGCTGCACTGAAGAACTGACCACAACCACCTGTGACCTCAAGTCATCCTCTATCCCGGCTGCAACCTCAACCAACTCTGCTCTCGTAGCATAGCTCCTCACTCTGCACCGAGTCCTCAAATCATCCCGCAGAGCCAACAAAAACCTCCGCACCTGAGCCGACTCTGGCTCCCATGCCCTGCCTGCATACCCCACAAGCCGACTGAACTCTGCATCCAGCTCCCTCACTATACGGTCTCCCTGAGTCAACCCCAAGAACCGTGCCTCCATACGATCAAGAGCCTCTTGAGGAAAATACTTGGAGTTAAACTCACTCACAAAATCTCCCCAAGACATACCCCGCTGCACCCTCCGTGCTGTCACCGACCTCCACCACACACGTGCATCTCCTGACAAGTAAAACACTGCCAGATCCACTCTGTACCGGTCGGGACACCTAAGCGAAAGGAAAATGTCCTCCATCCGCTCTCTCCACTCATCCGCTACACTCGGATCGGTACTCCCTGAGAAATACCCTGCACCCACATGCCGCAGCTGCTCCATCATCCGCACATACTGTGCATCCACTACCTCGGTCCCCGGCTGCACACCTGCCTGCAAACCCGCTGCAGGCTGCACCACTGGAACCTGTCCACCACCCACTGGCGGCACTACTGGATCCTGCCCACCAACCACCGGCGGCACTACTGGATCCTGCCCACCAACCACTGGCGGCACTACTGGATCCTGCCCACCAACCACTGGCGGCACAGCTGCTGGAAGTCGCTGCAAAGCCTGAGCTACCTGAGCTAGCAAGTCTATCAAGACATCCTCCCTGCCCGGAGCACCTCCTGCTGCAACCCCCACACCTGGGGCAACACCGTGACCAACACCGTTACCCAAACCAGCCTGGTCTCCAGACACAATAGGATCAGCCTGTGACTCCGCTACCTCCTCACTGGCCATGCTCTGGGTCACACTCTCACTGGCCACAGGAACCTGACCTCGTCCCCGACCACGACCACGACCACGACCACGACCAAGACCACGACCACGCCCGCGACCAGCAGCAACCCCACCTCTAACCATCTGTATCATCCAAGAACAGAAGGCTAAGCAAACAATAACTCTAATACACAGAAACACAACTTACCGTGGAATCACAAAACAGGCTCGAAGAGGATGTTCTAGGACTTCATGCCACACACAATTGCCATTCACACAATCAATTACAGCATGGAATCCTAAACATCAACAGCAAAAGCACAATGAACCCTAGACCTAGAACCGTAAGGGCTCTGATACCAAAATGAAACAACCCTTCCCGTTTTTTTTTTTTTTTATACTTTAATTTACTAGTGGTCCCATACCCACTAACATCCTAACAACAATCAATAACCGCGGAATAACCAAATAAAACCAATTCCAATAAACCAAAGAATTCCAACAACAATAAACCAACACTCAATAGCAACATAATCCAAATAGGAAAAATAACCAAAAGCTAACAACCTACAATGTTCCATTGTCTTAATCTAGCAACCTAACAATAGCTAGACCACAATCAATCAAGCCTCTAGAACATCCTCCTCCTCATCGCCCTTGATTCCACGATCACACTTTTCCTTTACCTGCACACCACAAACAACAATTGAGATGCGTAAGTATTATCACAAATACTTAGTGAGGCCATCCTCCCATCTACTGGGTTATACACACAAGCAGATGAGACCCTCAAGTTATGCAAACAAACAAACACAAGCAATACATCAAACCAGGAAAACAAGTCTCGGTTGAGACCAGTGTCGACCGATGCCACAAGAAAGTTTCGACCGATGCTGATCCAAAGGTGTCGACCGATGCTCAAACGGTGACGACCGATGCCCCTCAAGATGGTGTCGACCGATGCTCAAACGGTGTCGATCGATGCCATATCTGCAGACGCGAACTGCGCGAACACGAATGACGAATCCCGAAACCAAACAATCTCGAATCCATTCCAAACTCACCCAATTACCTCAAAAATCACTGGGAAACATAAAAGCAACGAACCCAAGCAACAAAACAACACAAACAACAAGAAAAACACACAAACAAGAGGAATCTCATGCTTAGATCAACCATGGTCAAGCACTCACCTTTTCTCAAGAAGATTCTGAGCAGCAAGAACGAATTCAACACTCCTAGCACCCTTCCAACACGTTCCTAGCCTTGGATCTTCAATCCCACAGCAAGATCTCACCAAAAACGCCTTGAAATCTCACAAACTCTCTCAAGAACCTTAGGAACTGTTTTCTCTCTTTGTTTCTCTTAAAAACGGCGACTAAACACTCCCAAAACACGACCTTGAGTCGTTTCCCCCTTTTACACACGAATTAGGGATTTCCCTGAACCAAACCGAACCAATTCGGCAATTAAATCAAACCGGTCGAACCCAGAAATTAGTGGTGTCGATCGATGCCATTAGGGTGTCGATCGACACTCCTTCCAAAATTCCAAATTCTGGTTCGCGGATGTTACAACTCTCGTTTGATCATTACTACCGATGCAAATACTGCCCCACAGAACTTATTGAGTGTTTGAGATTTAAGAAAAAAGATCTACGATCTAAAACATATGTTTAGTCATTTATTAAATTACTTGATTAAAGTTTTGGTAAAAAGCCAAATGCATAAAGTAATAAGTATTTCATTATGAAATTTATTTATTTTTTTAATAATTATTTTAGTTTTTTTAATGATTTTTAACTATAAATCAAGTTTAATAAAGTTTTTGATATTTTAAAACATTTATATAATTATATATCACATTTATTACGTTCCAACCGCTATTGCACCCGCTGGTCAACCAGTCGTAAACCTCCCGCAAACGCACCAATTTTAAACCGCTAAACCAGTCGTTCAAAATGCATAATAACGCTTGAAACCGCAATCTCCCGCAACCGCAACCGCAACCGCAGCGTTTGAACCAGTCAGGCCCTTAGTCTTGTCCAGTGCTGAGCTTCGGAGAAGAGGCTTGACTGACCAGCAATTTAGGCCTTGCAGATGTGGGTTTCAGGTTCATTCATCTTTGAGACACATCCAAAGTACTAAAACATAAAACTGACATAATCCTCAAATAAAGGACACTATCCTGAATAAGCACAGACCCAAACACAAAGTTTCACCACAAAATCATCATTCAACAGAAGAGATGATCAAACGGATAACACTACTGTGGAGATTATATATTATATTGAAATCCCAAAACCAATTAAAGATTTTAAAAAAAAATCTATTAAGGTATGCATGAAAGCAGTGCTAATTTGATGAGGACGTTGCTGCGAATCCAAGTTATGCATGACTGATACGTTTTTCTTTGTGATTGCTGCCAACCTTGCCATTATCATTGTCATCATCGCCATCTCCGGCGGTTTCTTCTTGGAGAGTTATGTCAAGACCAGTAATTTCCTCAAAGATGCGTGTAATTGTGATAGTTTGGCGGGTAACAGTGAAGTTTATAAGGCGTAAGAGTTACTTGGAATTTATAAGTGTGACCTACAACATCTAACAAACACTGTGGTATTGAGGTATGATTTTCAGTGTCACCATTATCAGCACCCTGGAAAAAAATAATAGTGATTAGTTACGTTAGAAAAGTAATGTATTTTCAACGTAATCACTGATATTTTGCTGATCAAGACAGTGATCATATATGTTTGATAAAAAAAAAAAAAAAAGACAGTGACCATCAGTCTATGAGTGGGCGTACATACCATGTCAAGTATTCGGTAGTTAGGTAAAAAAGTCCTAGTGGAAGAGGTGGAGGAGAAACCACTAAGACATAACATATATGCATCATGCAAATTAAGGATGCTATGATGCTGATTATTTTACGTGGTTTATATTGTATGTGATAATATGTATATAAAAACATTAAACTTGCATAGGTAGATAACATATTAGGCAATGGTAATCATAGGATTCAGATTACAAACCTCTGTCTGTTCTTGGTTTACAGTAGTAGCGAGCAGAACGACAGGTTTAGTGATATGTTTCATCATTCTCTTCCGAAAATTGACAGCTACATTGATTTGTTCAGAATTCTTAATACCTTATCGATTTTTCAGTTTGGTTCCTTTATCTGCTCGTTCATACAATCTAAGTTTTCAAATTATATCCATCGACACGTAGATGCAGTCTAATTCACAACATCAAAATCAAAACATAAATCAAATTAAGAAAAAAAATTAATATATATATTTATATTGATTCATAATAAAATAATAACAGCTCATATAATTCTTCTTTTTAATAAAAAGAAACACAAAAAAATACAACCTTGAGAGGAAAAAAAAAATCATAATGTATAAGAAAATCAATTATAAAAGAACCAAATAAATATAAAAAACCACAATATCAACACTACATAATTAACCTAATGCATTCAATATATACTGTTGTAGCCTAAGCTCTATATTTATAGCTAATAATATAGGGCAAACCGCCATAATAATTTTTAGAAATTTAAGATTATCTCTAGAAATTGTACATTTTTAAAATCAAAATTTTCTGGATCAAATATTTCCAATGTATTTGTGTGTTTATTCTCCATTTAACTATAAAAACAGAATTTCCTTGTATCCCAAGCTATTTATTTATAGCAAACAATATAGGGCAAATTGCCATAATAATTTCTAGAAATTTAACATTATTTTAAATACAAATATTCTTAAGTATTTTCGTTTATCAATTTCATATATTTAAAAAATTGAAATTTTTAATTTTGGTTAGTTTTATATCATATTTAAAAAAATTAGAAATATTTTATGATATATATTTTATTTTCATAGATTAGCAAAAATTATAGGGCAAATTTTCTCGGATCAAATATTTCCAATGTATTTGTGTGTTTATTTTCCATTTAACTATAAAAACAGAATTTCCTTTGTATCCCAAGCTCTTTATTTATAGCAAAAAATATAGGGCAAATTGACATAATAATTTCTAGAAATTTAACATTATTTTAAATACAAATATTCTTAAGTATTTTTGTTTATCAAATTCATATATTTAAAAAATTGAAATTTTTAATTTTGATTAGTTTTATATCATATATTAAAAAATTAGAAATACTTTATGATATATATTTTATTTTCATAGATTAGCAAAAATTATAGGGCAAATTGCCATAAGAATTTCTAGAAATTTAACACTATTTTAAATACAAATATTCTTAAGTATTTTAGTTTATCAAATATATATATATATATATAATTGTATTTTTGTTTTTAATTTTGATTAGTTTTATATCATGATATATTAAAAAATACAAATATTTTATGATTTAAATTTTATTTTCATAGATTTTATATTTCCTTTTTACAAAACAATCTTAATGTAGAAAATTCTAAAAATTTAAAAATGTTAATTAGTGAGATGTATAATCCCTATTGGTTGTTTAAAATCTTAGGTGGACAGCCTTAGGAGCTTATAACTTCTACTTCTATTTAGTATAATTTTTACAAAACAATCTTAATATAGAAAATTCTAAAAATTTAAAAATGTTAACTAGTGAGATGTATAATCCCTGTTGGTTGTTTAAAATCCTCTGTGGACATTTTAAGAAGCTTATAGCTTCTACTTTTATTAGTATAGATTAGAACCCACGGTACACCGCGTTGCAAAATTATTTATAAATAAAATATTTAAATTATAAATTGTATTTGTTGGTTAAGTATATTATAATTATATATTAATTGTTAAATAAACCATATCATACCGCAAAAAAATTATTTTTTACATAATATTATTTAATCAATTTAATTAGATATGTCTATTCTATGATACTGACAATGTTAACAAAATAATGAAATGATGTTTTACCTATGTAATACCGAATTAATGATATTTTTAATTTATATAAATATCGATAAAACCCGTCCTGCTATAGAACCACATCCCGAGATATTTTAACTCACACTATATCATCTTAATTTTAATATTTATTGTGTATCTACGGTATAATATTTATCATATTTAACTTTTTAAAAGTTTTAAATAATTATCATATTTAATGTTTATTTTTTTAAAAATATAGAATCGGAATAAAACAAATAAAAGTTTTTAAAGTTTGAATGTCTGATAAATCAAGCTTTCTACTCATTTGTATTCGTAATCATTTTGGTCTCTTTTATAGTATGACTCTGAACCATTGCCCAATTTTTTTAGACGATGTGAGATATTGTACCCGTATTTTTTTATTCATCTATTGAGTAATATATGTTTGTTTTAAAAATTTTGTATTACATCATATGCAGAAAAAAAAATCACAATTTTTATTAACTAAATGTATTATAGAATAATTCAAGATAATTTAAATATAAATTCAAATAAAAAATGAAAGGGAATCATATACAGTATTTATGTTTGAATGAGATAGAAATATTTCTCTATTTTTTAAATCTTACCTATAATTAATATTGAAGTTTTGGTAACTAATATTGAATTCAATGCATTAAATGTAAAATCTTTCCAAAAAATATTTTTGAGCAAAAACTGCTGCAAAAATACTAGTATAGATTAATCAGAGCTGTATGTTTATGCTGCATAATGTTAATGTTCTACTATCTGTTGTTTTTGAAGCCAAGATTCTACTAAACACATGTTTGGTGAATGATATTTGATTTATTTAGATTTTGATCCTGATTGGTCTCTACTTCAACAATTCGAATTCAAATGTTCTTATTACTAGCTAGTTACTTAAGTAAAACATAAATAAAAGGGTCTTGAAATTTGTAGTGTAGTAGAACATTTAAACCACAAAATAGAGGTATCTGAATCCGCGGAGACGATGGGCTTGTTCGTTTGGCTGCCGCAGGTACCTGCGGCTGCGGCAGACGCAGGTATGGTTGTTCGTTTGCTTGCCGCAGGTACCTGCGTCATGACGCTGCGGCAAACGCTGTGACCTGCGTCAAACATTTTTAAACGTTGTTTCAATTCAGCGGTAAAAAACGTAAACGCAGCCGCTGCCGCTGCCGCTGCCGCAGCCGCCAGCGTCAACCAAACGAACATGCCCGATGTCACCAATTTTAAATATGTTCATTTTGTATATGATAGGGTTTTATCTTTTCTTCATTCTACTAGTGCATGCATACTCCGGAAGAAGAGAGATTGATAACTATATAAAATTAGACATTACAAGAAAGAAAAAAAAAAAGATAAAACATTAAATTAAGGGCCGGGGAATGTTATTTCATCTTACAATAATTAGTCAGTTCGATCAATAGTTTTCCTTGAATACACTTCAATCCTAATTTAAGGAAAAAGGAAAAAAAAAAAAAAGCAGAAGTTTTTTTTCTCTAAAGTGTCAAAGAGAGATAGCAATAACAAAAAAAAAAAAAAACAGCGTGAAGATGTAAGAGAGAAACATCGATACATATAATCAAATTTATTGATTTAATATCAATGAATAAACTCTAGAGCTGCGTAGTAGGCGACGAGCACAGGCAGAGAAACCAACGTCCCGAATATCACCCTACATGTATCACAATTCAAATTTAAATTATATAAACAAAATTTTGGATTGAAAACTTCTTACTAATTCTTAATATGGACTTACGCTGTGCTAAGAACCTCTGCATGTAATCCATATTCCTTTGCAAAAATGAACGATGTGATTGATTGTGGCAAAGCAGCCTGCAGATTTCGCAAACAATATAATAAATCATCATTGATCTTTATAAAGAAAAAGTTAAATGTTTAATATCAGGCCAAAAATAACGATATAAAAACTACAATTATTTGTTTATTTTTTTCAAATTCAAAATATTTTTCGCTAAACTTATCATCCGCACTTCATCAAACCAAATTCAAAACTTATTCAAACAAAGCTCAATGATAAAAAAAAAAAAAAAAAAAAAAAAAAGTTTTTTTTTTTGTCACAAATTGAAAAAAAACATGGGGTAAATTATAGGAGAAAAGTATATAACTAATGACCTGAATGATGGCAACGCGGAGGACATCCCCGTGGAGACCAAAGGCGATAGAACCAATAGCCATGGCGGCGGGTCCGGCAATAAACTTCAAGACCATCCCCATCACAGTTAAGCTTGTTCCACATACTATCAACTTCTGTTGAAGTGCCATGAATATCCCTGCGTACATGATATGCATGTACTCGCTGTTATCTCAAAACTGATACGTAATCTTTACAAATTACATAGATAGATCATAGATAGATGCTTTTTTGTTTTTTTTTGAAATAGCATAGATAGATACTTGCATGGACATAAATAAACGTACCCATATTGAACATGGCTGTTCCTGTTCCTGCTTTTGACATTATTAGAATCGATCCCTCCATTATGCCCGGCATCTCCAGATGCCATCTATATTTCCATCAATTGTTAGATTTTAGGTCATTGTTAGATATCATGTTGATCATAGCTTATACTAGTACGAATTAATATCAAAACCCTAAACCCTAAAAGCAAATAAAATATAATTTGGTTTAAGACTTAGTCACGATTGTTTCTTTGCATTTGCATATACGTTTGCGTTTATGTTACCATGTTATAAATGTGAAATGTCATTGTAATATGTCAACCAAAACGTTCATGCAAAAAAAAAAAACAGTTATATACATCTCGGCAACAATTTTACTGTAGATGGTCATGCGCTAGACAAAAAGTTATTTAGGTGGTCTAAACGTCAAACTATAGATGTTTTTAGGAAATCTAAACGTTTACGTAAATGTAGTCTCCTGATCCCACACACTAATTAACGTTTTTTCATAAACCCATATATACTTTAAATTAAAAGATTAATTTTTACCTGTTAGAAATGAAAGCCCATGCGATCCCAAGGATGCAAGAATAGCAATTCGGATTCGTTGCAAGCTTCCACCACACAAGGGACATGACTTGAAGGAACGACTTCTCCTCTCCCACAACCTCAGTTTCTCTTTTTCCACTTTCGATATTGATGTTGTCAACTTTCGCATCGCTGCTACCATTGCTACTAAATCCGGCTCTTCTTAACTCTAAGACAAACAACAAGAGCGTGAGCCATACGATGGCTTGAAAGACCGAGGACTGAATCACGAGATCAACAGCCTGTTGTCCGTACATTGCCTTAGCCAATGGCACACCGACGACAAGAGAGTTCGTAAGAGTGCAGAGAGAGAAACTAGTAATGGACCAACTATAGCTTCCTTTGTTGCTATATTTGGCCCAAAACGCTAAGACCGTGACTATGATGACCTTAGAGAGGACATCGGCTGCGATGAACCGGTAATTCATGTTGAATGGGTCAACATGAGCCGTAAACTCGATGGTGAAAAGCGGCATGGTGAAATAGCAAACGAGCCGGTTTATGGCATCACATTGATCACGAGTGAAGATGTTCCACCATTTGACAGAACCATAGCCTAAGATTAAGGCTACATAGAGTGGAACCATTGCTTCGATTACCTTGTAAACATCTCCACCGCTTATCATGGTTTTATAGAAAAACAAAATGTTAATAATTATAGTATAAAGTTTTCGGACTTCGTGGGAGTTTGCAATGGTAGCAAACGAAAGGAAAGAAACTGAAGCTTGTTAAGCTCCTTCGTAGATAGTAAGTTTGAGAAAACCAACATGTTCCTATTTATAGATACATTTCAAATTATATTATTTGAAGGAAATAGAAAGATATATGAGATATTCATTTTTTTAAAAACAAACTTTTGGTATAACAATATATAGTATACTTTTTTATCAAAATGATAGGGTTACAAGTATTCATAAATCATATAACATTAATTCCCTAAAATGGTTGCAAGCATTAAATTTTGAGTATCTTTTTTTTTTTTTTCCAGTTAACCTCATAGCCATTAGTTTAACTGAGAACAAAAAAAGAGAATTATCATTATCAGTACAATTGACCAGACCATGCCGTGGCATATGATTCTATTCCAATTGTTTCCTCTATATATGAGGGTAATTGTTGTGTATGACGTAAACTTGCATTTCTTTCAATATTTGACTATATTTATAAAAGAATAATAATAATTAATGGTAATGTTACAGAATAAAGAATTAAAGAGTGTTCGGTTGCATATCTTGAGCTCCATAACTATAAAATCGTCTCTACCAGTATATGTTTCTAGCTGTCGTAACTACAGCCACATATGATGAGCATATGCTATACGTAGCTAGGGTTGTAAATTGGTCTGTCCATGTCCAAATGGGCATGACCAATTGGACACATACATTTTATGGTCATTTATGGTCAAGGCTCAAATACACCCATACCCAAATATGTCCAAACCAAATAGGACCATGACCAATTGGTTTATCCATTGGTTGCAGCTTGAACCAAAATTCAAAACTCATAATTTACTAAAGGTTCATAAACTCATAATTATAAAAGTTCATAAATTCATAATTGGATTGAAAGAGGAGAGAGATAGAAACTCTAATTTCGTATTTTTGACAAAATGAAAAAAAAAAATTGCCCCTAAATTTTACAATCCCTAATTTTGAAGAATTATTGGACAGCCCATGTCCAAATTAGTTTGGACCATTTATTAATGGGCTAAAATGGTTTTAGGTCCATTTGACTACTTCAAATTTGGTTATAACCATAACCGGTCCAATTTAATTTGGACCTGGACAGCCCATGGTCTCTGAGCCCAATTGACATCTCTATACATAGCCTTACCAACTATAATAAATAAGATATAATTAAAATCAAAACTAACTCAATAATCATTTTAGATAAATTAGTTCAATTTATTATTCTTTATATTAGTAATACTACTTTCATAAATGGGAGCAGAATATGCTCGTCCATGTAATATAAGTAAAAGTGCATGGAATATGTTGACATGCAAATGCCGACTTGAGTATGGCTGTGCCCTACGCACCTGGCGATAGCAACCAATTTCACAACCGACAAAACGAGATTTCTTCAAATAAGGATATTTGAAATTTAAATTAGCAACGTTCTAAAATTTCAATACATATATACATTATTCGTTTGACAATAACATTCATCATGGTTTTATAAACCAAAAGAAAAAAAAACATCCCATGGTTTTTAGAACATATAAGACTGAATACTTTAATTATTTTTTCTGCAAATAACTTACTTTTATGAGGTTTTTTCAATTTTTTTTTTTTTTTTTTTTTTTTTTTTTTTTTTTGCGTTCCTAGCTCTAAACTACACTAACCACAACAAAAGTTCGTTTATATTTTTCATTCTTGACTCTAATATAACCACAATAGCGCATGTTACTAGCTAGCTAGGTGCACAACATGTTCTACTAGTTCAATGACACAAATCACAAATATTTTCTAGTATATATTCATGATGAGAAAATTGATTCGACCTAATTACTAGAGAATCATGCACATGGCATAAATGATCTGGAAAGCATATAATTATGTTTTGATTTGATAATAACCTTTCATGGTTTTGGAATGATAAAACAATACCCATCTTTACCAAAGATTTGGATCAAACAAATAAATAAATATAAAGAGACATTATTTGTGTACGTATACATATAGTGTCGGACCAAAACAAAGGAAAGGGAATTTGACTGATGGAACAAGAATTAAAATTGGTGGATTAGAAATATGTGAAAACGTGGAGCATCCTTCACTGGTGAAATTGAGGGATCATATATAAGCGTGAATAATAATGCTAGTAGAATAAGTTCTATTTATCACTTGATGACTACAAATCTATAATATGCTTTCAAAATTTTCTTTTGATGTGCTGATAATACATTCTTGTATATATATACATACTGTTATACTAATAAAAAGGTTTACTTTTATTCATTCATTCATTCATTCATCCTCCATACATATTCTCATTACTCTTATTCTTCAATTATGTCAGAAATAGCTAGCATTGATTTGAGGGTTTATTCCAAATTTCCAAACCCATCTAATTAGAAATAGTTAATTTGAAATTAAATTTTGACGTCATGATGTTTTATCCCAAACCAGCAAAAAATTGAAGTTCTTCAGAGTTCAGACCAGAAAACATAATATGTTCTTCCTAAAGTATATTTTTCAACTTAGATGTTTGGTTTTTAATAAAGGAATCTATATATGAAATGATCTGATACAGTACTAAACAGAAATGTAATGATGTTGTTAAAGTTACGAATCAAATCAGAAGAAACAAATAAAAGGAGAGGATGTCGTTGGTCGAAAAGATGTTCACTAACAATCATTGAAGCCTGAAGCTAGTAAATAGAAGGATTTATATATACCATAATATACAATCATATCAAGATTAGATATGACTTCTCCAATATAATCATCAATATCCACACACTAATCTTTCTTACAATTCCGTATTAAAAAAAAAAAACACAACAATTTTCATAAAGGCATATATTTTGTTCTTTTAGACTTGGGGAAAAGAGGGAACTCATCCACCAAGTGCAGGTGGAATAAATCCTCTAGTTGAAACGACTTCACTACTTCTGTTCCTTTTTTTTTTTTCTTAAATTATAATAAAAAATTGTTTGTGGCTCACAGTAATCTGCTCGTTCATGCTTCGTCACTCAATATATGCTACAGCACCTACTTATTGTACTCCTTTACCTTTGCGATCACATCATGTTTTCTTATCCTGGGAACATTCGTTTTTTCAGAGAAGAGAAGAAGAAGATGAAGAAGTTTTTCAAGTTAATTATATGAACAATGGAGAATGATTTCATTTAAGCATAAAGTCTTCAAAATATTGTTCTCTTCTCGCATCTAACACTCTTTGATGTGAATATAAAAGTATAAGTTACCATGCAAAGATCTACTATTCATTAAGTTTACTAAAACTACCATACTTGATACTTCAAAACTTTTAGGGTACAACATATATACTGTACACATATAACACTAAAGAGATCGAGACCAATATCAAGATTAGTATTTGATTATCAAAGATTAAGGGGACTTAAGACAAGAAAATTACATAATCTAGTTTAAAAAAGAAAGACAAGAGAACTAATGTAAAATGCATACAATGTTCATAAATATATTTTGCTCACCTCGTGAAACAGAGGGTATGATCTCATATTCTCATCATGTAGTTGACATTTTGATTAATATAGCGGTTTGTTTGGTCTGGCGGGAAATTTAGATTGGTAAACCGAACCGGATAACACAAACCAACCGGTTTTGCCAAATTTGTTGGTTTTTGACCTTTTGACGAAATCAAGTCACTTTACTTAACAGGCTGGTTCTTCTTCTTCCGTGGTCTGGTTCCTTTAATTAAAAGCTGTACACCAAATAATACTTACTTACTATTAAAATAATCAAAAGTGAAATTCCTTTCTTGCCCCTTTTGTTCTTCTCCTTGGTCTCTCTCTCTCTCTCTCTCTCTCTCACCCGTCTTCGTCTTCTTCGGGTCTTCGATTCTTCGTCTCGAAGCTCCGGCGATGGCGTGCCCTCAAAACTCCATAACATACAACGCCACGCGCTGTGCGTGCGGGATTGGTCAGCTTCTTAACCGGAGCTCCGGTAGCTGCGAAATCTTCGGTTGGCCGTCTGAGATCTCAACGGACAAAGATGTCAGCTACAGCGTAGTATCCTTCGCCGAGACTTTATTCGCTTTCGATAGGATCCGTAAGTTCACGCAGTCTCAAGCTGTCTTCTTAGAAGCCACGCTCGTTATGCTTCTCTCCTGGTTAGTCTTTTGCTTCTTCCTGAGGTTCACCAAGCTCGGCGATGGTCGTAATGTCTGGTTCAATCTCCGTTGGTGGATTACTCGACTCGATGTCTTCTTCTCCACTAGACATTGGCTCGTTAGTTCCCTCTCTTCTCCTCCTTTGAGCTTTTTTGTTTCCATCAATTAAGTTACCAAATTAAGTACTTTGAATCTTGCAGGATGATCAACAAATTGTCAAGAAACGTAAAACAGAACTTGGTGGAACATTGTCTGTTGCGAGCTGGATTGTTTTCATTGGATTATTCGCTGCGTGAGTTTTGAAAAAGCTTGAGACTTTATAGAAACTTGTAGAAACAAACACTGACTTGCTTATTAAAGTTTCTTCACAGGTTGCTTTACCAAATCATAACCAAGAGAACAATTGAAGTTCACAATGTGAGAGCTACTAGTTCTCCTGATTTAATCTCGTTCGAGAACGATTTGGAGTTTAACATCACTGCTGTCTCTGATATGAGTTGCTCGAATCTACGAGGAATCGGTAATGTGGTCACTGGCAATCCCGGATTCAGCCAGTTCAAAGTTGCTTCGCTTTCTAGTTTAGGAAACTATACTTGTCAGAATACAACTTCAGGGCCAACTGTGAATTTCAAGTGTACAAGGTGTCGTCTCACCAGCGATTACATCTATATCTCGTGGCATTTCGTTGATCTTCCTGATTCCCCTGCTGCTGCTGTTGGATTTAAGTTTAACTTTACGTCTAAGAATGGAGCTCACAAGAAGCATATGAGTTTTGTTAGTGGTACTCTGAGAAACGGAAGCATACTTGATGAGAGTCCTGTTACTTTCCGTGGAACTGAAGGGAACATATTGAAGTTTAATCTGTTTCCTCAGATTTACCATCATCTGCATGATCTAAAGCTAATCCAACCTCTGTTTCACGAGTTTATCCCTGGCTCAGTTTACCGAGACACTAATCAGCTTCAGGCATCTATGGGGAGGTCAGCAGATGGCATACTCAACACTACATTGTTCATCAACTATCTCTCTGCTTATATTGTTGAGATCGACCATGAAAATATTCTTGGTCCTGGTAAGTAACTTTACTCCGTTTACTTTGTCCAATCACTTCTTGTGAATCCTTCAAGTCTTAGTTGTTATTTCTTACGAAGTAAAGATGTACACTTCTTGTGTCCCAGTATCTTGATTTAGTGTGCAGTTGTAGAATGCTAGAGCAGCTTCAGTTTTATAACTTAAGTATCTTTTTCTTTTCTGGTTACTATTTTACAGTTAGCTTCCTTGCCGATCTTGGTGGGCTGTATTGCATCAGTATTGGCATATTCTTCTACCTACTAGTGCAGGTTTGAAGCCTTTTCATCTTCTCTACTTAATGTTTACCTTTCTTTTAATTCATTTTACTCTCTTCTTGAAGGAGACTTCTCGAAATATTGGTATATATGATCTATGTAGTAGCGAGTGTTCACTGTAGTATTTGAAAATTCTTTAGTCATTTTTGAGCTAATTCTGATGGTGGTAACTCGGGTCTTTAAATAGTGTGAGTACAGGGTAAAGAAGTTGCGAAATGAAGATACTGTGTTCAGGAAGATACGGAATCGTCGCAAAGCTCTAGATCACTGGGATAAAGTAATTGGTTTCCCCTTTCCTCTTTTTGGCTTTTCTTCTTGCAATACCGTCTTTTCTTGTTATAAGTTGCTCATTGAATACTCCTCATTTAGCTGAGAAGATATGTTGCATACACATGGGATTGCAGCATATTGGTCGATGATGCCATCAAAACGAAAAATGCATCAGCAATTTGTGGTTTGAACAGACCTTCAACATCTTCTAATAATTCAGAAGGTGGATCAACAAGAACAAAAGCGGAGCATTCTATCATGTCAAACAAGAAACCTAGCTTATCTGTTGAGAAGAAGGTAACCAACTCTTTATTTGTGGGTTCTTCTCTCCTACTTGACCCTTGGAGTTCTAAATTGTCTATTTTTATCCAGAATGTAATTCCACAACCTGCAAGTCTAGAAATGAGCTCTTTCGATTCAGCTTCTTCTCTGGCTAATGGAGATAGTATCTCAAATAAGAAGAGTATAAGCCACTCTTCTCAAAGTCATCCAGGCTCTCGTAGTGAAGACGATATAATCCCTCTACCTCCTCCAATGGGTATGGCTTTCTCTTTTGCCATTTTTTAATAATTTGACATCCCTATTGTTCCAATTGATCTTTGATGTAGTAGAAGTAGCTGTGTCGTACAGTTTAGGTTTTAGAAGTAGAAAGGATCTCAATCAAAATCTTTGGTTTACAATGGTAATGTGATTTCAAACCTGAACTCTTGCCACTGGTACTGTTTCTATTGCAGATTTCAATGAAGGGTCTTCTGGCTCAGAAGTGGACGCAATGGACATCAAGAAGAAATTCCAACTCCTCTATGACTACAATGTATTGCTTAGGGAAAAACTTATAGACACTCAATCTTTGCTCAATGCTTTGGCACCCAAAGCATCATCATCTTCAACCACGGAACACGGTGCATAGAACAATGAGTTTGCCTAACATGTATTGCTTGTATTCTCTTTGTAACTTCCACATTTATAGAAAAAGGAATGACTAATCTTGTTGTATCTTTGTGAATATAACAACCAAGTTGCAAATAGTAACAAATTTATTCTACAAGATGATGCTAGAGAATCGAGTAAGAAGCTGAATAAAAGCGAAGCAATATATATTGTCATCAATGAGAACCAGATGGGTTTCATCAGTCAAGGTTTACATTATTGAAAGACTCAAAAACATGCTTATAATTAGATAAAAACAGAGAACTAAACATGATGATACTTGAAAAGCAAACGACTTCGGTAAAATCTCTGAGACATGCTTAGAAGTGATAAAGGAACCTAGGGTGATAAAGGAATCTAACCTCAAGAGATAGATTCATCAGTTTAACTTTAACCGCTAGAATTAACAGAGTTCCAGAGCTGGACCCACTTAACCATAGCATCAGCAGCTTGCGTGAAGGCAGGATCATCTGAACCTAACTGCTCTCTCACCGCCTTAGCAAGCTCAATCACACAATCTTCAACTTTGAGTGCAGTCTCAGGCAATTTCAGTGACTCGAAAAAGGGAACACTTTTCTCCATCAGCTTCATTCCCTCCCATTTCTTCCTCAAACTCTCCACCGCATCTCCTCTCTCGTTTCTCCAGACATAAGGCAGTCCGGTTTTCACACCATAACCCAAATGATCGGAGATATGTTTCAGACACATCCCACACCAAACATCTTCAAGAGTTTCCCATCTCACTTTCCCTTCTCCAGCGATTCTGAGTGCAGGCACCAAAGCTGGACCTACCAACTCGCGGTTAAAAGCGATGTTGATTCCACTTATGGGTAGCATAGCCTTGGCAGGGACAGTCATAACCGCATCAACATATGCAGTGTTCCTTTGCTCTGTCTTGAGAGCTTGTGTTGGAGCATCAAGATCAGCTAGATTAAGCCAAAGTCCACAAGATGCAGCACAAGGGACACCACTTCTGAGGCTGAAAGGGTATCCACGAACAAAATCCGCTCCTTCACAGTAAGGATCGTAAAGGGTATTGAAGAAGAGAGGCGTGGCAGGGTTTTCGAGGTTGATCACGTGCTGAGAAACAGCATCAACCAGGAACCCCTTGGGATCTTTAGCCGGGACACAATCATCATCAATTGAGACGATGTACTTCTTTTTAGATACGAGATAACCAAAATATCTGCAAGAATAACCAGAGAACATGGTGGCATTGGATGCGCCCACAACTTTTTCCATGTCAGTCTTGGAGTAGACATCTACATCAAAGCCTTCCGGTATGTTGAGTTCTTCCTTAAGCTCAGGATCTTTGACAACAATCAGATGGAAACCGGAGAAAAAGGACTTCCAGCTGGTCAGAAACTGAGTTAGGTCAGCGTTAAGAGCACCAATGACAATGTCGACTTCATTCTTGTTGATCTCAGCTGAAGACATCTTTGATTTTCAACAATCTTCTAAGCAGCAAAGTTAAAAGCTTTCTTCTGCAAGATACATAAAAACTTGAACTTTGGTCAGAAAATCCCCAAACAACATCGAAACAAATCAAGGGCCAAAAGATAATTGTTAGATCACATCACTCAACAGCATATCATCAAACCTAATCAAATCAAAGATCTACTTCTCAGTCAACTTGACGGTTCGCATTAAAAGTACGGTCAACAAATTGAAATCATTACAATTAAAAACCGATTAATCTACTAAGATCCTGTTATTAAGAAAAAATCATATTTTTACAGAACAAAAACAAGAATCGAATGATACCCAGAAAGAATAGACGAAATAGCAAATCAAACAAACCAATACCCAGAAATGATAACTAATCTACGAGATTGACCTGACTGAAGGTTGGGAGAGAATGCAGCAGATCCAAGGTTTTTTTTTTTGGTTCAGAGGGGGATAAACACAAATCGTGTGGGAATGAATTAGATTTTTATCACTTTACTGTAGAATTGGTCCAAAAACGTCTCGCGCATTTGCTGCTACGTCCCGCAATTTTCTCTTTGATCGATCGTGCGTTAAAGTGCCCAAACACTTCTTCGATTCTAATCAACCCACAACCAAATTCAAACCGAAACTAACCAATCCGGTTTGAATTAGGCTAAGGTTTTATTTGGTTTGAATCAGAGCATCAAAATTGATTGATATACGTAATACCACTGTGATTCTAATCAAACCACAACCAATTGATATACGTAAATGTCACTGTGATTCGTTTCAAGTTTCAACACAGAATCGAGGCCAAACCAGTTTGTCTAATTCGATTAAGAATTTACCGGTTTTGAGAACGAACCGAAAGTGAAGTAAATCAACGAGTCCATCATCCAAACCGAATGAAGTTTCGGTTGTTGTAACTTGTCAAGTGACTATTTAGAAACTGAATCAAGAACCAAAAACTAAAATAGAAACTCAATCAAGAACCAGATCAATTTACTCAAAACCCTGTTAAGTTAAGCCAGAACCTATTTTTTTTCCACTTGAAGACAACAAGTCTCTACAAAAAAAAACAGTGCAATTGAAACATTACAAGTTACATCAAAACAAGAAAACAAGAAAGGTGACAGAAAACAGAAAACACAAAAGCACTGAAAGAACCGTCTATTAAATTGGCTGTGTGCATTTCTTCTGAGAATGTCCAAGCAAGTGACACCTTCCACATTGCACAATCCTCTTCGGTCTCTTTAGATTCTCAACTCTAACCACTTTCTTCTTTGGTCTACCTGGTGGTCTCCTCGTTTTCGGCGGTCTTATCCTCAAGATCCCTCCTCCTTCAAGCTCTTCTCCTTCATTCTTCCACAAGCTTCTGTCCGGAATCTCCCCAATCATCTGCGAATAAGTCTGCTGATAGCTCGACACTGTGAAACACGGTTCTGCAAACAGATGCACGTTCCGACCGCACGAGATTAGTGCTGCAGCTGCATGAGCACACGGCAGTCCGTAGAGCTGCCAGCGACGGCACGAGCAAGCTCGTGTCCGTATATCCACTATGTTGGTTCTCTCTGTTGACACAATCTCAAACTCGACCTCGTTTGCTCGTAAAACTTGGTAACACCGTGCGTCCGCAACCGCTTCCGTTATATGTCTCTCTGCGGATGGCACAAGTATTGAGTTCCATCTCATGCTCAACTCACGACGGTGATCGAACCAAGCTGATATCTGATGCCGGATATGTTCCATCATCTGTATGATTGGTAGTTCATGGCATTCGAGAGCCCAGTTGTACAAAACCTCAGTGATCCCTAAACCAAAATGTCCATACCTCACGCCTTGAAAATACGCTACAGCCCAGAGATGCGGAGGGAAGAGATCAAACCACGCAACCACATCTTGCGATATCTCAACCATTTCGTTTATCTTCGACTCGAACTCTGCTGCTGTGAGCGCGTAAACCGCATTCCAGAAGATATTAACAAGCTTCGTGTTCTTGAACGTATCCCTAAAGTTTTCACTAACATAACGAAGACAAAACCCATGGGAAGCAGTTGGGAAATGAGTTTCCACAGCTTCTACGATCCCACTCTGTCTCTCCGAGAGTATCGTGAGCCTTGGCATGCTATCAGTACTCATCCCGAGAAGCTTCCTCAGCTCCGAGAGAAACCACGACCAGTTTTCATCGCTTTCATTGTCAACAATGGCAATAGCCAACGGAAACAAACCTTCATCCGCATCAACAGCAGCAGCACAGAGAATAACACCCAAGTACTTCCCTTTAAGGTGTGCTCTATCCAATTCAAGAAGAGGCCTACAAGCACTGAAAAACCCGGAGATACATGCTCCATACGCAACAAACAACCGCTGGAAACAATTCTCTGGTCCAGAAGCAGAAACAGAAGCAAAACTCCCAGGATTGACTAGTTTAATCTGCTCACAATACGCAGGGAGAAACCGATACCCTTCCTCATAAGTCCCATGAAGTGCAGCCATACTCCGCTCTTTCCCACGCCAAGCCTGCATATAAGAAACCGCAACACCATGCTCATCACGTATATCCTGCAATATCTCCTTCGGTTTATACTGAGGATTATCTCTGATACGTGCCTCTACAGATCTAGCAACCCAACCAACTGACGCTTGCTGATGATGGAGGTCACGAACACCTTCACAAGTATGCTCACTATTAAGCGTCCTAACCGAAAATGTCTGAACGCCTGGACATTTAGCGGCATGGATACGCCATGGGCAGCCTTCTTTAGAGCATTTGGCTATAAACCGACTACGGTCGGATTTGACAATACGGAGATCAAAATGGAGAGCTATAGCCAAATCTTTCAAACTTCTTCTGCAAGTTTCCACATCGGGAAACTCTTTACCTACTGCTAAAACATGTTCAGATGCTAAAATACTATCATCGGAATCTAAAGTAATCAAAGCTCCATCAGCCATTAGGCATTGCATCTGGAAAGAAAAAAAAGGGTTTCTTTCGTCTTGTTGTTGATCTCAATGCAAAACACTTATCATAACCTCACAAGGACACAGCTTGAAACCTACTAGGAGATAGAGAGAGAAGGTAAAATCTCAGAATCGGAACACACAAACAAAACCCTAAATCCAAAATCATAAAGCTCAATTAACCAACAAAAAAAGATATCATTTTTATGAAATTAAAAGAGACCCATTTCCAAATCAATAGCATTTTCAGATTCAAGACTTCGATTTAAAGGGAAATTAACACATCACCTTTCTAGAAATTGGAAAATTATGGGGATCTTCGCTTGGTTTTAGGTGGCGACAGAGATCGGAGAACGATTGAATCAGATTACTGGGCGTTAAGCGACTGTAATTTGAAGCCGGTAGGGTTATCGTCAGCGACGGGGAGAAATTGCAGACGGCGACACACACAACAACAAAAAAAAATGAAAGACGGAAGAGAGAGATGGATGGGAAAGTGGAAAGGTTAACTAAAGATCACGCCACGTGTTGGTTTTCAAATGGTTTATATCTAGCCTTCATTTCATTTTTCCTCTTGTTATGGTATCATATCTTAATATAACAAATTTTTACATGTTTACTTAGAAGTTAGAACATTGAAAAGAGTTCATCAAAAAATAAAAAAACATTAAAAAGAAAAAGAAAAATCATTCAAGTCTATTGTCTAATTTTTGTTTTATCAATTTAGAAACCAATATATATGTAGTATATTGCATCGTTATAATATTTCTCATCCATTTTATAGATATGTTTGTGAGCCAAAGTTTAGCAATATATGTAACTTTTTTCTTTCTTAAATTCAACATTTTAGTTAACTCCTTTTAATGTTTCGTGGGCATTTTGGTTTAAGTTTGGCTGCTAAATGCACAAGGCTTGTTGATTATAAGTTCTTGAGATAAATAAGAGTTGGAGTTGCACTTGCATATACCATGCATGCGTCTAATTGCTGGTGAATACGTGCAAAACGTATTAAAGCTCTCTTTATTACGCGGTAAGCATGTTAAGCTTAAACTTGGTTTAAAAGGGACAAGTCATTTTCACTTTCCATGATCGTTTTACCAATAACCAAGTGAAAGAAATATCAAGTTAAAAGAGATGGGAAACCAGAATTCGAAAGGCTCTTCTTCCACAACCAACCCGAAAGAGGAGATTGCCGTTGCACCTCGGCCTCAGCAGCAGCAGCCGCACTCACCGCTATTGATCCTGAAACCGGAACCGCAGCAGCCACTACCACCAGCTTCATCTGAGATGCCTCTTCTCCATCCATGTTACAAAAGAGAAGATTATGAAAACATGAGCGAAGAGAAAATAGATATGCTTCTAGCGACTTACGGAATCATGACAGTGCCCGGCGATTTGGCTGACAAAAGAGATTTGGCTTTCAAGACCTTCTGTTGGAAACATAATAACAACAAAATGTCAGATTACGTAAAGCCTAACCAGAACTATACCGACGATTGGATGGTCGTCAACAGTCACCCCAAATCCTAAGACCATGTTTATCGGTGGTATGTAAGGGGTTTTTAGGGGGATTTTAAGTAGTTTTTGGAGAAAAAATAAATCAGAAATGAAAAAAAAAATTGAAGAGATCCTCTTATATAGCAGCCTCTCTTCGGGTGTAAGAGACGGCACGTGTCTCTCTTTGCTTGTACGAGAGAACAATAGAGGCTAAATTTTTTTTTTTTTTCGCTATTAATTTTGTGGTTTCTCTCTCTTTCTCTCTTACGACCCAAAACGCTACTTCACCCGATTCCGCCGAATTCTTTCACGGTCTTTGTTTCTCGGTTCCATGACGGGAGACCAAGAGGTCCTCTCTGGAGAGGTAAGAAACTCATCGGAAAAGAAGCCCTTTTCGTGATTCTGGGTCTCAAGAGACGACGAGAAGCTTGAGAAGTTTATAAAAACCCATGTTTTCAGATTGTTGAAATTAGATATGTTAGCTGTTATCGGCGAGCTTGAACGACAAGAAGAGACTGCGTTAGCTATCAAGGTGACTTCTTTACTTGACAATTGCTTTTGCTTGGACTTAAATTTAGTTTGATTCCATGTTTTGGGGGAAATGCTTGAGCTGTGTTAGTTACTAGGATCGTTTTTACGTTTGTGTATACTCTGATTGCAATGTTCTGTGTTTCTGTTCTACAAAATTGGGGGCAATTTTGGTTAAATACAGAGTTTCATGGAGGTGCACATGAACTGTTCGACGAAATGTCTGAACAGAGCTGACTTTAGTGTAATTGTATGCTTAAGTTTTGAGACCTTCCTTTATAGCTCATATATACGTATATTCATGTGGTTCTGTGTTTTTTCCTAGTTTGTAGCTCTTAGGGTCATGCATTTTTGTTGATGATTGGCTTCTTCTATTTACAGATGTTTGGGGTGATCCAGAAGCAGGAATGGTACCAACCTGATGTGTTTATGTACAAGGACCTTATAGTATCCTTAGCAAAGAGTAAAAGAATGGATGAGGCAATGGCGTTGTGGGAGAAGATGAAGAAAGAGAACCTCTTTCCAGATTCTCAGACTTATACTGAAGTTATAAGAGGGTTTCTGAGAGATGGATGTCCCGCTGATGCCATGAATGTGTATGAGGACATGTTGAAGTCTCCAGATCCGCCGGAAGAGTTGCCGTTTAGGGTTCTGTTAAACGGGCTTCTGCCGCATCCGCTTCTCAGAAACAAAGTGAAGAAAGATTTCGAAGAGTTGTTTCCTGAGAAACATGCTTATGATTCATCCCTGACTTGTGTGCATTGTGCAGGCTCTGAAAAATATCAATATGGGAAGTCTATCTTGATCAAGATCCAGTATGTGTGATGTTGAAGAAGTATCAGTAGATCTGAGCAAGTGGCGTAACAAACTGTTACATCACAAGACAAAAGACTTAGTTAGATGAACCCAGGTTATGTAGCGACTTCTAGTCCTTGTTATGATGCTTCATAATATTAGGCAAAGACCAACTCTTTTAGTGTTTGTTTAATTGAGTATTACTACTCTCTGTTCGTTGATACTTTAGTACGGCTGGAATTGATTTGAAGAACTATTATTATGTGTGTATATCCGAAGAATGATGTGCTAAATTTTAATGATGCCTTGTTGCAATGTTTGATTGGTTTAGTGAGCAGAGTAGAGTGAGTAAAGAGATGGCTGGGCACAAGATCGCACATGCAACTTTGAAAGGTCCAAGTGTTGTGAAGGAGTTAGTAATCGGTCCCATAGCCCACTGGAACGAGTAGAGGAAAACAAGAGCCTTCTATGATTTGCTTGAGAAAGGATAGATTGGTGTTGTTGTTGCAGAGGAGTAAGGTTGTAATAGAGGGAGATTTGATGATGACGATTACCTCAAATTCTAGTGTTTGCTATTAAAAAGGCTGCAATGTAACATGCATACCATGATTTGATAACATTATTTGTCAACGCCTATTTATTTACCAAAACAAGATCCCAAATAATTTTGATTTGCCACTATCTAAAACAAATTAAACACTTGCAAGATGATTTGGTTGAGAATATTTGGGTAAAATTTGGAGCTAATCAGTATTAAAATTAATCATTCTCTTCATTTATATATTGCACTTCTGTTGTAATATGTATTAATGTTTTTATTATGTTTTGTAAGTTTGAAAATTAATAAAAATGGAATAATTTCTAATTTTATAAAATCTTAAATGTTTACACATTTATACCACTTCTATTCTATTTAAATTTTTTTAAATTTTAAAAAACAATATTTTCAAATATAAGAGACCCAAAATAAGAACCTACCAATAAAAGAGAAAATTTTATCTAAGAAATCATGGGTTCTTATATTCCAAACAGTACACAATTAATTCATAAAAAATTTAAGAACTCCCCTTCTAACAACCCACCAATAAATATGCTCTAACACCCACTTGTATATTATTATAATGAAACTAATTAACGTATTTGTGATTGGACCATCAACACGAAAATAATATAAATCAACGTATTTGGGTTTGGTTTGGTTTATTCGATTTTGGTTCTAACCAAACTTAACCAAAACTGGTTTGGTTTGGTTTGTAATTGGGTCATTTTATGTTTGATTATGATTGGTTTGGTTTGGTTTCGTTTTAGTTTGTTTTGTTTTTAATTTAATTTTTTTTTTTTTTTTCTTTTTGGAAACAAAAGAACAAATGTTTGAACAAAATAGAAACATAACCATGAAATAAAGACAATTAGAACGTCTTCCAAGTGAGAGGTAAGACTGAAACCGACCATCTCTTGTGACACTCGAGGCAATCGCCATGAAATAAAGACAATTAGATCATGAAGCCAAGAAGCCTTCCAAGTGAGAGGTAAGACTGAAACCGACCATCTCTTGTGACACTCGAGGCAATCGCCATTGCTACCTTGTTAGCAGTGCTCGCAACTGAGTAGCATCTCCACGCATGGAACTTAGACAAAACCGCATATATTTCGCTTAACACCAGATGAAACTGAGGCCAACCTGTGGGATTATTAATAGCCTCGATGACCATAGAGTTATCTATTACAAACTCCACTTTAGGCATCTGTAGAATCAAGACCACTTCTATAGCCCACAAAATTGCCCGCAATGCCGCAAAAAAGCGTGAATCAGAGGGAGTAAGTGCATTTGTAGCATGATATAAGACCTGACCTTGGTCGTCTCTCACAATCCCATTGCATGGCCAAACGGGAGCTGGTACTCCAAGAAGACCCAACATTACACTTGACAAATCCATTGGAGGCTTACACCACTTTACCTTCAGTTTACCCTGTTTTGCATGCCAGGAAGGTTCCACATAAGAAGGTAATACTTGTACGGCATGCCAATGAGAGGCGTTTTCCTATGTCGTGATAACCAAATTTAGTATCTCACTTTGTTTTCCTTGGAAAACCAGAGTGTTTCGATGCTTCCATATCCCCCATAGCAACCAAGGTATAACAGAACGTACCTCATCTGGAGTCGTAGCATCTTGAGTTAAGGACCATAAATGTTCCCAGCTCTTTTCTATATCTACAGGAGAAAAAACTTCGCTTGGTGAAGGTATACTGGCCAACGCAAAGGCTTGTCTTGCCACATGACAAACACAGAGCATATGACAAATAGTTTCTACTTGGTAACTGCAACTCGGGCATCTTAGATCTCCTCCACACTGTAACACCCGCGATCCTGAATAGGATCGTAGGCTGGGACTTGGTTCGAGATGGTAGGGAGATCTCGGACAAGTCGGGAAAGAGCTACTCGATAGCTCGGACAAATGGGGAAACGAGCTAAGTAAGGGAAAAAAGATCGAGTGAAACCCGTAAACTCTCGGTCAGCTGCAGATAGCTCTCGGACAGCTGCGGATAGCTCTCGGTCAGCTGCGGACAGCTCCCTACCAGCTACGGACAGCTCCGGCAGTTAGCGTCAGCTCGACCAGCTGACAGTCAACTACCACTAGCTCGATCAGCTGCCCCGGAGCTCGACCAAGCTCGACCAGCTGGACGGTGGTGGACAGTGTGAAGGTCAGCTGGTCAGCTCCTGAGCAGTTATGGGATGCGGAGTTCGAACCGGCACAACCAAATAGGTACAGCCGAATGGGTACGATCGAGTGGGAGCAATCGAAGGAGCTTGTCCGAGAGGTGCCTTTTCGGGCCTAGACTTCGGCCAGACCCTATATATAGAGGGCGAGACGCTTATTCTCGGACATCAGCGAAAATCGGAGAAAATAGTAAAAACTCGATAGAGATCGAGTGAAAGATCCAGAGAGAAATTTCTAAGACCGATAGTCGGTGAGAAAGTTTAGAGCGTCGGAGGTACGGTAATATACCGACCTTGTGGGCTCTGGAAAATGGGTAGTTGCATCATCGAGCATAAAACATAAGTTATGCTTCGGTTGGTCCAGTTGGTCAGAGGAAAAAGGGAGCGGCTCGGAAGTGAATCGGGAACCGTCAGGTTTACCGTGATACAACCGAGTGCGCATGCTACCTCCCTATCGATCAGCGTATCATCTGGGGTGTCCATGTACGGACGGTATGGCGGGAGAAAAGTAAACGCGGCTCAGCGTTTGGACAGGGGATCCGTACGGATGCTTCGGTACACCGTCCGAACGGATGCGCCGGATAACTCTCTATCGGACCGACCGTGTACTGGACGGTGTTTAGAACTTAGCGTGCATTGCATGATATTGCATGACTTTGTACGGACTAAGGGAAAAGTATTGATGGCTGCTTAGTTTCAGGAAAAGAGAGTGATCGGGGGAAAGGACCTGCTTAGGCGCGAGACCTATGGCCGGGAAGATGAGTGGTGGTGATATGGGTAGCTAGGATCGATTATACAACTTGTAATAGCTTATTATGCAAACTCATGAGTTGTATCTAATCCTTTGATTATATAATACAATGAATGTTTTGCTTTACTCTAATTTTATATCATATAGACTCTAAATATCGAATCTCAGAATGTGCAAATAAATCTATCTAAAGAATGGGCCCTAAAATATGATAAAGTGGGGAAATAAGACGAGAGAACCTCTCCGGCCATAGATGGCCGGGGTCGGGGTCTTTCACACACCCTTGTGATGCTAATCGTTCAGTAACAGCTAATGCACCAGATAGCATTCACCAAAGGAAGGATTTTATCTTAGGAACAGTTTTCACCTTTCATACACTCTCTTTAAGCTCATTCCGTTTAGACAGAACCTCATCACGAGGTTCATATAACGAAGGAAGTGTCTGCTTCAACCAATACCCACTCTTAACAGAGTAAGAACCAGACTTAGTATATGGCCATATGTATCGATCTCTACTTCCAACCTTCAAAGGCATTGCCAAAATTTTACTTGCATCAGCCAGGGGGAATAGATGCTGCAATTTCTCCCTGTCCCATTGAGACCGATTAGGTTCCCGAAGCTCTGACACCCGCAGATTAACTTGAAAGAAAGTTTGAAACCTATAGGGAGCTCTTGGATGCTTATCAAAAACCCATTTGTCCATTCAAACCAATGTATCACATCCATCATCAATGGTTTTCAGTAATCCTTGTTTAAGTAATTCAAGGCCATGTATTAGGCTTCTCCATGCATACAAAGGTCTAGAGCCAGTGCCACACTCCAGGATTGATGTTTTACGAAAATACCGGCTTTTATAGAACCTTGCAATCAAAGAATCTGGGTTATTCAGAATTCGCCATGCTTGTTTGGCTAGCAGCGCTTGGTTAAAATTGCCTAGATCCCTAAAGCCTAAACCACCTTATGATTTGGATTTACACATATTCTTCCACGCAACCCAAGCAATTTTCTGCTTCCTTGACAGTTGCTCCACCAGAACTCACACATGGCACTTTTAAGCTTCCGACAGAGATTCTTACTCAATCTAAAACACGACATGGCATAAACCGGAAGCGCCATCGCCACCGCTTTCAAGAGGACTTCCTTACCACCGAGAGAATGATTTAGCAAACCACCCTTGAAGGCGGTTATGTAATTTATCACCAATAAAACCCAAAAGTGCTTGGTTAGAGCCACTGAAGCATTCGGGTAACCCCAAATATGAGCCTGTGCCGCCCTCTTCAAAGATATTCAAGGTTTGCTTAACCACTTGTTTAAACTCATCAGTTGTCTTCTTCCCAAACGTAACAGCCGATTTGGAGAAGTTAATAAGTTGACCAGACGCCTTCCCATACAGTTGAAGTAAACAATTAATATAAAAAAATAAAATTTATTGTAGTTTGATAATATGTGTAAACTAAACAACAAGTTGTAAGTGAATTAATCAAATACATTAAAAAAACTAAAACAATTTAATCATATTAAAATAAAATAAAATACATAATATTAAATATAATTAAATCTATATTTATATTTAGTTAATTTTATTAGAAATGTGAAAATAATGTAAAATAGAAACCAAATGCAAATGGTAATAGGTAAAATCACATATTTACAATTTTAATATTATTAATTAATTAATCCTCTTTATAATAAAACGGAAGTACACAACATTATTTTGGTAGACTTTATAATTTTAATAAATGGTTACAAATAGGTTATACATAGATTATAAATTAATTCATATATTAATTGTAACAAATAAAACCTTAATTATAACAGAAAATCTTAAACTGGTTATTCCAAATTGACATGGATATTCCAAATTTTATTTTCGGAAGATCACGTATATGGTTCCAAATATCTAGAATCACAATATTACCAATTTATTTTACACAGATTTTATTGATAAACCACATCAATTAAAAAATTATTAAAGAGATAAAAATATACTCTCAATCATAAAATTGAATCAAATCTCGCTAATTTAACAAGATTAATCGTGATATTCGGGATCATATTCAGAAATTAAAAATTAAACCTTAATGTTAGATTAGGACCGTGCTAGAGCACGGGTTGGAATTCTTTTTATTTATATTATAATTTTATAATAGAATATAATTTAAATGATTGATTTTAAAAGTTTTTAAGGTCTTAATCTAGCATTAATCACTATCTTCAGTATTTTATTCTAAAATTATAATATAAATAAAAAAAATTTTAACTTGTGCTCTAGCACGGGTCATAATCTAGTTTGATAAGTATATTGGGTTAAAACCAAACCAAACCATTTGGGTTAAGAAAAAACATAACCCAATGGTTGGAATGTATGAATGAGTTTGGTTTGGGTTGGTTTGAGTTTGGTTAGGTTCAGTTTAAATGCCCTCCCCTAGCTAAAATTATCAATGAATCATTTGATAAAATTCATTTGGTGGTGATACATATTGCTATGATTGATATACAATGCATTTGGGTTGGTTTGAGTTCCAATCCTCTTTTTTTGTCAGCTGTCTTGTGTTTCTGAGAGTTGTTATACAATGCATTTGAAAGATAATAATTTTGTATAACTAACTAAGTCTAAAACTAGATTTAAAAATAGATTAGAGAATAGAGATAATGGTAATAAGAATGGCTCTCCATGCTTTTGGGGGGAAGTAGAACAAAGTAGCCAAAACGAAAAATAGAATTCGTAAAAAGAGACCCAACAAAAAAAGAAACAAAACTTTTTCCCATTCTTCTCGGATGTATCATCGGAGAAGTTCATTGTTCTTCATGTATTCTGATTGGTTTCAATTTGATCCCCTTTTTTTCTTCTTCTTCTCTCTCCCTCTTCTTACGCTTTCTTCCTCTGTTTTGTTTTCTTTACAATCCCCCCCAAAGATTTATGCCCTTTAACGTGGGTCCTTCACAACATTGAAGGACCCCGTCATTGTTAAAATCATCTTCGATCTTTTCATTTTTAGATTTTTTTAGATTTTTTGAATGATAAGGATGAATTGTTTTCCATGTTTCACTTCACAAAAGAGCAGAAACGCTCCTTGTACCAACAATAACAACCAGACTAACGAACACGATGAACCCGAATTCAGACCACCTGGTACTTCTCAAATTTAAATAAAAAAGATGTTAGCTTTCTTGTTCTGGAAGTTTAGAATTTGAAAACCCGTTTTGCTAAAAAAACAAAATGTTGTGGTTTTTGGTTTCAGTGGCGACGACGAAACGAGTTGAAGAACGAGAAACAGAGCAATTACCGGTGAAAACATTCAATTTCCGGGAGTTAGCGACGGCGACCAAGAATTTCCGGCAAGAATGTCTTCTAGGAGAAGGTGGGTTCGGTAGGGTTTACAAAGGAACCCTTCAATCTACTGGCCAGGTTCGCTTCATCTCCCAAAGTTATGAGCTTTTGAATACCTTGTTCAATGAATCATTTAGGAACAGAGGATTAGTACATTTTGTTGCATGTTCTTTGTCTGTGATTTTCCTTGAAGTGATCTCGTATTGCTTTGTGAGTGTAGTTGGTAGCTGTGAAGCAGTTGGACAAGCATGGAATACATGGTAACAAAGAGTTTCAAGCTGAAGTCTTGTCATTGGCTAAACTCGAACATCCAAATCTTGTTAAGCTTATAGGATACTGTGCTGATGGCGATCAACGGCTTTTAGTCTTTGAATATGTCTCTGGAGGTTCCCTTCAAGACCATCTTTACGGTAAATACTAACATCTACCTTTGTAAACGTGTCTAAAGGAGAGGTTTTGTTTTTGAGGCTAATAATAATGGATTTGATATGTAGAACAAAAGCCAGGCCAGAAGCCAATGGATTGGATAACGAGGATGAAGATTGCGTTTGGTGCAGCACAAGGATTGGATTACTTGCACGATAAAGTGAATCCACCAGTGATATACCGAGATTTGAAAGCCTCTAACATCTTGTTAGATGCTGAGTTTTATCCTAAGCTTTGTGACTTTGGTATGCATAACCTAGAGCCAGGGACTGGTGACAGCTTGTTTCTTTCTTCCCGGGTTATGGACACTTATGGTTATTCTGCTCCTGAGTACACTCGAGGTGAAGATCTCACTGTCAAATCAGACGTTTATAGTTTTGGAGTTGTGTTGCTTGAACTCATCACCGGTAGAAGAGCTATTGACACCACTAAGCCTAATGATGAACAAAATCTAGTTGCTTGGGTAAAAACTCATTAAACCCCACATTTTTTGGAGTTGTGTTGCTTGAATGTTCCTCTTTTTTGATGATATGCTTTGGCTCTTTGTTGCAGGCACAACCGATATTTAGAGATCCTAAAAGATACCCGGATATGGCTGATCCCCTCTTGAAAAAGAATTTTTCAGAGAGAGGGTTAAATCAAGCAGTGGCAATAACATCAATGTGTCTACAAGAGGAACCAACAGCGCGTCCTTTGATAAGTGATATAACGGTTGCTCTTAGCTTCCTTTCAATGTCTACAGAAGATGGTATTCCACCCACAATTGCAATGTCATCCTTCAGGGACAAAAGTATGTCCATTGCTTTAAGTAGACACGGTTCTTGTTCTGTAACTCTTTTTTCTCTTCCTCGAAAAGAGGAAGACGACAACTCCAGCTCTTCATCAGAATCAGAAGATGAAGAAGAAGAAGAAGAAAAAGAATCAATAAGAAGTAAGAAAAAACAAGAGAAGGAAGAAACAACGGCACATTCAGATGATGAGTCTGATTCAAACTCTGATAAGGGTCAAGAAGAGGAACATTCTCAGTTAGAGAAACCTAGAGACTCTAGCAGTTCCTCCTCTGACTCTGAAAGTGATCAGAGAAGATCTATTGATGAAACAAACGCAACTGCACAGAGCTTGAAGATAAATTATAGTTATAGCTCTGAAGAAGAAGATAACGAGAGGCCAAGCAGTAAAAGCAGCTCTAAATCAAACGAAGAAAGCACGTTTTCGTGGCATGACAGTGATAAAGATCATGCTGATTCGTCTAGGAACACAAGCATGCGAATCAATAGCCTTGCTCACGATGATACGTCGAGGAACACAAGCATGCGAATCAATAGTCGTGCTCACGATGATACGTCGAGGAACACAAGCATGCGAATCAATAGTCTTGCTCATAATGATTCGTCGAGGAACACAAGCATGCGAATGAATAGCCTTGCTCATAATGATTCGTCGAGGAACACAAGCATGCGAATGAATAGCCTTGCTCATGAAGATGATGAGGAAGAAGAGGAAGAGAATCATGAAACTCGGCTTGAGCACATTCATAGTTCAAAATCTGAAAAACAAAGTGTTTATTCAGATGAGGAAAGTGGTGGCTCGTCTTCGCATCAGGTCGAAGCAGAGGAAGAGGAACACATTTCGTCTGATCATGATTAAATCTATTCAAAGAGTTTTTTCTCATAACTTGATGATCAAGAAAGCCATCTTTGAACACATTTGCAACAAGAAACCAACTTTTCGTTTTGAAACAAGCCAATTGTCATATAAATCTAATATACATATGTCCACAATATCTTTTGTGAAATATGAAACATAAACACAAAATTATGTATATACCTTTAATACTATATATATATTAGGAAGAAAATGTTTACAAATCTGACCATATTACATTTTCGTTAAGCTTCATTAAGTTAAATTAGCTAAGAAATATTACAAGTTTACAAATAATATAGAGTCGTAATTTTATTTTTATTTTTGGTTTAATATATAGAGTCGTAAATTTATATATTTGTCTAAAATCTCGACCTAATAGATATGTTATATATGTCGTAAATGAAATGTGAATGAATGTATGAACATTTGAAGTACATTACTAGATTTGCTTATTGTTATGGTCTTAGGAAAACAAAATCGTGAACCACTTGAGAATGTCAATTATTGTGATGACTAGTTGCACGCTTGTAGTTGTAGACTTTGTTTTGTCTCCCTCTCTTTAATATATGTATTTTCTCAAATTGTTAAATTACATGAGGACTGGTACAGACAGCCCTATAACTTACAACTACAGTATATCTGTGTATATGTAGTTTTTCATGATAAATAGTTAATTAATAACCGTATTAAATTGTTTAATAGGCGACGAAAAATTATAGATGAAAAAAAAAAGAAAAAAAAAAGAGAAGGCCTTGGTATTCATATCCATTGATGATAATATTTTGCAAAATAATAATAATAATAGATTGCTTTGTTTCCAAGCGGATGTATTGTAACAACTAATGTACATTTTAATCATTTAAGCCATCATCATTCATACATTATAGAGTCCTTGAGTATTCATTATATATGTAATATGCACTCCATGCATCTAAATTAAACTATTCTCAATATCTATATATACATTTTCAGAAACATTTATGAAAAAATTCCTCAAGTTCTAACTTATTTACAACCCTGCCATTACCATTTATTATTAAATATATAAATATTATTCCTTTGTATTATTCCTATATTCTCTCCACTTGATTACGAATTTTCTTTTCAATTTTTTAAGATTCAATTCTTCTGCAAACAAATAAAACAACATTAAGTTATTTTCGGAAATAAAAACTAAAATATCTTAACGATTTACACTAAATT
Source organism: Camelina hispida (assembly GCA_023657505.1). Taxonomy (NCBI): domain Eukaryota; kingdom Viridiplantae; phylum Streptophyta; class Magnoliopsida; order Brassicales; family Brassicaceae; genus Camelina; species Camelina hispida. Next base: position 8,237,590 of record CP094637.1, on the reverse strand, counting down.
GATTTTGCAGCTTTCCTTTCAAATTTTGTTTCTTACATTTTTCTAGAATCAAAGAAAATAGCATTTACTAATACACCGTAAGAGAAACAATAATATCTTATAAAACCATAATTCTACAGTAGCATATTCCATAAACTCCTAACAAAAATCTACTCACAAGCCTATTTTTAAGCACTCACATAACACCCTATTCTCTCATTGACACTATATATTGTTCTCTTTCACCGCAGCTCATAACAACACCAAAACCAAAACCGGGTTTTATTACTATCGAGTGATGTGTTTCTTATACAGTCTGTACTCATTTTATAACTATATCATATTCGAGATCCAAAAGTATTGTCATGGTCATGTCACAACAATGTAAGCATCTAGACTAAAAGTTTGACTTATTCGTATCTCCAATTAAACTAATATAATTTGTTTCTTGATTTCATTTACAGGCTCCAAAGCGAAAGACTATCAAGAAGATGACACAAGGCTAAAGAATCTTCTTTCTAATGGCTATTATGTTTCTTATAAAAGATGTTTTTGGTTAACTCTCATTCTCAATTCTAATGTTTATTTGTAATACAAGGATAGATGAAATAAATGTTTATTGATTTTGCATATTCCATATGTAGTTGATTACCTTTTACTTTTCATGTTAAAAGTATGATACAATGAAGTGCAGTTTTATCAACCTGCGATTATTTACAAAGCAAATAAAATATTATTAGCTTTATACTAATGTATAAGATGAGCCAACATACTGTTTTGATTTCGAAAGTGGTTATGGATCTCACACAATTTTCTAGGAGAGAAAAAATCAAATTAAGATTGAAAAAGGGAAACTATTCATGGTCTTGAATCTAATAGACACAAACACCAGGTTTAAATAGAAAACCCAAAACCATAAAGTGAAAGGAGATTCAAAATTGTTTACCTCTGTATCGGCTCCCACGATTAATCTACAAAATTTGGATGGATCAAATCGATGTAAGAAATTGTTGATTTGGATCTAGACAGACTTTCCTTTCTAATTTTTTTTTTTACACACGGCGAATGTTTCAAAGGGAACCCACTTTCCCTTTCTTATTCATGTATTCAAATTTTTTTAATAATTATTATTTTCATATGTCTTTTTTTTTTATGCAAAGTGTATTTCCATATGTCTATATATCTCTCTTTCATGTTAAAAATGTACATATCAAATATTTTGCAGTTTCTAATTGAGTTTTAAATTATGGTTTATAGTTCTTATTTTTTTATGTAGATTTTAGTTCTTGCGAAACAATCTTAAATGTATACCACATGATAAATATATTACTAGAATACATATGTAGCACGAGAAAATTTTTAAAAACACTAAAAAAACTTCTATAATTTAAATATTAAAATTAAAAATGTGTGAATTATAGAATTAAAGTCTTCCAAGATAAATGAATAGATTAATTATTAACTAATTTAATAATTATATATAGAATTAGCATATCCGAATATGAGTTTAGAATTTATTCACTTGCATATTCTATCTAGAGTTATATGTGCACTACATAGTGTTATACAGAGTAACATTATCTGTTTAAAAAAACAAACTAATATAGTGTACCACGTGTCAAAACCTAGATAAAAAAACACACTACAACAACTAATTTTAATTGATCAAATTCCAAATGAAAACAATTAATTTGTATATACATCAAACCAGTAAAGTTAGTTTTACTTCCCACAGATCTCTATACTATTCTATATAAAAAATACATTAATGCGATGCACCGCAGGTCAAAACCTAGATAACATTGTAACATTTATATTAAAAATCAAAGAACTTAATCATTTAATTAAAAATCATAAAAATTAGTTATGAAAAGAAAAATTTCTTTCATGGTAAACTACATGATAAATTCAATAACTATTTATCTATATATACATTTTTGGAAACATTTATAAAATAAATCCTGAAGTTGACACTTATTTACAGGTATGCCATTGACATTAAATAATTAATAAATAAACAAATTAACTCTACTTCTATTTGATTTTTATAGAAACTAAGTGTTTTAAAAGATAACAAACATAGTTGTAAATGTATACAGATTTTATTTCCTTATTTTATAAAGTGGTGAGTGAAGAGGTATTGTTCTTTAAAAAATTGAAAAACTGATTTGATAAAAAGTGACTTTTAGCCTCACATACTATATTTTACTTTCACGGGTTTCGTATGATGAGTTTTTGCGGATTAAAATTCTTTGAACATGTTCTGATCTGCCTAGCATGGCGGGTTTGGACTATAGGTCCAACACTAAAACTAATAGTTTATTTATATACTATAGATTTGTAGTCATACTTTGGAAAATTAACTTGTAAATTATTTAGTATATGTATATGAACTACAAAATATTACACATACTACAACACATTTTTAATATTCCAAAAAACAAAAAAAAAATATATACACATAAAAATATACACTAACATACCATATAGGCATATACCTCTGTTTAGTTATAGAAAACAAAACTAAATGTTTTAAAATTTTATATTCTATCTAATAAGAAATTTAATTTAATTTAAGTTATAAACTGTATAAAACGTAAAAAGAAGAAAAAACATTCTAAACAAAATTGTAAATTAATTGAGAATTTGAAAACTAAATAAATTAAAAATTATTATTTAACCTACATTAAATTAGAATTTAGTTCCGCGGTATACCGCGGGTGAAAATCTAGTATCAAAACAAAAACGCTTACTAGAATTAAACTTTGGTTTTTGCTGAAAAACGTTAAATGGCAACGTGTAAAGTAAACCGTAATTAATTTGTGTAGTTAACTAATTTGCAAAATATTGATTAATTAGCACAAATCTTGATGCAGATATTCGATTGCTCTACTAGAAGAAATTTTAATTTGTAGATCATATGAAAGTACATGCATTCGTTGAAGTGTAAGAAATAGAAATTAGATTTAAAAAAAAAATTAAAAAAATAGAAATTAGATATACAAAATTTTTGGTAACAAGCGTAATCTAAGCCATTGTCACTGTGACAAGAGTCAAGACACTACCATTTCGAATTAGCGATATATATATATATATATATATATGTTTTTAAAATATCAAATATATATAGTTCAGATTATACGTCACCAAAGAAAACAATCTACCAAACAGTAGTTGAGCACAAAGAAATAAATAAATAAAAGTTTAAAGCTATCACTTTCGATTCTACCGCAACTTCATATACACACGTAAACATCATTGTAACTTCACAACAAAGTCAGAAAAACACATAACACGACCACTACCAAATTCTATTCTAACAAAGATTACAAACATAACAACAAAGAAAAAATAACATTAAAACATTTGGTGGGTTGTCATTTTTCATCGTGTATATACAGTATACACACATACTCTTATATATAAATATAAGTATTTTAAAAGGAAAGGCTTGGTAGAAAATGAGAGATAGAATGGAGAGACTTGTGGTGCTTCCATTCTCCGTCGGATGTATCTCCGATTCTAGTGTTGCCGTTTTATCTCCTCTCTCTAAGCATCATCATCATCGTTCTCCTCAAGGTTCCCCTATACCTCTTTTTGTATATTGTGTATAGCTTCTATATATGTAATATGTGTGTGTGTGTACATTGAATTGATATATCATGAATCTTCTATGTGATATATATATTGATGTGTGTTTCAAAAGAGATTCGTCGTGATCAAGAGGAGGAAGACCACATGAAGAATGTATTCAAGTTCCTCGCAGTTTCTAAACCCGAGATTTCTACCGGTATTAACCGGCTTTTCAAGAGCTTCAAAACCATTTCTCAACTCTTTGGTAATAATATATTGTCTAGCTAGTATTTTTTCAGTTGTCGATATTTTACGAAACATTAATACATTAAAAAGACACGTATTGAAAATATAACACTTATACATCTGAGTGCAAGTACAAGTGTACAACTACACATGATTTAAATTTAAGGACGTACGTATGATATAATAATAGTTGAGTAAAATATAGGGAACGAAAACGAAATGACATGATAGCTAGCTAGCTAAGATTTAAGAACTAATGTGTAGTATATACCATTCAATTTTATTCATCCAAAAATTTATATAGCTGACAAAGAAGAAGAAGAGAAAGAAGAAATGGAGACATCAGGAATGGAGATAGGAGTTCCAACAAACGTAAAACATGTATCACACATCGGTTGGGAAAGCGGATTAACCGCAGTTACAGGTCCAGGTAAAGGATGGGAAGATCTGATCATACCACCGGAGTTGCTTGCAGCCGCCGCTTCAACAAAACAAGATGTGAATCCTCCTCCTCCTCATCATCATCGTCATCATCATAATCATGAGCTTCGTCCAACTTTATAATTCACTCCATATATATATAGCTCTCTCTATTTAAAATTTATAATTTTAATGCTTTGTTTACCGAATCTCTAGACATATATGTTGATACGTATACGTACGGTGTGAATTTGATCTATGGAAATATATAATGTATGAATATGCATCGTTATTTGAAGCAAGCATAACATATTATGTAAATTATTTTGTATGTCATAAACTTATTATAGACTGGACTTAAGCCAATTTAATTTGTGGAAACAGTTGCATCCTAATTCCAAAAAACTAACACTAATTTTGTGGGGTCGTAACGAATCTTCGACGTTACGTAAAAACAAAAGTTGATTAACGAAAAGTTAATAGGAAATTCTAAAAACTGACTCTTTTTAGTCAAAATAGAATTTTCCAAATTAGTTAACGAAAAGCGAAGGATGTGACACGTGTCATAATCTGATGGAGATTTACAGAAGAAAAAAAAAACCTAAGAGGATCCAACAAAGAACAAATCTAGTGGCGGTTTTTAACTAATTTTCGTTTCAAAGGTGTAATCTTTTTTTTTTTGGGCGAAATCTACCAAAAAAACTCCTAAATCTTCGTCATCTTTTGTCTCTCTCTTTTTTTTTTTTTATAAAGATTAAATTAAAAAAATCCCACTTGATGATGATTATCATTATCTCATTAATCATTTAAAGAAAAAATACTTTTTTTTTTTTCGTTTGGTTCAATCAATTTGATCTCTCTCTCTAGATTTTGGGGGTTTAGCTCTCTCGCTCTCTCTCTCAAGCGAGAGACGGAGGGGATAGTCAGAAGAAGCGTTTTTTGAATTGATGGGTTTAATCGTGGATGATGATAACGACGGCGAAGTATTGATTCCGCCGCCGAACTTTTCAATGGTGGAAGACGGCATTTACCGATCTGGGTTTCCTCAGCTTGAGAATTTCGGATTCTTATCAACCCTTAACCTTCGATCCATCATGTAAAGTTTCTCTCTTTTTTATTTTGTTTTTGATTCTGAATCTCCTGAGGTATCTCTTATTTTTTATTAAAAAATAAAACAAGAATCTTTTTTAAATCTCACTATCATCAATTATAATTTACAAAAACTTTCACTATCATAATAAATGCTAGCTTATAATTTAATTTAATTTGTTTAATTAATTGAAAAATTGACCTTATAAACGCAGAAAGATTTGAAAAAAAAAAAAACGAGTTTTGTTTGTTGGGTTTATAAATCTTCTGGATTACAGTTATCTGTGTCCTGAACCATACCCTGAGGATAATCTCAAGTCTCTTCATTCCAACAACATCAAGCTTTTCCAGTTTGGCATCGAGGGCAAAACTGTATGTCTTTCATTTCATTTCTTACCTTTATGATTCATTTTTACTTTTGTGATCTTTTCAAGAATATGTTCTTTGAGTCATGGTTTATGTCTTTGGTTTCTGAGTTTTGATTGTTGTTTATTACGCTCATAGGATCCACCAACTCCTATGCCAAAGGATACGGTCTTGAATGCTCTTAGAGTGCTTGTTGGTAAGGAACCAAAAAGAGACCTTTTTGATGTCCTTTTTAGCTTCTTATTTAGCTGTCTCGTTTATGTTCTTATGTTTCTTCTTTGCTTACAGATGTTAGAAATCATCCAATTCTCATCCACTGTAAGCGCGGAAAGGTAATAATAATCATCCACCAAAACAAACCAAAACCCTTCTTGGATTGAGTTAAAAAGACTGAGGACTAATGGTGTGGTGTTTCTGTGGTTAAATTGCAGCATAGGACTGGTTGTCTTGTTGGATGCTTGAGGAAAGTGCAAAACTGGTGTTTATCATCGGTTCTTGAGGAATACCAGAAGTGCGCGGGTTTGAAATGGAGACAAAGAGACTTGAGGTTCATTGAGGATTTTGAGGTGCTCAGGTTGAAGCAATGTCTTTATAGCATTATCTATCAGTACAATGGTTATGGTCTCAAGAGAAGAAAGTTGCTGTACCAAGAAGAGAATGTTGTCCAAGAACAGCAAAAACCTCAAGCCACCAAAGGCTGATATCGGATTCTTTTTTTCCCTTTGGATTTTAATTCTTTACATGTCTTGTGATGATGATGATGATGATTCTTTTGAGTTTAGGATAGTTTATAAAAAAAAATCTTGAGAAAACGGATGACTTGATTTGGTCTCTCTCTCTTTCTTTTTTTTTTTTTACAGTTAGAGAAATTTACAGATTGATTCCTTAATTGTTCATAAAAACCTAACAAACATGTTGTTTAAAATTTCTTAACTGAACCAAGTTTATTTATTACTCTTTTCAAGTGTTATTGTGGATTATAAACACATGAGGCCATGGTAACTTTATGGGCAATACTATTTAATCGGCCTCCAATTGTTCACACAACATGATCATTTTCTGCAACTTTTGGGATAATAAAGATACAAGAAAATTTCAGTACAACGTAGAGCTTGTTCTTTGTTGCATCATCATCGGGGTTCAAACACCATAATGCATATGCAATGCAGGCCTGTGCATACTGTCGAGAGAGGTGATTCCAATAAATAAAACTTGTCAAAAGAAATCTGAAATATCCTCTTAAATATGCATTTCTCCCTACAAGTATTTGTCAAACTAGAACAAACATAAAAAGCTATAAAGAATTGATTCGGGTGATTACTAAAGTTGTTGAAAGATCAAAGAATCTGTTATCAGGTCCATTTACATTCATTTGGATCAGAAGAACCACATGTACATCCTGAAGCACTGAGAAATTAGAATCCTTCTTTTCTTGATGAAATTAAACAAGAAGCTTACTCGTCCAAGATGCTTTTAACTTTGAAGGCTTGAAAGCTTAAAAAAAGAAGAAGCAAAAGCCAGTTTCCCCTAATGTTTTCAAACATCAAATGCAATAAACAGAACAACAAACTCTTCAACAAAAAGAGTGGCTACAGAGATGCTTAGATCAAGAGCGGCTAGGCTTTGCAAAGATTCCGAACAAGCAAACATAATAAAGAACCAAACCCAAACTCTTGTTGGCTCACATCTTGATGAGTTAACATGTCCGATCAGAAACAGAGATGCTGAGATTAAAAGCGGCTTCGCAAAGATATCTGAACAAGCATACATAAAAAAAAAAGGACCAAACACAAACTCTTGTTGGCTCTCATCTTAATGAGTTAACTACAACATGTCCGATCAAAACACAGAGACGCTGTCCTAAAAGTAGCTAGCTTGTTCATATATACGAAAACAACTCTTTTGCACCACCAAGATCAATAGAATTTGCAACCAGAAACAAGAATCAAAAAAGAGAAACCAAATAAGTTAGAAACAAACCCATTATCATAAAGTTACTTTTTTATATGATCATAACATAAAAATACGAAGACATAAGCATATCCATGAAACATCAACGCAGTTTATATTCTCACATCAAACAGAGCTTTTAAGAAGAAAAAAAGAAGAAAGACCCAAACAAATTTCACGAAATCGGGGGGATTCGATAATACAAATCATACCAAAGCTCTCTCTCTCACTTCTTAAGGCTTCCTCTGATACCAGGCTTAGGCTTAGAAGATTCAGCAGGAGCAGCTAAAGCCTCGTGAAGATTCCTAGGCTCTTCGTAAGTCAGCTTAGGATGCCTCGATTCATGATGGATCTGCATCGTTTTCAGATCCGGTACAGTGATCTTGCAGTGAGGACACTCGTACTTGGCGTGACCACCTTTCTCCTTACCGGTTCTATCTGCGAGCCCAGCTTTACCTCCGCCTCGATTGGTCAACGCTGCATCGGCCTTAGCTTGTAGCTCCTTCGCCGTATGCTTCTTTGGCTTCGCCTTTCCTGTCATCGTCGATGTGTGCGGCGGCTACGAAGAGATGAGAGAAAGTTCGCAAGAGGGGGTGGGGGAATGAAAACCCTAACCCTAATTTTGCGATTGAGAGGAAAGAACGATTTTGGAGGATATGAGAGAAGTTGGATGCGAGATTTATTTATTCTTTCTCTAAAATTAAAAAGAATATTTATCCTATTTTGTGAAAATTAAAAAAAAAAAAAAAAAAGAAGAAGTCTTTATTGAGTGTAGTGAGGTGCATATTAAGACTTTTGCTCCCATTTTGTTCGTATTCGTTCTAATCCGCTTATAGCTTTTTATTCTTTTTTTTATTATTATTAATTTTTAGTTAAAATAGAAAAACAATATTAAATTAGATTACGAATTTTATTTTCAATAAGTTGTAGAAAATATTACAAATCTTAGAATTTGTACATTCACGACCAGAATCTTTTTTTTGTTCGTGTTGGATTTTGTACCGTATGGTCCGTATCCAATACAAGTTTATTAATTGGAGACAGCTAAGATTTTGCGTTTAGGTTCGGTCTAATTGCTTTGTCGAACTTGATTGAATTGTGTTGTTTGGTCGGTGGAAAGAATCTATTCACTTTAATCGATTGTCAGACTCGAAGCCCAACTCGTAGTAAAATCTAAACCAAGTAGCTAGCTAGAGAGACCAATAAAATTTGGGTTCATAATCCCATCTCACGACACTCTAAACTAAATCATTGACTTTCTAGTATACGTACATGTCAATATGTCATCATCAGGATAAAGGAAGAGCGTTTGCATTTAAGAATTCTCTAAATTTAAGCTTTTCAATCTCTCACTTTTTAAGCATTCTCAATCCATAACTCTATCAATAATCATTACTAGGTAACAATCCGCACATAGTGCAATATGGAAATCCGATTTCGGTAAGACTTGGAAAAAATCGTAGTTCAGATTCAAATCTTTTTTACTGTAATATTATTTAATATTTTTACTGTAATTTTTATTATAAAATCTATTATGGGTAATTGAAATATTTAAAATTCGATTGTATGCTATACATTTATTAAAAAAAATTGTATAATAATAAAATTTAACACATGAGAGTTATTATAATATCAATATTATATTGTTATATCATATGAACAAAGGATTCTTAAAATTAATTTTAAAGATTTTATGAAAATATAATTTTAGAAAATACAATGGTAATTAAATGTAAATATTTTTAAAAGCTGATGACAAATAAAGGAAATCGTGTCCTGAACTCTGTAATACTGACACCTCAGTTTTTTGCTAAAATGTTCTTCTATTAATATATATAGGGGATTTCTTTGTATTTGTCTTAAATCTTAAAATTTGTTTGATATGTATTTATACAGATATAATTTGGATTTGGAACCTTCTTTTTCAATTCATACTAATACAATCATAATACCTCAATGCAACTCTCACATATAAAATGATAACTTATAGTTACATATTATCCAACCACATTTTTGGACTTGTTAATCTATAATATGCAAGACTCTACTACGCAACATAAGCCAATTACTTAAAACCTGATTCTAGTAAAAATTCGTATAGATGGACTTTTAACCATTTAAAAAAATTTCCTACTTAATTTCAATATAAATTACAAAAAAATAATTAAGTAACAGAATATCACGTTACTATAGTTTATAGTAACTATATTATATCTTTGGTTATATTTACATGAAAATAACATGGTTATCTTAGATAAAAAGTGCTGATGAAACCCGAACTTCCATATGGACCATATCCAACACTTCCGGATAAGCTAGTGTACTCATAAATATTTGTATCTTTCTCATTTGAAATCATTCTGGTACATTCAGTATGATTTCATTGCAGCAACGTGGCAGTACTCAACAACACGAACCAACACGTTTCAATTTTCTCATGCAGATGAATAAATATTTTATATGACATTTTGACAGCGACTTTTATCTATTTCATCATGTCATAAAAGAATACCCGTATGAGGAAAATCCTCCTAACCCAAAAAAAAAAAAAAAAAAGA